>NKYY01000004.1:0-654741 GCA_002370515.1 Metschnikowia proteae | reverse complement strand
GAGATGTCGACCCAAGACACGTTCAAGATCATAGAGTTAGAATTTTCGCATGAGCCAAATCGAGCCGTCAGCGCCCAACGGTAGACTGGTATTGGGAGCCGAACTGATGACCGGGCCAATTGATTGGCCGGCGGGTGCTGCAGTGAGAGTACACAGAAATAAGGCTGTGCAAAGTTGGGAGTTTTGGCGGTTTGGTGTTTTACTGGTGTTCTGCTAACCACAATTTACAGCAGAAAAGGGCCTTTATATACTTTTGCAGCCATATACTATCATCGAGTGCGCGCAGCAATAGCATCTCGTTGCGAGCATCAACGCGCGTTTATGTAATTGCTGCAGAATGTACCTCAAGTCCCCAAGATTTGTATGGACGGTTGGAGAACTTGCGCACGGCAAGCACCACATTAAGCGTCGCTTATGTAGCGACGACACTGAAGTGTATAATGCCAGCGCTCTTGCTGATATTTAGACTCTCCAATACAAACTCTTTGCTATCTTCAGTGAATAGTCAAACCTGGTAATCAAACCGTCGCCGATTAACTGTTTTATTTTATTATTGTCAAGATCTTGTGACAATCAACTTGAATCTGAGAAATTTCTTGTCCGTTGTGCGCATGAAAGATGGCACTAATCTTCATAAGTTGGACCTTCGGTTTACAATTAATTAGTCTTAATTATTCCAATACTTGTGAACGGGAACGGCGATTGCTTGTTACTGGGGAAGTTTTGAATAATTCAAACATTTATTCGAGTGAAAAATTTAGAAAATTGTCACATAAAGTGGTAAGAAAATCAAAAAGAAAGCTCCAGCATTCCTGGGGGCCAGTCCTGCAAATATCGTAGGTTGCGACGATAAGGTACCTGGACTGCTTGAGGCACCGCTTGAAGATACTGGGGAGTCAACCAAAGCGGTGACGCTTTGCCCCGCGGTTGAAGTTTCCAGGGCGGTTGAAGTGGCAACGACTTGGTGGTTATTCCCTGATGCATCTGAGGCAGAATTGGCCGCGCTTATAGCCACAGAATGTGGGTTGATCTCGAGTGTTGTGGGGTTGAATGCGTCTGGTCCTTCAGTGGTGGTGCTATCAGCTGCTGTAACAGTATGCGCTCTGGAATTTGTATCAGCGCCTGGAATTTTGGTGGCATCTGAGCCACCAATTATCGCCTCACTTTCCATGCTGCCATCAGCTGCAGGATTGACCTTAGTCTCTGCAGTTGCTTTAGAAGCTAAGCTTGTTACCTCAGTACAGTCAGACGCAGTGGTACTTGATTCTGTGCTGAGGGTTCTTTCAGATTCTAAAACATCGGTATATGCGGAAAACGCCAGAACACTGGTATCTGCGACTAGGAAGGACGCAGATGATCCCTCTGATTTAGAAACTGATGGAGTATTTGTTGCAGAATGTTGTGGTTGAGTTGCTGATGGATCAGTCGAACAGTCGCAGTCCACTGTCTTCAACTCAGAAATAGTTTCAGTTTTAGTCGATGCAACATTAGATTCTGGACTTGATACAAGGCCTGAGTCGTGAATTGTCGATTTTGAGTTTTCTGTTGAGCGGTAAGATACGGATTTCGAGCTTTCTTCCGAGCTGTTCGTGATTGTCTTTGAGCTTTCCTCTGAGCTGTTCGTGGTTGTCTTTGAGCTTTCCTCCGAGCTGTTCGTGGTTGTCTTTAAGCTTTCTTCCGAGCTGCTCGTGGTTGTCTTTGAGCTTTCTTCCGAGATTGGATTGATGATGCTGGGGATAGTGGATGATGCAGAGTAAAATTCAGATTCTTTAGATAAAGATGAAGTAGTTGGCTCACTTAATGCAGAGCTAGAATCAATTGACTTGTTCTCTGTTTCACTAGCTGAAGTTGATTCAACTGCTGAGCTTTGTATCACATAAGAGGAGTTCCATCCCCAATTACCATGAGGCAAAGATGAAGGGAGCACTGCAAAAGAATCCGATGGAAGACTAGAAGAAGATGAGACAGAAGAAGGGGTGAATGATGACTCAGCTTCACTAGAAGAATCAGCCAGACTTGAATCAAGCCCTGACTCCGATGAGTAAGTGAATGTCGTCGAGCTTGTGACGGATCCGCCGTAGGTATGAGTAGTGGTTGTAGCTTCCTTTGGAATCTCCACAATAACAGTGTTGTTTTCACCTGGGCCTCCGGTGACGGTGATGGTGCTGGTCACATCACCAGTCCAATAAGTGGTAATCGTATCCGTAGGGGTAGGGACATTGATCACAACAGTGTCAGTGTTTTCGCCTGTGATTGTTGTCGAGCTTGTGACGGATCCGTCGTAGGTATGAGTGGTGGTGGTAACTTCCTTTGGAAGCTCCACAATAACAGTGTTGTTTTCGCCTGGGCCTCCAGTGACGGTGATGGTGCTGGTCGCATCACCAGTCCAATAAGTGGTAATCGTATCCGTAGGTGTAGGGACATTGATCACAACAGTGTCAGTGTTTTCGCCTGTGATTGTTGTCGAGCTTGTGACGGATCCGTCGTAGGTATGAGTGGTGGTGGTGACTTCCTTTGGAAGCTCCACAATAACAGTGTTGTTTTCACCTGGGCCTCCGGCGACGGTGATGGTGCTGGTCACATCACCAGTCCAATAGGTAGTAATCGTATCCGTAGGTGTAGGTACATTGATCACAACAGTGTCAGTGTTTTCGCCTGTGATTGTTGTCGAGCTTGTAACAGATCCGTCGTAGGTATGAGTGGTGGTGGTAACTTCCTTTGGAATCTCCACAATAACAGTGTTGTTTTCACCTGGGCCTCCGGTGACGGTGATGGTGCTGGTCACATCACCAGTCCAATAGGTAGTAATCGTATCCGTAGGTATAGGTACATTGATCACAACAGTGTCAGTGTTTTCGCCTGTGATTGTTGTCGAGCTTGTGACGGATCCGTCGTAGGTATGAGTGGTGGTGGTAACTTCCTTTGGAAGCTCCACAATAACAGTGTTGTTTTCACCTGGGCCTCCGGTGACGGTGATGGTGCTCGTCACATCACCAGTCCAATAGGTAGTAATCGTATCCGTAGGTGTAGGTACATTGATCACAACAGTGTCAGTGTTTTCGCCTGTGATTGTTGTCGAGCTTGTGACAGATCCGTCGTAGGTATGAGTGGTGGTGGTGGTGTCCGTTGATATCCCAGTCTTCGTAGTCACAGAAGTATAAGAGTTCGTCCACGAAGAAGTCCCAGTTGTGTAGCAAGCGGAATTTGAAAATTTCAATTGGAAGATTTCAGAAGCGATGTCCTCATGCAGCACACCACTAGGGGTTATCCATGTTGTTCTGAGACCACCATTAGTCATCCAGTTAAAAGTCACAATTTTTAAGGGGTAGTACATACCCGCTTCCAAGTCAAAACTTGCTGTATAAGTGTTCACATTAACACCTCCTCCACCTCCAGCAGGTCCAAGTGTTTGAATGCTGAAGTCACTTGCAACACTTCCACTTGCGTCATCACAGCAAGATTGGCCGGATCCGAACTGTAAAGTGGCACCGTTATCAGCATTAAGGGTGAAGTTATAGGTACCAGACTCAGTTGCCAAGAAGAAGCCACTCAACTCCAAGGTGTAGTTGGTGGTGGTTATGCTTTGACCATAAATACTACCAGTGACAACTTGATGAGTGTTGACATTGTTGATGATATCAAAATTGGAGGAGGTGACGCCCGTGATTTGCGTTAAATATCCGAACTTTGTGTAGCCGGAGGAAAAGAAGTCTTCTTTCCAGCCTGCATTGCTGTAAAGTGGGTAGTTGTAATATTTAACTAAAAAGCCATTGGTGCCCACCGTATCAGGCTTGCAGCCAATATCAGCGAGACTCGGCGCTAGGAGCAGAAGGAATAAGAGGAACAACCTTGACATCTGAATATTGTAGAACGCATGCTAAAGGCGGAAGTTTCAGGTATTAAATAGGGAGGACCCTGGCGGCAAAGTCAAACCGGGATCATTTGTGTTAACTTTGGTAGGGACATGCATCGGGATCTTCCTTCGTACTAAAAAGGCGCATTAATACATACAGGAACCTGCACAAGGTGGCTGGGAGCTTCGTGGCGAATTCTGTATGTATTCCGTTCGCAGCAAGTAGTGTCTTCACGGATCACTGTTTGAAGGCATGTAAATGTTACGGAGCGTTTCAGCCAATTTCTTACAGCTTATTTAACTGGTTCTTTATGGGGCATGATGAAAGCAAGTGAATTTCTCAAATCCGTGATCTCGGTCGGAACGTTAGGATGGCGCCGGCTAGCATTGAGTCGCATATATGCACGCGCTCCCTTTTCTTTCATTGCATTGCATGTGTGCAGGTACTTTTCAATGATGCGTCGGTAGCGATCGTAAGATAGTGCCACAAAGCTCTTCTGAGTATTCGAAGCGAACAATTCCCACCGGAAAAAATCCCGAGGATTTCTGAACCGGACACAAATCTCTATGCTTGCCTTTAGAAATTCGACGACATGTTTGAATTAGTGTAAATTCACGTGTGCGCTGTCTTGAGTGCAGGATCGCATGGTCTTATGACTAAAAAACTCGTAGTGCATCACATTCCATGCTTCTGCATTCACCGAGACCTCTATGTGGAAGGTTTTCGCATGCATAAAGTGTATGGTATATAGCCGCTAGCCTCAGTCGCGGCTCTGTTCTTGATGCACCTTAAGGCGAGGGGTTGCGCCTACCCAGATAGACCCTTCGAATCTCACAAACGCAATTAACCACCGTTTGTGCGCACCATGACATTGTTACCAAGCAGATCTCATGCAAGTCCTTTATCAAGATGAAGGCAACTGATGGCGTGGTGTGTGTACCACGCTTTTTCTGGGTTTTATGATCCAGAGTCCATTTTTAAATTTTAGCACGTGCTGCAGAAATGTGTATGCGTTGTTAACTTGCTCCGCTACTCCGTCTTGCACGTAATCACCTTGGCGCAGTTGCATCTTTAGTTCGATACTCGGGAGGCGCAATTATAGCGCGCAATTATAGTGCGCAATTATAGTGCGCATGGTCCTTTTTCCAATTCGTGCTTCTAGTCTACTGGATGTTATGATCTCATAGAAGCACCTAGAGCAATAATAGGCTAAAATCTGGAAGGGACATTTGGTCAGGATGGGAGTGTTCTCTCTTAGTGACGTCACAACGAGTACATAAAAAGCGACCAGCTCTAGTTTTTTTCGAATGCGCGGTACCTGAACTTACAACTAGCCAATAGGGACGCTAATGCAATAGCCACGGATAACGTCAGACGACGCTTGTACTAAACTACAACCTTGAGCTGCATAAAAATCTGTTTAGACAGACCGTTCTAGTTGACATCACAACAGCGCAGGTGATGGTTCCGACTTTTACGTGCAGATTGACAAGCTACATTCACGTACGAGGCAAAATCTTGTAAGACGAGTCCCACATTTGCTTTATTCGGAGATTGGCTCCCATCACCGACCGGCATCTGCTAAATATCATCGTCTATTCGATGCCTGATGTTTATTGAATATTCTGTTTCCAGCGAACTTCAATATTGGCTCGAGACCAAAACTCGCAGCAATGTAGATACTCGGAGTAGCTCTGTGTGAGGCTCTCCGATGTAAAATGCATTGAGAGAGACCCACCAATCCAATTAGATCGTATTGCCTCGCTCTTTTGCGCCTGGTGCGCATGCTATTATGCATTAGCACTTCGATTGATAAGCTGTGCTGCACGATCACTAAGTGGCCGTTGACAATATGCACTGACTTATTGTATGCCGTGCAAACCGAACCACTTGACATGCATAGCGACTCTCTAGTTTACCGTCTGCAGGACATTCTCGTTCAGAACCCTCTCTTCGTAGACAACAAATTGAGAATCACTCATGGCATTTCAGTTTTTAGCTTGAGTGTCTTTCGGACGGGGGCCAAATAAGACGCAACGAGCCCTTGTTTTCGAGATACCTAGGGGAGGTTTCTTGGAGCCCTCTTATTCAGCATTTTCAGACACTTCGGAGATGAATCTTCATGTGCACTGATGTAAGACGTACTTCCGATGACTCTTCATGTGCACTGATGTAAGAAGTACTTCGGAGTTGACCTCTCATGTGCACTGATGAAAGACGTACTTCGGAGTTGACCTCTCATGTGCACTGATGAAAGACGTGCGTCACACCACAACGATGCAAACCCATGCCACATAAGCATTCCCGCTAAAGTCCACAAACGCTTAACGTGCTGCCGAATATAGCGCCATAAGTTCTTATTGCATTACACTTTTAGTTTCTAAAAGTTTGATGCGAACGCAACACCGATTTTGGAGCAGTCCCAACTATTCGAAACACACCACCTGAAGATACTCGAAATAGAATGCTATGATTTGCAAATGTGAGTCGAAATAAAGACGTTCGTTCACGCCGTGGGCATGGGTCTCCACCGTGGGAACAATTCCCGGTCTATATCTATAGATATGTGGTGTGAGGCCCCAGTAATGCCGGGTATCCGTATTTCCTGCGGCCATGCCAGGAGTAACGATGATGGTTGTGTTGTCAAATTCTCGCATAGTACCCTGGCAGACTTCTTCATAAACATGTCTTATGGAGCCGCTGAGAATGTTCCATTTCTCATCAAAAATTGGAGTTAGCGGTGAAGGCTCCAACAACCATGACCGCTCGACAAAGATTGTCCCGACATCTGTAAGTGATTTAACTTCCTTTCCCGATTCGACCATACCGAGGTTGAAATCACGAGCCACTCCATACACCAAGTCAAAATTCCTCTGCAGCACATCCAGTATGCTGCTCTCCACACCAATTCTATGGTTAACAATTGCTTTGACGGCTTCTGGAAGTGCGTTGCTCTTAGATCCGCCATATATTACGTCAACTGCCTGAGAAGTAGTCACAAGATACCTGCTGCCAAGACCAGAATTATAGATGTATTCGGCCACCTTCTCTCGTGACTTTGAGTTTCCTGGAGAGGTCTTGATCCACCGCCTCACCTCCGATGATATCTGGTCGGAGAATTCCGCAATGCATTGATACTGATGAAAAGTCGGGTTCCGTGCGGAGAAAGCTGGCGAAAACGGCTGCTTCTCGAACCGAGTGATGATTTCGCTCATTATTCCAATGGATGTATGGTCTGGGGGCACGGCCGAGTGGCCGCCAGGAGTCTTGACTGTGATTTCATAATTCAAAAGCCCTTTCTCTGCTGTTCCCACAAGAGCCATGGACACCCCCAGGCTGGAGATTAAGCTTTGGCCTCCTTCGTCAATGACTGCATAGAGTCCGTCATCTTTATATCTTTTTCTGAGAAGCTCCGCAATGCTGCCGGCACCTCTGTCACCTCCAATTTCTTCGTCGAAGCCGTATGCCAAGATTATAGTTCTGTTGGGCTGTAGGCCGGCATTGTGAAGCTGCTCCAAAACCTCAAGTAAAGCCACAACGAGATTCTTGCAGTCTGCCAGCCCCCGGCCCCATATAATCTCTCCATCATAAACCCCGTCAAAGGGTGGATGAGTCCATTGATCGACAGTCGCTTCTTGTATGGGAACAACATCCTGGTGAGCACTCAAGACAATGGGTTTCAAAGACCTATCCGACCCATTCCACGTCAAGAGTAAGCCCCAGCTATTTACTTTTTCGACAGTGCAGAAATTCCAGGCATGCGGAAAAGTGTTTTCCAAGAAGTCATGAAAGGGCTCGAACTTCCTTCTCCAATACTCCGGGTCTTCTTCAAGAAGGGGTGCATCATCGCCCACATCGGTGGGAATCTTTATTGCCCCTGACAATTTTGCTGCAGATTGATCTCGAAAAGACTTCGAAAATACGATATTTAAAACAGAGGAATTGTCCGCTATGTAGCTCTGGGGCCGTACGAAATCTGCCACTCTGCAAGCCTGAAAAGTAGTTGAAGCAGCTTCAAATTGAATTTGGCCTCGACAGAAGTAGCCAAGAAGTGCTACTGCTGCTAGAGCGGAGAAGATGTTGCGTGGCCACAGCGGGGCTGTTCTGGGATTATCTTTATTCATTATTCATAGACTGGTGTAACCCTCGAGCTGCGAGTGTTCAGCTTGGTTGCATGGGAGTACTGCATACGGCAAGAAACTTAAAGGATACCTTTTAAAATCACGTTCTGGGCGTATTAGGCGTAGCTACTGAAAATGGGTAAGCGTATCATATCTGTCTTTCTGGGGCCTTGAGTATTGGGCTCTTGTGATTAATGCTGATTTTTGGAGTGGTAACAGCAACTGTCGGTCCAGATTAGGGGACCGAAATTCGCACCTTTTGAGTGTTTGGCCGACGAGCTCTGAGAAAGTGTGAAGGCGCTTCCCCTACACGACGAAGTAGGTATTAGCCTTGATAATCTCTTGAAGAAGCCCACGTATTTAGATTTCTTTTGCCATACATAGCTGACTGCCGGCCTCAATAAATCTTGCATTAAGCATACTAAAAGACACTTTTCCTGCACACACAAGAGATATCAATGGCGGCGGTGAATGACAAGTCCTCAATCACCCATGTCAAACTTATCTGCACTCTTGACAGAAGCAAACAGCCCATTAGTCGTCCAACAGACAGAAATCCCGACTCCAAACAGCGATGAGGTTATCATAAAAAACTCCGCTGTGGCTCTAAATCCTTTCGACTCATTAGTTCAAAAAACAGGGTTTCTCATCAAGAAGTACCCTCTAGTGATTGGCATGGATGCTGCAGGAACTGTGGTGGCCAAGGGTGAAAACGTGCAAAATTTCGATGTCGGGGACCGAGTATTAGCGTTGGCTGAAGGGGTTTTTTCCCCAAATGCTAAAAATGGCGCCTTCCAACTCTATTTTGCTGCAAAGGCTGTCACAACTTGCCATATTCCTGCCAAGCTCTCGTTCGTCGACGCTTGTGTCTTTCCTTTGTGTATCTTGACCGCTGCAACAGGTCTTTTCCACTCCGATCATCTCAACCTCGAGCTTATGGAGGACAGTAAGCCCAAGGGAGAGCTGGTCCTCATTTGGGGCGGCGCGTCTGGTGTAGGTGCCAATGCTATACAACTAGCTGCTTCTTCTGGATACACAGTATTCACTACGTGCTCTCTGTCAAATATGGACTTCGTGACTGGCCTAGGCGCGGTCCGTGCCCTTGATTATCGCAGTGACTCCATCGTGGAAGACGTTTTGGCACTCATCGAATCCGACAAAAATGATTTTCAGGGAATCTTTCTCGCTGCCGCTTCTGGAAACTCATTTGATGTTGCCGCTTCTGTTTTGAAGAATCTCGACCAGCCTGCGAAGCTTGCAAGTGCCGCTGTATATCCACAAGAGTTCAGCCCTGGAATTCAATTTTCTTGGACAGACCTTGGGGTCGGTAATTTTTCTGAAGAGATGACCACAATAGCACGGAGAATATTTGCTGTGATTTTGCCAAAGGGCTTGCAAGCAAACACATATGCTGTAGCCCCTCCGCCTCATGTTATATCCGAGGGAATTTCTTCTATACAAAATGCTCTCGATGCCATGGCAGCCGGAGTATCTGCAAAAAAGCTAGTGGTTAAACTTTGATATGCGCAGCAAGAGGCGAGGACGTGAGAATTGAATTTTACAATGAATGAGTGAATCCGGAAACCAATGCCCGCTCATGACAGGTATAACAGAGACTTGCCTCTATGGCGTTTGGCCCCGTGGCCCCTGGTGATGGAAAGAAAAGTTTTCCCTTCGAAGTCGAGCGGGAGTAATATGTCGCCTGAAGCCATACCGGAGCATCATTTTGGTTGAATTTGAGTCAATGGCTCCCTCTCCAGTTATCTACCGAACCACCCCTTGGAAACTGGGCACTGTTCAAATTGAAGGTATAAATTTAGGATTGTTCGAACAGCCAATGCATGGATGACCTGTTGTGGCTAAAAAGTTGCTCATCAACAATATTGAGTTTTTTTTGCAGCATTTTTCCACTTGAATCAAAGTGAAGGAAGGCTTTTCCACTTGAATCAAAGTATAGGAAGGCTCCATTGGCTGCATGTGAGGTAAAGAACTGAAGACCTTAATGCCCTGTTAGGTGAAATCCTGTTTATGAGCAAGATTGAAATAGAGAAGCGTCACGTTTTTATTTAAAGACTTTTATGAAATCCAGGGGAATACGATGTACAAAGGATGAATTTCCAGAAGTAGTGCTTTCTAAGAAGAGGTCGAGAAGACTAGGCGGTAGATTATCGCGCCACTCAATTTGCCAAAAAGGGGAAATGTGCTTTACCGACCAACTAAAGGTTTCCTTTTCTACGCATAGTATTCTGTTATTTCATTAACAGATCTTAAATGTCTGAGTCCTATGGGGTAGCTTGCTTCGGTGGTCGCGCATCTTGTCTCAGTTACTACAAGCTTACTCTCCTCCTCACTAATTGTAAAGGAATCAAACAACTGGGTATATAATGACTGATGAAAATACATGCTTGCAGAAGCTCTTAGGTGAAGAGGGGGTCGATATCTGTATAGAAACAGACAGAGTTCAAGCGAATATACGTAGTTGCAGCGATCAGCACAGAACACCTCTATCTCTGTGAAGAATGCTTGCATTCATTTGGCCTCAACTTTATCTGGGGACTTCTCCCCTGCGGTAAAGCTTGCTGTACTTCGAGGCTTTTTTTCGCCGCTACAGTTGCGAAATATGAGCGGTGTGTGAAAGGTATCTCTAACTAGCGATCTCCTGCCGACTGGTCTGCAGTTCTAGCTTCGTTCTGCGCGGACCCATGCAATAGATCTATAGCGAACTAATTCTGTAAATCCAAGAACATTCTTACTCGACTTGCTCTCATGAAAGCCGTTTTCTCTAATTTCCAGGGATGCGGCAGTAAATCCAGCTTTCTGCGGATATCTCTTTTTTGTCTCACCACCATCAAGCTACGCTGCTGCTTATGCACCTATGCCGCTAGAACAACACCATCATCAAGATCATGAACCAAACGGAGACTTGCATGCTCTTGGCAATGATATTTGCCCAGACACGCAAAATCAAAGGATACGGTGACAAAGAATACAAGGGGGAAATTCAAATTGAGCAGTCAAATTGAGCAGGTCCTTTTCCCTTGACCAGATCTCCTCAGAACGCCTTTTGTAAAATACAGAGAGTTTGATAAACTAGTCAATGTGGTCGAAGCCGCCTTCGTGTGAACCTCTTGCGCTGAGAACTGCCCCTAGGACATAACTTGAAGTAAATTTGCTGATGAGCCCCGAGGAAACATAGCCGTAGCTGTTAAGTACAAGGAGCTGATGACCCCGAGTAGCCGGCATCTATGTAGCTGGTTAAGCTTTTGCAAGTTCGCCAAAGGCACTTCAGAGCTCAACAAGTTGAATGGTAACCTTTGAGTCGAAGCATCTCAAACAAGTCTTACATTTCAAACTAGTCTTCACGTTTCAAACTAGTCTTACGTTTCAAACTAGTCTTCACTTGATCGCACGGGTCAAAGGTGCACGCTTGATGTAGGTCCAAGCTGGAACACCGGCATGCTTTGTTACGCCTGAAGATGTCTTTAGGCAAGAATCATCTTCGGAGACGCGTTTTGCAGTGGCTTTTACCTGCATTGAAACTAGAAGTTGAGCGGGATGGAAAGCAGGCCAGCTAATAAGCTAGTATTCTCAACAAGAAAATGAAGGTGTAAAAAGATTGCAGCACCACAATTTCACACATGGTCTCCCACTGCATTACTCACTGTGGCCCTAAGTGGCTTGACTAACGTTGATCGGACGGGAAACAGTATTTTCCACTTGGTATGGCCGCAACCGAAAGTTTTTTTTACCATTTTTCTAGTCGATGAAATACTCAATCATGAGTAGAAACCACGTACCGAACGATAGATTCGTGCCTCAGTGTTAGTTTGTAGGCTCCTATGGATCAAAAAAGCGCTACAAATAATCACACTAAAGCTGCCCATGTGAGCTCTATTGATTCACCTCTTCAACTCATACTGTCAGACAAGAGCGGATGCTCATCTCAGTCAGGCTCAATGTCTGTCTAGGTCCATTTTCTCAGACCACGAAATGATGCCACATTGAGACACGATAGCATACCAGCCACGTCTCTAAAGTGTTGACATCAACATGTCTATTGAAGCAATTCTAAATGTAGGGAAGCTGTACAGACAATCGCACCGCCGACTTGAGGCCAGTGGTGCCGCGGCCCGAACACACCCGTGCACCAGCGCGAAATGGTTGGCCAGGAGCCATTTTTGTCAACTCGCAATCCGACACTCTCAATACCCAGCACTACGTTCAATATGCTAAGTGCAGCCAAAAGAAGAACGGTCTCACATGGTATCTCACAGGTCTCACGGCGCTCACTCGCAAACTCTCCGAGGTTGCTCACCATTCCTCAGGAGCCTGCGAAAAAGCCAGTGACTTCTCAACCAGTCAAGAACGAGATCAACAAGGTCTACGTGACTCCTATGGCAACCAAGAGTGCCGCTGGTGCAGTTAATGAAGCCATTAAAGAGAAGGTGCATGAAAACAATGCCAACCCAAAAAAGAAAAGCTTTTCCCTCTTCGGCTTCTTGCTCAAAGCTGTTTTCTACTCTTCTTTGGTTTACGGCGGCACGATGTTCGTTGCTTCCAAAAACGACCGTGTGATGAACTTTGTTATTGATAACGACTTGCCATACCATGACGAGATTATTGATGTCATTGAGAATGGATCTGTTGATGACTTGAAGAAGATGTGGGAGAACCTTTCCTCCAAATTCTCCAAGGCGGAGATTAAGGAATTGTCTCATGCCATTGAACAGAAAGGAGAGCTCTTGGTTGAGGAAACGAAGAAGAAGCTTGGTTCTGAGAAACCTCTCCCAGTTGAGCAATTGCAAAAACCAGTCGAGTTTGAAACCTCGAACAAGTTTAACAAGATCCCTTCTATCTCTTTGACTGCCGGAAATGGCATCTGCGACAGCTCCGTACAGGCCACCATTGATTCTTTCAATAACTTGCTTTCCTTGCTTGACGGTAGCAACCTCGGCTCGAACAAGAGTGCCTTGGTGAAGCAAATTAGTGACAATATCACGGCTTTGTCCGCCAAATTGGCAGCATTGAGCAACTCTTTCGAGGAAGAGTTGCAAGCTAAGTTGAAGGAATCCGAGGTGAAGTTACTTACGTCCCACACCAAGAAGGAGTTGGACTTGACCCAGTCAATGTTGGACCAGTACAATTCTGAGAAGGCGAACTTGGAGAAGAAATATCAGGAGAGGATTGAAGTCGAGGTGGACGCAGTGAAGAGGGCGATAAGTCAAGCTGCAGTCAATGCAACGACTATGGTTCGTGTTGAGCAAACCAAGCGTTTCGAAGCCTCTATTCAGGAAAAAATTGACGAGGAGAGAAATGGTAGATTGAAAAACTTGGATGCCATCAACTCAAGAGTGGAGGAGCTCGAAGCCTTTGCTCTCGAATTAGAAAAACAAGTCTCTTCTGCAGGCTCCAAGTCTCTGATCAAGCAAGCTGTGTCCAACTTGAAGTCGTTGTTGTTTAACACTGCAGAGTCTGCTCCTGCCAAGAACTTTAAGCCATACGTCGAAAAATTGCAACTGTCTATCAGCAAATCCGATGACGAGGTAATTGCATTGGCCGTCGAGGAATTGAAACCATTGCTCAATACAGAGAGCAGTCAGTCGATCTTGACCACTCCACAGTTATTGTCTGCATGGGAGCAACTCACGCCTGAGTTGAGATCTGCATCTTTGTTGCCTCCAAACGCAGGTTTGTTGGGCCACTTGGCTTCGATTTTCTTCTCCAAGCTCTTAATGCCCGTGAAAGGTGCTAAGCCAGATGGGAAGGACATTGAGTCTGTTATCGGCAGAGTGCAACAAAGTTTATCCCGTGGTGAATTGGACACTGCCGTCGAGGAGGTGGCCAACTTAAAGGGTTGGACCAGACAATTGGCTGATGACTGGGTGAGAGAGGGAAGAAAGAGATTGGAGGCGGAGTTCTTGATCGACTTGATCGAGTCTGAGACCAAGCTCTTGTAATAATGTAGCAACGATGTATTAAGCATGAAATCACCAAAGATGAAATACAAAAAGGAAAATAGGCAAATGAAAACACCCTTCTAACCCAAGACAGCATGTCACGTGACTCACTTGAGATATCATCAATACTCACGGTCTCGAAAAAACACCCAAAACATGTCTTCAGCAGTAGCATCTGCCACCGTATACGGAGGAGACGAAATCAATGCCGTGGTTCTAGACTTTGGGTCCTTTACCACGCGGATCGGCTTTGCTGGTGATGATTTTCCTAGGATCATTGTGCCCTCGTGGTATGCACAGGACGAAGACGGAAAAAAGTTGTTCGACACCAGTCTTGACTTTCCTAAAGCAAACAGAGAGATCAAACCCATAATTAGCGATGGCATGGTTGAAGACTGGGACGCTATGGTTGCCCAGCTCAGACATTACTTCGACGATGTGTTAAAATTAGACTACCTGGAGCAACCGATTTTGATTACAGAGCCTGTTTGGGCCGACCAGCAGTATCGGCAAAAATTGGTGGAAACAATCTATGAGGAGTTCGATTTTCCTGCCCTTTTTTTGGCCAAAATGCCCACGTGCGTGTCTTTCCAACAGGGAAGACTGACGTGCCTTGTGGTTGATATTGGCCATGACTGCGCAAGTGTGGTGCCCATTGTGGATGGAATTTGCTTGCTCAAAAACTCGGTGAAGACAAACTACAGTGGCCAGTTTCTCAACGACCACATTCAAGATTTGATCACGTGCAAGTTTCCAGAGGCGGACTTGACTCCAAGGTACAAGATCAAAGACAAGACGCCCGTCGCATATCCTCAAAAGGCTCAATATACTCCAAGAGAACTTGAGGGTGTTACCGAGTCTTTTGACAAATTTCAAGCACAAAAATTCTATGCTGAATTCAAGGAATTATTGCTAGAAGCACCCCAGAAGGGCATGAAGACGACTAATCCGCAACAGGCCGCCAAAGTCAAGGAGTTGTACGAAGACGAGGATAATACCAGGTCTTTGGAGCTTCCTTGTGGCCAGTCGATTGAGGTGACGAAAGAGAGATTCGAATTAGTGGACACATTATTTGATCCGAGTGCATACAGCTTCGAAGATAAGAGCTTAGAAGAAAGGTATCCTGCAGACAACGGAGAGCTCTCCATCAGCAGTCCCTACGACGACTACCGTCCTATCAAACGGGCCAGAAAAGCAGACGCAGCTCAATCTACGCCTGCGTCAACCCCCGAGAGCCCCGCCTCTACAAAGACAGTGAGAGGACTCACGCAGTTGATCGCGCATGCCATATCATCGGTGGATATCGACCTAAGAACAGCGATAGCCAACAATATTATTATAACAGGTGGAACGTCGTTGATACCGCAGTTGACAGAGAGATTGAACAGTGAATTGCTGAATGCGAACCCGGGCTTGAAAATCAGACTCCATGCTATAGGCAATGCTAACGAAAGGACAAACCAGACATGGATCGGAGGCAGTGTGCTCGCATCCTTGGGTACATTCCACCAAATGTGGGTCAGCAAGGCTGAGTACGAAGAGGTTGGTGTGGAAAGAATATTTACGCAACGGTTTAGGTGAGAGCAATTGTGGGGATTCACTGTTTCGTGCAGTGCACTTATGAAGCCAATAATTCCCGAGCGCCGAGCTCCCGTGAATGGGAGGCTGCTCTACACTAAAAGGATATCAACAAGACTGTAGAACAAGAAAGATTAGTCTGAAGGCTACACCGCACATGGTGGCCTTCCAGCCAATGCATGCGCGCTACATGAACACTGCAGAACGCACATGAGCGCTCTACCGCGTGTTGACCACTATTGCCATGATCACCCAAACAGCATTATATCCGCCAGAGCCCGCTACTACCAGAGGCTCCTCTACTTTTGTGACGTATGACAAAACCAGCGACAGAGTGGCGTATGCTTGCGGAAGCTCAGTTTTTGTACGGTCCTTAGACCCTGAGTCCAAGCTCAGCCCACTTCAATTCACCAAGCACACGGTGGCAGCCACAGCCGCAGCGTTCAGCCCTTCCGGCCACTATATTGCCTCCGGAGATGAGTCAGGAAATGTCAAAATCTGGGAAACTAGTATCCGGGACGGAGAATTGTACATGAAAAGCGAGTTCCAGGCATTGAGCGGCGCCGTTAAATCATTGGCCTGGGACGCCGACAGCTCCCGGATTATTGCAGTGGGCGATGGAAAGGAGAAGTTCGGCCATTGTTTCATGTGGGATTCCGGCAATTCCATCGGTGAAATCCAGGGACATTCGGAAACTATTAACGCTGTTGACATCAAGCCCCAGAGACCATACCGTGCCGCTACGGTGGGCGACGATAAGTCAATGGTTTTTTTCACGGGCCCTCCGTTCAAGTTTGACAAAAGTTCCCGCAACCACCATTCCAATTCCGTTAGAGCAGTGAAGTTTTCGCCTGATGGAAAGTGGTTGGTGACCGTGGGATCCGACCGGTTGATTGTGCTTTATGACGGAAAGACGGGCGACTTTATCAAGAAAACCAAAGACGCTCATGAAGGCGGAATTTTCTCCGTGTCGTGGTTCGAGGACTCGACCTCGTTCGTGACAGCGTCGGCAGATGGAACCTTGAAGAAGTGGAATGCCGAGACTTTGCAAGAGGAATTCAAATACGTGATCTCGCTGCAGCCTTCCGTAGGGGATCAGCAAGTCAGTGTTGTGGTAACCAGAGACTTTGTTGTGTCGCTCTCCTTGAACGGCCACCTCAACCAGTTTAGCTACAATAAGCTGGAGCTCGCCAATGTCATTTATGGGCACCAACGCCCCTTGACTGCTAATAAAGCTGACAATGGAAGCTTGGTGACTGGTGCCTCGGACGGCTCGCTTTTCGCCTGGGCCATCCAAGATGGTCGGTTGCAACCCGCATGCAAGCCATATGCCGCAGAAGATAAGGCCCACTCCAACTACATTGCAAGTATCAATTCTTTTGAGCAGAAAATGGTTACCACTGGTTGGGACGATAAACTTAAGTTGTGGAACAACGGGGAGTTGGAGAAATCTGCAGACTTACCCGGCCAGCCTAGAGGACTTGCAATTGGCAAGAATGCGGTTGTCTTGTTGGAAAGAAAGGTCCAGGTCTACGACGGTGCTTTGAGTCTTTTAGCCGAGGAAGACTTGAAGTACACCGCCTCGTCAATAGACGCGACTGAGGGCGACTCCCTTATCTTCGTGACCAATGAAACAGACAAGAGGGTAGAGCAATACGACATCTCGGCTGGTTTCAAACACATGGCGTCGTATCCCATCTTGAGAGCAGCACCGACCTTGGTAAGGGTTTCTCCAAACGGTGAATACCTTGCAGTTGCCGAAAGCAACGGCAAATACACCCTTTTTTCCACCAAGGATCAGTCGGCAATTACTACAAGGTGGGCATTTCACAACAGTAGGGTCAACGACGCCAGATGGACAAGTGACTCCAAGTACTTGATCAGTGGCGGCTTGGACTGTTGGCTCTTTCTATACTCCGTGGCTAGACCGGCAAAGGTGCTTAAATTACCACAGGCTCATAAGAACGGTGTGAGTGGCTTGCAATGGCTCACTTACGGAGATGCGAAGGGTTCTGCGGTGAGTACAGGCTTGGATGCTACGGTGAAAACGTGGGACGTAGACTTCAGTGCTTACTGACGTTTGTGCTAATCGATAATCAGCAGTAAACGTGTTCCGGAATTTGTAGGATTCTATTGAAGAGTGCGGTTCCATAGAAGTCCTAATATTTCCATGAGTGGAGAAGATTGAGACAAGAACCAGCAACTGAGCGCGTTTTAGCAAGTGTGCATACGCCAGCAGCTGCTCAGGTCTCACCCCATTTTGTTATGCAGGAATCGGAACATAACTGAAACAGTTCTTAACGCTGGCGCATGGTGTGGCCAGCTTCTTCTTACCTCCAGCATCGCCATATGGCAAGCTGGCGTCATTTACGAAGCGAAACTGGGGTGTTTTGGAAGCGGGGCTCTGTAGGCTCAAGAGCGGGGTGTTTGGTGGTGCGTTTTGCTTCGCACCTATGAAACCTACATGGAAGCTGTTCGATACAGAGAAGCCGCATTATCGGTGGGGTTGACCGAATATAAGGTCGCAGTCCGCCCCAATACTCACCGAGCCTGATATTTCAAGCGGATTCACTGAAACATCTCGTCCAACAAAAACCTACCACTGCTAACTTAACAAAAGATTGTCGCATTGACTATAGCACGCCATATAAGCTGATACAATATGACAGACCATAAAACATTAATCAAAGGGGCCTTGGACTTGGACCCGTGGTTGGAACCTTACTCGCAGCCGTTAATCGAACGTCAGTTGGTGTTTCGCAAATGGTTAAGGACTTTCCAGGAATCGGAGGGCTCTCTTTACGAATTTGCTTCTTCGTATACAAAATATGGAGTCCACTGTGATTGGAAGACCAAGGAGATTGTTGTTTATGAGTATATTCCCAACGTGGAAAGCGTGTCTCTCGTCGGAGACTTCAACAATTGGAACATAGACGCGAACAAGTTTACCCAGGCAAATGACTACGGCTTGTGGCAGTTGCTGATTCCTGCTGTGAACGGAGACTTCGCCATCCCCCACGACTCGAAATACAAAATCTTTATGAAACTTCCTACCGGCGAGGAGATCTTCCGTCTCGATCCTTGGGGCGTTAGATCCACTCAGAGTAAGGAGAACCCTATATATGATGGCAGATTTTGGAATCCACTGGAACCATACACCTTTAAGCATGACAGACCTCACTTTGCAGACCATGATGGAATCAAAATCTACGAGGCCCATGTGGGAATTTCTTCCAGCCAGCCCAGAATTGCTAGCTACAAGGAGTTTTCAAGAGACACGTTGCCAAAAATTCATGCCTTGGGCTACAACACCATCCAGTTGATGGCCGTGATGGAGCACGCGTACTACGCAAGTTTCGGTTATCAGGTGACCAATTTCTTCGCAATCTCTTCCAGATGCGGAACTCCAGAGGAATTGAAAGAATTGATCGATCATGCCCATCTGTTAGGTATCCGAGTTTTGCTCGATGTCGTCCACTCGCATAGCTCCAAGAATGTCGAGGACGGCCTCAACAACTTCAATGGCACAGATTACTATCTTTTTCATGGAGGTGCAAAAGGTAATCACGATTTGTGGGATTCGAGGTTGTTCAACTACGCTAACTACGAGACGCTCAGGTTTCTTTTGTCGAACTTAAAGTTCTTCATTGATGTGTTCAAGTTTGATGGCTTCAGATTCGATGGTGTGACCAGTATGTTGTACAAACATCACGGCTTGAGTTTTGGTTTCAGCGGCGATTACAAAGAATACTTCAGCTCTGACTACGTCGATAACGATGCGATCGCATACCTTATGTTAGCGCATGAGTTACTCAGAGAGATAAGTGCAAAGGAAAAGGGCTACAAATTTATCTCTATTGCAGAGGATGTTAGTGGAATGCCAACTTTGTGCTTGCCTATTGCGGATGGCGGCATAGGATTTGATTACAGATTGTCGATGGCTATTCCTGACATGTGGATCAAAATTTTGAAGCATCTCAAAGACGAAGATTGGGATTTGGGCAATATTGTCTTTACTTTGACCAACCGAAGACACGGTGAGAAATGCATCAGCTACTGCGAGTCTCATGATCAAGCACTTGTTGGAGATAAATCTATCGCCTTTTGGCTTATGGATAAAGAGATGTACACCCACATGTCCGTCATGAGTGAGATGACCGAAACTGTGTCGCGTGGTTTGGCATTACACAAAATGATTCGACTTTTGACCTTTTCATTAGGTGGAGAAGGGTACTTGAACTTCATCGGCAATGAATTTGGACATCCCGAATGGTTGGATTTTCCTAGAGAAGGAAATAACGAGTCTTTTCTTTATGCCAGGCGTCAGTTCAATTTAATTGAGGATGATTTGTTGCGCTACAAATTCCTTTTCAATTTCGATTCAGAGATGTGCCATTTGGACACAAAGTACGGAGTCTTGGAGTCCAACCAAGCATACGTTTCTTTGAAGCATGAGGGCGACAAGGTTATTGTTTTTGAAAGAGCTGGTCTTCTTTTCATTTTCAATTTTCATCCTACAGCGTCGTTCCCCGACTATAAAGTTGGCGTTGAGACGCCAGGCGCTTACCAGATAGTTTTGAACTCAGACACCGAGAAAAATGGCGGATTTGGCAGAATAAATGATGTCAGTGAGTCAGGGGAGAGGTTGTCCTTTGTGACGAATCCCGAGCCTTGGAACGAAAGGAAAAACTCGCTTCTTATTTACATTCCGTCCAGAACTGCTTTGGTTTTGCAGCTAAAAGAAAAGATCGTTTGAATTGCTGAAACCAGGAGCGGACGGGTTTCGAGAAGAAAAAGTTGACTAGGTGGTTATGATTCTCAGACGAGCTCGGCATACCTGTATAACTTTGTTCACCAACATCCTCATATTATGGTGGCACTGCGATTGTGGATGGATGAATTTAGAGGCTTGTCTCAAAGAATGAATGCTCACCGGCCACACCTTGAGACTTGAATCGTATGTTTGCATGATGCCCGCGATATCTATGGCTAGCTTCTCACCGTAATTGGCCGGATATTTGAGGATTTCCGGCTTGATCAATGACGTATCCTTGATGTGTAATTTGTCGCATGCAAAATATAGTAGAATCTTCGAGATCTTGAGATTGATGGCTATGATTGCAGTTCTCTCATCATCGAAAAAAATCGTTGGAAACTCCGACTCATGCCGGGCAGGCGTATGTACAAGGGGCTTCAAGAAAACAGGCATGTTTTTAACGTACTCATTCAATTTGGAGCTGAGCTGGAGCCATGCGTAAAATCTCGTATTCATCTCGTAATCCTTTTGCGTTATGACTTCGGTCAATTTAGTAAAGTCATTGATTTCTCCGCAGAGCAACATAATCTTATTCGACCACCAGATAGTTCTGTCTTTTGAAACAACGTAGCTCGAGTAGTCATCCACTTGCTTGCTCAGATGGGAATCTTCAGTGGGATATACTTCAAAAGTGTTGAAGTAAATTGGGTCTAGAGGCTTCCAGATATCCGTGATGGAATACATATTGGGAAGCTCAAGTTTCAAGGAAAGGATCAAGTCGCAGACATACGTCGCCCAGAAACAAGCTTGGTAAAATTGAGAGTCTTTCAAAAGACTCCTGGACGCCGAGCCTCTGGACAACAAAGATATCAAAATGCTGCCTGCGCCCTTGACGTAAGTACTATCGATGGCAACAAAAAACAACTCGTAAATGCACAAGATGTTTGTGCTGATCAAGCATCTGGCCAAGAGCCCAGATTCTGGGTTATCAATTTCAGGCAAACTGAGGTTGTACCGAATAGAGTTAACACTTCTTTGGTAGTACTTGAGTGGAAACCAGGAACCGTAATCCCGAGGAAACTTTCTCTGGTATATGAGGGCGCTGAGGCAGAGCAAAGATTCTAACATCATCTTGGTTTCATCGTATATAGCTAGCTCAGACACGATTCGCTCAAAGTAGTCGTAGGTGAGAAAAATATCGATGAACACCGCTATGTCCTTGCAAAATAGGTCAAACAACTTCTTCTCAATCGGGCTATTCAATTGGATCTCGCAGGTTCTAGTGATGTCAGCCCTGGGAACAGAGATGCCTAAGACGGTTCTGAAATTTTCATAAATTTTGTCGTGGCTGTGCTCCCCCATTCCCTCAAACGGCGACCGCAGCGAGTATTTGTAGTCGCTCTCAAGCTTGTTGATTTTGGGCCTTGAATTTCTTTTCGTTTGCGTGGGTTTGAAATTGGTCTCCATACTCCCATCTGAGACTCTCACCAGTGCATTATGCGGCTCTATCTTAATTTGGGTAAACGGCTGCGGCGTCCGATGACTAGCAGCATGATTTAGGACCTCGTTTCCATAGTGGGGTATAGTGACCGGGTCTCGAAGACCAAAATTGGTGGAAGGAACATTGTTGGGAGGGTAAATGCTGGAAGGGTAATTGTTGGGGTAGAGACCTGGGAAGTTGTAAACATTGGAGCGATTGAGCGGATCCGAGCCCATGCTTAGCGCCGGATAGCCCAGATAGAGCGGCTGCGGTTGCCTGAGATCCGATCTCATCAAAACCTGTTGACGAAGCTGTGCGTCTGTGAAACCTTGTGCCACTGGCCTAGGTGGTTCGTT
The DNA here is from genome assembly GCA_002370515.1 of Metschnikowia proteae. Taxonomy (NCBI): domain Eukaryota; kingdom Fungi; phylum Ascomycota; class Pichiomycetes; order Serinales; family Metschnikowiaceae; genus Metschnikowia; species Metschnikowia proteae. The sequence goes on along the minus strand of NKYY01000004.1, from coordinate 632,639 downwards.
GAGCCGAGGTAAATATTGAGAATTATTCTGCTGCTGAGCAGGAAAGTGCTGGTATTGGCTCATATTGGATACCGCAAAGTTCAGCAGCATCAGTGGGTCTTGATAATGCAGCCTTGACGGTAGCACATGGTGGTGTGGCAGAAGCAGAGACACGTTGCCAGAGGGCAATATCTGATCCGACGGTTTTCTTTCGAGATCAGTCCCAAGACCAGCATTGGAGTGATGGACGAGTATGTCGTTCACTTCAGAAGTCTGAGTATGCGTCGGGGTGTCGTTCATCAAGCTACCAGAGGAGCTCAAGCGGATGGGTGGAATTTGCCGGGAATTTATGGGCGGCACGTGGTTAGGCGTGCTCTGTTGCTCGCTACCAGGAGGCATCACGTAATCATTTTGTTTCTGCGCTGAAGAAGTGAATGGCGACGTCAAGTGGCGATCCATGCTGGTAGCAAGGCGTAAAAGTGGTGGAGGAGATGTGATAAACTGGACCCTGTAACCGCGAGTGGTTATGCGTTCACTACAGCTTAAAGAGGGCGCGTGCACTATGCACCAAAATGCACACTAGCATGAGCAACTATGAGGCACGGAGGAAGCCCACGATTTGACACCATGAACTTCGGGGTGTGCCAGCAATGGCCAGGATCTTGGCTACAATTCTGAAGATCGGCAAACCATGGCAGGAGCGAGGCGGGACGAACTTACGCATGTACGGCAAGTGCAAACCGTGGGTACGTGGATACGAGTCATATACATGCGAAGTATTAGCATGCGAACGGAGTCAGAGTGATAAATCGCCTCTCTGCCCTCTATATTGCGATCGGGACGGATACGAGCAACGCCGTCACCGCTGTTTCCATGGGGCGGGGCATTGTTCACACGCGCATCCGAAGACGGACTAGTAAATTGAACTGCACGCATTCTGGTCCCATTACCAATCGGCCGAGAATGATAGCGGCTGAAGGCACTAGAGCGTGCATGCAGACTGAACATTGACGCCAGTGAATCTCGCTTGTATGAGACCCGAGATGCCCAAGGCTTCTCGTGTACTTGAAGTTGGAGCGAGAGACAGATCGAGAATCTTGGCTGACAGGGGTTTGGGAAATGCACGGAAGAAAATAAACTAGGCAAACCACCATTTCCTGGCTTGGTCAAGAGGCGTTCTGGGAGGGGTATGACCCCGTCTGAACAATGGCAGTGCTGTGCATGCTGCATTCTATTGTTATCGCACACCACTACGCACTACGCGACTAATTAAAACCCATGAAAATTTCATGGCATCCTTTACAACGCCGATATATTTGCAGGAGGGCCGGGCAAGCCCCTATTCTAACGTTGGGATCCTGACCACACGCGTGTGCGGCCTGCTGACAAGATTCCCGAGGCACGTGACCACGCGTATCCCACTCAGTTCCACTAGACTCGTTCCCCATACAAGTCGCGTTCCCCATACGCATCACGTCACATATACAAGCTCCAGTCCCCATCATGGCAGATAAGGAATTGACGGTGTTTCTTGTGGATACGCAAGCTCCGTGGGGATCGTACGACTACTTGTTCCACACACTTGCGGCCAAACTCTTGAAAGGGCTCAAAACAGACTACGTATCTGTTGTGGCATTCAATGCCAGCACCACTGATCATTCTGCCGCTGACACGGGCAAATTCATCGGCGTAAACGTCTTGATGGACTTCGAAGTGGCCACTTTCGACGGGTTGAAGAGCTTGAGGAACAGCCTCTCTTCATTGTGCAGAGACTCGGCAGCTCCTACATCATCTAGCAAACGCAGCGATGCCATTCAAACTGTACTATTTTCCTCTCAGTTGTTCAAGCCTACGTTGAAGAAGGTCTTTCGCCGAAACTTGGTTCTTGTTGTCTCACATCACCTTCCCACGTCTCTAGATTTGCTTAGCAGAGTTCCGCAATTCTACGCGGATATTCCCACAAACCTATACGTAATTCTAGAAAATGAGAATGTACCGGAGATATACAAGGCTCTCTGTCTGGAATTTGCATCCGGTCGGGCCTTCTCGTCCTCATCTGCCGCTGATGCCATGGCTCATCACCACCCTTTAAAGAAAATCCGCCCAGTGACTGCTTACAGAGGCCAACTACGCTTTGGAGCCAACTTTCCAGCTATACTCCATGACCCCTCCTACATGCCCGAAAGCGACGAGCTCTGCACAAGCTTTGATATAGAGCTTTTTCCTGCAGTGAAATCGGAGTCTGCACTGCTGCTCACTCACGACTATGCTGTAGAGAAAGACACTGTGGTGAAGATAAAACGAGTCACCTCTCATTATGTTTTGGAAAAAAGTGCTCAGGCGAAGGGTTCAGACGATCTCCCCCCACATGTGCCCGGAACTAGCGTTGAGGATATCGAGAAATCTTATGACAAGGTACCTGTTGATTCCAATACTCTAACTCCCGGGCTCAAGTTTTCCAACTTTGACCTCATAGCGCTTGACGATGATCTCATCAAATCTTCAAGACTCAATTTACTGTCTGGCTTCGACATATTTGCTTTTATCAATTCAGATTCTCTTCCTCAACACTTGTTTACCGAGGAGCCTTTCTACACTGTCCCAGAGAAGGAATCAAGTTTGCGAAACACCACTGCTTTTTTCGCTTTCGTTGAGGCTTTATATGCCAAGAATTTCGCTGCCTTATGCAGATTCATCCGTCAACAAGCAAAAGAAATAGAGGTTGGGGCCTTGATTCCTGTACGAATCAAGAGGGGGAATGATTACACGCCATGCCTATTATTCATAAGGTTACCTTTCAAGGAGGATGAGAAGATCGGAAATTTTCCTCCTCTTTCAGATAAAAGCAAGTCTATACAAGATGACGAGGATGACGGCTTTGATGAAGCTGCTGTCAACGTGCTAATGGAAGATTTCATTGAGGCGAGAACGGCGCATGAAGACACTGACGATATTGCCGATCAACCAAGCATTATTGACAGCCCCAAAGTCACTATGCTTGCTAGCGATACTTCCAAGTTGTGTCTACCTCCAACAAGTGCCAGTAGCAACCCGCTTCTGTGTACATCTCCATCCACTGCCAAGCTTCACAACTACTTACAGACAATTCTTTTGAGCTCGCTAGATGCCGAAAATTGGGTACATCATTTTACGAGCCCCGAGTTTATTGAAAGAAACCTTCAGCGAAAGGCCGGCCACACAAATTTCTTCACGTTGGCTAATTGCATGACTACCAATTCCACATTTGACATTACCGGCTGGCTCAGAAGCAGGGACATTTCCACCACAGAGAAATGCCTCATAGAAAAACTCGATATCAGGTACGAGCATAGAGAAGACTCCAAAAAGCGGAAATTTGAAAATCCAAATGCAGCATACACGAAGAAGGGGAACTATGGTGCCGATGAGGGTGATTACGGAGAAGTACCAGATTTTGGATTGTGATTCCGTGCTATGTTCTACAACTTGAAGAGCTGGTTTCTCAAGTCGTATTCCCTGTCTTTGGCGGTTCTGGAGCGATTTTTCGACATGCCCGTGCCGTCTTCGCCCAAGCTATTCGTGATGCGCTCATTAAGCGAGGTTTGCTTAATTCTGTTCTTCTCGCTCTTTATGAGCTCCTTTACCTGATGCACATCAGCATCCAAAATAGCAGGTACATCAAAAAGGCCCCGATACACGCGAGACTTGCCCTGTCTCCAAAGGTTGGTCCAGTGGACAGCCATTCCGATTTCGTCAAACAGGCCGTCTTCTCTAATCTTTCGTCTCTTCTTGGCTACCTGGCGGAGAAGCTCTTGAATGTCGTTTGTGGGGTGCTTCATGTACTCCGAATATCCTGCACCCAGGGCATCCTGAAGATTCAACACGTACAACAAATAGTCTGCCTGAATCACGGGGTCGATGAACGAGGTGTGGATACAACCCACGAGGCCGAGCGCAAGCATTGTCTCGGAATCCTTCACCGTTGGCAAAAAAACCCCTGGAGTATCATACACCAAGATGTCTGGGTTTTGACTGAGTCTGATGATCTCGCTGGTATTTCTTGTCACACCCGGCTGACCACCTGTTCTAGCAACTTTCTTCTTCTTCGAGCTTATGGCTTCAGGGAGCTTCGAGATATAGCCCACTGACCGTAGTGTATTGACTAGGGTGGACTTCCCCACGTTGGGCATTCCTATGATCATGGTACGTAGGCCCAAGGGTGGCGGTGGATGCATGCCCTTGTAATGCTCGCCAATGGCCGCTAGCACTTTCTGCGCATCAGACTTGCTTCGAGTGTCAACAAAAACGAACGGCTCTTGCTCGTGCCATTTCTTGAGCAAGTCGGGCTTTAGAATCGAAAGGTCCTTTTTGCTGTACAAAATGAGTTTCTTCTTTCGAGCAAGCACACGGTCGAATAGCACATTGGTGGTAGAAATGGGGGCTCTGGAGTCACGGACCTCCAAGATCAAGTCAATTTGTGGGGCTAGGTGGCCAAACTTGGTGAGCGCCTTTTGATGATGCCCTTTAAAGTTGGATAGCGTCAATCGGTAATCCGGAAACGTCTGCCGCGGCACAAAAGTCATGTCTTGTCGGCAGAAGTATCAAACCTTGGTGTTTTTGGGTGTGATGCACTCTGCAGATGCGATGCAGATGATCAGCGCGAACAGACCGAAGACTTGCTCAGAATCCAGACGCCTCGCCATGCCATTAATAACATTTACAGGCCCGCCATGTTCCGGGAAAACGACATGGGCCAAGAATCTAATTTCCCAACTAGAAGAGAAAATCGCCCTCGCACAGAAGGAGAACAGTCCTGGGTCCAACTATAAAATCATATACCACAGTGACGAGAGCCTCGGTATCTCGCATGAGGCGTATAGAGAATCCAGCTCCGAGAAGAGCGCCCGTGGGACGCAGTTGTCGGTGGTGAAGCGAGACCTTTCGCGGTCTGCATTCGTTATTTTGGACTCTTTATCCTACATCAAGGGGTTCCGCTACCAGCTCTTTTGCGAGGCCAAAGGCGTGGTCACGCCGCACTGTGTGGTCCAAGTGATGAGCTCAATGGAGAAATGCCTTGAATGGAACAAAAAGCACGAAAACCCCTGGGACGAGGAAGTAATGGCTCAGCTAGCCATGAGATACGAAGAGCCAAACGCAGATTCCCGCTGGGACAGCCCGTTATTTACAGTGGTCAGTGACTACGAGCAAGAATCGTTACCGATCGAGCAAATTTGGGATGCTTTGGTTCTTAAACGACCACCTCCGCCGAACGCGGCCACTTTGGTCAAGCCCACCTCGGGCAACAACTACTTGCAGGAGCTCGACCGTAAAACGTCGGACGTGGTCAAGAAAATAGTACAGCACCAGCAGTTGATGAGCGGAGGCCAGGCGGTAATCGATCTGCTGCAGGGCCTTTATGTGGAGATGCCTGCCGATGGCACGAGTATTGCGCAGTTGCAGAGAATACGGCGTGCTTTTGTGAGCTTGAACCGTATGAGAAACATTGATTTGGACAGAATCCAAAGTGTCTTTGTCGAGTATGTGAATAAGAGTTTGGGCGAGTGATGAAACTTTGTGCGTCACTTTCCCAGCCAGCTCACAGAATTACTTCTTTCTGACGTTGCTCCATTTGAAGACCGTATTGCCGTCTTCGTCCACGAGCTTTCGCTTGTTGCCATTTTTCATCAATTCTCTGGTTATCTCCAACTTCTGCTCAACCTCTCTGAGCTCCTTTTCCCTCTGCAATCTCTCCTTCAACAACCGGTACTTTTGAAGCTTGTCCTTATCGGTCGACTGCTTGGCGGCATGTTCGATTTCGTGCTTGATAATGCGTTCTCTGTTCTCAAGCTGGTCAATGCGCAACCTGTTTTCTCTTCTCTCTAGCATGCTGTCGTCTGTATTGAAGAAATCTGCTGCGCTGAAGGAGTCCTGAGCTTCTTTGGAGTCCACAAAAACAGTATGCTTGCCGCGGGCCTTGAAATCCAACGACTTACGAAGCTTGTCGGCCTTCAGCGTCTCGTTTAGCCTCATGGTTCTCACATAATTGACGTCCTGCGACTTGAAGAGCTTTGCCTGAGCCGGAGTGAGGTCCTCAGCTTCACGTTCTCGGATTAAGATTCCATCCTCATCGGTTTTCTTATTGATCATAGCATGGTAGTACTCGTCTGGGTTGTATTGCGCAGCCTTGGCTCTTAATGCCTTCAACGCTGCTTCCTTTTTGTGATACTCATTGGCTCTTAATTTGTAGTCCTTCTTTTTCTCTAGAAGGCCATACTTGGACCGGTCCAGCGTCTGTGCACGCTCCTTGTGCTGCTTTTTCTGAACATTGTGGACCAACTTAGCCATGGTGTGTATTTGGTGGTGTGCTGCGTGGTAAAAATTGTTAGATGTGTATGCTCATCGAAGTAGTGCATATCTGTGGAGGTGTTGTGCGTCTGCAGCGAGAGCTGGGCCGCCGGACTTAATAGCGGAGGATAGATCTGGCCAAATGAATCCATGCAAGAGCTTGCTTCTCTGTAGAAAATACCCCAAGGAAACTTTAATAGTTTTTTGGGGCTTTTTTGGTGGTGGCGAAACATTCTCCAAGGGCAATTGACATGGCTGGGTGTGAGGCCTAGCTATATGGCTCATTTAGCGGTGAAAAGTCTTATTTGCGGCATAAATACAATTTGAACAGTTGTAAACAAACTCCGGGAATTTACACTTTTACAGCAGCTGCTTGGCAGCCGAGTACTACTCTTATTTGCCTCTTCACTAATTCCGAGTTCCACGACATCGGGTACTACTTTCAGTGCCAGTCAGCACTCTCGCGCATGGCCTTTTTTCTGGCCGTAACTCTGAAGCCCAGCCAACTCTACTCCAATGATCCGAACAACCTGGGCCCGAAATTTGGCACTTTTCCGGAAGCCTAGCTCTTCCTTTTTAAGACAAGTGTCTCTGACGGTGGGCATCTCCACCGATGCCGAAAAGATTCCGCTAGGGGAAAACAAACTTGAGGAATCTGAAGGCGACCAGGTCTCCACGCCGTGGTATCTACGGAGTGACATCAAGTCGGCATTAATCGAAGAAAAGGAGATCGCCCTTCCCGAAATCCCTACCAAGGCACCTGCACACGTGGAGGAATTTCTTACGCTCTTGGCCAAGGACTATGGCATGGAAGAGCTCCTGCTCTTCGACATGACCAGGCTCGACGATCTGCACGAGTTCAGATCCAATAATAACACCGTGGACTACATCTTGATTGGAACAGGAAAATCAGAAAGACACAATTTGAAGGCTGCCATCGAGTTGAGGAATCACATAAAGCACAACCATAATGTCATTCCGTTGATTGAGGGGATGGTATCCAACGGCAAAACTCCTGCTCAAAGAAGAAGGCTTCTAAGGCGGGCGAGGAAGGGACCTTCGGCTACGGATAATGAGTACGGCAAATCCGCCAACAGTTGGGTTCTTTTTCACCACGAAAATGTGGATGTGCATCTCATGACTGCCGAGAGAAGACAAGAGTTGAATTTAGAGTCTTTGTGGTGCTCTCAAGAAGAGCTGCATTTATACGAGCCGAAACAGCCCCTTATGGCCGCCTCAGACCATATATTCAGCGGCATCAGAAGGTTTCATACCATGGCCGCCGCCTCATCAGAAGCTAGGACTCATTTGCAGATATTAAGAGATCAACCTTTTGACTCGCCTCCGGAGACCTTTGCACAGATAAAGAGCCTGTTCGAGCGCGAGTCTCATGCTCGTGAAGTTGATGACTATGATGCCAAAGTCAGCTTCCTCAAGACACTCCACTGTATCAACCCACAGTTGGTAAGCTTCCAAGATGTCGAAAACGTTTTTTATGAGAAGCACAGCCACATTGACCTCGGATCATCGCAAAAAATCAATGATGTTACCGAATATTTGAAGCTTCTCATCGATACTCCTTCCAGAGACCAGTCTTCCGTTTCATCAACTGACGTGAGCTTTGCCCGGTTATCTACGTTCATTTCCAACCTATACAGCTTCTCACTGGAAAAGTTCAGCATGACTCAAAACCCGCAGTTTATCCCCCTTCTATGGAGGTTGACTTACAACAACGCCGACACAAGCATCACGCCCCAGCTTGTGGCAAATATCATCGAAGAAAAAATCCCGGCCAACTTCGGCGAGCATGCGCCTAAAGAAATCACTTTCTCTTCGAACAATGCCCGAAATGTATTGACTTTGATCGAATACCACACCCTGTGCATTGACCCAGAAGTGCATGTCAGTGCCGATTTCAAAGAGATGATGATGTTCACCTACGGCAATGCAGGTAAATGGGATCGCTTCTGGAACGAGTGGGAGAGCATGCACTTTCCAAAGGCTCTCGATGTCACGGAAGCATTAGACAAGTGGGTGAGGTTGGCAGTGTTCTTGGCCTTGACTTCCAACAAGGCTCAAATTCTCAAATTTTTGAAGAGCTACTGGAACAACAGCACTTCAGTTGGAGGCTCGTTTCTCGACGCTTTAGAGCAGAACCATGGACAGCTCAAGAACGAAGCCGAAAAGCGTACGTTGGTTCTGGCAATGCTCTACATGATTGGTTTATTCGATACAGCAGCAAATCCTGCATTCGAAGGGATCAAACTGAGATTACATAGCTTGAAATAGGCCTGGGGACGTTCTGGGGCTGTTTCCTTTCACTGGAATTCAACCTCAGATGACCACTAGCTGGTACTCCAAGACATTGTTCCTGTATGCAAGCGAGTAGACGCGACGCGACGCTTCTTACCTCACATCTCGAATGAAGCACGAGACATAATGGCAACCCTACTTGAATACAAGGTCAGGATCAAAGAATGGGAGAAGAGTTTTGCTTCCAAATACGGAAAACTACCCTCCAAGAACGACGTTAAAGCGGACCCAGAAATACGAAAGGCTTACAAGGTCTACAATGACTTGAAAAAAGCAGTCGCTCCCACAGCAAGTACACGCGGAACAGAAATACAACTGCCATCCTCCAAAAGCTCAACAAGTTCCGGGGTCAAGAAAGGACGTCCTGGCAATGGGTCTGAATTACTGTCAGCGGACCTACCCCAAAACAAGTTACCAACCGTCGATGTTCATCTCACAGATGATGAAGAGCTGGAGAGAAATGTGGTTGCACGCAACGCGGAATTGGGCCCTACTCCCCAGGCCAATGGCAAAGTGATGTCTTTATTTGACCTGCTTTTGAGTCCTCCCGACTCTTCTCCGATAAGGAGGGGCCCCATGGGAAAGAAAGAGCTCCTAAGCGTGAGCGAATCCCCTCTGAAGAAGCTGGATATCTTCAAGACGCCCACAAGGTCGGTCAAGCGGATTGAGATGAGCAATGTCACACCTTCAAGGAGCTCCGGCAATTTGATGGAACGACTACGGACAGCAGCTTCGCCCTCAACTGGGGGCACTTCAAACGATGCCTCTAACGAGATCATGAAAACACCGTTCTACCTAGGGAAAATAACCAGCAAATTCTCGTTCAACGATACTCTAAATGCGTCGCAGGAGTCTCCATCAAAAAGCAGCTCGCTCAAAACTCCCGAGAAGCCCACCGTGATGCTAGAGGAGTTTCAGATGTCTCCCTCCCCTCTCAAATCGCAAAGGTATTTATCTTTCGGAGGCACCAAAAAAGTCTCTCAAATTTTTCAGGACTATCAGAACTTGGCCGCAACTCAAAACTTCGAAGAGCAGAAACGGGAAATCGAAGAAGAGGCTCTCCAGGTGGAAAATCTTCTCCAACAGGAATCTGGAGCCGCACAGTTGCAAGAGGCTCCTTCCCTAACTCGTAAGCGCAAAAAGGCTTTGACGCAAAAGAGAACTACCAGAAGATGGAAGATCAAGCCTCGGTTGCCGACAGACAGTGACGGAACTGCATTTGAAGGTAAAGATGTGCACGAAGAGATTGACCGTCTTGAGAAGGCCAACCAGGTGGACCTTGAAAAGTACATCAATGGAGACATTTCCGGTAACGAATCTACGGATGAAGACGAGGCAATGGATGATGATTCCGACAACGACCACGAGGCCAAGCCTATCTTACGGAATCCGAACTTGAGCACGAAGATCAACCCAATCAGCAACAACTACCAGAGATTGAAGATCAACGACCCCAGGGCCAAGAAGTTTAAACAACGCATGAAACGACGTTAGAGTGAATATATATGTACATTTATGATGGAAGCGCAGCAACTAGTTCTGTGTTATCCATCGAAGGCGCCTGGACTTTATTCCGTGTAGGAAAAATAATCTCCGGGGATTCTTGGTGCTTTTTAGACGGGACGTAAACAGGCCTCTCCCACTTGTCGTTCTCACTCTCGAAATTCCAGGTGTTTGAAGTGAGTTGTGTCTCAATTTCAAGCTTGTTTCGCTTTAAAGTAGCCTCCAATTCGTCAAGTTCCTTCTTCTCCTCCTTGGGATCGTGGTCCACAACCTGCTTCTCGATCATTTTAACTTTACCATCCTTGATGACCATCTCCAAAACTTTCTTCGTTCTTCCACTTGAGGCCTTCTCTTGAGTTTCCATCCTTCGAAGCTCTTTTTGTTGCTTTTTAAGCTGCAATGCTCTTTCCACTGGAGAAAGCCACATGCTTCCACTTGAGGCGTTGGGCATTTCAAAATCTGCAGCATTGTCGATTATCTTGGATCTTTCGGCCCCTGTCTCTTGGAAATGGAGAAGAGTTTCCAATCTCTCCTGAGCTTTCTGCAAATCTGGATCAACATCTTTCGATCTCTGATAGTGTTCAAACTCACGAAGCTGTTCCTCCCTCTCCTGCTCCCTTCTCTGCGCTTCAAGCTCTAATTCGCGCAGCTTCTTTGCCTCAATCTCCATGGCTTTGAGAGCTTCGTCCTGGGTTTTCCACAAATTCCCGCCCGTAGTTGTTCCGTATTTGATTTTCTTGGGTGCCAACTTCGATGGTTGTTCCTGGACCGACTTGTTCTTGGGTTGCTTGCGCTTTGTCTCCAAAAGGTCACGTTCAGACCTAAGAATCTCCACGATTTCCACTTTTTCCTGCTCTGAAAGCAATTCTTGCCCGCAATAAGAGCAGGGCTGAAGGCCTTCTTTATAGCAAATGATTTTACCACAGTTCAAACAGTTGGGTGCCACCTCGAACAATGGATGCTTCGTTGCCATGCAGTTACAAATTCTCCTAACGGTGGACGAGTTCTCGACGCTCGTCAATAGCTTGGAGTCTTCTACCTCCAACTCATTCAACACGGCCTCAATGTCTTTCAAACTGCTGAGATTCGCCTTCTGGTTCTTCTTGGCGTGGTTGCTCGTTAGCTGGTTACTGGGCTTCATATCGATCATTTCCGAAACCGTCATTGATTTTGTTTGCCTCCGTGGGCCATTGTGCTGTTTCGGCTGCGCTTTTTCGTCAGAGGTCCAGGCGGGCCCTTTCTTTTTCTGGTGTAGTTGGATTTGCGCTGGTACCTTCTTGGTAAATTTCTTCTCCGCCAATTTTCGAAGCCTCTCATCCTCTTCTCTTTTGAGCTGGAGAAACTTTGAAATAACATTGAGACTGTCCTCGCTCTGACCAAGGAAACCTAGTAGATGGTTTTCGATTTCTGCATTAGGCAACGTGAGAGAATAGTCGACGACTTCTAACGCAGTCTCTTCACTAAGTGGAACGATATCTAAAATGGCTCTAGAAGCATACGAGCGAGCGTGATCGTAAGTCATGTTGATAGGCCGGAGAAGTGTGGTTGCTTGTCCTGGAGTGTCACGCACCTAGTATGCAGTGCGTTGATAATCGAGAACTTCACACCAGTACATCTGCCTGTAAAAGATTCTATTCAAACACTTTCACTTATAAATAGTTCCTAATCGAGGAGTGATTTGAGTCAGCCTTTCGAAATCAGTGAAACTGGCTTTTCTCTATTTCAAAAGGATGCATAATTGATGGAAGATGTCACGCTAGCCGATGGACGGCTATGGTGCTTGTGGTGCAAAATGATGACGACATGGCGATCTGAAGATTCGCGATTTGGAGAGAGTCCTAGAAATTATTCTAGGTTCTGCTGCCTTTTGCTTGATGTGTATTACCCAACTTCATTTCGAACACGTCACTCCTGCATCCAGTTTGATAGACCCCGCGAAGCGTAAGTCCCCAGATGACGCACATCGATGCCAACACTATGGATCATGCCGAAACGTCGCTGTTAAAGGAGATGCAAAAGCAGCTCCGACACGTCAATCGTGAGTTGTGTCTCGTGAAAAATCAACTTCTGATTGCTTCAAACCGTCTAAGAGACACTAAGCGTATATCCCAGCTTAGCTCCAGACATAGTCATCGCATCCTTCCTCCAGCATATACAACTCCGCCCAGCAAAATCACAATTGAAGATGTTGAAGTACCCGCACAATTATGTCCAGGTACGAGAATGAGATCTTTCTGGGAACACTCATTGCGTATACAGAATGCAAGATGGAATACCAGGCTTTCCAAGAATGCCACCATCACTGACTCCTGTGACCGCATACAACTCGATGCTAAAATGGCAGTTTGTAAAGGAGGGGCTAAACTCATTCCTCTTGACGGAAAATGTGTTCTTGCTCAGCAAGAACTCTCTTGGAATGGATGGAATTATGTATCATGCACAAGCGGACAATTCATACGCGTTGGAGTCGAAGATAACATTAAGGATCAGTGTCGCTATTTTACCCGTCACGGAATTTGCGGAAAAATGCAAAACTGCCCATTCGAGCATAACATTGACAGAATAACTATTTGCAGACAGTACTTGGCCGGCCAGTGTGACAGCGGGTGTGTTCTTTCACATATGCCTAATGCCCATAATAACGCCATATGCCATTATGCTTTTCAAGACATTTGTCGGAACATAAATTGCAGATATTCCCATAACTTGCCCAAGCACTCCAAAGATCCGCGATACGAGATCTGGACTTGTCGCCCCTTTGCCCTCGGCGGATGGTGTGAACGCGGGCATTCGTGTCCTTTTGCTCATCTATTCAACTGTCCTGATTATGAGGAAAGTGGCACCTGTCCACGGGGTAAGTCGTGCACCTTGCAGCACACCATTACAAAGCGCATCCAAAGGTTATCAGCTACACGCCTAGAAGAACAGGGTGTTCTTTGCTTGCGTGATGATGATGGTGACGATAAGATTATAATCAGTAGCTTCACTGTGCATCCCAAGAGTTTGTTTGTGAATCATGAGTCTATAATATCATTTGACACGTCTGCACTGAGGGAGGATTTCGTTCTTGACAATGATCTGTCTGACGCAGAACACTACAATATATTAAACCTAGGCGCCCAAGCTTGAGGATGTCCGCTCCTCCTTTCTGTGGATTTCAAATTTATTTTAGCCGTGGTTCTGGGAAAATGAGGTGTGGGGTCGCTTTTTTTTGTTGTCAGGCGAGGCGCGCCTCGATTTTGCAGCCACGAACGCTCCCTCTGTGGCAGAGATGCTGCGATACACGCTAGCCCCGTACTCTCTGTGACAAAAGAGCTCGCGTCTCGTATCTATGAATTTGCCATATAAATCCCGTCGCGTTCTCGTCTGTGTCTGGGAACCCTGAAATTCAGTACACGATTATTTCCCAATTTTACTGCCCTAACACCCCAGTAATCAGAAATCCTTGTGAACCCAAAGAGGAGATCAAAAACCTTTCCATCACTCTATAACACTCTGTCAAGGCCCGGCTATTGCAGGAAAACGTTATTGTACAATGTCTGCTCCGATAGAAACTATACAGCGCAAGTCGTTTCTGCAAAACTACTTTATGATCTCCAGGTTAGGCTTTGGTAGCTTTGGGTGTGCTGTTCTAGCAAAACATAAGGGTGATGTTAGGGAGCTTTATGAAGCGGGCGAGTCTAAGAAAGGGACCCTTTTGGAGCCTTTGCGCCACAATTCCCCCAAAAGGCCACATTCTAATGGTCTTGTGGCCATTAAAGTCATGAAGAATCAGCTCAGGAAGCCCGAGGATTATTTGAAAATGAACGAGATCAAGTTCATCCTTTCGGTACCATCGCATCAAAATCTTTTGCAAATATTTGACCTATTTATTGACAGCTTCAGTGGAAAGCTCAATATAGTGATGGAGCCTATGGATCAAAACCTATACCAATTTATGCAAAAGCACGAGGGCCGTCCAGTGTCCATGTGGGTGGTGAAGAGTATTTTGAACCAATTGCTTTATGCGATTGATCACATCCATAGTCATGGGTATTTTCACAGGGACATCAAACCTGAAAACATATTGATATCTGCTACCAAGCAGTATTATGATAACGGCATCCCTCCTGAATATGCGAGAGATACGTACATCCTCAAGCTTTGTGACTACGGGCTTGCGAGACACGTCACAAACACGAGAGAACTTACTCAGTACGTTTCTACTCGTTGGTATCGTGCTCCAGAGATCCTATTGCGTCAGAAACATTACTCTCGTCCTATAGACATCTGGGCCTTTGCTTCTGTGGCAGTCGAATTGGTGAACTCCCGTCCGTTATTCGCTGGGATCAACGAAACAGATCAAATATGGCAAATTTTAACCAAGCTTGGCCACCCTCTCTATCAAGACCGCTCCCTGGAAGATATTGGTGGAATATGGCCCGAGGGCGTGCAGTTGGCTGAAAAATTGGGCTTCGTGATACCTTACATTTCAGGCCAGACTATGAAAGACATCATGGGGCCAGAATACGACGGGCTCGCGCATGCCATTAGAAACTGCTTCCTGTGGGATCCAAAAGAAAGACCTACGGCTGAAGCGCTTGTTAAAGGAACGTACTTTTCAGGGACAGTTCCTGCGAGTCAAAGCGGAGAGGTCTCGCCTCTCAATTCTCTGATGATTGTGATTGGCCGCAACGAAGGCAGCTTTTCCATTGCGAAAAGTTCTAACTTGAACAACGATGCCTTCGAAGAGCTGTTTACGGGTGCGGAAGGCACGGATTCAAGATACTACGATCCTATTTGGTACATGAGAAGCCCGTCAAATGAAGAAAGCCAAACACCTCCTGATGATTCCAACTCGGTCCTGGAAATTCATTTACCTAACTTGACGTCACAGCAGGACGCTAGCCATAAGGGATACTCCACTCCAAAAGTTCTGTTTGAGGAAATTCTCTTAACAGCTGATGCATCCTTCGAAAGTCACGAGATCCAATGCTGATGCAGCACGAAAACACGTGTGTCCGCTCCAAATGTTGGCCCCGACCTTCGCGCGCCTGATCACAGACTAGACCCCGCAAAACAGTCAGCATAAAAGTAGCGCGGAGTGCAACATCGCGGGAAGAAAGTCTGGCCAGCTCAAAGATCTAAAAAGAAACTGTTCTTAAATGTGCATCTTGATTACATCGACGCTACATCCAGATTACCCATTGATTGTTCTCTCAAATCGGGATGAGTTTTTCAGTAGGCCCACACAATTGGCTACGAAACGAAGTATTGGAAAACACCAGATCTTATCGCCCGTTGATCTCGGCAGAAAAGAGCGGGGCACTTGGATAGGAGTCACCTCAAGTGGTAAATTGGCGGTACTTCTTAACTACCGTGAGGAAGAAGTCGAAGTTGGGCAGGTCTCCAGAGGGGTATTGCCTATAGAGTACCTCAGTTCTGAATTGTCAGATGATGAGTGGCTGGACACATTTAGCAACTCGCAGCGCCTCAATCTGATTGGGGGATTCAGTTTGATCTATGGCAAATTGCAATTAAACCCCAAAACCCACAAATTGAGTCACTTAAACATCATAAGCAACCGTGGCGATAGAGGCCGAATTCACTCCCAAGAAGTCATCAGCGATGATCCGCATTGCAGTATTTCGCAGAAACATACCTTTGCGGTTTCTAACTCGTTGTATTATCACCCGTGGCATAAGTCCAGATACGGCACTGATCAGCTCTCGAAGCTAATAGAAGAATCTGTGAAGACAAACCTTTCAATTGAGCAGCTCAAGAGCCGGTGTTTCGATATATTGTCGCTCAACACCTATAGCCCTGATATAAGAGAGAAAGGTACTGCCAAAGAAAAATTGCGGGAGTTGCAAAATTCGATTTTCATCCCGGCTTTACATATGGCCACGGATCTCAGCCAGGCTAGCGCGCAGAGCGAATACGGAACCAGGACCCAAACTGTCATTATCTTGGACAAGTACGGCAAGTTGGATTACTTCGAGAGAGACTTGCATAGCGCACCTAATGAGCAGCATCACGCTTTCGACTTGCAAGGCGTCACTAGTCAGTAATATATGGGTGTGTGGATGCCGCGCGCGCTAGTCCCATGTCGTCGGCAACTCAACTCGTGCATTCAGTAAGATGATACAGACCAATCTGGAGCAGCCGCTTACTTCAGAATATTTTATAGAATGCAAGGAAAAGAGTCTTCACTCCCCCCTATTAGTTTTCATTCCAGGAAATCCTGGCTTGATTGACTACTACACGACTTACTTACAGTTGATCCACGAGAAGTTCCCCGATTCCAATATCGTGGCCATCAGTCATGCAGGGTTTCAGACCTCCGGTGATTATGCAAAAGATGGAAACACAAGCGACCAAACATTCTATGACCTCGAGTACCAAATACAGCATAAATGCAAGATTTTAAAGAAATACATTCTTAGTGGAAACACGAATCTCAGCTTCCTCAGTCATTCTGTCGGAGGATACATTGTTCAAAGAGTGATTCGAAAGCTCTTAGAAGACGAAGATGTGAAACACCTCGTCAAAATCGAGTTTTCTGGGCTCATTTGCCCAACAATTGTGGACATTGCCAAATCAGACTCCGGCGTGTTTTTTTCGAGACTCTTTCGCTTCTTGCCCGTTGTTTCTTTGGCAGTGGCGCTTATCTCCATTCTTCAGCTTTTGCTTCCAAATTCTTGGGCGAAATACATCATAAGGACTTGCATCATTTCGCGGCCCCAGTCCAATAATGAGAGGCTGATAGAATCGTGGCAAAACTCGGTTGAGGCGACTTTCAAGATATACAGGTCTAAGCGGATTGTGCGGCAAGCTCTTACCTTAGCGCAGGAAGAGCTAAAAGTGATTCACCGCGACGATGAGATGAACGACTGGTATTTCCACGAGTTGCCCAATTTGCATGATCTGAAGCTCTGGTGTTTTTTTGCCGCCAGCGACTACTGGGTGCATGATAACTCCAGAGACTACATCTTGTCGCGGTACCATTCAGACAAGAATAACGGCATTTCCTTTGAGATCGGTAGCACATCCAATGAGAAATGGAGGGCTATCACGCATTCATTCTGCATTGACCAAAGTGTTGAATTCGCCCAAATAACGTGCGAGGCTTTAAAGTGAGCGGTGCGCATGAAGTCACCGCGCGCGTGCAAAGACATCCAGCACAATTCTTCGAAACGGGGAACTCAGCTGCTCTTGTGGATTATCAACCCACTTGGACAGTAACAAGGCTTAGTTACGTGGTGCATGCGCAAAATGCCCATACTCGAAACTAAGGTAGGGAAATCAGCGAGCGCTTTCTGTTCAGCAATCTTGAAGTCTCCCCACAGGCAGATGGCGCGGCGCATCAGTTGACTCGTAGTCATGCGTGTATGCCGTACGTACAGATGACTGCTTGACTCACGACTGCGAGTCAAGCCAAAAAAAAAAGATCTGGCGTTGGGACCCACTTGCACGATATATAAACTGCCCATTTCGTCAGCAAAAAAAATCCTAACCCACTATCTACTACAGCAAGCGATATGAGTAGCAGCGGCAACGACTCATTAGCGGACTCCAAACGCAGGGAAGATATCATCAGCTCAGAGTCCCTCCAGGCCTCTCCTAAGGAGCTCGACAGAATCTACAGAAAGCTAGACTACAGGATTGTTCCTGCTTTGTGGACACTCTACTTCCTTACCTCTTTCGGATCCAGTGTCTATGGTGTCACGTTGACCATGAACACTGCCCAGGGCCACTCTTTGGGCCAAAGACTCGACCTCACCCGGAAGGATATCTCTACAGCATCCGCTCTTTACTATGTCGGGTATATCATTTTTGATGTTCCTATGAATTTGATTATGACAAAAGTCAGTCCGCAGTCCTGGTTGGCTCGGATTGTTATTAGTGTTGGTCTTGTATATTCATGCTACATAGCTCTTGACTCCTCCAGGTCCTTGATAGCGGTCAGGTTCATCTCCGGCATGGTGGGTGCAGGAACATGGCCGGGGATGTCATACTACATTTCCTTGTGGTACCCTAATGACAGAATGACCCGTCGTGTGGGTTACTACTTTACGGCTGCTCAGCTATCCGCTGCTGCCGCTGGTTTGGTGAGTGCAGGCTTTCAGAAAATGGACGGCCAGAGAGGATATACAGCATGGCAGTGGATGTACTTGGTTTATGGATGCGTGACTATCTCTGTGGGGATTTCCTTGCTCTGGTGGCTCCCGGATCGCCCAAACAAAGAGCACAAAGAGTCAACAAACAAGTATGTGGCCTGCTACAGAAGATTCTTCACTCCCACGCATCCTTTGAATGAGGTGGAGAGAGAAATTCACAGAAAAGACCTCGAGGGGCGCAGAATGCAGGTGAAATGGACTTGGGCTGATGTCATCGCTATCTTCCTTGACGTGAGGTTGTGGCCGCTCATCATCATGTATTTTGGTGTTGTGGGTACCGGATTTGGATTGGCTGTTTTTGGGTCCACCATCATTGCCACCAACAACCCCCACCTCTCATCCATCAACGTCTCCTTGTTATACGCACCTATCTGGCTCTTTGACTTTGCGGGAATCTTACTCGTCACACCATTTGCCGACCGCTTGAAGAAATTCCGGGCTTTGTTCTTCTCGGCATCTTGTCTCATTATCATCTGCGGGATGTTTGTCACTACTTTCGCCAAGGGCTCTTGGCACAAGTACGGAGGCTTGTTGATCGCCGGCTTTGGCTTGGGCCCCACGGTTCCCATCTGCATGTCCTGGTCTGCGGAAATATTTGGCCCAGTGTATGGAGAGAGCGGGGTGGCCGTGAGCTCTGCCTTGGTTTCTGGTCTCGGAAATTTGGGTTCGGTTACTGCTACATACGCCCTCTACCGTGGCTGGCCTGAAGATAAGGCTAGATTGTACAGAGACTCGAACATGGTCTTGGTTGCCATGTTGGGTGCCAGCATCATAGCCTCCGGTGTATGCCACCTTATAAGGAACAGGGTTGGCAGGCGCTCTGGGGCTTAAAGTCTTTAAACGCAATCAAAAAATGTAACTAACTATGCATTTTGCAAATGAAGTGGTACTAACACTCCCACGTCTGTGCACCCATTAATTTCACAAGCTGTGCACCGTGGCCTTGCTTATCGTAGTCAGCCCCACATTTATAATAATAACAGAGAAAAAGAAAACCCGAGCAACATGTGCTGTGCACGAGAAGCTTTACGTCGTCGCATTTTGATCCGAAAAGCTGGTGTGAGGCCCGTGCTCATGCATGACTTCCCCAGCCATCGCATCCAAAAAGAAAAAACATGTCGCGTCAACCTCATCTCCCGAATTCGACATCACTTTTTTCACCGCATATCCATCAGGTCCATACCACATTACCAATCCTGAAACCTGCCAAGATGTCTGCCACCGACAAGAAATCATTGCCGTTCAGTGAACAACATTACTTCTCTTCGTACGATCATTTCGGGATCCACGAGGAAATGCTCAAAGACACAAGCAGAACCTTGTCATACCGTCAAGCCATGTACAAGAACAAGCATTTATTCAAAGACAAAATTGTTCTAGACGTCGGATGCGGTACGGGTATCTTGTCTATGTTTGCTGTCAATGCAGGAGCCAAGCACGTGTACTCGGTGGATATGTCAAACATCATTGGCAAAGCTAAGGAGATCGTGTCCCTCAACGGGTTCCAAGACAAAATCACATTGATCCAGGGCAAATTGGAAGACATCCAGTTGCCTGTAGACTCTGTTGACATTATCGTTTCCGAGTGGATGGGATATTTCTTGTTGTACGAGTCCATGTTGGACACCGTCTTGTACGCCAGAGACAAGTACTTGGCACCAGGCGGTTTGATTTTGCCAGACAAGTGCTCCATGACGATTGCGGGTATCGAAGACGGGCAATACAAGAACGACAAGATACATTACTGGGAAAATGTGTACGGGTTTGACTACACCCCTTTCATTGAGGTCGCAATGAGTGAGCCATTGGTTGACACCGTTGAAAACAATAGCTTGATCACGACTCCCTACAAGTTTTTTGAGTTCGACATCAACACCTGTACAAAGGAAGATTTGGAATTCAGCCGCACGTTTTCTTTGAAGGCCATTGACACCGACTTCTGTCACGCCTACATCGTCTGGTTCGATTGCGACTTCCCCGGTGATGAGAAGGTCACTTTGCCCACCGGTCCAATGAACAAGTACACTCACTGGAAGCAAACTGTTTTCTACATGGACCAAGTGCTCGACTTGAAGAAGGGTGATGTCATCAACGGTACCATTGCCTCCAGACCAAACTTCAAGAATCCAAGAGAATTGGACATTGAGCTTCAATGGCAGGTAGAGACTGAGGGTAAAGACGCCTCCAGAGAACTCAAGGGCAAGTACAATTACTTCATGAGATAGTAAATTATACAGCACGAGACTAGTTACAGCATATATGCTCCAAGCAAATTAAAAAAAAACAGAAAGTGAACAATGCAATCATGTGAAAATTTTAAGCGTAGTACAGACCTCTACGAATTTTTGGCAACAATGCTTTGGTTTCTTCGTGCCGACGTATCTAAACAAGAAGTTTCTGACCAGCACTTATTTGCTCAATCTGTACCAAATTACGAATAGTCCGGAACACTAATTGGAGTAGAGTTTACGATGGCTATCAGCTGAACAGAATATAATCACTCCAAACCGACGATAAACTTTTGCAATCTTTCCAACTTCGGAAAATTCGAAAAGAATGCTGTTCTAACGGCGCAAGGTGCCTTTATCGTAGTGCATGTGGCACAGCGGCATAAGTAAGTCATGATCGCGCAACGTAGTCTGTTAATCTGCCTTGCTGTCAATGAACAGAGGCATTACACGTCATATATCTTCTTTCAGATTAGTCAGTAAAGCCCCAGTCTTTCAAAGGAATTTCTGCAGCAATTCAGCTTTCGAGAAATTGGCCTCCAACATTATCAACCAATACCGGCTTTACACTATGAAGAGCGAACAAGAGTGGAAGGCGATTTTGTCGCCCGCTCAGTTTAAAGTCTTGAGGCAGCTGGGAACAGAAGCCCCATTTAGTGGAGAGTATGTTAAGACTCCAGCAGGAGAGGGGGAGTACTTATGTGTGGGATGCGAGCAGCCTTTGTATAAAGCTAACACCAAGTTCCCTGCCCACTGCGGATGGCCAGCTTTTTATGAGGCTATACCGGGAGCCATCAAGACCATAGAGGATAACACTTTTGGGATGGTCCGCACTGAAATGAGGTGCTCCAAATGCGACGGCCACTTGGGTCACATATTCAAAGGCGAAGGCTACAAAACCCCAACTGATGAGAGACACTGCGTGAACAGCATCTGTCTAAAGTTAAAGGAATGATCAAATGGTAGAGACGGCTGTGGACTCATTTTATTCTTCTCTGCGGTATATAGACGCCCAACACTCACCAACACTTAGAACAAGTATGGCACGTACTTGGCTCTCCTCAACTTCTTGTACTCATCACCAAAGGTAGTCAAATACCTCTTGTTTTTTTTGAGGGCCCAGACGTACATCTGGGCGCTGCTGATTGCAAGGAAGAACCAAGCACTCCAGTTGCCCACTAAAACGGCAAATGCAAACCAGGCCAACGACTCGAAAAAGTAATTAGGGCACACAACCAAGTCAAACCCGTAACCATATGGTATGGCATATGCCTTGGCGTCACCTGATCTGATGTTGGACAACTTCTGGTGAGTTATAAGATTGGAAACCTCTGCAAAGAGCCACACTAACACAATTCCATAGTTGATATAAGAGGGAAAGCTGTTCACATGGAAGAGAAACTTCTTGATTGCACTAGCATTCTGCAAGCTGGTTTGATTACAAGAGTATATGAACACTGACAAGTTAACTCCCGAAAAGACCCAATAGTGACCAGAGTTTTTGAACAAGTTGAAGAAGGGCATCGTGGAGTTGGAGAATCTGTGCACGTACAACGTCTCGTATTCACGCTTGGCAAAATGAAGCAAAGACAAGCAAAGCGCCAATCTCTGCGTCTCCGACTGGGGAACCTGAAATACGTACGAGGCCGTGAAGTAAACGAGCGAATGGATGATCAAGGGCCCCAAGTACTCCAAGATGAAAACAGTCTTCCAAGCAATTTGCTTCCCGAGATCCTTAGCGTAAATGACAACATCCCCCAGCAAGTCCTGGGCGTCAAAGTATTCATTCAAAGTTCTTTGCGAATCCATAGGGATGTACTTGCCAGACTTATCCATTACAGAAAGCCTGATCTGGGCAACAGGCAATTTGCTCTTTGCAGCGACCTTCGCCTGAATCCTGTCCACGGCAAAGGACACCAACTCCTCGGAAAAGCCTTTGATGGAGGGAGACCTAGCTTTGATTGTCACTGTAGACATCTTTGAACAATTTCGTGATTTCCAAACCGAGGGGTACGACGGCTACTTATGGGTATCCAAAACCCTAGCGTGCGCTTATCATACTGTGCGCGCGGTATCCGCAGTACCCGCGGCCTGATCTTTTCAGAGATCTTGATACTTTACCTAAAACAAGGTAAAACCCGCGAGACTTTATCACAGGGCTCGCTTGACCTGAGGCTGACGGCATGTTTAGTTTTAATTTGGCAAAATTATGTCTGAGACCCCGTTTGGTGGTAATCTGTGATACTAGTGGGATTTCATTTTCACCTTCTGAAAATATCAATCATCTTCTCTTTTGAATCGGTAGCTAACTCAATCGGTGTGGATGGACGAACACGGTCTTCGTGAGTCCCAGCTCAGATCATGCCTGCACAAATTGAGAGTCCCCAACCACTCTGTTTTTTCGAGACATAAGCAGCACTGGAGTGTGTAACGGCACATTGAGGCGGCCTGCATATAACCGAAGGGCCAGGGCAAGCGTAGTGCATGTAATGCGAAAGTAGCTTCCATAGTTATCCATGGTAGTCGACAACGCGCGGTCACGACGGACATTTTGCGTGGCATTTATTGCTCACCTTTCCCACTTTACTACCGTTCTCACCTTACCACTACCTCACATTAGCTACTTATCACAAAATGTCAGACTGGGATTCCGTTACTATGATCGGCAGCAGGGCCCGCGTTGGCGGAGGCGGCCCAAGAGAGAGAGTTGCCCGTACTCAAGCTGAAATTAACGCTGCCAGAAGAAATGGTGCTGTGCTCAATACCGAAAAGAAATACGGCTCCACTAACGTCAAGAATAATCCAGAGGGTCAAAGGTTGGCCAAGTTGGACGACACTGACGACATTGTTGCTGTCAAGAAGCTCGATGTATCCGTTGGTAAGGCCATCATGAAAGCTAGACAAGAGAAGAAGTTGACTCAAAAAGACTTGGCCACCAAGTGTAACGAAAAGCCACAAGTCATCAACGATTACGAGGCTGGTAGAGCCGTTCCTAGCCAGCAATTGTTGGGCAAGTTGGAGAGAGCTCTTGGTGTCAAGTTGAGAGGTAAGAACATTGGTGAGCCATTGTTTGCCAAGAAGAGTTAAGCGAATCATTGTGTACTCGACGATTTTACGAAATAATCATAACTACTGCTTTCAATTGCTCCATAGGTTGTAAATTACGATTTATTTAGCATGATGAGAATTGCCACCAGATTTCGCGGTAGTCCGGAGGCAGGCGAATGCGCTGTCGCTTCCTGTAGCACACAGTAGGCTTATTCAGCTAGGAACCAGCAGTTCCTGTGGTTCAAATTAATTCTCAGCAAGATTAATTCAACTAGTCCTTGAAGCCACTCTGTAATTGGGGAAACCCTATGTGCTAACTGGCCTACCAACGATGTAGACTCGCAAACTTCAGTCCTGCAGAAAAGAACAATCTAGATTGACTGCCCTAGCAACAGCTTTGTTGCTGAGGCGCTTGCTTTCTGTTGAATTCGATTTTCTTAGCTTGAGGCCCTCTCTTGGAACCCGCCTCTTCTGCCGGTAATGCTCGGGCGATGGCGTCAAACACCTCCAACACCCCATCGCCTGACTTGGCCGAGCATTCTTTGTGGATGATTTTGAAATCACTATCAGTCTCGTTCAACCCGCTGATGTACTCTTGTATTTCGGATTCGTTGACGTCCCTCTCCTCAGAAAGATCGGCTTTGTTTCCAACCAAAGCAACCACAATTCCCTCCGGTGCCTGCTTCCTCAACTCCTTAATCCAATCCTGCGCTTTCCTGAAAGAAGAGCTCGATGTGATATCGTACACACACAATGCAGCATTGGCATTTCTATAGTACATAGGTGCTAAAGACTTGTACCTCTCCTGGCCGGCCGTGTCCCAAATCTCGAATTTGACGGTGGTATTGATCTCTGGCAACGAAATCGTTTGAGTTAGGAACGCTGCCCCGATGGTCGATTCTCTTAAATCATCGAAGGTATTTTTGACAAAGCGATGGACTATGGAGGATTTTCCAACGGCGGATTCCCCAAGTAGCACTAGTTTGAATGAGGCAAATCTGCTTTCTGGGCGGTTGTCTGTCATCGTATAACTGCTGTGACAATATAGCGTAATTTGCCAGCAGCTTTGGCAACGAGAGTGTTAATATGTTGTTTATCAAAGCAGGCCGCGAGACAGCTTGAATAATTAGGAGTATGTGATTCTAGCAATTAAGGTGCCAATGGTGATTAGTAGAGCCTGCGTAGCGGGTCACGAGCATATCCAGTGTAGGGGATCTTATCGCGGTAAGCGCACTACCCCTGGAACTACAGTTCTGCAAGCACAGCTGCCGAAGGCTTCAAGGAAGGTTTGCATTTAGGTCGACATGCCTGCAGCAGGAATAGTAGATTGGGCTCAGCTTGATTTCCAGAATTTTCGGCAAGCTTTCGGCAAAGCCATCGGTAAGAAACGGCAGAGGGGTTTTTTTAAACATGAGTATTAGCTATTTACAGGCTTTCATATATCGTCTAGTTCTCGATCTTGGCCAAGATTTCTCTGTCGGTGTACAACAAGTACTCCTCTTCACCAACCTTGACAGGGGAGCCGCCAAAGTTTGGCAACAAGACCTTGTCACCAACCTGCACGGACACTGGGATCAATTTGCCGGTGGTGGTGTCAGTAACACCTGGTCCAGCGGCCACAATGGTACCTTGGTTCAACTTCTCTTGGTTCTTCTCTGGGATGTAGATACCGCTAGAAGTTTGAGTGGCTGGCTTGATTCTTTGAACCAAGACTCTGTCGAACAAAGGCTTCAAGTTGTTAACGTTTTTCAAAAAGGACTAACAGTTAGTAGTTGGCTATCGTGGGCCGTGAGTCTAGATACATACCATTATTGATGTGATGTAATGAGAATTGATCTATACCAGTGTGGTTATATACCAGTAAAATTTTGCGACTAATTCGCGCCGAAAACCCGTGCACCAAGCGTGTTAGCTTCCAGACATTTCCATGCCTCGCCGTTCTGCAGTGGCATAGTCCTGCCGCGAGCAAGAGTGAGCAGGTAGGTGAATGAGTCTCTTTTTTGATGTAGTATGAATATAGTTTTGCAGGGCTGGGTGTTTAGCTCAAGTATCTGTCTAATGGCTCCCCGAGGATATTTTCGATCACCCTTACCAAATCCTTCCTGACCTCCATTTCCACCTCTTCGTCGTCGTCCTCCAACAACTCGGCGATGTATGGGATGAACGTAGGCAAGTAAGATAACCATTGATCGCCCATTCTTTGGAAGACCATCTTCAAGACACGGATGGTCCAGATCTTAGTCTGGGCTGTGTTCTCGAATTCGTTGGAGATGTGTCTGATCAACGAGTGCACCAACTTCTCGTTGTATTCGTCAGAGGAAACATTCGAAATGAAAAAGGCGATGGCTTTGACCAAGTTCTTACCCAAAGAGTCCTCGATGTTAGACAATTGGTCGACCAAGGGATCGAGTATAGAGTCGAATCTGGATTGATGCGACCAGTAGTCATCCTGGTCGTATTTGAAGGACGACGCCAATGAGTGCAACAACAATCTTCTCAAATTGGTGTTTTCGGTTTTGCCACTCTTGAAGTCGTTCAACAATTGCACAGAAGAGTCGAGTAAGTAGGAGAAGTAAGAAGTGATAATGCTCTTCAAGTTGTCTTGCAATTTGTTGAAGAACTTGAAGAAAGAAATCAATCTCTCCTCGGTGGGTGTCGAGGAGTTGCCCTCTCCATTCACGGCCCATCTCACTAATCCCGCGAACAACGGACGGAAGTTCTTATCATTCAACTTCATAACGTAAACCAATCCACATTGGTGAATCGAGCTCTCGATACTGTGAATTGTATTGTCGTTGAACTTCTGTTCACCATAGTCAGTTCTGAACTCAAAAGACTTGATCAACCACTTCATGAACAAAGACGACTGACCAGTGGCGGACTTCTTGTCGCTCTTCTCAATGACATTTCTCATCGTAGACAAATACAAACCCAAATTGGTAGCATTGTCCAAGTTGAAAATTTCGTCGTTGATAGCCAAATGGCTCATTGTTTGCAAGACTTGAGCTTTGTCGATGTGCTCGACCACCAAACCAAGTACGCCGGCTCTAATTCCAGTGTTGACATAGTCACTTAACAAAATAGTCTGGATCAATTGCTTCAAGTTAGAAACGACAAACGCTGGCAATCTCTTAACCAAGCATGAAATGAGAGCCAAGATGGAACCTTGCAAAAGCATTTTCGACTCGTCTTCCTCGCCATCATTTTCATCGTCCGAAACTTCATCTCCACTATCGCTTTCATCACTAGGTGCGATTGTAGTCTCCCAGATTTTCAATGCAGGTGGCAAGATCTTGGGGAAGTAACCAATACACTTGACACCCAAGCAGTTAATAACACTGGTGATGGCATTGAGCGACGAGATAAGGATCTCGATTTTTGGGCTCAATAACCCGTTTTCCGAAGTTATGACCTTCAAAGAACTGACCAAGAATTTTGCATTCACAGAGTTGGCAAAATCAGGTGAAGTGGAACCGAACTTATTGACGATAATTGCAAAGGTGTCCAAGTAAGACTGTACCAATTCCACGCTGTCGTATTTCTCAATTCCGTCAACGAGAGCGGGCAAGAACTCCTGGGAAACAGCATCGATAATAACCTCATCCAAGGTGTTCGGAGTGATTTCTGTTTCAAATCTCTGGCCCGCCAAAACTGCGAAGTTTCGTGCGACCTTGATGGACATGTCATCTTGAGCATTGACCAAAGAGTCTTTGATGGAGGATATGAAGTGGCTCAATGGCAAGAGATTGAGCAAGCTCTTCAAGCATGAGTACAACTCAGAGATGATTTCCTTGGTCAGTGGGGTGTACAAGTTGGTCAAGTTCTCCAAAGAGAGAAGCACGAAAGAAGACAACTTGTTGAACAATTCCAACACCTCGTTTTTCTCCATTTGGTCTCGCTCAGTATCGAACAAAACTGAGAAGACCTTCATCTTTAAGGAAGACGCACCATTCGAGAGGTATGTGGTTTTGTCATCAGTGAGAGATGAGTTGACATAATCCAAGAGATTCAACTTTAACGTCAACAACTCTTTGGTGGTCATGTTCACGATGCTTGTACCGTAAATTGATCTTGAGCTCAACTGCTCATACTCGCTTGAGTCCTTCTCAATGGCAGAGATGGGGATGTTGTCCCACAACTCGTAAAAACGGACGAGGGCGTACATACACTCTGTAACGTTGAAGGTTTTGAGCAACGAAGAGACAAACTCCAACAACGAGTCACACTCTTGGGTTTTGTGTCTGGAAAGATTGAGCGAGTACTGCTGCCCAATCAAAAACAAGATCAAGTGCAAAGAATTCTCGCAGCCTAACGTCTTGATCAAAGAAGTGAACAAACTGACACGGCGGTGTCTGGGAATATGGTGGAATGCAGTGATAAAGCTTGTGAGCAAGAACTCAATCTCGTTATGTGACAGATCCGAGGAGGAGGTGATTGCAGGAATCACCTTCGAGATTGTTTGCTGCAATGCAGAGTTCGAGAACTCGTCATCTTGTCTGATGGTGTGTGCACCCATGAACGTGAAGATTGGCATGACGGAGTGAAGAATGATTTCGGGAGACAAAGAGGCCAATTCGGCAATCACTAACAACAAGCGGTTTTGCACCTGTGGAGATTGGGACATTCTGATGGAGTTAACAATCAAATCAGCACGAATAGTGTTGGAGTCGATTTTGTAGTCGAAAGTTTTGTAGTTCTTCTTCATTCTGATAATGGTGTGCAACATACACGACGCCAAGGTCTCTTGCGCGTACAAGACAGGCATCTTACCATCGTTGCACAAGTAGTCCAAGTCAGTGAGGATCTTGAATAACTCTCTCAAGAGATCCGAGTTCTTGATCTCGATACCGGAGTTTTTGATCTGGTACTCCAAGATATCTAATATGATCGAAAGCCTCTTGAGATGTTGGATGGCCATCGAGCTGATATCGTCCCTAGCCATAGATTTCTGCGTGTTGGACAGCGATGATCTTCTTCTTCTTTTGGCGACTTTCTGCTGTTCAGGCACCTTGGATACCAAGTTGACGGAGTTAAGCAATCCAATGATAGATTGACTCGAGAAGCGCAAACTTTGCAATGTTTCCAAGGGATCGAAATGGAGGAAGTGCTCGTCATCCAAAGCCAAGTTCATCAACTCATTGCAAATCTTCAACTTATCCTCGTTCTTCGACAAGGCTGGGAAGATTTGGATGACGCGCTTGTTGACGATATTCTGCAAGCTGGGACTGTTTGAAGCCAAGCTCTTGAGTAACCAGTTCATCTCCTTTTCCCTAATATTGGGTCCGCCTCCAATCAAGTTTACAACTGAAGATTCGATGTTTTCCGAACCAATGTTCTCCAAGGTTGCGGCATCTTGAAACTTTTCAAGATGTGCAAGGAAATTGTCAATGTCCGAAACAAACATGAATTTCTCGTCGAAATTGACTTGTCCTTTTGGTCCTGCTACCGATGACACTTTCAAATTCCTTGTGGACATGATCTTCCAGATTCTTGCCTTGAGGCAAATAGGCAATTGGGCAACTGACCACTGGGTCAACAAGAAGGTTTTCACCAACAAAGGGCCGAAATTCTTGGAGCTGTGATCAGATTTGAAGACAACATCAAACAAGAAACGGTCAAATCTAGAAGCGTCGATCGTGACGTCTCTGGTAGCTGACTTGTTAGCATCAATGACTTCATACAACTTGATAGCATCTTCAAATGATATGATGGACCTCTTGGAGGTTTCCACGGAGCCATAAATCTGCTGTTCCAGGAATAAACGGACCTTTCCAAGCTTAGACTTAGACTTCTTCGATTTCGGAGCGGGGCTAGAGGTTTTCAATCTTTGCTCGTTCGTCTGCTTGTCCTTTTTGCTAATAAGCGTGAGCAAAAGAACAAAGTAGTTTCTGATACTGCTATTAGCATCTGACAAACCAACAAAGAAAATTGGCAATAAGAGGTAGAAGGCAACGTAGGTAGGCTTCTCATTCTCATTTTGTTTTGTGGGCTCAGCTTCGATGATGACCATGGTGACCTTCAAGGCTATGAATCTCACGCTCAATGGAACAGATTGCGTTAATGCCAATCTCAACAAGAATGATACTTGCACGTCACTGACTTTGCCGAAAACAACCCTCAAGAAAGCAGAAACAATCTTAAACTGCAATTGAGTGTCCTTCCACCCCAAGGAACCGATTAAAGCATCAGCTAATTTGTGAAATTCGGAATCAGCGGCAGATTGCAAGAAAGATGTTGTTTCAGTCTTGTAGGCTTCAAAGGTTCTGGTGACTTCATTCAAAATGACATCTTCAGAAGCATCGTGTAATTCAGCAATGATATCTGCGCTGTCTGCCCCCTCGTCCAACGCCTCGGGTAAACTCTCAGCCTCGACTTCATCGCCTAACGTCTTGGAGAAATATAATTCCAAGTCACCCACGGACTTTCCTTTCTTGTCCAAAATGGTGAGAACGGCGCTCCTGTCAGTCTTGATGAGTTGTTGCATGATATTGAAGATTGAAGTCCGGATGCTCCGGTCGCCTTGTGCGCCGATCTTATCGATGAAATCGACCAACTTTGTGACAATGTTCAGAGTCAAGAAAATGATATTTTTAGAAGTAGTGAAATCAATCAACTCCAAAACTTGAATCAATGCAGGATTCAATTTCTGTGCAGCAGTTCTATCAACGCTCTCTTGAAAGTAGAAGTAGAGGAGCTTGTCAACATTGTATCCCTCTGAGTCCAAGGATTTGAAAAGATCTTTGTTGTCCAAGAAAAGAGACAATTCGAGCTGACGGAGAACACCTCTACCAGTATCTTCGAGACTTTTGATCTCATCTTCGTTGTAAAAGTTGAAAAGCTGGCCCAAAATAATGAACGTCTGTCTCTTCATTGGCTCTGATAATGCCAACTCTCCAACGAGGATTTCGGAGGTCAAGCTGAATATAACATTATTTGTGATTGGAACCAACGAGCACATGATGGAAATGATAGAGTAGATAGTCAAACGGACATCGTACTTCAAAGTGGAGGAGTACCTGAATTCTTTCTCCCTCAAAAACTCCTGACAGACCTCTAAAATCACGGGAATGTAGTCGTTGTTTAATCTGTCCAAGTCACGGGAGTGTGATGCTAAAGTCTGGGCCGTGTTGGACAAGTAGAAGATCAATTGCTCCTTGTAGACGGTCTGATTCCTCACGGACTCCACAACAAACTGCGAGTACAACTTGAAGAACTCGCTATCATTGTGAAACGTCTTCAAAAGCGACAGTTGTGGAGGAGGTTTCATGGACTCCTTGTACCCAAGGATTCCGCCGAAAATACTAGGCCACGAGCTTTTGGGGATGACGTTCATGACACGGAGGAAGATCTTCTGGTTGTGGTACGGCAAAGCGGCAAGAAGAAGCAGTTCAGGCAGATGAATGTTGTAGTGGTAACGCCTTACCAACCACTCCAAAGCCTTCAAAGCTGGGCTCAAGCCAAGGTATGGCGCCACAAGATTGACAAAGGCATCCAAGTTCTTTTCCGTCAACGATAAGATTTCTTTTGAAGTTACATTTCTGTCGAAAGTGACAGAAGCCTCAGAAAAAAGCGTTGGGTAGAACTTGGAAAAACGGGGGTCGATAGCTATCAACTCATCTAAACCTTCACATGCAATCAGGTAGATATACTCATAGTCCTGGGCAGCGGCGACCTTGGACTCAAAAATCAAGGAGCGCAGATGAATTCTCGACCGAGACTTTCTGTCAAGCGCCACGGAGGCATTCTTTTCTCCGATGGCCTGGAGCTGTTGTGATAAACTACTCATGACTGCTGCTGTCTAGATGAAAAAATTCAGCCTGTAGAAGCAGTGATGAGATGCGCGTATGGAAGTCACGTGATGAGTACCTTCTCGGGATGCAAATACGTTCGGTGGACTTGTCAAAGTTCACGGAGTCCGTTCCTGTGGTGGGGGGGGGGGGGGCGTTGGCCAGTCACTACGAGATAAATCACATTGTCATTGAGAAAGCGGTCGTCCCAATCGAACGAAAGAAGCTACTCGACGGTTGAAACCGTGATAGTTCCTACTAATCAGTGCCCATGCATTATATTGTACCCCTTGACACACAATATAATTCTCGTCGAGTACACATGGACATGACTTCAATAATAATGCAACTCAGCTGTGTTCGCCTGTGCGTGATTTGCCCCTGCGTTCATGAAACAATGCGGTTGCTGCAATGCTTTGCAAGAACCTATAATGGTTTACTAGCCCACAACAAAACCCACAGCAAAACTCACAGCAAAACTCACAACAAAACGATATTGCTGTGATTTGCGGCGTTTTACAATTAATCTCAAAGCTCCAATAGCAAGTCACCTCCCACGTCTTGCTGAGTGCTGTGCGTCAAACGAATCGAGCCAAGCGGTCTCAGCCACGAAACAAATTCTCTTGCTTTACACGAAGAGCCCGAAATTCACAAGTTCGCAGTGAGAACATGGCTCGCGTCGGAGCAACGCCGCGTCGGAGAAGCTATGGCGGCGCTGAAACGTGGGGTCAAGCTGAATCAGCAGCAGCAGCTCTACGTTAGCCGTGTCTTGGCCCTACCCTGCGTTAACGAATCATATCGCAGATACATTAGGCGCAGCTGCATAAACTACGACAAAGATTCGAGTGCATGTGAGGCGTAGCTCGCTGGTCGCCCAGAGCAGCCCTTTGGGGCCGAGCGCACCCAGTGCTCGCGCAAAATAGCCTCTTTTGAAATGGAAATCGGCTACGCGCGCTGCACTATCACTTCGTAAGTTGGGCGGTTTATCCGAGCCAGCCGTTTGTTCGAGGGCGAACTTTCAAGTGGCGTGATGAGTCAGTGCACGTTTTGGGCAAGGAATGGACTTTGTGTCCCGATTGGATAGCTTCTCATTTATATACGTACATGCAAAGGCATTCAAACTGCATGCAGCGGTTGCTGAATGAAGCGTCTCGTCCCATCTCCATTGTACGTATGTGATTGGTACTTCTATGGGAGCTAGGTGAAAAACGCCGCATAGCCCTCTGGGCACGCGCTCCCTGCAGGCAGAATTCCTCCGAGGCATTGGTAGAGATGCGCGTCCTGCATGGGCACGCTGCCATCTCGGCGAGAATTTCTGAAATGAACGGCGCTCGCCTGTTCTACTTTATCAAGCAACAGACTCCATGCAGGCCGCCACGTCCTGTTTGCTTTCGGACTGTTGGGCCGTTATCGCTGCTGCCCGAATACGACGGCCTGTATCTGTTCGTTTCGCCAGTGTCTTTATCTTTGGGATGGACTTCATATCACTTATCACAGCACCTGCCTTATCTCGTGTGCGCAGTGGACCAGTTGTAAGTATTGGACCTGGACTCGTGTCGTTAGTATGTTTGAGAGACAAAGCCTCGCCGCGTGCCTGAGCAGTGTGGGGTTAATGTGCAAAGAAGCCCATGAAAATCCTATTACAGCTCACGGCAATTTTAGGCCCTGGTTACGACTGTGGGGTATACGCGGTTTGGTAACTATGCGTCATTACTTCGCTAAAATCGGTCTGGCACGCCATCTGTGCCCTGCACCTTATCGCACTCATTTCTTTATCTATGCATATTCGTCTGCCCCAGCTGATAATCATCGCATATAAATGTCCTGTTTCCTCCGCTTACTCTGAGAGGCTGTTTTTTCACTAATCCATATTTATCTCTAGCTCACCATTGGTTCCTCCCCGCTGGAAAGTGCAGTTGATCTTATTCTTTTTCGCCCGTGCCCTTGTTTGATACAACCACTTTCTCACCACCTTCAATGCCTGACATGAAGCCGGTCTCGTCCAGGCCCTCGATATACAGAAGTAATTCTGCTTACATTGACTTTGAGATCACCAACTCTAAAATCGTCAATGTCGATGAAAAGGGACATATTGTTTCCGAGAACAACTCCATAATATCTCTCGAAGAAAATGACTTGCAGAAAGGCTTGAAAAACAGACACATCCAGTTGATTGCCTTGGGTGGTGCTATCGGTACAGGACTTTTTGTGGGTTCCGGTGTGGCTCTCTCCACATGCGGACCTGCTGCTTTATTTTTGTCTTACATCATTTTGTCTGTTGTTGTTTGGTTTGTCATGAACATGATGGCCGAAATGGCCACTTTTTTGCCTGTTCCAGGTGCTGGAGCCCAGCAGTTTATTAGTGATTTCACCGACCCCTCTTTTGGTTTTGCTTTGGGCTACAATTACTGGTACGGCTTTTCTTTCTTGGTGGCTGCTGAGGTGGTTGCTGCCGCCACTGTTATTCAATATTGGACTGAAAAGGTGCACATTGCCATTTGGATTACAATCCTTCTTGTGTGCATTTTGGCCCTCAACTTGTGTCCCGTGAAGGCTTACGGAGAAGTGGAATTCTACTTTGCAGGTGTCAAGTTACTCGCCATCACTGGTTTGATTATTCTTGGTATCGTCTTGTTCTTCGGCGGTGGCCCTAACCACGACCGTCTAGGGTTCAGATACTGGAAACACGGCCATGCTTTTGCTGAGCACTTAACCGGTGGATCTACCGGCCGGTTTTTATCTGTCTGGACCGCTATTATCAAGGCGGGTTACTCTTTCATTATGAGTCCTGAGTTGATTGTTGCATGTTCTGGTGAAACCACGAATCCTCGCCGTGCTTTACCCAAGTGTGCCAACCAATTCGTTTACAGATTGGCCTTCTTCTATATTTTGGGCTCCTTGGTCATCGGAGTCATTGCCGACTCGTCGTCTCCTAGATTACTGGGAGCACTGGACGCTTCTGCTTCGCCTTTCGTCTTGGGTATTCAGAATGCAGGTATCCCCGTTTTGAACCACATCATCAATGCAGTGGTGTTGACCTCTGCTGCTTCTGCAGGAAACTCGTTTTTCTACGCTGGATCCAGAACTCTTTACTCGTTAGCTAAAAAAGGCTTGGCTCCAAAGATCTTCACAAATATCAGCAGATTCGGTATTCCTTACAACTGTGTTGCCGTCGTGTTTTTGGTTGGATGTTTATCATACCTTAACGTCTCATCTTCATCCACACAAGTTTTCACTTGGTTCTCCAACCTTACCACCATTTCTGGATTCATTTCTTGGGTCTTTGTTGCTTTTGCATACACTAGATGGAGAAAGGGAATTGCTGTGCAAAACCTTGAAGACCGCATTACCTACAGAACGCCTCTCCAGCCATACGGGGCCTACCTCGTTATGGGCTTCATCTCTTTGCTTACAATCACCAATGGTTATGGTGTTTTTTTCAAATTCAATGCTGCTGATTTTGTCGCCGCTTACATCACGCTTCCAATTGTCTTCTTCCTCTATGTTGGCCACAGAGCTTACTCATACTTTTATCTCGGAAGAAAGAGATGGTTGACGCCTCCAGAAGAGTTTGACTTCTCCAAATTGGAATTGGTTGAGGCTGAACAGAGCCAATTTCCTGAGAGATTGCCAACAAATAGATGGGAGAAGATTTGGTTCAAGATTGCTTAGAAAAATATTCATATTTAATACACATTAAGATCTAATGTTATCTGACACGGCGATGAGTGCTCGAAGGGGTTTGATAAACCTTGGGGACCTACGCTTAACGGTATATCACAAACAAAAAATTAAACGCTTCTTCTTCACGACGTTTCGAAAAGCTTGACGCCGGTCAAAAAAATACTGGACGAGTCCGGATTCGAACCGGAGACCTTTCCCATGCTAAGGGAACGCGCTACCAACTGCGCCACACGCCCGAGAAGAAGTGGTCCCTAGCAGGATCGAACTGCTGATCTTGGCGTTATTAGCACCACGCCTTAACCAACTGGGCCAAGGGACCTTTTCTTGATTTTAAAACATCCTAAATTACTAAACTTTATAATTTTTTATGCAAGACGTTCATATTTCTATAATGACGACAGTCTTTCAAAAATACTTAGAGTAAAACATACAGTGTCTCGAAATGTAATCTGTTTGGTGCATGTGACACTCTGGAGCTCTAGGCGCGCTTTGATGTCCAGTATCCGCACATGATGAAAGTGGTCCTTACCCTGGTCTAAAAGCAGGTCTTGAGTACTATCAGCTGCGGCCAAAAGCAATTGTTGGCTGGCAATGTCCTGCGGTGTTGGGATTCTAAGCAATACAATAAATCGTTGCAAAGAAGAGACGTCTAAGCTTGCGCGTGCAAAAAAGATTGCAGCACCACAATTTCACACATGGTCTCCCACTGCATTACTCACTGTGGCCCTAAGTGGCTTGACTAACGTTGATCGGACGGGAAACAGTATTTTCCACTTGGTATGGCCGCAACCGAAAGTATTTTTTGCGTGCTGTATATGTTTGTTTTTGAGTGTGGTTTCTTGATATCAATATGACTGTTTTTGGCTGTGATATTTCCTGTTTTAGGCTATGAAATTGACATGCTCTCTTTATATTGATGAGTTTATCTTAGGCAACGCCGTCTTCGAGCTCTTCCACCAGGCTTTTGCTCCTAGTGTAGTGACCTGGCGATGTGTAGGCTTCTTCCACAGCCGACCATTCACCATTTAGTAATCTCTGTTGGTCTGTGAGAAAACTTCATTTCACTTGTGCGAGAGATGTTTGGGATTATGTCGAGCCAGGAACTCAATTCCTTGCTTCTGATTCATAGTATTTGGTTTATGGATGGCGGACGGAGGCTCGCCGCTTTGGTTCAGTACTTGGTTCAGGAGCGCACTGGCGAGGCCATCGAATGTCCACTCCTTGATTGCTTTCTCCCAAGCAGCAATAAAGGACGGCCTCATTGGCTCTATCCCCGATCACCGGCGGGTCTCATAAAGAGTCTTGATGACCAAGTCTTTGGACGTAGCCTGATGACGGTTCCGCGTGTCACTCTGAAATTCTCCCGCATTAGAGCGATGTAAGGGCTATACCTATCGGCGCAAGAGCATGCATAAGTGTTTCGCCAGAAAATACCACCCGTAGGGCTTCTTGAAGATACAACCTTTCAGAATATCCAGTTACACGTAATATGAGATCCTGGCAGAATGTCAATTAGTCTGCTATGCACGCCTATGAACTCAAGTGATAAGACATGTAGAGTGGTGTAACATACAGGAAGAATGCGACATAGGCAATCACATGCAACCAATTAGTACCAGGACGTGTTAGCAAGCAGTCATTTTAATCATTTCCCTGGATGTGTTATTTATAGAGCAGCTGGTTCTTTCAATGCAGGGATCTCACAATACCGCTGATCTTTATAAGCCACTAGATCTTTCTCAGCCTGGCATTTGATAGCACAGTAGAAGTGGGCCCCAATTGTCACTGCGGCTATAATCCCGTACGCCCCAATTTTCCAGTCGACCGAAAGTCTTGATCTGCTTGAGCCTGCTAAGGACCAGATGCAAGAGCGTATTATAGCATTGACCTAAATGGGAAATAATAGCCACCCTCCAATTTTTCAGGACCAAAAAAGCTTCCCTAGCAGTCAAATTGGAGCCCAGTCTCGCATCCGAGAAATTCACGAGATGTGTTTTTGACACGGCAAGACGAATAGAAGGAAGACATGGATGAAGAAGATGACTCTCGGCACCACACGCGATCTGATGTAACAACAAGTGAAGCAAGCGGTTGAGAACCTCAGCGTGATCGCTAGAAGATATGGATGACTACTGTAGAGCGGCTTGAGCTCCTTGAAAAAAGACAAGCCTTAAACCCGGCGTGTGCTCTCCAGAGGAGGCGATTGTTGAGCTCTATCAACTCACGGTGGATGAATCTTCAAGGAGTGATAAGTTGAGACACCTGCGATTATTCACCTTGATCAATTTATTGGGACTCACATGAGTGTGAAGCTCGGAAACTGTATCCGATATTCCCTACAAAGGCTTGAGGCTGTCTACGAATTCATCTTCGAAAGGATAGCAACTCTTGGGTCCTAAGTCTTTTACTCAAAGAAGCAGAGCCACATTCTAAAAACTTCCCCGACCGCTCCAAACCACAATCCAGAAATTGGATTAACTGGTTCAAATGATCTGAGATGAAGGCCGAAAAAGGACCGCTGCCGACCACGCTTGATATCTACCATCAGATTGATGTAATAGACCTAAGCGAATTTTTGAATGGCACCACACTAAGCGCCTCGATTTCATGTTACCAGCGAAGCAGCAACCTACGAAGCAGCCTGGAAGCTTCAACCACGATTATTCCAGGATTTAAAGAATCAATATCTTTTGTCCCTGACGAGACTGTGCGCATCGATAATACCACTGGCTCGGAGTACATGCCATGGCTGCATCACGTACAAGTTAGTGTTTGAAGAGAGTTAAGTCACGGCACCTGTAGATACATTTGCCAACCCTTACGCTCTAATCTACCAGTCGTCGTCAGCGCCAAAATTTCAACTGCAAAAATCATGATCGACTTAGAAAGACGGTTCAGGTCAACAAACAAACCCTCACATTCATGCGGATCAAATAGACGAGAACTTGGTACGCCAAATATCTGACCGTCGACACGTCGTGCGACTAAATTCTTGGAGTCCCATCGATTAAGCCGGTGTACATATCGGGACAAACCGGATCACCATTGGAATCGATGCATAGAATTTGATAGTCTATCGAAATTCTAAGGAGTAGCAATTGATCGGTTTGATCTATATTACAGAAGCATACGACAGTGATGAATATATGCTTCAATTGCTGATGGAGAAGTGTCTTGATGTGATTAGCCATGAGGAACCCAAGCAACCTACAAGAAGTTGCGCACAATACAAGTCTAGCTGGGAGTATATCTCACTTAGTGAGCTACTCAACAGAATGTTTCGAAAGGATATCGTGTCTCAAAGTGCAGATCAGAGACTTATTGGCAAGAAGCGTTCATCGCTCGATCAAACTCACTCTTCGCTTCACCACTCATATTCCTTGTCGGGAATTAGACGTTAGTATTGCGTCTCTGCATTAATTAAAGAGCATTCAGTAGCCGCTCGCCATTATCGAGGACTACCTTCATAGAAAAGGAGACTCGAGGATCTTTTCAAGCCTTGAGATTAAACCATCAACAAATCGATGCATGAAGAGAATGAGGACTAAACAGGCTTTAACGCCCCTGTTGGGCATTACCATTGCCCTCTGGTATCACTAACGTACCTGCAACGTTCTCCTCATAAATGAAATCTTTGAATACTGCTCAAACTTCCTTGCATTCTAAAACAAAATTGTTGTTCACAGTCCAAACTCAGAACAACGCAAAGAAGGTGTCTTATACGAATCACATCCCCAAGGACAACAAATTATTGTGTGCCAAGAAGCATGATATCGATCAGGCCTTTTATAATTTCTTGGGTCACACTATTGATGAAAATGGGCTATATTCCAGGGCGTTCGAAACTAGCTTTGTCGTGAGCTGACCAATTCCAACCGGTTCGGGTGCTATGCAATTCCTGGGGCTATCATTCTATACCGAAAATCTAATTAGTTATCCGCTGGATGGCCGCTTCCGTTACTATTAACTTTCCAGAATAATGCGAGCAGACTGAGGCAGTCGGGAAAACTCTTGATGTGACCCTTGAGTAGGTCGACAAAGATGGAAAGCTACTTGGAGTTGTTGCCTCCGACAAAAAATGACTGCCTGATGCCCTAATTAGGTTTTTGTGATGGATAGGCCCATGGCTATGATCGAAAGCCTTCAACACTTGCGATCATTATTAATGGGACTCCACTTTGAGGTAAGAACCGACCAGATAAGTCTAATGCACCTCTTTACACCGAAGAAAGCGGGACAAAGCCTTCACTCCGTTGGCTTGATTTTTTAAAAGCTTACAATTGCACCTTGATGTACCGACAATGGGCTCAAAATGAGGCCGCCATGGAATTTACATGACAAGACAGCAGGTTCAAGTACACTCCTCCCACGGAAGCTATATATTGCAGACAAAAAAGTCAAGGAGATGTAAAAATACTATCAAAACAGGACACCACTTACTTTTTAATATGGAAGCAAAACTTGATGTGATTACAGAAGTTAGTTCTCTCTACATCATGCCTAGCCGGTATGACGCGGTGAGTAGCCTCACGGCGTGGAAGATCAGGCACGTGCTCACGCACACGTAGACACTTAATGCTAGCTCCGCTTGCAATAATTCCGCGATTTGAGTGCTTTCTAGCATCCCGTGTTGATGCAATTCAAAGCAGGCAGATAGAATGACGTATATAAATCCGTACATCTCGCGAGAATCATTTCTACTTCATCCGAACGTTGATGAAGTATCGGGAACCGCTCCCCAGGAGAATGGACCCCGATGAAACAATGGCCCTCACCGAGAAAACAGTCCGCGCAAACATTTCCTCTTTCAGACCCTTCTACCGGCGCCGCTTCTAGCGCGCTGCCGAAATGTTGCAGCTGAAAGGTTGCAGCCATTAAAACGGCCTAGCAGCCAGTGATGATACTGGAGTTTTGACCTACAGGTTTCTCCAGTAGAACAAGGTATTCTATAGTAATAGTAATATACTCAATCAAAAAAAAAAAAACCAACTGCTTCAAATTGACATATAATGTACATTGTTTGTTAGCTGATTTCTTCATTGCGGTCCATGCGACGGAAAAAGCCTTAGTTTCAAATGGATCTAGAGAAGTTTTATTTAATTGCACTCTCAAGTTCAGACATATTCAGATCACGCAAAATTGAGAACTAATACTCCTCGCTAAAGGACGGGCCAAAAAAGTTGGCGAGCATGCAACTCCGAAAAAAATGGACGAGTCCGGATTCGAACCGGAGACCTTTCCCATGCTAAGGGAACGCGCTACCAACTGCGCCACACGCCCGAAAAGAAGTGGTCCCTAGCAGGATCGAACTGCTGATCTTGGCGTTATTAGCACCACGCCTTAACCAACTGGGCCAAGGGACCTTTTCTTGATTTTGAAAATTCTGGGTAATTACTGACTAATTAAAATAATCTTCAGTATGGATTGGAAGGCAGTACTAGGATTTAAGGCAAGATATCTTCCCTCAAATCTCAATTTTCCCAAGTTTCCCTTACAGCTCTTGGATCATGGTACCGCGTGCTCGTGCTACGAAAATAAGAATGGCATTGCATGCCATTGCTGACACTAAAGGTGAAGGCTGCAAAGCAGCTTATGATGGCCAAAGCCTAATTTTAAACGAGTATATTTCCTTGTGAATCAGTGCAGCCTGAGTGTTGTAGCATGGGGCACTTCCTTTTTTTGCAGGACCGCGTTCAACCTCTTGTTAGCAACAAGCTGCTTGTTACCTGTGAACTGTGGTATTAGCCTCAGAATCTCAAAATACATTACAAGGGAAATGATGCATAGAAGTGAAGCTAATTACATCCGAACATTCGTTAAAGTGTTATCTCGACTAATCCGAAGTAGTGCTGTCTGTGCAATTACGGTGGCTCTCAAACGACATACATAGATAAGTGAACGCACAAGGCATCATAAAGTGCAGAAATCTGACACCGTGATTTTGAGGCTTATTTGTGCGTTGCCAGTTTGATTGTTTTAGTACTTTGTTCGTTATTTGTTTTATCTACTGTTTATGTTTCTACAGTGGGTGGCTTGACATAGCCGTTACACGTTCACTTCCAACTTCTGTAGAAGATCAGAAAAAGTAATGAGATTCTGCGAAATGGTAGATTACTTAAACCACGGTGCACCCAATAAAATTATTACTCCAATTTAGGCAGACTTGTTATTGTAATATGGTTATAGAAGCCCACATTAATGAAAGCCTAAGTTCTTTTTAGAGCAGAAAAGATAGTGTAGAGTAGTTATTCCTCGTTGACGGCTGCAAGCTTTACTGGCGATGAGCTAGACGTGGAAATAAATTTGAAATAGCGGTTTATTCACTCCGGGTTTCCATCAAAGGAGATATCAGAACCCATGAACGCAAGTATATCAACTAATCATTGTAATAATTTTGATCTTTGCTAATATTTAAAAAAAAGAATGCATACAGTAAGAGCACCGGTAGGGCTTCAATTTTCTCAAGTTACCCGCACACACCATTGGTATATAAGAAGACTTTTCGTCGCGTATCTTCAGTTCATCAATAAGTGATCATAAACAGTATGTACACCAATGACTATTAAAAGGATGAAAAAAAAACACAGACCTGATCTGAACAAAGCATTGCTTTCATGCAGAGAATCGTATTGCCTTTTTCCTGACTTAATAACTTTGTTGATATCGATGAACGATATACTAACCAATGAAGACGAAGTCGTTTGTCCTCCACAAGCTAAACCATCGCTGTCTTGTCTTTTGATACGCACAAGAAGCTCAAAAAAAACGAGCCTCTTGGGCGTTTCGAGATCTTGTTTCGATGTAAATGTCACTGTTCACAATTGTAGCGTATGTGTAGCATCGCACGGTGTCATATCACGCCGCACCAAGAAATACTCTTGGTTCTGGTGCCGCCCTTGGAGTCATCAACTTGGTGAAAACCATTCAAATTAACACCAAGCTGAATCCACAGTGTACGGCCTCAGCTCGAACCATTCCGCAAGTCGCGTGAAGACTAGTTCTCTGCGCAACCTCGGGCTCGAGAAGAGGTTCAATACCTGCTATTGACGTGCTCTGAGCCCAGTAGCTCTACAAAATAATCGAACGTGATACTATATTATATACGAAGTTATTTACTTCTTAGCAGTCAATCTCTTCAAGTAGAAGGCCAATTCCTCACCCTCCAAGATGTAACCATCACATCTACCAGATTGACCTGGTCTAGAAGAGATGCAAGCGTACAATCTACCAGCGTCGAATTGGTGGCTGACAGCACCCTCGATGTTGGAAGAAGCAGCTCTGGAAGCGTACTTCTGCTCAGCCTTCTTGGAAACCTTTGGCTCCTCAGTGTTGGTGTTCTTACCCAAAACCTTACCGTAGTGAGTCTCGAACCATTGCTTGAATGGAGTAGCATCGATTTGAACAATAGCGGACTTGGTCAAGGTGTTGGTTCTGACCAACTCGTTGTTGGAAGGGTGGTAGACGACACCAGCAATTCTGGTCTTTCTGGCAACACCTTCGCTGGCCCAAGAGAAGTTACCGGTTTCGAGTCTCAAAGCTCTGAACTTCTTGTTACCACCTCTGGTTCTGACAGTGTGGATTCTCTTAGCACCAATCTTGGTCATGGCTGGTTGTCTTCCCAACTCGAACTTTCTCTTCTTTCTGAACTGGGCTCTCTTGGCACCAGTAGCGGAACGCTTGTGACGAGAATCTCTAGAAATACCCATGTTCTGACTTGTTAGTAAATGTTTTCAGATATGTAAGGATCATCGGTGGAAGTGAGGTTTAGCTTTGATAACACCCTCTTCTATCTCTTGCGTAATGCTGGCGGCCAGGGGACTTCATAAATGATTTGTTTGGGAAAAGATCTTCGTAGTGAAAAGCAGCTCAAGTTCATTGGAGAGTATAGTCTGGAGTAATATCCAGCTATATGCGTTCAACTGTTGCCATGTCTTGATGATCCCTAATGATGTTGTGTATTTCGGAATACATACTTCGTTGGTTACTGTCTAGTAAGAAGAAGGTAAAAAGAATTTTTAATACTGAGTACGACGAGGTAAAAATTTTCGCACGATCGGTTGGTGCAGGAACGCCAGGGATCGCTGTAGCGCACTACAATAATTTAAGGTGAGGATGTCTGGATGTATGCGCGAGACTGGTGCGGAAGGTGGTCACACTCGAAGCGGAGCGCGCTTGCAGCAACGCACGTGAGTTAGGGTGCGAGCCCTAGACATAAGCCAGTACAGGAAATGGCTTCAATGTATTGCCGTATTCTATTAAAAGCCAGGAGGCACTATTAACAGTAACCTGGATATACTTCTGTGGTATCTCTTGAGCACCACACAGCGCCAATGGTTTACAGAATCGGGCTTGCCTACAACGCTAGCTTACTATACAAATGATATGGATTTTACAAGGCTGTAGGGGAGGGCTTTGTAGTTTAGATAGGCCAGAAATGAGTTAGCATCGGCAGCCTGTTACGAAAACAGCAAGTGTAGTTGCACATAACTTTTGCAGCTTTTGCGCATACTCAGACGCAGCTGCAAACCAGACACGCAC
This sequence comes from Metschnikowia proteae, assembly GCA_002370515.1. Classification (NCBI taxonomy): domain Eukaryota; kingdom Fungi; phylum Ascomycota; class Pichiomycetes; order Serinales; family Metschnikowiaceae; genus Metschnikowia; species Metschnikowia proteae. The sequence goes on along the minus strand of NKYY01000004.1, from coordinate 589,076 downwards.
ACCTAGATTAAGAACGTGGAAATTATACATGAGCGGGTGGGAACTATCGAGAAGGCTTACACTTCTTGTGAAGCCATTTCCAAGTCTCTTAGTTTCTTGCTGGACGTAGAGGGAGAGATGAGGGCTATGTGCAGTACCAACCACGTGCACAACATCGGAAAAGAAGCGCAGGTCACGAGACATCTACAAGCAGCTGAACCCCGACGGAGCATTTCGAGTAAACTGGAGAGTACTAGGATTCAGAAGCCTAGTTTCACACGAGCAAAAGAACCCTCTGTATTCTGACTGGAAAATACCCACACAACGAAACACAGGCTCTCAAGAAAAGCTTACCTCATCGCATCACAGCTCATCCAGGACATAACATGGAGACAATATATGACGAGATAGAAATCGAAGATTTCACGTTTGATCCAATCACACAACTATTTCAGTATCCCTGCCCCTGCGGTGATAGGTTTGCAATCGGACTAGATGACCTTAAGGATGGGGAGGATATAGCCGTTTGCCCCAGCTGCTCGCTAATGGTCCGGGTTATATTCGAAGAGGAGGATCTTGCCGAGTTTGAAGAAGAGTGAGATTCTTAAGGGGGTTTCAGGGGTCATTGTTTAACAATTTGACTCCAAAGCAAACTGTTCGGCACCGGACGGTGCGCTCTAAAACAGGCTTAGGCTGGGGAAATGGGTTTGATAGGATTATTCAAATTATAGAGAACAAAGTTGCGTAGTATTCGAATACACTATAGTATTCGAATACACTACAAGGTGAATTTCATCATGAATGTCTTTGGCGTAGTAAATTCTTCCAGAATATGGCGGCATGACTTACGAAAGCTCCAAAAATGGCAATGGAGTATCTGAGTTCATATAAGCGGTGAAACACCAAAAAAAACACACTCTCAATGAGTTTCAGAGAAACGCCAATTGCTCAAAAGCTAACTTGACAATAAGGTAAAGTTATCGCAGAGCTGCTTTGGTAATGAGGCATTCTGTGCTATGCGTACAATTCGCATGGCCATTAGAGTATCTTTACTTTGTATGCAGGTCATATCTACCCTATTCCTCCCAAAACTCGAAACCGTGCACGAGGCGTCCTGTTGTGCACTACCCAGAAAGGTAGAAGATTAAATCTATGGCTTTGCGTGGAAAGACAGAGAACGCCTTGAGATGAAACATCAAAGTTACAGTTTCGTGAATGCATGAGCTGCCAGCTGCAAGAATGGCTCGATTACTGGAGCACCAGAATTCCTAATAGCTACCGTAAAACCTTTTTCTGCCGCAAACATGAATGTAAGATCTACGAGGATAGCTGGATGGTATGGGTGGTGACATCACCTAAGATCGGCCACAGACTGGTCCAACGTCAGAAAACGGCGAGAAGCGCTGCATGTATAGCAACTGCTTACGAGGGGAGCCACGGGAGAGTTGCATAACGGGATGTGTTGGAGAGGCAGCAACAAGTACAAGCTAAAAGGCATTGCATTTAACGTGGCCAGTGCCAGCATCTCAGACGAGGTATTACATAGGAATGTACAAGAGGGCATGTAACATTGCAGGACAAAGAGACTCGGACCAAAGACTGAACGCATGTATGCGTCCAGTTTTTATGAGTTCGGCAAACGTGCAGCGCGAAGCACATGAAGTTAGCCGAAGTATGTAAGTACGATAATTTTGACAGGTCGATGGCGCGGCAGAGGCGCATAAGTGCGTAACGCTTTAGGTATCTCCAGCTTATACACCAGAATAAGCTATTTTGTGTGACATGCTATGCGCGAAAATTCCATGCTTCGGGACAGTCTAAATCCGAGGAATGTGGCCGCCAAACGTGGGCGCTTGGCAGGTAACTCGCAAGGTAGACTCGGTGGTTGCTGATGTAAACTGAAGCGAGGCCCACGAGGCACTATCCTCGGGAATTTTGATGCATGAGAATGTGGTGCGTGGCGAAAACGCCAGTGGAATGTTCAACTCTCCCCTTGACTTCCGTAAGTGAACTCACGCGCGGCGGGTCTTTCGGGTGTACTTCGAGGCTGACGCACGTACAGGACCACAGCTGTTTTGTTGAGTTATTGAGACATGTTACCAAAAATAGATTTTTACCCGAGAAGATTCGCGAGGAACGGTTGGTTTTATTGAAAACAAGTTCCACGGCGCCACGTTGCTCCAACAATGCAACGGCATAGCCGGGTGACGGCGCCCGATTTGTTCGCGGCGTCACCGTGCATGGTGGAAGAATCACAAAGCACGAAACAGCAACAGAAAGCACATTTAGAGTTGAGGGTGTTTGTCGTCAGGGGAAAACGTTGGGGACAACGCTGACAGAAACGGCACTTTGGGATGCATTGAGTAATCTCCGGGAGTGGCTTTCAATCGCATCGACGTGCGTGGTGAGTTGAAGGTGCCTAGCACACAGTGATCGTAGCAAGCCATTATTTTCAGTTTTGCTGGCGGGTGTGGGGACCACACCGACTAGCAAGCCGGCAATACTTTTTACATCGGCCAAGGTACTGGCGTCGGCGTTTTAGTTTTGAATGCCGATGCTTAAAGGTATTTTGAAATACGATATTGCGCTGATGCAGATCGTTTCTATTGAAACATTTTCGCACTAAAAAAAACATGCATTGCAGCAGACGCCTAACCCTGCATTATTTTATCTTGTTCAAGGTGAGAGCGTTTTCGAGACGAGTTATGTCCAGATCTGATAAGACTTTGGCTCGCATGCATGGTTCCTAGCTCAAAATTGTTCATATCCTCCCTAAAGCCCAGAGCCGGTCTAAAACAACATAGTTCTTCTGTTTCTCCTCCTGTTTAGCCCTAGAAGCTTGTCCTACAGCTGTCACACATTAGCAAATCAGCAACCCCTAAGCTCCGCATCGCCAACTCAGACTCCACGTTTCCATTTGAGTCTGGCGACCACTTCACTGTTCCTATTCAGGAGCCTGTACACAAACAAACCCATGGGCACTTCCCTCTGATACTCGTCTCTCAAACCCTACGTCAGATATTCGGTCCCATGAGCTCCTCCCAAGCAGAAGATAATTTGTCGGACGAGCCCAAAAGAGACTCGAGCAACTCTAGAGATGATCTGGCCTACGTGAAACGAGGCCCTTGGAGTCTTGAAGAAGACCGCAAACTCATGGACATCATCACCCAATGTGGGCCACTGAACTGGGTCCGTATTTCCGTTATTTTGGGTAGCAGGTCTCCCAAGCAATGCAGAGAGCGATACCACCAGAACCTAAAGCCGCTGCTCAACCGAGATCCTATCACCTACGAAGAAGGCTTGTTGATCGAAGAGCTTGTGGCAAAAAATGGAAAGAAGTGGGCGGAGATAGCACGTCATTTGACTGGCCGTTCCGATAACGCCATAAAAAACTGGTGGAATGGCGGTGCCAGCAGGCGACGCCGGGTGGCTAAGGTCTCCGGCTCTACGAAGCAAAATGCCAAATCGCCGTCTCCGTCTCATTCCGTCTTGGCTGGACACCACTTGCCAAGTATTCCGCGTGAGATAATCCCACCCACAGAGCCAGCACCGCCTGCGTTTGGAAATTACATCCCGCCTTGTGTGGGCCTGACGCTTGGGATTGCCAATAGACGGCTCCTGACTCAAAGCCATGAACCATATTTACCCCTGCCGCAAGTTTTGGAGAAGTCTTACATCGACATCAAAAACAGAAGCCTTGCTTCCGGCAACGGACATCGACAGGGCTACTTGGGCCTGCCCACGTTGCCCAAAATAAGCTCTCTCCCGCTGATATCATTCAAAACATCAATGTTCATGACCCCGCCTAATAATTCCATGAACCTGTCTGTTTCTGGAATACTTCAACCACCACATCCAATTCTCATCTCTGGCAGACTGAACTCCATAGACCACTCGGCGACAGCAGTGCAAGAACAGCAACTAGATCGAGAGAGAAGGCATAGCGTCAACCACACAACCATTTTACCTCCGCTGCCCGCATTTCCCCACAGCGCCGTGCCTTTTGCCAATTATCCAAACCCATACCATCTGGAGTATGCGGAAACAGCTAGCTTCCATTCACCCCCAATGTTCCGCAACAGCGGGCTGAGTGCTTCCTCCTCGGATGATTCATTTACACACAGCAATGTCCTCAACAGACTAAACTTGGAGTCGTCTCAGCGAAGGAATTGGGGGTTTGCACCGGAGCGCTCGAACGATGAACATCCTGCCAAAAAGGCCAGATCTATCTCCTCCGCGGAGCCCACCCCTAGAATGTCAGATGGTGAGTCCGACACATCTACAGAGCACAAAATGGTGCCCACAGTCAGAATGAAAGTCTCCAGCTTGATCAACTGAACATTTAATAGAGTCTATACTTGAGTACAATTAGTGCGTTCAATGAAAGCTGTAGTGAATACGCCAAAAGGCTCCACGGCATAGTTTCACAAGTAGCACTTGACAACTCACTTGGTCGCCTAAAAGTACTCCTTGGTCGCTCAAAAGTACTCCCGGATCAAGATCCTGAGTCGTCAGAAGTGACAGTGATAGCCATGTGACTAGCCTAAAGATGCCTCCATTTCGCTGCAACGAAAATCACTCCGGCGCCAGTTTACAGTAGAGCACACTGACAATGCAAGCAAGCGAGCAAGCGGCCCGACAGGCGTCTCGGGAGCCCACGGTCTCGAATGTTTTTACAGAATAGAGATGCATGACTGTGGGCAGTTGCCAACACGCAAAAAAGCGCAAAATGTCGGAGGACCGCTCATCCAGAGGCTCGGAAACTGTACACAATATGTAGCCCGTAGTGTAGTTATGTGTGGCCAGCCATTTCGCCAGTGAGAAATTGCTTCATTCGTTAAGATGCACGTTTCTTTTCATGCGGACGCTCGCCACCACAGTACCAACCCGAGAGGTTGTCTCCATGATCCGAATAGGCTACTGGAAAGCGGAGCAACATGCAAAGAAGGCGAAGCTGTGTGCAAGCGCATGAGAAGTACTGGTTTAAGCGCAACTTTTCTGTTAATCGTGCATGCGCGCCTAAGCGTGGATTTGGAACCCTTGGCATCCTGTGTCCAAATAAGCGCCTGGCCGTAGCAGCCTGGACCTGCCAACAGCCGCCGAATAGTCTTCTGCAACGTTTGTCCGAATGGGTGGTGAGAGGCTGCTCTTTCCTGACAGGGAGCTCGAAGAAGAAAAATAAGCCCATTCTCTCCAGCGCCTTCCCTACACGCGCATTACTGTGAGGCTTAAGATGACATCGCTGGTGTCTCTACGTGCATATAAACACAAGATGCCGCATACTCAGCACTCCGTACGAGTGACTTGTACCGATGAGCTTACCTTCCACGAATGCAGCTGATTCTATTCAGATCACCGCCACACGTGTTGGGCAGAAGGAAATGCGTGGGTGTCACACGCCCCTGCGAGCATCGCCATGACTTGCACAGCGTGTATACTTTGGTGAGGGGAATTTGTGCATGTGATACGCAGAGGTAAGCCAAGATTATAGGAGCCCTGCTCTTGTTTTGTCTCAGGCACAACACCTAAATAATGCATCACAATCAGACCATAATATGTCTGGAAGTGCTGATATTCGCCATTGTGCATAGCGCACGGCCTGATATGAAGCCCCACAGCTCACCCCCGTACACCACCCAGAAGGCTTCGCGACATGCGCTCTCTCATTCATCGGCATGATTCCTCTCTTGGTTAGCAAATCACAAGTCCTTGTTTTTGACTTAGCTCACATTAAAGCGCTCCGCAGACTTGGGATTGTAGGTGTACTTTCTGGTTCGTTACCCAAGGCGCCTCAACAAAATGTGTTTCTTGGCGTGCCTCTTCAATTGAGCCTGTACGAGGCTCTATGGTTGGCGGAGGCCGGACACTGTTTCTTTGTCGACGCTGTTTTGTACAATAGCCTAGTTGCTGAAGAGCAGCTGCCTGGAACTTTGCAGGTCAGCATTCTGGAAAAAACCCAGTATGTAATCACCCCGGATACTATGCCCACTGGAACGGAGCAGGTGCTACGTTCTTGCACAATCGCCATCAATGAGTTCGTCAGCAGGCACTCTCAAAAGCCTCGCTTCTGGGAACACTATCGAGCCTTCTGCTATCTTCGGGAAAAGAGCTATTTTCTCATGCCCGGCCTACGGTTTGGCGGTGCGTTCGTGGCGTATCCTGGTGACCCACTCAACTTCCACTCGCACTTGATAGTCAAGGTTCTCAAGGAGAACGAGCAGGTTAAGTTGTTGGACATAGTGGCGAGCGGGCGTCTCGCAACTGCCGTGAAAAAGGCATGGATCCTTATCGATGCAAAGCCTTCTAAACATAACGAGTACACAGAAGATCTGAGAGCATTTTCTATAGAATGGGCTGGCTTCGGTTGAACATTTACTCCTTAAAGAAGAAGTCTTCGTCCTCTGTGATCTTGTTTTCTTCCACCTTCACGCGTCTTTTATAGACGAACCCATAGTCTGGTCCGTGAACAACGGACTTGAACTTGCTCATGAGCGACCCGACTCCGTAGTTTCCGGAGTCTCTTAGGTGAAACACGGAACTCCCCTTTTGCTTTTCCGTTTCCTTCATTGCAGGCCTTTTGTCGACGTCTAAATCGAGAACCTTAACGTTCACAAGAGAGACGTCTAAGTCCACACCTTCTTCCACAGGCGTCTGCGTTTGCTTAAACGTTAAGAAATAGTGGAGTTTGATATCTGACAGGCGGATTTCCTCCTCGTCAACCGTCAAGCTGAATGACTTTAATGAGGTGCCAGTATGAACAACATCAGCAACGCGGCCCAGGTCTCTGTAATTTTGAATATTGGTGATTTGTCCGCTGAAAAAAGAGGCCATTGTGGCATTGAGAACCTCACCACTCTTGAGCTCAACAAGGAACTGACTTTTCACAAAAGTCTCAAACAAACCTTTGGCGTTCTGAATTATGCTTGTAGTGTAAGGCAAGGAGACGCCAAAAGACAGACCGCTCTTGGAGTCTGATAGTTCCAACACATTTCCACTCACCAGCTTGACATCTGGTTTCTCGTAAGTGAGCAAATTGGCACTGAGAATCCAATCAAGGCCCACACCAGAGGCTTCGTCTTGCAACTCGTCAAGTCCATTGTCAACCAGAATTCTCAACTCGTGGTCCTCGGAATCCCATAAATATGGCAAAATTGGAGAAATATCAAGGTCTATGCTGGGCAAATCGAAGGCATTTGTGGGGACCACAGCTGTCCAAAGCGAAGGGGAGAACCCGCCGGTGAAGATAAAAGGTTGTGGAGCTTGCGATGCGAGTTTCTTTCCGTCAAGCCACACAGTGACAAAACGAAGAGGTCCGTGACCATTGAAGGCGGTGCCATTGCTGTCAAAGCGATCAACGAATTTATCCAAGACATTGCTATACCAATCTTCCTCAAACGAGTTTCCGCTGGCGAAAATGTTCAACTTCAAGCGAGTTGTGTTTTGCGAAACCTTTGGCAATTTCATTGCTAAACTGTGCATTGGGAAAGACACGAGAGGCGAGCTGTCATTTTTATTGAAGGCAAGGACCTTGCTGGCAGCACCACGAACATCGAAATGCTTGTAAATTTCATTCTTGTCAGAAGTGGACTCGATCTCGGTCAGAAGACCGTTTGAAGTTTGAGATTCAACTTCTGCACTGTGGAAGTACTCCGACAAATAGAAATCTGCGGACAATTGGACGTGGAAAATTCCAGTCAACGACTTCGTCACAAGATTGTCTAGTTTGAAAACAACATCAGTCTCTTCTTGAAATAGGCTCACATATTCCGTGATATCTTTCTTGAATGAGGAGTATACGCTCTTCGAGCCTGGCTCGATGGTTGAAGTTCTCCAGACCTCAGCTCCTCCCACAAATAAGTGTCCCAAACGGTCGTACTGAATTCCATCAACCGACACATTGAGAGTCAACACAACTTTATTATAATCAGTGTCTTTTGGAGGCGTAAACGTTTCCACGGCGGGGACCCCCCATGAGTCGAACTTGTGGTCGATCAACAATGCAGAATGGACAGGTTCACCGTAAGAACGCTTGGGGATAAAAGGATAAGCCAAGCTAATGATTTCAGAGGATTTGTTAGACTCTTTGGCACTTGGCAAAAGGCCGACTCCCGAGTCAAGTAGACCGCCACGGGAGGACAAACCCGCATGAGTGAAAGAAGCCACACAGGAGGATGAATTATTCACCACGAGGTAAAAAATAGTCAATGTCAAAACGCTTATGACATTCAAGAGAAGCAAGTTCTTAGGTTTGAGCAATGAACAAAAATTTCTTTTAGGCTTCTCATCAACACTCAGGGGTTGCCATCTCTTTTGCTCCATAACTAATTTTTCATCAAGCTCTTTTTCAGAATTGACTGGCTCAACATTCACATTGGGGGACCTGTATGGGGCACCATAGAATAGTCTGTTCCAGATCAGAGTTTCATTTCCCTTCATTGCACAAGGAGTAATAATGTGAAGAGAGTGTAATCGGGACGCCAGGATGAATGATGCGGAGACATAATGTATACAGGACGCCCAGATACCCATACCTGGTTGCTGATACATACGTCATTTGACTTTTGATTAGGTATTTTGTGTTTGCTTGGCCGGAGCATGGAAAGGGGAAGTTTCGTAAACCGCCATCATCACTTCTCCTTTGCATTTGTAGCGTGAATCAAGAAACCCATCCCCTTTGTGAAGACAGCAACCACCTGTATTGCGCATATTTCCCTAAGAATCAGCTAACGCGGAATTGACCGGTGCGGAAATGTTAAGGTTGCACAATGCACGGCTGACATGATATGGTCACACCACAACACCTTGGAAGCGATCTTCGGACTCATTTTGCACTCTGATATATTGGAGGGTTCTTTCAAAGTATTCCTCCAATCTTTTCAAGAGTTTGGACTCCTGGCCCTCATCGTCAGCCTGTGACAAATGATTGACTTCAAAATTTGACAAGTTTGTCTTTATCAAATCGATCAATCCGTTCAAGTAGCGAGAGTCAACCAACCAGTTCCCATAGATGCTAAAAATCAAGCACCTGTTGAGGATCTCAATGAATAATTTCAACAGGAGGTACGGGTCGATACAAGTGTCTGACACACGAAGCGCTTTTTGGAGGCATTCTAACACCCTCTTGGGGTCTCTGTAGAGATTCTGCTCCATTTCTTCGACTTCGTCTCCGCCTTTCTCAGTTTCGTCCTCAGTATGTTCCTGATCGTCTTTCCCCTTGTCGCTATCATGTTCTTTTTTCGCCTCATCCACAGTGGGCACATTCTCGTCTTCAACAGTCGGCGACTTGCCCTCTATCAAAACGTCACACCACCACCACAAATGAGCACATTGATAAATCGAACGGCACTGGTCTTGCTTCTTAAGCAATCTTGAGCCATACAATGTAACCTTCGTAATCAATGCCTCATAATTCTCTTTCCTGAAATATCTCAGAGTGGCCAAGCGATTGGCAATCAGCAACACAGATTGGTACGATATTGACCGCCCCATGGATTCATGTGGATTTGCGTTGTTCGAATGCGACAGAAGAATCAAGCTTTCTTCGTATACAACGAAACACTGACTGAACAACTCATATGCAATGTTTTCTTGGCGGACTTGGTCTGCAACCGATGCTAGATTCAAGTATAGCTTCAACACTAACTCAGCGCTATACTGTCGATGATGCTGGTAAAGCTCCTCTATGACTAGGGCGATATTTTTGAAGTTACTGCTGATCATCAAATCAGCCTGGCCCGCTTGAGAGTCCAGCTTGTTGTTTAATTTCTTGAAGCCCGCGATTCTCAAGAGATTGGTCATTTTTGTGACAAGAGTGGGATATGTGTAGATGATGTTGTCCGGGTTCTTGTTAAGAAATTTTTTCCTGACATAGAGTAAGTTCGACAAGCACTTAAACTCGTCCTCATGTGTGATGAAGTGTAGAGACTTGGCAACCATCTCCTGGGTCGCAAGAAATTCAGACGTAACGAATTTTTCTTCGCCAATCTTGATCGTGTCCTCCACTTTTAAGTCTTTCGATGTGCTCAAGGCAGTATTCGAGTCGTGTGCAAGCACAACTAGATACTTAAATGCATTGTCAAGCTCCTCTGTTGTTTTGAAATCATCTGGCGTTTCCTGGGAAGAAAGTAGTTTCTCTGCTATAGTAACAGATAATTTTTTCTTGAGCACCGGACTCTGGATCTTGCTATATAGCTCATAGAAGAAAGGCAACTGTAACAATTTCTTAACAGAATTATGATACTCCAACGGCGTCGTCAACAAATCAACCCATAAGATTTGGGTCAGCTCTTCTGCATCGGTAGAATCAGCAGATTCTTCAGAAGTGCTTCCCAACAGCACCTCGGAGCAGAACTGGTAGATCTTATCAAGATTCTGAACGTTATCGACATCGAATGTGAGGGAAAGTTTGATAAACGATTGAAGAATTGAGATAAGCTCTTCAGGTTCGAGATTCACGGCTGAAGATCTCAAGTTAGAATAGAATCTCCAAAAGGACAGAAACACGAGGTCTAAGGGGATCTTTGGCTCCAAAGAAAGATCTTCGAGTTTCTTTTCAATATTCTCATGAGTTGGCGAGTCATCATTCTCAGATTGGCTCTCAGCAGTTTGTTTCGCAGCATTCTCTTCTTCGTACTTATGGTAGGTTACAAACCGATCGACCAACTTGGAGACCAATTCAGACTTCATTAAGTTTGGATGAAGCCTCAAGAAAATGTCATTTAACAAAGTATCCAAAGTCGCAAAGTGAAACTCGTCAGGGAATATCTGAATTAATACATCGATCAAGTAGCTTTGGGCCAAAGGATCTTTGCACTGGATTATCTGCTCGGTGATGGCAGGAAACAAATTATCGGTGTAAAATTGGACGGGGGAATAATTCTCGTAAGAGAAGTCGTCTAGAATCTGAGAAAGGCGAACCAAGTTGGAACCGACTAGAATCTTCAATTCTTTTCTCTCTTGGTACCTAAGCTCGCGTTCACTCGAGTGACCTTGGTGCTGTAAGCGAACCCACAACTTGTTCATTTCAACAAAGTTGGTGATCAAGAAATTCACACTATCGCTGAAGTCGGCCATGGTTTTCAACTGAAGAAGGTCCTTCGTTTTCTGGGACAAGTAATGCCTCAAGAACAACCCACGAATTGGGTGCTGGACGCCTTTGCACATTTCGATCATGTCCTTCATGATATCCTTGGTGGAAGGGTCATCTGTGGCCATGCATGTGGAGCCTATGACGACCATCATATATAGACGAGGGATGATGTTCCCGGAGTATTGCACCAATTCGTACAAGTCGGTCAAAAAAGTGGAGTTTTTCTTCTTGGCCACTTTGGAGCTATAAGACTGGAGCAAGTAACCCGACAAAACTTCCAACGAGTCGAACACAGCCATGTACATTTCATAGTAGTCTTTAGGGGAGAACGCAGAGCTCCTGAGCTCGTTGAGGAGATTGGAGCAATGCTTCAACGCCTGCAACAAATGGCCATCGTTCAAGTTGTTGCTCATCAATTTTGCCTGATGCTTGATGGCATTGAGCGAGTTGACAAGTGAGGTGTTTTCTTTCATGTTGGATCAAATGGATGGCCGATAAGGATTGAGAGCACTTGGTAACGAGGTGAGTCTCCTCCACGATAAGATTATGTTTGCGAGTAGGCTTTGCAATTTGGTTGATTCAATCGGAGATAAACACTTCTGAGCCAGTGTGTCAGCAATCAGTGTGGGCCGGAGTATGGAGGTGATAGGGGCGCGACTGAACAGAACGTACGGTTGGTTTCGCACACTCCACATGAGTTGCGAATATGCGCAGCCACGCGAGAGAGCTGGTCGTATGAGTAGATACATTTCAGCGAAGGCTCAAATTGGCGGATTCGATTCAAACGGATTCCATCCAGTTTGGGAGTTTGATTTCAATTGGCGGTTCGATTTGCGTTCGTGGTTCGATTTGCGTTCGTGGCTTCATAATTTGCGCTATATACAAGTTTATTATTACACCTAGTTATTGATGACCATACCGGAAATGGCAGCGGACATCATGGTGGCAATGAACCCAGAAAGCAAAGCCGAGATGATGTTCTTGGCAATGTCACCACTTCTCTTGCCCTTACTCAAGGTGTTCAAGACACCAAGGGTGATACCCATTGACCCGAGATTTGCGAACCCACAAAGGGCATACGTGCAAATGATGGTACCTCTCTTAGACATCTCGTTGTATGGTGCCTCGTTAATCAACATGGTGTATGCAACATACTCGTTCTGGATAAATTTGGTGGCGATCAACTTGGAAATGATGAAGATCTCATCTCTGGGAACACCCAAAAGGAAGGTGAATGGGTAAAGGATGTAGGTGAAGATCAAGTCCAACGTCAATGCATGGATGTTCCAGAACTTGCCGAACCAAGTCAATATTCCGTTGGCCAAGGCCACAAGCGCAATGATACACATGCACTGGATCATCATAGTGGCTGCGGTGATCAAGCCCAAGTTGGCGCCATCGGAGAAAGCCTGCAACACGTTCTTTGGGGTCTTGTCGTCTTTGTCGAGGTCATCCGTGAACTTAACACATCCCTTGGACAACGACACTTCTGTTTCGGGGCATCTCAATTTCGACACGGCAATAGCTGCAGGAATGGACATGACACACGAAGAAACAAGCACCTGGGGGCTCAACCCCAAGCCGATGTATCCGACCAAAACGGCACCTGAGATCGTGGCGAACCCGGACGTCATGATCTGGTGCAACTCTGCGACGGTCAAGTAGGGAAGAAGGTCCTTGATCAACACAGCAGACTCTCCTATACCAAGGAAAGGCGATGCCGATGCAGTAATGGACTCAGCGCCAGAGATTCTCAAGGTCCAGAAGAAAAACTTGGCAAATTTGCTGATGAACCACTGGATAATGCCATAGTAGTAGAAGATGTGCACGAAGGCCACAAAGAATGCAACTGCCGGCAACACCGTGAAGAAAAACATCCCTAAGTGGGACACTCCTGAATTGGTCAAAAAAGCAACACCGTCCTTGGCGAAACCCAACAACTCCCGAGCCAAGGTGGAGATGAAGTTGAACACATCGTACCCACATTTGGTTCTCAAGACAAAGAGTGAGATGACAAATTGCATCAAAACGCCTCCAATGACGGCGTTCCAGTTGATTTTTGAGATGTTTCTGGAGGTGAGAGCAAGCCCGGCGACGGCAATCACAAGTCCAGCAAATGAAATGGCCCTGTCTTTTCTTTTGGAAAACTGAGCTTCGGGCGACACGAACGTACCAAGCAAGATCACGGCAACAGTGACAACGGCTCCGGCAATCAACCTGTGCACACGCTTAACAAAGAGCTTGGTATAGACGATGTTGCATGCGAAGTCCCACACCACTTTGACCAACGACAATGCTCTGTTCAAAATACGGCAGTGCCATGAGATCAACCTCACCATGAGCATACCCCAGAGTACCGTGGGAATTAACCATTGATGTCTGTGCTTGTCCTGAACCAAGATGGAGATCCACCATGCAGTAAAAAAGCACCCCACAAAGATGTGAATGGCCACCTTGTACCATGGAAAGCGGTGCTTGAGTTTCTGCATCTTCGTCAAAGACTCTGCCGAGGTCTCCCGCTCCAGTTCATGGAGATCCAGTTGGAGCTTGTTGTCTTTAACCTCAGGCACTGAGGCCTGCTCCGTGAAAAAATCAGTTTCTGCTTCTTTCATCGGATTTCGGTAGACAAATGCCTGTTATAGTGTGCAAGAAGGTGATTATGCGAGCGATGAGGGGACGTGTTGGGACACGCGGGACTAGGTATACGGTTTTGGTTGTGGAGGGAGAAGAAGAAGGGAGAAAAAGAGAAAAGAAGAGAGGAGGGAAGAAGAGAAGAAGTATAAGAGACGCAGATACGATGCTCGATTCCAAGACCAGATGCAAAAAAAAGAAACGGCTGACGACGACATGCGTTGGTGATGCGCCTAGTGAGTGCTCTGCCTGCAGGCAAAACTCTTATCATATATTTCGCCGTGCGCCGCAAGGCCACTTTGGTTCCTACTTGCACCTCCAGTCGACCCCGATTCACTCGAATATCCTTTCTTGACGCCTGCCTTGCAACTGTGCACAGCAAAGCCTCTAGAGAGTCCCCCTTTTTTTCACATCCTGATGCCAAGCTCGAAGTACCCTTTGTACAGTCATCATGCTGTCGGCGTGATGGCATCGAGAGCGCTGCATATTCTGCACAATTGCCGTGCGGAATCGCGCGATGGCGACCGTATCGCATATTCTTCACTCCAGGGAATGCACTCGGTGTCCAGCAGCGCGCGTGTATGTTGCAAGAAGTAATGCATGCGTGTGTATTCTGTCCACCAGCCTCAAGAATCATGTAGCTGCTTGTCCAGCCGGTATTTATCCCGGTTTTCGATCAATAGTCTGGAGTCAATCCCGTTGCTCACCCCCATTAGCGCCTTCATGACCGCCTCCGTAGTACCTATGATTGGCCTGATGATGATCACCGGTGACGATTTAGCTATACTAGTAAGCTGTTCCTGATAGCTGTCTGCCTCCAACAATTCATCTTTCAAGTCCACTAGCATTCGCTTGGTCTGGGAGAGGTTTTTGCCCAACGATGAGTATGCAGACTTGAGCCCTTCTCCAGAATTCACAGGCTGGTTCGAGTATAAGCTTGTTACTTGCCTTTGATGATCCTCTCCGGCATGTTCCTCGTAGTCAAAGCTGTCGTCGCTCAAAACTTGCATGTCGTCCGAGCTGTCGAGCAACAATATGGACGACTGCAAATCGCCCAAGTCGCTCGCAAATGTAGCCGCATCAAGGTCGTCCTGCGCAAGGTCCACATCACTATTCTCTTCCTCATCTATTGACGCTTGAAGGTACCGCCTAGGCTTCAGCTTCAGGACATTATCGCCTAAAACTGAGTTTTTGAGTATTTGCGACGTTTCTAGCAAGTTCTTCTTTCGGGGTTTCGGCGGAGTGACCGAGGCTGTCTTCTTCTCACGCCTGGAACGGACATATTTGCGTGCCGTGGTACCCTCACCACCAAAATACTCCTCCAGGTTTTCCAATATAACTTGTGTTCCGGAAGCGATTTTGACGCCTAATCGTAAGATCTCACTTGTTGTGATCTTGGCGAATGATTTAGTTCCTTTTTGTAGCCCATAGAGAAGTCGTCCGTCTCTTTTATACTCTTCGAGAGGGATGGTCACTAAATCCTTAAACCCATTTTTCAAGTTGAAAAAAGGTTTCACTGCTGGAATCCCAGATAAGAGGCCTGAAATTTGACTTTTGCGGATGTGTGGAGCGTAGATCTTGCCGAGTTCTTCACCCATCTTCGAAAACCCATGCACCCCATAAACGACTGCCCTTTTGAGTGATAAATCTGAGCCATCTAACGCAAAGATATTGGCGAACTCCGCGCTTTTGCCTGACCTTATACCATTGAAATCAATTTTTTTGGGCTTGTAGTCAAATTTCAATCTTAAGGCATCTATTTCCAACCTTTGGATATAGACAGGATCTTCCACAGGCTGCGCAAACCTTGTATCTTTGAACTCAAAGAATCGAGTCAAAAAGGCCAAGGTATCCTGATCGATGTAGAGCCGTAATGGAAGAATTTTGAGCTTAATCGAGGCTTCGGCAAAAGCCAATCTGGCGTCAGGACGCACGTTAGTCATGACAAATTTAATCATCTCCATACCTAATTCACGATCCCCAAGTATGCTCATGTATGAGAGGAATTTATTCCATGATGACGAGGCCACATTATCAAAGATTGTCAAGTCATCAATCCGCAAATCAATTCTGTTCAACATTTCGACGGCTAGATCTGCAGGTGTCGGGTCAAATCTCGGATCACGGCTAGTGTAGTTGGTGAATTTTGCACTCAAATTTTTCACTTCGACCATGGCCTTGTGCATTGAAGATCTCTTTAGTTTAAGGTCTTTTATGCGTCCCTGAACATCAACATTGGTGTGAACATCTTTTGCCGTGTCTCCTTGCAATTGGCAGTTTACCAACTCGACCAAGTTCGTCTCATCAGAATGCACATCGGCGGAGATGTGAATAGACTTAAACAACGTATCTGAAATCTCTGAATGAGGATTAGAATCAATATTCGATTTCGAGTCCAGAACCGGAGGACCAGCCTCAGGCACTGGTTCAAACAAGCGACTCGCCTCTTTGCTTGCTGACTGGTCACGCTTATTATCTTTGAGTTCATTTGCCCGTTTCTTCAAAGATTTAATAGATTCAGCTAAAGATCTTCTAGTGGACTTCCAGTCGTAGCCATCGTGCAAATATACCTCGATTTTCGACACGTTGAGGTTAAAGATCAAAGAGAAGAGCGAAGTCTCGAGGTCTCGATCTTTTTGATAAAAGTGGCCCTCAGCAAATTCAATCGATGAGGTGCTGTCTTGATTTTCCTGGTTGAATGCCATTTCCGAATTGCATTTGGGACTCTCGGGTGATGCCGATATTTGTGCATTTGCATTATCGCAATATTCATCAACAAATCTTAACGGTGGGGATTCTGCAACAGATACACTTGGTTTAATACCCGGTTCATCTTGGATTGACACATTAATTCCCCTTTGGACATCTTCATTATTACTGAAAGCATTTAATTCTTCAAGGATGTTTTCGGGCCAATGAAAACCTGGATCAACCTTGATTTTACATCGGTCTCCATCACCGAAAACAACAGGCATTTTGAGATCAGTCACAGTCTGTAGAAGGGTATGGCATGAGTCAGCACAAAGAGAAGCTCTTATGTTATCAACGTTGATCTTCACATCAACAGCGGAAGTTTGGTCTCTTGACTCAAGAGTGCTCTTGTCCGATGCTGGGGATAAGATGTTCAAGCCGAGATGCAATGTGCTGATTGTTCCAATCAGTAAATAGCCCCCAGATATCAATGATGTAGTAAGCGACAGACTTTTGCTTGTGTTCGATGAACGAAAATTCGAAATCTCATCCATTAACAAGACGTTCACATCCCGAAACGTGTGTTTCAACAGAACATTTCCTTTACTCAAGGTGAGATATATCGTTCCTTTGTTAATCGCGCAGCTTATCTTGCTGGGTAATCTCAAAGGCAGAATTCCCAACATCAAGTTATGACTTGTGCAATGAATTTCAAAGATGCCTGCTTCAGTCTTGATCTTTTGATTCTTCGGATTTGCACAAAATTCATCTTTTGCCCCACTATCTTCGCGAGATAAAGGATCCAGAATATTGAAAGAATTATGCTTTTGAGAGCTCTGCCGGAACTCTTGGACACTTTGCACTAATTTTGTAGAGTAGTCAACTTGAAAGCGCCGCAAAACAATCTCAGGGGCTGGTCTGGTTTCGGATAGACTGAAGTGAATCATGGGATAGTTTTCCGCAAGACAGCTTGACACAAGTGACTCCTTCTTCTTATCCAAGACACGACTGATTCTGACCAGTCCCACCTGACCTATCGATCCAGTATTTAGTTGGTAAAACATGAAATCAAAAAGCTGAATGTCAGCATCCCCAAAAACGTTAAAGATGTCTTTGATCCTTATGCGAATCAGCTTGAAAGACACCCTAAACTTTGCTTGAGGTAATTTGCGCTCCCCGAATTTCATTTGACCACTACCCCTAATAGAGCGACCCGAATTTATCATGAGAGACTTCCCCAAGTTTCGCTTGTGAGCGTCAGGGGAGGAATTATCTTCAACACTATTGATGCATTCATGTCGAAGCTGTAAAGCAGAAGCAAACGACCTCACATCATCTATAAGTGCCTCAAAAACTCTGTGATCCATGGAAATTTCCGTGTCTCCTATTTCAGTAGATATGGCCCCGTTGAGAGTCGTTTTTTCTGGTTCCTCTCTGCTGACACTAAATTTGTAGGCTTGAAATTCTTTGGGTTCAAGCCGCAAACTTATTCGAGGAATCGTCATCACTTCGGATTCTATCCCACCTGAGATGTATGACGATACCACACGATGTATGTATAGGTGATCTTTGAGTCTATCAAAGGAAATCGGAAAAATAGTTGTTTTCAACGCAGTGTTCTCCAGTAACAACAACGTGATCTCAAAAGAAGCAGTTTGCAATAATATCTGACTCTTCTTCTCTTCTTTTTTTTGAAAATTATCATTTCTGCATTCACTATCCCATTGTATGGTCGAAATGGAGTCATTCGCAAGCTGAGACATTAGACGTATATCTCTCATCAAGGTTGAGAACTCCTCGTTTAATGAACTTATTGCAATAAAAAGATTAATTAAGTATTGCAAAGATGATGCATCAGATTCAAACTTCCCTAGCTTATGAAGGAGTATTGTTAATTCAGTATTTCTTGCTCGTGTCTCATTGTTTGTTTTTCTAGTAGAGTATTCAAACCTCATCTCGGGCTTGGAAGGATTTGAAGTTTGAGCTTCAGGAATGATATCCCCCGAGTCATTGTGATCGAAATGAAATATCTTCAGTTCAAGGCCATCAGAAAATTTGAGAGCAGTCAATGACTCTACACCACCGTAAATCAAGTCAGGGCCTTTTTGCTTAACTGTGATATTTTTGAAAATGAGCTCAATATCATCTTTTGTGGATGCAAAAGTGCCTTGAGATGCTAAAGCAGACGTTACTCCGATCTTAATGCAGCTAATTTTTATAGCATCAAAAACTTGATGATCGCGTTCTAGATCAGCATCATCAGAGTTATCTTTCACAAAAGTGTTACTCTTGTTTTTTGATTTCTGGGCAAAATTGGTTTTTCGGAGTTGATGGTTTTTGAGTTTCACCGTCCTGGAAAGACTATTGAATATCGCGGTGAGTGTGGGAAGCAAGGGAACGGTAGCAAGATTGATCGTGCCGACATCTAGCCGCAAGTCAGAAAATGGAAACAATCTTTGAAATTCAGCATCGACCTTATCAATGAAGACAAGCATAACACGATCCAGAGGTAGATCGTGTGGCTTGCTGACGGTAGGCTTGTCGAAATGCAGCGAAATAGCACTCATGTAGATCGAGCTAGCTTCCTCTCTCGAAAAGACCCTGCTTTCCATCAAATCAGCGCTTTCTGATTCACTGCCAGATTCCGAAGCTGATTCGGTGTCAGAACTCGCCGAGGAAACGTTCTCAGTTTCAGGGGCGGACTTGGGACCGCAATTCCCTGGATTAACATTTGCTCTTAGTACAGAGGCAGAAATCCCGAGAAAGCTCAAAGACCTCAAGCCGTTTTTGCTGTCGAAAGAAGCCTTGTGTATCGAGAACTCGAGATCGACGGAGTCAATGACAATCTTGATCTTAATATCTTTCACAGATACTCGGATACGCAGCAAAGCCATATCAAGCGCCTTGGTCATCACTCCTCCTGAAAAAGATGATTTTCTCTGTGTATCCTGGGAAGGAGGCGTCTGCTTTGCAGGCGTCGGCAGGGAAACTCCGGCAGTATTTTTCAGGGGCTGAGACTCACCACCACTGGCTGCACTATTGTCACGAAGATCATCGAGTATAGTATCATCAATGATGACCTGGGATAACTCCGCAGTACTTTGAGCCAAAGAGCTCTCCACATCCTTCAAGTGTTGCTTGATGTTGTCGAAGCTAGGAGCCATTACCAAATCAACACCGGTGATATCAACATTGACACCATCCACGACACCACCAGACAACGCAAAGTCCTGGATAGTTCCATGGCGAAGCCTAAAGCCAGGGATCTTGTCAAACTTCTCGGGATCGATGGATACAGAGCGTAGGTGGATGTTGTTGAGGGAGACCTCTTCGAGATTAGGGAGATCGACTTCGGAGAAGAGCGAAAGCTGTTGAAGGATGTATAGCAATAGCCTCTTTTGTATGTTTTGGGGGATCCAATTGGAATACATTAATGCGGCTATCTAGCGGATGATTTAAGGGGACCAAATGTAAAGGAGAATAGCCGTCATGTGACGCTTTGGTTGGGCTATGTGGGTGCACTATATGGGGAGTGTGGTGCTCTCTGATGTTGGATACGCTCCCCTCTGATTGTGGCGTCAGTGAAATGTGAAACCCCGTCCCCGATAACAGCTGCACCCGTACACCCGCGTAATGTACCATGACGCAACTAGCAGTCTGGGTATACTCCAAAGGGTATCGGCTGCCAAGCAGAGAATGTGGTGAAAACAGACGGCTCGTTGCCCTTTTGACGCTTGAAATCGCTCCCTTGAACCGCCACGTCTGTCACAGATTCAGATCCCGGGCTGGATGCAGAACTTACCCCGGGCTCTGTTTTCAGAGTAGTGCCACCACCCAAAATCTGCTCTAACAGTGGTGCTGCACGGAACGTTCGCGAGGTCTTGCCATTGATAAGGTCATGCAAGTAAACAGCAGACTCATCATTGAGCATTCCGATGTACTTTGTCAAGTAATCCTTAAATTCTCCCGCAGATTCGAATGTGTGAAATGACTCGACCGGGTATGCTAAATTGGGAAGTAGACTCATAAAGTAAGCAAGCCACGAGTGCACGATTGATCGGCTGCCACTCACCTCATGGCTCTCAAAACATCTTGACACCACTCCCACAAATAGGTGTAGAATAAACGCATCCAGAAGCAGGTTCAATAGCGGAGCGTAAAAGTTTTTGAGCTTGGAAAAGATGGTAGTGTCTGCAAAAAGCACCTTGGAGTTCAATAGAAGTTTTCCCAATGTGACATGTTGCCGCTGGTCTTCAGATAATGCCTGAAGCTGCGCTATTGCAGACGAGTTATCTATGCCCCGCTTTTGGGTGCTTTTGTATAGCTTGATCAACGAAACGCACTTCGATCTCGACACTATGGGAGCCGGTCTCCCTGAAAAAGCCTCAATGGTCACCGGCGGCGTGTGTAGTAGGTTTTCGTTTGTCCAGAAATGGGTTTGGAGCCAGGCGAGCGCTTTTTCTCCAACGAACCGAAGCGTTTCAAGCAGCGGGAGCACATCGTGAGTAGCTGCGTGCCTAAACTCCACGAAGTAGTTGGGGAGTCCTATTCTGCTCGCCAACATCAGAATGGGGAGCGCCACTTCGCCATGCAATGGGTCCAAGAACCCATTCACCAAAGTGATTATCACCTCGGCATAGGCAGATCTCAAGGTGTATAGCGAGGAGCGAGACGCCAGCGCACCAGGGTTATATTTTGGATCATTCAACTGGATTGAGATGATCAACGCAGTCATGTTGATGCCGTGTGGCACTGTGCCTTTGGTGTGCCATAGATGCACCATTCTGACACCTTTTTCCAAGGCCACCGGGGCGAATTGTGCCAGAAAAAAGCACTTCCGTAGCTTGAGCAAATCGCTAGCCGATCTGTACGGGGTGTATCTCTGGGTGTCCTCCATAACGTTCTGGCACTGGAGAGTGGAGTTCTGGGACTGCGGAGCGAGACGTTGGCATCGCATTGCGATGACAGTTGCGCGAAAGCAGGTACTTCCGCGTGAGGTAGCATATATTAATTTACATAGAGTAGCCGTGGTGTGTAATGATCCGGTTGTGTCTTTGAAGTCAAACTTAACAAAGACCAGCTTCTGTGGTTTGCGCTTCCGATCAGGCCGAGAAGAGACGCAGATGACTGGCACATGATGCACTCGTAGAATGGAGATGACATCACTATTTCCTAGTCCCTGTAGTTGATGTTAAATTGGGAGACGATCTCGTTTTCCTCATAGGACAAGACTCTGGTATCGCCTTCTTTGTACAATTGCTCGTAGGGGAATTTTGCAGCCATCAATTGCCTGTTTTCATCCTTAGAGAACTCTGCTTTTGCAAATGCACTATCCCAACTTATCAAAATGACCCCGAATAAAACATTGGCGAGCCCAAACAAAACAAACATTAAGTCTCCGACGGATATGTACCCGCGGCTCAATAGGCTGTTGAAAGACAAGTCGTTGATGAGATTGACCAAGTTGTATACCAAGAAGCACAACGGATACAAGATCGCAGTCAGGATACTGGACAATCCCAAATTGAAGGCCACAAGCTGCATCCCAACAATTGCCAAAGTTAGGGTCAACAAAAGCACCGTGATGAAGTAGGTGTACAGGCTCTTAGGGCTTGAACGCAGAATGAGACTCTCAACAAACACGTCAACAATGGATTTTGCAAAAAGAAACGTGTGGGCTGTGAGCGTGCCACTTATGAGCCCATAGAGAATACCGGTGGAAAATGTCAAGCGGGACACCGGATCCACTTCCTTGCGAAACGATTTCCGGGTGTATTTGGCCGGCTCCTGCTGCAACAGTTTGATCTTGCGGGAGAGGCCCCAATTGACTCTGGCCAAAAGCGCCATGAAGACAAACGTAAAGATCCACCAGCCCAAAAAGCCCGGACGCAGGAACTTATCGATGACCAAGCGGAACCTCTCATCAGTGCCTATATCCGTTGGCGGAGCAGTGGCGCTTCCACCTTTGTAGGCGACGATAAACGCGCCAAAGGCGATCACCAAAGTACCCGACACTAGCTTCCAGGTGAAGTGCTCACCGGGGAGAAGCAAGCAGCTGAGCACAGAGTTGAAGATGAGCCCTATACTCTGAAGCGGCGACAAAATGATTAGAGGCAACGTCGTTAGCTGTACCAAGGAACCAAAGATATTTGCGGTAATGAAGAGGAAAAACCCCACAAGCCACAAGTTGCGTCGATGGGTGTGCGTATGGCGGGAGCATTCTGGCTCCGTGGGAGAAAGACTTTCTCTTCGCAAACTCACGACCGAGTCGTCGGAGAGTTCGTGGGGGTAAGGAAGCACATGAGATTTGCGTTGTAGCGTAATACCTAAGGACTGTACGCCCGACAGAACCACGGCGGCAAAACAGCCCCAGAGGACAGATGAGCTGGGCATTCCATATATATACGCCTCAGATATGCGGCTGTTTGAAATTGAGGTCTTGACGAAAGCGCTGTGTAAGATGGCTTCTCAGTTGGTATACGAGCGGCTGACACGCGAGCGGTTGGGAGTGAGCGCGCGCAGACCCCGCCGCATTCACACCACTCCACCGATTGTCTGAATCCGGCAAGGCGAGCATAGTAGCTGAGGCTTCACCGCTAAAAAACCAGCGCAGGGTGCAGCAGGCGGTGGGAGACCAACTGCGAAAAGAGCAGGCCACAAATTCTGGCCACAAATTTTGGCCACAAATTTCGGCCCGAGCCTTTTTGCTAAAGCGAGGTGGCCACGCGGCGTGGCTTCGATGCGCACGGTACTACACACTAGTCACTGATGACGCTTCTAACTAGGTATAGATACACCCGCCATTGTGCAAGAATATAGACTATTTACACGAGAAAGACGATTTGCACAAACTAATATTTGCACGAACTAATATTTGCACAAACTAATATTTGCACGAACTAATATTTTGAACTAATTTTGCACGAACTAATATTTGCACGAAATAATCTGACACTTCACCATGCCCAAAGATGGCGAATCAATGAAGAAGAGTGTCGAGCTTATCATCGAAAAGCTATGCTCAGACAACTACTGCATGGTGATAGATGGGTTGGCAGACCTCGACGTTTTTCTAGCCGGGTTGGTCCCCTCGGTTCGTATTTTCCACGAGTCAGGTGTGCTGGACACGAAACTCACGCTTCTACGGAATCTACAAGACAATTTCCAATACAACCTATCCTCGGCGCTTCTTTCGGCTTTCGAGACTTTTCTACACTGTGGCCAGGAAATCCAAGAATACCACATCACCTTGGCGTGCCGCCACTTGAGTGGACTTGTGCTCATCCACAACGACTCCAAGAAGCTCTTCAGCCGCAGACAATACATGGTGTTGATACTTTCGTATCTCAATCCGCAAAACCCATTATACTCCACCACGCTTTGCATATCATTCCTCTCTGTGCTTATCCACATCCTACTAAAAAACACGAAGAACATGAGGATCTTCGAGGCCAACAATGGCTGTCAGATCATCATCCACCACTTGAACTTGATCCCATCCGAGGAGACGAGCGATGGGCCCAACCAGCAGAATTTGTACTTCAAGGTGATCGAGTTCTTGATCTTCTACTTGGCCGACGAGTCGGAGTTCTGCTTGCAGGAAGGCGTGTCCAGCTTGACATTAGAGGAGAAGGCGGAGTTGTTTCGGCCCGAGTTCCCGGGAATAAACGACTTGATCGAGAACCTCAATGACTTGAAGTCTATCCAGACCATCTCGTGACCACCGCTCCGTTACTTGTATTAGAAATAGACGCATGGCTTGTGCTGTTCTATGCCCAGCACTGTATACTGCGACCTATCTACTGATCTGTAGCGCGGCTGCGGTCCTCCTCTCCACACACCACTTCCAGATCCATGTATAACCACATGGAATACCTCCAAAAATGCTTCCATAAAACAACAGAATGGAACGAAGATAACATCTTCTCCAACGTCCTGGCCACGTCCAACGCCATGCTAGATTTCAACATCCCCAATGGTTCTAAGCTAGAGGTTCTGTCTAGAGCCACAAGTCACCTGGCTTCGTCGATGACCATTCTGAACTGCCAAACTATCAATGGCTCCTTGGCTTACCTATACTCGAGCATCCCCATAAAAAACGTGTCCGGCACCAAGGATATCTCGCTACAGGACGCAATCTCAGGGTTCCGGATCATAGAACCCCACGCCTCCATGCCGTCTTCTCCTGCGGCGTCTAAACAAAACCAGACGGGTTCTCAAATGCAGAAAATACCCAAAAGCGTGTCGCTTCTATACGGAAGAATGTATTTCCCGGGTACCGCATTGGAGGCCATGCTCATCAGAAGGATCACGCCAAACTTACAGTTATTGGTCAAGTGCATCAACAACCCTTTGATCAAACGGAACGGCACTGTTATCTTCTACCTCCAGGAAAACAACCCCCACTTCTCTCGAGAGTATATCTACTCTACCAACGAGTCGTTAATTGGGTTCAGGTGTCTTTACAATTTTGGAATGACCCAAAAATCACAATCCGTCATTCCTAAGTTCGATAATTCCGTCGTATCCGTGGGAACCGAGCTTTGGTACGCCGCCAAGTCTATGAGCCCTGGTTTATCTACAGCAATTCGGTACTCTACCCGTTCCACTTTAACTGGCAAACCTCTTACCATGACGTTGAGCTGCAATCCTATCTTGGGTCATATCTCCCTGACCTATAACGTCAAGACATCTGTGTCGTCCACAGTGTGCTCCAAGTATGACTTCAATTGGTTCTCGTATGCAAGCAACCTCTCACTTGGCATTGAGCTCTACAACTTCCTGAAAAACTCGGCGATATTCTCCAACAACAGATTCAAGCCGGCCTCACGACCCCGTGCACTCAAAACCCACGATCAGTCGATTGCGTCTTCAAACGAGTATACTGAAGCCAGCCCCACACCCTTTTCCATACACCATGACATTTTGGCGCCACCATTTACACAGAGCCCGAGCATTGGCTTCGACCCCGTTGAGCGCCATGACGGCACCTACCGAATTAACTCACCGCTTCTCAAAAGATCCCCTCGAAATGACCAAGAAGTGATGAGCGCGTTTCAAAATCTTGTGAAGGAGAGCAATTTTTCCAGTGTGCTCAAAGCGTCCACCAGCATCAGTGACCGCATGCTCAAACTTCTTTGGGTTGGCCGCTACAAGGACTTTTTGGTGAGTACAGGGTTCAAGCTCAACTTGAACAAACTGACCCGTACGCCTGAAATTGGCCGCTTTGGAGTGACATTCGCTTACGCCTGTTAGTTTCGCGCACCAATACACCACAGCCAACGAGAAAAAAACTTGCACACCAGAACGCAGCTTCACTGTCACTCCAGCGCCGACATCTCAAGCATGAACAATCAAGAGTTGTTTAGGTTGTTCAAGAACTCGAAGTTGGCCCAAGTGGCTACTCCGACAAGCAAGCGCTTGAGAGGCCCTTCCGTCTCGACGCCCACGCACCAGGTGATTTACACACCTAAAGAGAGTGCTAAGAGATCCAATTTTGGATTGAAATCGGCTCTTCCTAAGCAGATCGGTAGATCCCATATTGCTTTTAACGATATCGATAATTTCAAAAACATGCCTGATGTCGAGAAATACTCCGGCCCTCACTACACGAGAACCAGGTTCCAAGAGTCCGGGATTGTTTTGAAAAAAATCAACCCAAAGCAGAATCCACTTTTCGCTTGGGAAGGTAATACATCGTTGAAGAAAAATGATTTAGGGTCAAGCGACTCCATTCTCAATAAGTTCAACTTGGGCCCGAATGTGTCGATGAGTGAGGTGAAGAAGATACTTGCAAAGAACCCTAATTTATATGCTGAATTCAAGAAGTGGGCTCTTGAGCACAACCCCAGTGTTTTGTTGCTGAAATCTTATCCCACTCCTCTCGATAATTTATTGAAAGACCTCATTGCTTCGTCTCCAACTATAGTCAAGCGGGAACCCTCGATCAAAGACTTGATCAATAAAGTCGGCTCGAACTCGTCAAGCAGATACAGAAACAGCGTGCAGGGTACTGCGGGTCTTTCTTTCCTTCAAACTGGCAGACTCTCCAATACTCCAAATGGTGTGAAACATGGAACTATTGTTCCTGGAAGATTGGTGAGAAACGGTGAAGCTGCCATTGGTGGTATCATCAGTCGTGCCAATGACAGAACCACTTTGTTGCAGTCTAACTACATCAAGAACGCTCCAGGAAAGCACTCTAGACAGTTTGTTCTCCCATTCAAAGTGGCTGATGCACAGGTGACCTCTACCGGGTCGGTGCGCATGCTTGTCGACGGTGTCAAGGTTGGCTCCTGGATGCAAAGCTCTGACATTGGTATGTCAGCCTCTAAATATCCGCCATCGAACCCAAACCCAAGGGGAATTTTCGAAAGAAATCAAGATGAGCTGCAAACTGATGTGATGTCTCTCTTGAACATGCTTTCGAAGCAAGGAAACTGAGATGGGCCTGTATATATATTATGAATCTACACGTGTAATTCTTCGTCCTTATGCGTAGAAGTTTATTAGCACTAAGTGTTTGTCTCAATTGGGTTGCCCAGAGCTGGCGTGTTTTCTAGTTTCATGTCGCCATTCTCAGTCTTGGGAGTCAACTCGCCCGCACCGCTTTCTTTGAGTTTCTTTGCCCTCATAGCTTTGTAATCCCGAGGCTTCCTCTTTTTACATTCCACCGGCGGCACAAACCCAGTCATGTTCTTTTCCTCCTCCACCGCAGCATTTCTCAAGTCTTCAGCAAAACCTTCATCTAATCTGGCATCAACCTGATACCAAAGATAGAAACTAGTGACTCGATTCCCCGTTGACAAGATTTTCTGCATCTTTTCTTGAACTTCCTTGATTGGTTTCATACTATTCCTCACTATTGGAATATACCGCGAGGGAATATTGTGCACAGTGAACGAGAATGTAGTGTATCTTATTGTTGGTTCCTCAGGCGGCAACAACTGTTTCTTCTTTTTTGGAGGTGGCACCTTCTTCTTTATTCTCAGAACTCGCACATCTGGCTGAAGCTGTTCGGACAGTTGATCGCCTTCAACGGCTTCACTTTGTTCTTTGTTTTTCTTCTCTTCCTCTTCTTTTAAGATTCGCTCCTCCTCCAATCTTTTGGCGACCTCTGCCTTATAGTCGCGTAGCTTTTGCTCATGAGATTCTATTTCTTCAATGTTGTGCACCCAAATGTGGCTGAAAAGAACATCGTTGAAATCCGTGCCTTCTTCAGCATCTGCTGGCGCAGGGTACTCGGGTTTTAGAACCTCACAAATGGAGTCTTGTGGAATAATGTACCTAACGTTAGGGTTTTCGAGAAACTCAAACACAAGCGTAGCATTGTGCAAGTACTTTTCTTGAAAAGCAGTAAGTTTCATAGGGTTGTGGACCTTTAATCTCGGAGGCGCAGGAAGTCGTCTTTCAATTGGCCTTGGTTGGTAAGGTTTCGGGAAGTTTGGCGGGAGAGGAAGACCCTTGGAGAAATACAATTCTGCGTGGTGAGGTTGAGGCCCCATTTGTTTTGCTCGCTCAATGTATCTCTTGAATGTGGAAATTTGAACTTCAGAGGCCTTTCCCAGAGCTACTTCTTTCATGAGGTCATTAAGTGAGAGATCAACTTTCGCGATAGCATTCAAGTTCGAGATCATGATGGTGTTGTCAATAGACTGTAGATTTGCAGGCGGAGGCCTGCTCGCTGGGGCTGGCTTTATAAGATTTGACAGCTCGGGTTTGTTATCAGCTGCTTTTCCTGCTGCAGAGTCCAGGTTGGCATTAGGAACACTTGGCACTTTATGAGAGGTATCTTTCATACTTTCTGCACGACTTTCAGGAGCTTTTAAAGAATTAGCTTCTTGTGGTTTGTCTTCGTTTCCCGAGTTCACAGCCCCACTAGACAGATTTGCTGCTTTAGAGCTAAAGCCTCTGGCACCAATTATTATGTTGTCAGAGTTACTGATAGCAGGGCTTCTCTGACCGCTGAAAAGTGGCTTTGAAGCGGGCTTATCAGCATCAGAGGAGTCCGTTTGGTGGCCATCTTCCGTTGTTATATTCTCAATGCTTTTGTTTTCATCTTTTTGACTCAGATTAGGTCTTGGATCTTCTAGCGGTGATGCAGATTTATCTCTCAGGTTAGAGTGGATCGTCGGTGGTAGCTCTCTTTCAATATCTTTCAGACTCAGAGGCTTACTATCTGTTGAAAGTGAGCTAGGCCGTCCAATTGTAGAGTACGGGGCCAGCAAAGGACTTGAGCCAATTGGATGTAAGCTCTTGCCCGGGTATGAGCCTTGCATACTGAGATTGCTGACATTTTCTTGTTTAACAGGCCCGTTATTGGGGGCTTCAGATGCTGGCTCAGCCGGCTTTCCACCAAATTTCTTGATTTCATCAATGGCTCTGGACTTCTCGGATCTCGCGTCTTTGGCAATGAAAATCCGGATATCCATAGTGTGCGGCCCTAGGGTCATAGATGCTTCACACAATTTGGACATGACATCCCTGGCGTTGACATCGGGGCTCAACACCGGGGTTCTCGTTCTTGCTTCCAAAGAGTTGGTGGTTGCTTTGGCAAATCTTCGCCTGTTGCTGGAGTCTTTCAAGATTTCCTTTTGCTTTTCTTTGTCCATCTCTGCTAGCTTCTTGGCATACGTCGTTTGCTTGACCCAGTGTAACTTGAACATTGGCGCGTGATAGACGTATGTATTTCTGGATCTGATTAGAGAATTGTAAAGAACTGCCGAATCCTTGATGGTGAGGGGATTCTTAAGAATCTCTTCATAGTTCCCGTAAGGCGGTTCGTTGTATGAGATGGGGAGGCCGTTCAAGGTTTCAAACGGACGGACAATTTTATTATCTAGAATCTTCTGCTCATTTTCAATCTCCTCCCGCTTTGCAGTCGTGATACGACGTCTCATACGAGGTGGCATGGCTGGTGACAATGATCTCGAGGGTCCGTGTTTTACTACGGATGCACTTTCAATATTTTGAGCAGCACACGACTTTCTTGGTTCCGCTGCTGTCGTTTTAGACTCTAAGGTCGAGTTCCGGTTAGGGTAGAATATTTATGTAAATGCAATTAGATCATAAACTTGAAGCAAAGTACACCTGTCAGAAGGACTCTTCTAGCGAATCAAGGCCCTGCTTGAATAGCATCACCAAGTTCTCCAACTCGCTGACGATTTTGGCTTTAGGTGTCGAATCCATGAACAAGTCCCCCTCCAATGGAGGGATTGCTGGAAACTTCACACTCTTCCTCATCGATAGTTTAGACATAGATTGGTTCCGAGAGAGTGCTACGTCGCCACTGCCGAAGAAGCCTGTAACTGGAGCAGATGCAGGACCAGGTGTAATGACCACTCTCTTCTGAGAGTTTGACCGCGCTGCAGCTCCGCTCAAATCTACCACTCGGGGCTTTGCTTCCACACCATCATGTAGTTGATTATCCTTTTCGGCCACGGGCGTCATAGATGTAACAGTTCCCACCAAAGATGGGTTGATGCCAAATTGATTTACATTGCTGTCTGAGCGTTTTGAGTCGCTCCCATCACCCGTCAAGGCCAATAGCGGGTTAAATGACGCTGACGGGACTGGCATCTGTATGCGGAGAGCCGGTTTTTCTCTTTTGTCTTTAACAACTTTTTGTAGCTCGATACTCGAGGCACTTGCTCCAACACTGCTGCCTATTCCAGAAAAAGTAGACTGCGAGCCTGTTGTTGCAAATAGCGAGCTCGCGGCGCTACTTGAATGCTTAGCTGTGGAAGGCTCACTATGGAGCTTGAAATTGATGGGTTGTAGCATTGGATTGTTGCTAGAATGAAGTGCTCTCATAGACTTAGACGGGCTGTTGTTCAAAGAGACATCCGAGTTTGGGACGTGAGGATTACTCAACATTGGAGTGGGTGAGCCCTTTTCAGAATGATGGTTGGTGTGGTCTTGGACGTAAGGCGGCGTTCGTGGCGCAGTCTGGTCCAAATATGAGGCGCCAGAAGAAAATGAGCTTGCTGTATTGGAAATTGTGTGTTTGCGATGTCTGGTTCCATTTGTTGGTGAGCCTAGTCTAGGCTCTGTGCTGCTTCCGGTAGACAGAGATTGAACCAAAGCAGGGGGTTTGTCAAGGGTTGGGAAGTTATGTTGTGGAGACGTATGCAATTGATGCTCCTTGAATGGGGGAGCAGATAGGGATTGGTTTCTCGTTGCCGAGGCGAGCTTTGACAAACTTTCCATGTCAGGAATCTCGATTGTTGGCGAGTTCACTGACAATGAGCCTGGCATAGAAATAGTGGGTACCCGTGCACCATCAAAGTTGAAACTTTGTCCAAATGCACCTTCCTTTTCGTCATCATCCTCTTCAAAGAGAGAAATCAAAGATTTAGGGACCGGTGAAATGACGTTCTTCACTGAATGAGACCCGTTTCTGGAAGTCGCTTGTGTGCTGGAGTTATAATGCAGAGACAAGCCACGCTCGTCACCTGTACCTAGCTTTTTCGTCAGGTTCGTGGCCAGCAGAAGGTTACCATTCGTTAGGGTATCGTTCAAACGAAATGTGGGAGCGTTGAAATGCAAGGTATCCGCGTTCATAGTGGCATCACTATCTTTTGAGTAGTCATAATCATCCACAACTTCTAAGTCAATATCATTCTCGACAATGTACTCTCTGGAGCTTAAGGAGTCGAAATCCCACTTCACCTCAAGTCCAGGCTCGTTATTCTTGCTCACGTCTTCGGGGTGAAGATAAACAGAGTCACGAGAGGAATTTCGGTCCCTCCATAGAAGATATCGCGAAATGACTTCCTTTAAAACAGCCGTGGGAAAATTTTTATACTGCTTCACGAGCTTGCATTTCATCAAATCTTCTGCAGATGGTCTCTCTTCGGAATTTTCGTCCAAACAGAGAGCGATACACTCTTTCAAAGCTAGAGGATACTCTCTGCCTTCCAAGCGAGGGGGAGCTTGTTTTTCAATCATGGCCATAGCCCAAGACGCACCCTTTTCACAGTAGGGAGGGTTTCCTGTGGCTAACTCGTAAATGGTGATGCCCAAAGACCAAATGTCAGCCTTCACATTATAGTTATCGCCCTCGCGAATCACTTCCGGAGCCATCCAAAAGGGGGTTCCCGCAATGGTGGTTCGCTTGTTTGAACTTGCAGTGAGCTGCGCTGCAACACCGAAATCACAAACTTGCACCTGGCCCTCATTAGTGATGAGGATATTCGCTGCCTTGAGATCTCTGTGAATGACGCCGATTTTATGCACCGCCTGTAGCGCCATTAGTACCTCACGTACAATGACTCCAATATGCTTTTCTTCCAAAGTCCCGGCTTTCAAAAGAGTTCTTAAGGAACCGCCGGCGCAGTAGTCCATGATAATCCAGAGTTTGGTGTCCTCCAAAAAAGAGCCATAGTAGTGGGTGACGTTGGGGCAGTTTTTTAAATCGGCAAGGAACTGGATCTCCTGCTGAACATCCACCACTTCGTCATATTTTGTGTCTAGCTCAAGCACCTTGATGGCAACAACCTTTTCTGATTTCTTGTGGTAGCCTTTGTAAACCACCCCGAATTTGCCTTGGCCAATGACCTTTGTTCTTTGGTAAGAAGAAGTGCTAAGCATCGTGAAAGTATGAGACGGGCTTCTCTTTCATGGACCCGCGGAGCCTCTTGAAACTTTTGTTTAAGTCTGTATGCTCTGAGTAAGGAGACAATACGTCGTGCACAGCCTAACTCCCAGAATAGTTGTGTGGATGAATCGTGGTGAAGACCTGCAATTGGGTCGTGGAGTATGGAGATCTGCTTGTGAAGGAGTGTAGTGATGTGAAATCTGAAGGCGCGGTAGTCGGGATCTGCAACGGTGAAGGGTAGCTGCGCTTTTCAAAAGAAAATACGCTGAATGCGGAGGGGCTCCTGGACAAATCGAGAAAACAATGGTGATTTACGACATGCAGAAATTCCTGCCGGCTAGTACAAGCGGCTCGCTAGCACAATTGCATTACTTGGATCGCTTCCGTGCAGCAAAACTGCTTAAGCCGCAGAACCCAAGTGCTGTAAAAGTGGAAAGCTAGGGGCCATTTGCCGAGGTGCTGAGAAGTGCAGTGACTAGACCATAGTAGTGGATCTCGATTCCCGGCGAACAGGCGCGGAGCAAAGTACCCGTGACCGCAGTCCGACACCGCATACGAGAGATTTTGCCTACATGGAAGCAAATCGGTTTTCGAGCCCGCTTCATTTATTTTGACCAGCTCGGCACCCCTGATGCGTGCTTCCGAGGGTAGTGTGTGGCCAGGCTCAAGTCGTGTATCGGAGCGGAGTCTGCAAGCAGATATGCGCATTATGACTCTTGTATAATCCTTTTTCACGCAAGATCTACTCCAACCAATCAACCTTGAAAATGGCCCGCTTTGCTACTCTATCTAGAGACACCAACGAAACAAAAATCCAGATAGCAATCTCCCTTGATGGGGGTTTTATCCAGGTGGAAAAGTCCATTCTCAACGACAAACAGTCCCACGAAGACCATGCTGCCCAGCAGACACAAACCCAGGTCATCAATGTCCAGACGGGAATCGGTTTCTTGGACCACATGCTTCATGCGCTAGCTAAGCACTCCGGCTGGTCGCTTATTGTGGAGTGTATAGGCGATTTGCACATCGACGACCACCACACTGCCGAGGATGTGGGTATCAGTTTGGGTCTTGCCTTCCACAAGGCGCTAGGCCACGTGAGAGGTGTCAAGAGGTTTGGCTCCGGATTCGCTCCGTTGGATGAGGCTTTGAGTCGTGCCGTGGTGGATCTTTCCAACCGGCCGTACGCCGTGGTAGAGTTGGGTTTGAAGCGCGAGAAAATCGGCGATTTGTCCACGGAGATGATTCCCCACGTGTTGGAGAGTTTTGCTCAGGGAGCTGCGCTCACCCTTCACGTGGATTGTCTTCGTGGGTTCAACGACCACCACAGAGCAGAGAGCGCATTCAAAGCGTTGGCAATTGCCATCAAGGAGGCCATCAGTCTGAATGGCACCAACGACGTGCCGTCTACGAAAGGCGTTTTATTTTGAGCCAGGTTATTTATTCTTTGATTCGTAAGATACTTCAGGTTCTGCAAATTATGATGTGCGCGGGGATCTTGATGTGGGGCGTAGGTGGGAGAAACAGCTGCCGATGCGCATCTCTTCCTACCACATGATGAAAAGATTCCACACAAGCTGTATACGCCAGGCCATCAAGCCAGTGTTCAAGTCACACGACCTGAAAAAAGGTATCAAGAAATTTGAAGACTCCTTCAATGCTGGCAGCAACCGCAAGCCCGACCAAAAAATATGGGACAAGTTGAATATATCCAAGCACGAGTACTTTATTCGGAAATATAGCAATATCTCGCCCGAGAAAAGAAAACAGCTAGACGACAAAGTCACCCGGCAAAGGTCGCTTCGCGAGCAAAGAAGAAAGCATGAAATGGGGGACGATTACGAACCTCGCAGGAAACCCCGGCCGGCGTTGAATCCTCTTGCAGAGTATCTCTTCGGCACTCACGCAGTTATGTCCGCGTTGACTGCAGGTAAGCGAGAGGCTTTCAGCACCCTCTACATCCAAGGACCCAAAGACAATTCCCGGCCAATTCTCCTGCTCGCCAAGAAGTTTGGTGTTCGGGTGGTGGAGAAGAATAGCAAAGGAGAGATGAACACGTTGAGCTCGAATGGCGTGCACAACGGAGTGGTCTTGGAGACCAAGCCCTTACGCATACCCGAGGTTCGCGAACTCGACAAGACCCACGATGGACGCGAGGGACTGTACAGCGTGACCGTATACGACGAAGAGACGGATGCTCCGGTACTGAAAATCTGCCACGTGGCCAGAAGCACCGCTGCAAATGCCAACAAGTATCCTTTGGGGATCTTCGTGGACGGAATCACCGACCCACAAAATTTGGGAAGTATCATCCGCTCGGCGTATTTCCTTGGTGCAGACTTCCTTGTGGTTCCAAATGCTGAGTCTGCTAGGCTAGGACCTGTTGCCGCGAAGGCATCAGCAGGTGCGCTCGACCTCATGCCCATATACAAGGCGGACCGCAGCTTACATTTCGTGGAGTCGGCGAAACGAAACGGCTGGAACATTGTCACTACAAGCTCTCGGCAGAGTGAGGACGACTTGGCTATTTTGCGGGAAAAGCACCGCGAGCATGTGTCCAATAAGTACATCGAATCCTCTGACTTGCCTGGCCTTTTGAGTGTGGCGCCGATGTTGATGATTTTAGGCAGCGAAGGCTCGGGGGTGCGTGCCAATATGAAGTTGCGGTCTGATTACTTGGTGGGCTTGGACAAGGGCCGCCTGGGTGACGACTTGGTGGACTCGCTCAATGTGGGTGTGGCTGCGGGTCTCTTGATTGCCAAATGCTTTGAGTGATTCTTGCCAAATGCTTTGAGTGATTCTTGCCAAATAATATGAGTGATTCTGTATATAAAATAACAATGGTGATTACCGATCATTTTCCCCAGAAACACAGGCCTAGCAAGATATGCCCTGGTGCTATTTTTCTTAAGGCTCACCAGCGACTTATGTACTATAGGTGCGTGAGACGACACTCATGAGAACCAAGTACATCTGCTTTTAGCCTCACGGCAGAAAATACTCGGCCATCCTTTGGACTGTTCAGGCCCCTGGCCATGAGTTCCTGCAACAGTTCCGAAACTGCCCAGCAGATACACCAAACGCTTTTCGGAGCTTCATGATCACGCTTCTACTTCTGGCTTCCGCCTGTATACCACCATGCCTCACTCTGTTTTATGCATTTAACAAGGCTGCATGCGGCATGAACAAATGCGGATGCTACCCCAGTTTCGCACCTGATCCCAGCCACGTTCTGCGTGCACATGCTTTCAAAGCTCCCCCTATTCTTCGTCTAAAACCAGCCACTCATCATCATCCCATTCAATACTCCATCATGCCTTGTCATTTGGTAGTATTGGTTCATGGAATCTGGGGCAACCCCTCCCATATGAGCTACCTAGCTAGTCAGATCGCACATAGGTGTCAACCCGCTGACCCCACCGAGCGCTTGGTGGTCTACAAAACAGGCTCCCATGCGGGTTATTTGACTTACGATGGTGTAGATGTTAACGGGAAACGAATCTCAGACGAAATATGGGATTACGTTGAGGAGCTAAACCTCTCCGGGGATGAGGTCACTAAGTTCTCGCTCATAGGCTACTCCATGGGCGGGTTGATATCCAGATATGCATTGGGCGTTCTATATCATCGAGGATTTTTCGAAAGTATCCACCCGTGCCACTTCACTACTTTCTGCACTCCCAACGTTGGTGCCTTGAATCTAAGCTCATCATTTTCTGCTCGCTTATATAATTTCGTGGCTCCATACGTGCTAGTGCACACTGGAAAGCAGATGTTTCTCAAGGATCAAATGGCAGTCGGCAATTCCAAGTTGCCATTGCTCGTGTGGATGGCAGACCCTTCCTCTAGATTCTACAAAGCATTGGCACTATTTGATCACAGGCATTTGTATGCAAATACCATCAACGACAGGCGTACCGCATGGTATACGACGTCGATTTCGCCGATTGACCCCTTTCAATTTATGGTTAATGAAAAAACAAGTGCTTATGCGCTAGGCTATGTTGAGGGCTACGAACCAACCGTCATTGACATCACAAAGCTGCTTGAGTTTAACAGAGTCGAAGCTCCTTCCAAGCAGTTTAGTCTCCGGCGACTTTTGCTGAAGACTCTCTTATGGCTGAGACTTTCCTTGTACTTCATTTTCTTGGCTCCTCTATACGGCCTCTATGTTCTTGGTAATTCAATATGCCAAAGAATCATGCTCAATAAGAGAATGCGGGACTTTTCCAATGAAGGCGCCGAAAGTCTCCAGGTGCTATACCATGCCATAGGCGACTCTCTTGATTATGACGAGCAAGAAGATAGTGCTGAGTTAAGCTCGGTGGATTACTCGCTTTCCACTGTGAACTCACGTGCCTCTGGGCTATCGCTTGGAATCAGTGAACGGGTTAGGGACCAAACGGACAATTTAGTGGAGTCAATCCTCAACGCCATGAGCAATGAAAACTACTCAGAATACCAGTACAGTGTTTCAAAGCAAAATAAAACCACAAGGAAGCTAGAATACGACACAGACAGTGACCATCTGCTTTCTGAATCCGGAAGAACCTTGATAGATCTCAGGGGAAAATCGAAGGCCAATTTTGACGTTAAGTTAACCGAAGCGCAAGAAACAATCGTGAACAATCTCAACAAGTTGGAATGGAACAAATATCCTGTGATAATAAGACACACGAAGGCTACACATGCGGCAGTAATCTACCGGCATGAAGATCCTGCATTCGATGAAGGGAAAGTTGTTGTCGAGCATTTTGTGCAAGAAGTTCTCAAACTTTAGCCGAGTACCAGCAAAGCTCGATGTTCTATTTTATTGCTTTATATCGTACAAACGTGTTTGACCCGATCGGGCACTCTCGTACATAAAGCTCTTCGAATTAGATCAACTCCACGTAGTTCGCGGGGAATATACCACTGCGGCCATAGTTCCTTCCGGTCCACCAGTCATCGGTAGTGTCAGTTTTGTGTATGATGTCTAGCACATCACCCTTTTTGAATTGTAGGTCCCCGGGCTGCTCACCTTTGAAAGTGTAGAGAGCAATTGCCTGACTTGCGTTTGTCTTCTGTTGCCCACCGAAGTTAGGCTTGCTACTCGAAGAAGGTCTTGATGGGCTCGAGCTAGAGTCGCCAAGCTTGGTCCTATTGAGTTTTGATCCCAAGTTGTCGACATCGCTATCGGCCCGTCTTCGACTAGTACTTCCATCGTAAATGTTGTCTTCCCAAGCGGAGCGCCGAGACCCGCCTCTGGAGTCATTGGCTCTATGAGATGAAGACGCAGTATTTGATCCAGCGCGCCGGCGGCTTGGGACTTCGTCGGAGTATTCATCATCGGAATAGCCGTATTCATCAGAGTATCTTCTGCTACCTTGATTGTACGTTCTGTTGTGGCGAGAAGAAAACACGGAAGTGGAGTCTGAGAAATCGTCTGGAATATCATCATAGTAGTCATCATTGTAGAAGTCTGCATCAGAGATTCGGGAGGAGAAAACCTTGCTTTCCAAGATTCTCATGAGCGGCTCGCACCCGTGAACGTTCTCCACTTGGCCACTCAAGATATTTCGAGCCTTGCAGTTGTTTCCATAGAACTTTCTGTTGGCGTCTCTTCTCTCAAGAATAGCAGAGCCTTCCAAAGAGACACCAGCAAAAAGACCCTTGGTTTTCGAGTAAGCGAACACTGCAGATACAGATTTCAACGAGGCGGTACCAGCGGCCTCGGCGTTTCTTCCCAAGGGGCCGGCAGCCACCGACAAATTCGTACCCAAAGTAACAGATCCTAATTGAGCAAAGGATTCCACTGCGGAAGCGGTATTAAGGATAAAGACAAAGTCTGTGAGTTCAGCACCAATTTGCCCTCCGACACCGGCGCCTGCAGTGACGATTGCTGAAGGTGGAGACCAGGAGCCATCGGGTAATCTAGCCACAATAACACCAGACCCGGCTCTTCCGGAAAAAAGAAAACCCGCTTTCAACACCGTTATAATGGCTAGACCCTTTGCATTTCTCAAAATCTCGGGCGGGATAATCTGATCGGGGCCCGCCACCTGGTTTGGCTTCACAAAACTGGCCAATACCTTTGCTGCTTTCCTGCGATGTTAGCAATGTTGACGGGCGCCTGTTGCAAACTGTGGATAGCCATGTTGCAATGCTCTGGAACATGTGGCATATTCACAGTCCCTGCGTTAAAATAGTCTGTGAATAACGGAGCAGAAATAAGTTTAAGACGATTAGAATGAATACATACTTTGATTCGCTTTTCAAACTTCTAGGAATTGGATTGTTGATACCCATTTTCACTTCGGACGTAATGTCTAATCTAATTATCGGGGGGTCGAAATTCCGCAAGTCGAATGCTAAGAAAAAGTGCGGCCAAGACGGGACCTGGCTTGCTGACGCATAAAATCCGGGGATTGCGAAAATAAGCTCCCGGATATTTTATGCCCGTGCTTATGCAAACTGCAGACTCCAAAGAATTTCCTTGCAGTGTACTTTCAAAGGTGAAGTAACAAGGGTGGGGCGATTATGGAAGTTTATTTCTGAAACCATGTGACGAAAAAAAGAAAGGGGCATACTGGGAATTGAACCCAGGGCCTCTCGCAAATTTGAAGCTCAGCCCGAGGACTGATCGACCCAAAGCGAGAATCATACCACTAGACCACACGCCCTTCGTTGGAAAGTAAGATTTTGTAAGCTTTTTTGAGCATAGTAGACTAATTTGATCCATCATTGCATCATTATGTTCTGCAAGGGATTTGGACGGAGGCTAACCGGCGCAGTTTTATTCTCGCCACCTACCCTTTTTGTAAGTGTGAGGTTGGGCCAAAGCACAAGGCTGCAGAAAAAAGTCTGGGACAGCTTTGTTTACTTCTTCGTGAATTGTTTTCCTTGGTCGAAAATCATCAGGTACTATGGACTAGACTATGCCGCACGCCGATTCCATGAGCACACATTTATTGCCCGATTTGTCATGTACGCGGGACTAACGCGACGTGGAACAAAGCAGCACTTCCCAGTCGGCCAGCTGTGAGTGAGGCCCTAAATACTCGACCAGGGAAGCCTGTCAAGTGAATCTTCCCACACAACTCTCAGTCATCTATCACCAACATGTAGAGCTCCTTCAATGTTAGCTAGCGAGATACCCATCAAGTGCCTCCCAAGTGCCTTTTAATAAACGCCTCGCGGTAGCCTTGCCTCACGCCGCGCGTCTATCGTGTCTTATCGCACAGCTTGGAAGTGTCCGTGTTGAGGGCGTTGCCTGCCGGACGCTGACCTTTGCGGCCGAGACCTTATTGTGCCCCGCACACCCTGCTTGCACCTCAACGAGTGCAGACGCCTGTCGTGTCACGAAGTAGTCCTTTGTCAAGTGATTGCGAGACATACCACACATTTGCGCAGCTACTCCCGCAATTCGAAAAAGAACATCGCCCATATTCTTTACGACCATCTTCAATACCACACTCGAAGCTTTCCTATCAGTCCCTTTTGCGCTTTTTGTAAGTCGTGAAACGAATTAAAAAAAAAAAACGAGAAAAAACACATCGTCAAACAGCAACAACGTGGTTTTGATATCCGAGTTTTGAGACTGCTTGCTTCCTAATACCCCAGAATTCCTAGGATCCCCATATTTTACCAGGGATATCTTGTCTGTTTTTGAGTTGCTATTTCCAGCGATTTTGTATTTGTGAGCATCTACCAATTTCAAGCCAAAACGTGCTCACCGACTCCTCTGCTCAATTGACTTTTTGAAAATGGGTGTCTGCTGCAGCTGTTTGTACCCGTCAAATGGAGACGGGAAATATCCGCCACTTTTGCTAGCCGAAAACGAGAGGGAGGCTATATCTGCTCTCTTGCAATACTTGGAAAACAGGTCCGATGTTGACTTCTTTAGTAACGGCCCCTTGAGATCCTTGCTGACGTTGGTTTATTCCGAAAACATCGACTTGCAAAGAAGCGCTGCTTTGGCCTTTGCCGAAATAACGGAAAAAGACGTACGCGAGGTGAATAGAGATGTGCTAGAGCCTATCTTGATTCTCTTGCAGTCAAACGATACGGAAGTGCAGAGAGCCGCATGTGGAGCTTTGGGTAATTTAGCCGTGAACAACGAAAACAAATCTTTGATTGCCGAAATGGGTGGGATTGAACCTTTAATTAGACAGATGATGTCTTCAAATATTGAGGTTCAATGCAACGCAGTTGGCTGCATCACCAATTTGGCTACCCAAGACGAAAACAAGTCCAGAATCGCCAAGAGCGGTGCTTTGATACCTTTGACCAAATTGGCAAAGTCAAAGGACATCCGTGTTCAAAGAAATGCCACTGGCGCCTTGTTGAACATGACACACTCGTTTGAGAATAGACAAGAATTGGTGAACGCAGGCGCTGTACCTGTTCTCGTGTCTTTGTTGTCAAGCGACGATGCTGATGTTCAATACTACTGTACCACCGCTTTGTCGAATATAGCAGTTGACGACCTGAACAGAAAAAAGTTGTCTACAACCGAGCCTAAACTCGTTAGCCATCTAGTGAGTTTAATGGATTCGCCATCTCCAAGAGTTCAGTGTCAAGCAACCCTTGCATTAAGAAATTTGGCTTCAGATTCTGGCTATCAAGTTG
Source organism: Metschnikowia proteae (assembly GCA_002370515.1). Classification (NCBI taxonomy): domain Eukaryota; kingdom Fungi; phylum Ascomycota; class Pichiomycetes; order Serinales; family Metschnikowiaceae; genus Metschnikowia; species Metschnikowia proteae. Next base: position 548,478 of record NKYY01000004.1, on the reverse strand, counting down.
ATATTGTGAGAGCTGGTGGTCTACCCTACTTGGTGCAGCTATTAACATGCAACCATCAACCACTAGTCTTGGCTGCTGTGGCTTGTATTCGCAATATTTCCATCCATCCGCTCAATGAAGCTTTGATAATCGAGGCAGGATTCTTGAAGCCGTTGGTGGCTCTATTAGATTACAATGACCTGGAGGAGATTCAATGTCATGCCATCTCGACTCTCAGAAACTTAGCTGCCTCTAGCGAGCGCAATAGACTCGCCTTATTGAATGCTGGGGCTGTCGAAAAATGCAAGGAATTGGTTTTGAAAGTTCCCTTGTCGGTTCAGTCGGAGATATCTGCATGTTTTGCCATTTTGGCATTGGCTGATGACTTGAAGCCCAAGCTTTACGAGAGCCACATTATTGACGTTTTGATTCCTTTGACTTTTAGCGAGAATGGAGAGGTTTGCGGAAACTCTGCTGCTGCTTTGGCCAATTTGTGTTCTCGCGTTTCTAACGAGCACGAGAGCTACATCCTCGACAACTGGAACCAGCCAAACGAAGGCATTTACGGGTTCTTGTTGAGGTTTCTTCAAAGCAGAAATGCTACGTTCGAGCATATTTCGTTGTGGACTATCTTACAATTGTTAGAGTCCAACAACAGTGAAATCCAGGCCTTGATCAAAGAAAATGAATCAATCTTGCATGGGATTAAAAAGTTGAGCGAAGGTCAAAGCTCCAGAGGTCCACTTAATAATTCTGACACCATGGAGTATAACGACCCTTCCGTGGAGTTGTACAACTTGACTCAACAAATTTCCCAAATTTTGGGCTAGGGCATGTGTTGTCCTGAGGAAAATGCTTCCTAATTATCACTAGTCTATATCAAGCATGAGCTGAACCAGAAATAAATACGCCCTCAAAAGACTACGTAGCATATGCAAGTCTCTGGTCCTCACTCGCCGTCTCCGCTTCAGCAGCTTCTCCCGAGTCTAGGTTGGGCGTATCGTTGAGCAGAACGTTCCGTAACCTGTCGAGAATCTCCTCCTCTTCAAGAGAAACCCGAGCAGCAGCTTTGCTTTGTTTCTTCTCCAGTTCCTCGGCCTCAAGTTTCTCCAATTCACGGTCAATATCACCGGAATCCAATCCACTGTCACCAGCCAATCTCAAGGAATCACTGACTTCATTGGTCTTGGATATCTGGTCATCGATATCAAGCATGAGTTCGTCGGCCTCACTGGCAGATACTTGCTCGTTGAAGGCAGTAAGAGCCTTCTTAGCAGATTGCATCGTAGATATCATGGTAGTGTTCGTCTCGGCCTTATCGATCTCATCCAAAACATCAGTTAGTTTCCCCAACAAGTTTGATGACTGCTCGTAAGACTTCTTGGCGCGAGCCTTCTGATAGAGAAGATTCTTTACTCGAGATCTGGTAGTCTCGGTTTTTCCATGCATGGATTGAAGCAAGGATTCAATGCGGCGAGGAATCTCTTCATCGACCTTCTTCTCCAAGGAGGTAGTCCTAGAGCCAACCTTCTCTATTGCGGCTTTCAACTTCACTATGTCAATATCGGTCTCTGATATGGGCGACACGTCCAACTTCAAGTATGTCTCCAGTTCAGGCAGCCCCTTCTCGAGAATTTGGATCTTGCGTGAGTCCCTGGTCAAATATATGATCAAGGCTTTGGCGTCGACTGTGGAGATATTAGCATCCAAGCCTTTGAGCTGCTTGATGAATATTTCTTTATTGTATAGCTTTCCCAGATACACACCCTCAAGCAGCACTTGCTCTTGGAGCTTCAAGAGAATCTCCTCAGCTTTTTCCGCCAACAATGCAAGATCTATGAAGTACTCTTCGTGCCCTGCCGATTTCAGAGTATAGAGGGAGAGTTTTAGCGAAGTCCAGCTTCTCAGAACAAGTGTAGATGGAAAGAGGTAGTCCATATATGAACTTTGGGCAGAGAAAGAGCCCGACTGGAAGAGAGACCACGGCACCAAGGCTTTCTCCTTGACCATTTGATCCACGACTGAGTGAAGAGCTTTTGGCTCGCCATATTTGGGTGACAGGAGTGCCGACGTTAAAGCACTCGGAATCGAAACACTCGACTTGAAGGCGTGACCTCGGATGCATTGAGTGATAAGGTCCTTCCACGCCTTGCAGTTGGCCTCGTAACCCTCGGGATTGTAGTCCTTGAGATGCAAGAAGTCTGAATATAGAGACGCAAGCCGCGTGTCCTTGAACGCGGGAACCTGGGCAAATGCCTCTTTCACGGACATGCTGAAGGCTTTAGACCACGTTAATGGTCTTTTGGTTTGGGCCGCGCGAGGTCGCTGCGATCAGGTTGCAACTGCAATGTAGTGAATTGCATCAGGTTCTTATAGGTCAAAGAGCCTAATAGCATTTTGGAGCATGGGTTCCGGGCTTGTTTACTCTGGAACGTTCGGCCGATTTGCCCCTTTCATTTATTTTAAAAGCAAGCCGTGGAGATTTACGGGTAATTTGCTCAGAAAACGACATAAAGGTGAGCTATCGGTAGAAAGCGCAAACAACCGGCAGAAGACTACACTTACGGATTCTTCGAGAGCGAAATAGAGTTCTTTCATTTGGTGCCGTCCCTATGTTGACTGTTCATTACTATCCCTAATTATTCACATAAACCTATCCTATACTATCACGGTAGCGTGAAGTCTCTTCATGCAGCGATCTCTAATCCGTTGAGCAGAATCTCGACCTCGTCTCTCAAAGCATCTACAACATCCAATATAGCAGTTGATGCTGGGGAGTCGGCATACTCGTCAAAGAAGCACTCCCCCTGGTCGCATGACTTGCCAATGCGAGGATCTAGTGGCACTGAGCCAAGAAACTTTATGTTGAGGTCTTTGCACAACTGCTCACCACCACCTGTGGTAGGCTTGAAAATAAACAGCTCGCCCTTGCAATTGGGACACACAAAACCGGACATGTTTTCCACAAGCCCCAAAATCTTTATGTTCGCTTTGCGGCAGAAATCAATCTCTTTCCTGACATCCAAAAGAGCAACTTCTTGGGGCGTCGTGACAATCAAAGCGCCATCGATCCCTGCATCCTTCATGTACGTGGTGACTGACAAATGCTCGTCAGAAGTGCCTGGCGGCGTGTCGACAATCAAGTAGTCTAAATGATCACCCCAATTGACATCCTTCAAAAATTGCTTGATTAGGCCGTTTTTCTTTGCTCCTCTCCAGATGATGGCTGAGTCTGCGTCTGGAAGCATGAATGAAATCGACATCAACCCCAAGTTATCTGCGGCGTACACAGGTGACCACCCAGAATTAGACTGGTGTATGGTTTCGCCCTCTGCTCCGAGCATCCGCGGTAACGAAGGCCCGCATATATCTAAATCCATAGCTCCCACTTCGATATCTTCATCTGCTGCAAGAGCCCACGAGAGCATAGACGTAAAGGTGGATTTTCCCACGCCACCTTTTCCGGAGAGAACCAAAATTTTGTGCTTTATGTTCAGAAGTCTCTGTGTAATGATGGGGATGTCCGGATCGGGGCCTTTAGGTAGGCTCTCGCAAATGCTTTTGTTGGCACATCCGTCACAGGCGTCCCCCTTGCCTGCATTTTCCGACTCCGGCCCAGGGCAATGCTCTGGCTCTGGGGCCTTGAGATCTTTCGCAGGCGGCATGATGTGCTTCTAGCTTATAAGTTCGATTTTAGGCTGAAGGTACAGATCGAGCCGAACTAAGAACAGCAAATATTAGATTCTCTATGATGAAGTGTTTAAGTATACTGAACTTTAGTAATCAACATCGCGGGATTGTGTGCAGTACCCAATCACTTCTCGAGTCGAGAGGTGAAGTAGGTCCTCTCATTTTCACCTAAGGACAAGTTGAAGATCTTGTCCTTGGTTTGGGTGATTTTACCCTGGTACTCTAAGGCGAGATCGCCTACTCTCTTGGACATAATCTGCATGGCCACCTTGACGAGAAAGAAATCCTTCTTTTGCACAAGGGCTAAATTGTCAAGTAGGTACGCAATGTCCGAGACTTCAACCACTCCTTCAGCATCAGCTTGTTCAGTGACCTGCAAATACTTGGAGTATAAGCCTGCACCTTGATTCCAGCTGCCAATCAATCTGCCTTCTTGTGGGAAACTCTGGATCAATGCTTTGACAACTGACTTCATAAATGAACCTTCCTCAGTGATTGCAAGAGGAGCAAGTCTCTCACAGATAAGGTTGTGGGCTTCTTCCCACATTCCTGCAAAGACTAATGCTTCACCACATCCCCAGTAGTCCTCCTTTCTCCGTTTCTTGAGAGAGATGGCTTCATAGATCAACTCTCTTGGAATTCTCATGACGTTTTCCAAGAAGACTTGCTCTTCCTTATCTTCTTCAAAATGATCAACAAATTTAATGACAGCTGCTCTGATGGTTTTCTTCACCTCCTCGTCACTAGCCATTGATGCGTAAACATACAAAGCCTCCTTCCATAAGCCACATCTTTCGAGCTCCTTACCGAAGAGATTTCCAACTGCATCTTGTGTTGCGCTATCTTTTTTGCCTGAAACTTCGCTGGACAAAATTTGATAGAAAGTCCATTTGAGTTTAGGGCTTAAGGGTGAACCAACAAGGATTTTGCAACTTTCTGCAAACAGTTCAACTTTAAATGCAGTGTTAATCCGTAAGATGCTGCCAAGCTCATCATCGAGTTGCACGCTCTTAGAAAAGCGAGATATTATAGAGCTGACACTTTCTGCAGAATTACCATAAAATACCTCAAGTCCAAGACAGACAAAGTCCGGAAGTTCGCCCACAAACGAGGTCAAGTCTCCCGATAACAACCTGTATATTTTCGAGACGGAGTCAGGGATGAACTCCAAGAAGCCTGATTCCTTCCATAACGCCATCTGGCTATTGGCTATGCTTCGAACTGTGGGATCATTTGAATCAATCAAAGTAAGCAATGGGGCTAGATGCAAATTGCAGGACTCAATTGCAAACTCAGCTGCTTTCTTTAGCTCACCTTGACAAATGTTGGAGAATATCTTGTCGAGAGGTTCTTCTGACAGAATCAAATCTTGGTAGAGCTCTTTGTTGAACTTTTTTAGCCACACTGTGAGTGCCTGTTTTTCCTCGATACATTCTAGTCTCTTGACCAACTGCAAATTGGAATAATCAAGGTCTTGGAATTTGGAAAGCGTCCTCAAGTCCGGCTTGTCAAACAAAATAACTGCGAGACGTAAAAACTGAGCGTCAGAGGCCTCACTCAATAAAGCAGATATCGTTTTGAAAGTCAACTCATCATCGATATGTAACGAAGGAAACTTATTCTCTCTGCAGTCTATCGAAGACTTGAGCAATATGTCATTAGTAAACTTACTCAAGACCTCTTTTTCAAGAATGGACGCATCGTCAAGGATGAGGCGAGGTTCTGGGGTCTCTTTCATGGGCGTCGAGGCTTGGTAGGGTTGATTTGGATTGTCCGGCAAATCAGCAAATAAAATATCTTTCACTGTGTTGAGAGCTGGCTGCACTTTCCTAGGGCGTGTCAAATCAGGAGCTAAAGCGGAGCTAACGTCATTCGCAAGTTCTAGCTGTAGTAGCCAGTTTCTAGAGGTAGCAAACGAGCTAGCTTTTTCATAAACATTGAAGGCATCTTCATCATCTAAATCAGGCTCATATGCCTTCTCATCGACGATGTGCTCCATTTCGTGATTTGTGGGAGAAACATGCACAATCTCTTTAATATAGTCATAGTTTTTTACCTCATCTGGAAACAAAGGGCCGTCGAGAGCAAGCCCGTTATGACTGTCATTCATAGACTCATTGTCAGAGTCGGAGGTGATGTCGCTTGCATTAGTTGCGATGTAGATTGCAGACTTGTCGGTTTTGAAGCGATTCACCTCTTGATTAATTTCGTTCTGGACCAAGCCTTGCTTTACACTCAACAGGCCAGAGTCGGCTTTGATCGTGGTATCGAATTCCCAGCCACCAGGAATTCCGCTAGTCTGCCTTTGTATTCTTTGACGTTTCAATTCATTATGATAGGATTCGTTTTCGTACAAGTTGGAGCGGTTGACGAAACTTTCATTCTCCCTCTCATCTTGTTTTTTCTTCATTTCTCTTAATCTTTTCATCTCTTCGGTTTCATCTCCTTCCACCTCATCATCATCAAGTAGGCCCCAGACACTGAAGTGTTCAACCTGGGATGTCCAGTTGTATGTAATTGGGTCGTAAGTGACAAACTCTTGACCAGCAACATTTTTCAAGGCACGGATGAGGTCTTCTATCGTTCCATTTTTTTTGGGAGGCACCTTCATAGTCAATGTTGCTGGCATGTTTAACTCAGTGAATTGGGGTGGGGACTTGTAATTCCGGTCGTCATACACAACGACATAAGGCGAGTTGAAGACAAAGAGCCTGCCAAACAACTCCTTAGCTATAGCACTTGTATCGAAGGAGAAGCTCTCGAATATCCCCGACAAATCGACCGGAAGATTATATGCAATTTGTCCGTGACCAACTCTACCAATGATAAAATCAGGCACTTGTTTGAGTTGCGATGTGGTTAATAAAGCAAGGTCTTTAATAGGCGGATAGCAAAAGTACCCGTTGTTTGAATGGGGGTCATCTGTTTTGTCGTCGATCAAAATATCATTGGACTGAAAGCCCTGACCATCCATCGTCTTGGCAGAGTTGGAAAATCCGTCGGTGATTGGTTCCGGGACGGGATTTTCCTCCACGCTTTCGGTCTCGGATAGTTCGTCCTCGTGAGTTGACGTAAGAACTTTGCTTTGCTTTGCTTTGAAAACTTTATCCGCATCAATCAAATGAAATTTGATAGGCTTGGATTTGATGACCAATTTGTTCACGCTACCAAGGCTTTTCGAGGTAAGGTTAACAGCCTTTCCGGTCTGCTTTTGGACTTTGAATCTGGATGTCTCTGGTGCAGGGATGTCTTTCACATAATTAGATTGAGTGAAGACACCTTTCAAACTAGGATTAGCTGCGCTTTGATTGTTGCTGGGACGAAATATGTTGAAAGTTTGCGCCAACTTGCCAAGCAAAGAGTTCTTGAAGCTTCTGGTGCTTGGAGAAGCGACCTTTTGCTTTTTTAAGTTGGTGTTTTGGTCCAGTCCAAATAGCGAGCTAGTAATGGACAGTGGCATTATCGCCTCAGCAGTGTTGATGGCGGATAAGATGGAGTTTGGGCCATAAACATTCGAAGAAACGGAAACATTTGGAAGCAGATTTAGATTCTGCGATGCATTGGCAGACGAGTTGTTTGCAAAGAGGGAGCCAGTAGCATTGGTTTGGTTCTGATTACCAAAAAGCCCGCCCAGGGAATTTGAATTTCCAAATAGTCCAGTAGCAGGGGCAGTACTGGTGGAGCCGAACAAGCCAGTAGGCTGCGTTTGGGTAGTGTTACTAAAAAGTCCAGAGGAACTGTTTGTTGTTCCCGTAGCAGGTGTTTGTCCCGGATTAGAGGAACCGAAAAGCCCGCCTGAAGATGGGGCTTGACCTGCAGAAGAACCGAAAAGCCCACCGGACGCTGGGGCCTTGCTGGAGAAAAGTCCTCCTGTAGATGCTGTGGGTCCCTCGGAGACAGCACGTTTTGCGGAACCTCCGAAAAGGCCTCCAGAGGATGAGTTGCCAAAGAGGCCGCCACTTGGTGCTGAGCTTGTATTGCTTGTGTTTGGCAATTGCGAGTTCGAGGCACCAAACAATCCTGTGGCTGGTTTTGGTGCACTCAGGTTCCCAAACAATCCACCCGTGGGGCCGGAGCTTGTGCCATTAGTGGTGCTATTTCCAAACAAGCCACCTGTTGTTCCAGACAGGGAATTGGTGTTTCCAAAGAGGCCCAGTGTTTGGGGCGCTTGATTTGATTGACTTGCGCCAAACAATGAGTTGTTGGCCTGGGACAGATTCAGCCCGGCCTGAGCGTTGGTGGACCCAAAGCCGGTGGAGTTACCCCAGCTTGATGCTGTGTTCATGACTTGATTCGACGGGTCCAGGGAAGGTTGTGTTGTTCAAAGCACTTGGATAGTCGAAAATTTTACGGTGAATAAACAGTGCAGGAGTGGGAGTTGAAGAGAGCGAGTACGCGCGTGCGCGTACCAATATGAGTAGAGTGACTATTTTGCAGTCAACCCGATCTTAGCGGGCTTCCAGCCCGGAGGCGGAATCCAAAAGAAGCAATACGTTGCCTACGCGAAGTGATCCAACTTCCATTTTGAGGGTATTAATGGTATTGTTCTCAATGATCCTTTCGTTTTGCTCAATAAAACTACTCATAAACTAATGCTATTCCGCATGTAAACCGCATCGCACATGCACTATTCCTTTGTCACCAGCAAAGCCAAGCATTCCTCTGCGCAGAACCAGAACTTGTCGAACTTCCTCAAGTGCGGCTTGGTACTGAACACTGCGTTCGGGGTTCCAGCATCTATCACGTAATGCGCAACGTCTTCATCGAGGATGCCGTTGTTATAGGCATGCAATAGCCCACTGATGGGAAGCCCGAGCGAGACCACGTACGAGCTTTTGATGTGCAACAGTTGGTCGGAGACGGTCCCAGAGCCTCCATCCACTCCCGACGGTATATCCAAAGACACGGTCTTGGAGCGTTGCCTGGGCTCATTGACCCAGCTGACAAGCAGTTTGAGAGAACTGAAGTCTGAACTTGCGTAAAAGAGATCAGACAACTGCGTGGTACAGCCCTGCAACGAGTCGACGATCAACTCCACCGGGGTCTCGAGCTGCTGCAAGATATCCTGAAGTCCGTTAAAGTCCGAGTGCACTATCTTGCCTCCGCTTTTCTCGAACAATTGGCACTGATGGCTGACGTCCTCGTCGCTCAAGTGCTCTTCGCTTATGGCGTGTGCGAGCACACGAATGCCGTGGTTGGTCAAGTGTCTACCCAAAGCAAAGGAGTAGCTACTGCAGCGGCTAGAGCCGATCAATAGCAACACAAGCGGAGGCAAGTTGTGGTTCTTGCGGTTGCTAAGGCGCACCGAGCCTCCCAAGATTTTGGTGACGATAAATTTGTAGAGGTTCGTGGCACAAATTTCCGCAGAGAGCTTGTGGTCCAACAAGAAGTATTTCTGCATGATACGCTCAATTTCTAGAAGCTGCACAGGCGAAGCAAGCGGCACGGGAACTCCGGTGTTCTCGAAGACAAACTTGAACGAAGCACTTTCTTTCGCAGACTCCGATGAAACATTCGTAACATTCACAGGCAGCGAGTACCGCTGGGAAATGGAGCCGATGTTGTTCCAGGTATCTTCCTTGTTGACCGGGAGTATCATCTCATCATTATCATACTTCTCGCTGGATTTCTTCTCCACCTTATTGTGCCCCACGAGGCGATCAGAAGCACTAACGTGGTCGTTTTTCTGGAAATCGGCAAACACGGTTTTCTTGTCAAACATGGCCAAATTGGCTGCAAAGTCAAAGTCCTCTGATTTCTTGATATCTTGAATATCCGACCCCCAGTCTGGTTTCTTTTTGCCCAACTTCGGAGTGGCGCTACGAGATGCCGACTTGGATGCCGAAATCACAGCATCATCAAGGTGAACCAAACCTGGAAGAGCACTTGGCGCTTCCATGACCTTTTTGTTTCGGTTGTTGCCCTCGGATTCCCCCTTGGGTAACTGCAATACTTTCAAATCTTTGACCATATGATTGTCAATACACTTATTCCCAATGGTGATCTGGTTTTTGTTGACATTGCTGATTAGCCCTTTGATCTGAGAGCCGTCTTTGAGCTGGAGCAAGACCTTGTAATTTTTAAACTCCATTGGGAAACAAGTCAAAGGAGTGGAGGCTCGATCAGTGAAAGAATTTCAGTTCGCTGCTCGATAAAAGCTTGGCTGCGCGTGCAGGACAGGCATACAAATGTGTAGACTGCTATCAATAGAAAATGCGTGTTCTGCTTGAAACATATCCGATACGCGGACAAGCCTATCACAAACTTCGTATGTATTTGTATTCTATATACTTGCTTAAAGGCTTTAGCTGAGCAAGTCACTGTTGTTGTAATCCTGGGCCTCGGCACCGCAAATCCTGGCAATCTCGCCGGCTCGTTGAGCAAGGGATGTTCTCTCAAGCTCGAGTTGCTGCCGAGCAACAGACCGCACCTCGAGGCTGAGGAACTCGTTTTGAATTCTTAACTCTTCCATTATCTTGTCCTTCATCTTGATTTGGTTCCTGAGAAACTTTATTTCGAAGGCTTGGCTGTTGCCCTCTCGCTCAAGATATTTGATCAACGCAGAAAGTCCATTGATTTTTTCGTGTTCCTTGTAGTTGTCGAGCTTGTTGTTGAGGATAGCGGTTTCCAGCTTTAACGACTCAAGAAAAGTGGCACCGGGATCGACCCTTAGGCCCGCAGATGCGACTAGTTTTGAGGAGTTGGCCTTCGCCGTTGTCTTGATGCGCTTAACTTGGGTGGCGTAGTTCAACGTCTGCTGAGTTTCGTCTAAATCGGTGGGAGAAATGCAGAACACCATTGCCGTTTTAGAGTTGCCCGATAAATTTTCCTTGAGTAGGTAAGTCAACACCGAGTCTCTATAAGGGACTACCGCATTTTTCTGAGACGGCAGTGACAAGGTGTTGATGCAGCGACCAAGAACTGTCAAGGACTTATTGATCTGATTTCCTTCTTTTAGTCTTTCAGCTTGGTTGAATGCTTGAGTCCGAGCAAGCCTCTCGGATCCTGCCAAATCCACAAGTTTGATGTTAGAGACAATTTCTTCGATTGGGGCTCCAACACCAGAACCTTCCACATCATTGTCCGCAGAAAATCTTGTTTGCTTCAACTGGAAAGTAAGCACGGCATGGGACCGGGAGCTAGCATCGTTCATTTTAGTGGATGCCACGCTTCTGAGCTTATTAGCCGGCTCCAAGATCCTGAAGAACTGGGCCAACGAGCTGACCTGCACTTCGGTCAAATTTTCCACATAGGGACCGCTTTGAGGATTCTCCCGCACTCTACATACTTTGGAATCACAGAGCAAGTCTTTGACCTTTTCATTGTGGATTTCCAAGTAAGACACACTCACCTCGCAGTTAATTTTATCCCGAATGAGAACATCCCGCTGTATCAAAATATCCCGCACCACCAGCGGAATAATACCCTCCTCCTCCGGGTTTCCCATCATGGTAAAAGTTTTGCCGGAACCAGTCTGGCCGTAAGCCAAAAGACAGACGTTGAAACCTTGGTACAAGTGCACAAGCAAGTTGTAACCGCATTTTTGGTAAAACCCCTTGTTGTCGAGGTAGTTCGATTGCTCCCGGCCGTGGGACCAGATGCACTCGTCAAAAACGTACTCCTTAGAGCCTTTCGACACCTCCAAAACGGTCTTGTGCGGCTCGTCGGGGGGCATTTGTACCAAGCATTTGAGTCCCTTCTCTCTTTGGAGAGAGGGCCGAACGCGTACGAAGACGCCGATATTAGTAGAAATTGTGACTTGAATAGTAAGTAGTGGGTTGGGGGAAGCGATATATTGCAATCTTGGACCGGGTAGGGTTGAACGAGTGTGCTGGGGAAGGGAAAAATCAGCAGCTGCTTTGCGTCGGTAGAAATGGCTCTGCTTTTAAACCGCCCCGGCAAGCATTGTTTGCATAGAAAGGCAACGAAAGTGGTAGGAAAAACACTCAAGTATGTAGTCGGGTGTGCGTGGCAGCAGAGGTCAATTCCTATAGAGCGCGCACCATAACACAAAATAGTGGATCTGATGTGTTCTGAGCATACGGGAAGAACGAGCACAGGCCAGACGGTGGGCCATTTTTGGTCGGGTACAGTCCTGTGTAGAACATGTATTTATTCACCGTAGCCACCGTTTATGCCAAAACTTGCTTGTCGTCGGTTTCCTTTATGCAGTCGCCAGAGCTTGCATTATGAGTCCTTCGACGGCGCCAGAAGAGTGTTCACTTGCTCCATTAAATCATCCTCGAGTAGTGTAGCAAGTGGTGAGGCTAGGCCTGCGGCAATGGTGCTACCATGCACACTGCGCCTTTGCCATGACGTATTTCGGGAGATCGGCGGATTCTGTGTTGCTTATTGCAATACGGTGCTGGTTTCCCAATCAAACCAACGTGACGTTCACAAAGCCAAAATTTGGCTGGGTATAAATTCACTTCGTTTCCGAAGCTTCTGAATATGGCTTCGGTACTTTGACGCGGAAAAGAAATCCCATTGATGCTCCGCGCTAACAGTGACCCCTCCTTGCTTGCTCATAGTCGCACTGAGGAGCTCCAAATTCGCTTTCTTTGACGTCAAGCACGGCTCTTGCATTGTATTCAAATAAGTCCCAAATCCCCACTTTTGCGCATCCCCGAAACCTCCATATCTTCTTTTTCCATGTCGCTTCAAATGGCTCTTTCGGGCCGCTCGTCTGCTTTAATCATGATTACAAATAGTCACGAGACCCCATCCATGCTTGATGGGGAGACTCCTGTCTCGGTCCACGAGCTTCTACAGCGCCGTGGCATGGAGCTCATCACTGCCCAGAATATGTCGTCAGACCATCTCACACTCTTGAAACTGTGCCCTGCCTCGGCCGACTACAACCGGGTCATAATAAACAAAAACGTTGTTTCTGCAACCACAAGTGCCGTGGACTTGGGCACGTTCATCGAGAATCATCAACTGTACGTTGTTGGAACGCTTGACCCCACAGAAAAGCCCAGTGTTGCAGAGTCGGTGTGCACTTTGTCCATTAGAACAATGCTGGCCGACATCATCAAAGCCAGCTTCCGGGCCGACGAGTCCTTGTTAGATGTCAAGAGGTGGCTCCACAAAGAAAAAAATATCTCCTTCACGTCAGAAGAATACGAAGTTGCGTCCAGATACACAACGATCGGCCACTTCAAGCCATCTCGGTTTGCTTTCTTTTCGCCAGCCACCAGAACAACCTTCACGGAATCGCAGGAGTTGATGCGCTTGAAGGACTTGGGCCTTTGTCCGCGGTCGGCGCTTCTTATGAGACCAGACTTTGATGAACTGGCCATGAAGGCTGCAAGAGCCGCCGAGCTGGAGCTGACCCTCAAGAGTTTCTGGGTGAAATCCAAAAGCTTACTACACGCGATATATCAATTCTTCGATTACGGCGTGGATGAAGCTCAGCATGACTTCCAGGATATGGTAGAGGAGATCGAGAACGAGGATGTTTTCGGCCACTCTATCTTCGGAGCTTTTGCTGCCCCTGTTCCTGCTGGCACACCGCTTGCCCCTACTACCTCTTTGGTCGAGGATGGGCCACTGCTTGAAGCAGCCGCTGAAGAGAAAGCACTGGTTAACGCGCAAGCTTTCGAACCAAAAGGCGCCACGGCTCAAGTCTACGGGGAAGAATTCAACTTCAACATTTGACCAAAAGAGGATAGTCTGTTCCTAAAATTTTACTTCTTCGGCATGGGCAAGTGCACAACGTTATCGGCTTACTTTAATACAAACGGCTTTGGTTTGGTTTATCCACAGTTCTGTACCGTAGGCCTTCGCATCAGTGTCTCCAATGTGTAATGCCCAGATTGTCATCAATGGGATTATCCCTCTCTGAATGATCCTTCTCTGAAGCTGAAGTCGGTAATGATCGCCAGCAGCACTATGTACAGGACCGTGCCAACTGTTATCGGTTCTCAAAACATGATACACGCTTCACCTATCAACGTTACCTGCACATAACTTCCTGGCAGGCCGGAGTCATGGAGAAATGGATATCCGAGCTAGAAGGCTTACTCAGGCTTCCCGGGCCTGCGGAGGATGATTTGTGCGCCGATACCGCCGTGCTCACGTGTGGGTGTTTGGCGTCAGAGGCCACCTTCTTGGGGCAGGCGGAACCCATCTGCCTCGTGTGCCAAGCGAGCCCGGTGGCCGTTCTCAAGGAGATTGCCCCAATGCGGGCCTTGTATCGCATTGTTGAGAAGCTCAATGCTGCAGGTAGCACTGTGGCCGACTCAGCGGATTTGGAGGAGGGGGCATCCGACCTTCCAGATATACAAACTAGAAATAAGCTGATTCGACAAAGCGCTCGAAGAAGCTCGCGGAGCTCTGCGGCGTCCGATAAGATGAACTTGATGGGATTATTCTACAAGTATGCGAAGGAAGAGGAGGAGAAGCATGAGGAGAATGCTCCAGAAAAGGTTGAAGACACTCGCTCAGAAGAGAAGGAAACTGATGCCACCGAAGAAGAATTGAAGGGATCCAATCCAGGCCCACTCATTGACGAGAAGATGCAAAGAGACCTCATTATGAAGGCAGGGGTGGATAACTACAAGCTATTGGACGAAGACAAAGAGCGCAACTTCTCACAGTGCTTCCCATTCCATCGCAAAGTGTCCACGTACAACACGCAGCCAAAGAAGTTTTTGTTTGAAAAAGGTTTTAAACTAAACCGCTTCATCTGCACGGCCATCTCACGCAGCTTCGACTCCCACAACCAGGAAAAAGTTGTGTTCTGTCTACTCTCCGAGAAAAAGTGGGAGCTCTACATGCATACGTCCTCCCGCCCGCTGCTCTTGGCATGTGGCAAGCTAACCGGAGAGTATGGGCCGCGAGAGAGTGATATGAAAGCACCGTCCAATTACGGATTTGTAGTCCGCAGCGACTTTCCTTCTCTAAAAAGTGCTTTTGAACAGAAGGACGTGGCTTCCCGGCTCAAGTCGTCGATTTACTTAACCTGTGCTCTCTCGGAGAAGTATTTGGCTCTTTCTGGAACCCGTGGCGTGCTCCGGATACTCAACATTGATCCGTCGCAAGGAGAAATCGGCGCTCCGGTTTACACTTACTTGACCAACTTTCCGATCCGCTGCATCGCTTTGGCGCCTGATAGCAAGATGTTGGCATGCGGTATCACGACGAGAGAGAAGGCCTCGGGGAAGCAACAGCCCTTTATTATCTTGCATCACTTTGAAAAAGCCCGGAATTCTACTGCTGTGCAGGTGAGCCCTATCACCATTACAGTTCCGTTCAGAGATCCATTGAAACTTCTCACATTCAATGCTACGTCGACTCATCTCTTGTGTTGTACCGTCTACGAGATGCGATATTTCTTGATCTCGCTTCGAAATAAAGGCTCCAAGTCCTATAAAGAGCCCCGCCTCGTGTTCTCAGATACTCGAGCGCCAAAAAACTACAAGGAGAAGTCGAGCCACAATGAAGTTGATGACCTGTCAATGGAAAGCAACGATGAAGTTGAAGACTTCATGGGCATTGAGGACGACGACAGAATGCTAGATAATGAGGGTATCACGGATATCAAATTCGGCACCCCTTATTCCAACACCATCGTGATGACGTCTTCTTCTCTCAAGAAAAGAACGTCGATCGTGCTCAAAGTTACCGGCTACGCTATAGACTCCAGGGAAATGCTGAGCTCTGCATTGATGGACTCAGACTCACAACTATACTCTGAAGTTGCGAATAGCCTTGCCCAGACAGACTACTACGAGGACACCTCCAATGCCGAGGTGGAGGTTTTGATGAAGGTGCCCGAAATAGGCTCCAACATCTACGGTGTGGAATCGTCTCCCCGTGGAAACGGAATGGTCTTCGTGGACAAACTGGGGCGGCTTCTCCTAGCCTCTACCCCAAATGCTCAAATGAACTTCGCCAGCAATCCGCAGACGAAGAAAAGTGTTGTTCTACTTGGCGAGGTTGCGCCTGCACTTCGCTCGTCTGAATCGGCATCTGTTTGCTTCTCCTTCGATGGCGGCAAGGTATTTGCCGTGGACCGAAAAGGCGTGTTTCACGTGTTTGACTTCACCAAAGGACTTCCTGGTGTTGACCCGGAAGTCTTGAAATGCAAGATCATCAGCATCTAGAGCCTCTTCTCAAGAGCCTTCTCGATAAAACGCTTGAATCGATGGCTCTTGCGAAACGGCTATATGCCGAACTCAAGGCACACGGCCCTCATCAAGTTGCCGTGTCGCGTGTGCGGCTCTCATGCATGGCCTTGGAGATGAGTGCGGAGTGCATAGTAAACGCACGCATGAGCTGGTGTTTTTTTCCAGGTCATCCACAGCTCCTGCCACACAACAGTCATGTCAGTTCCCCCACTCTCTAATGATGCTTTGGATTTGATCGGCAACACGCCTATGATCAAGTTGAACAAGATCCCTCAGTCCTACGGAATCAAGGCCAAGGTCTATGCCAAGGTCGAATTGTTCAATGCCGGAGGTTCCATCAAGGATAGAATCGCCAAGAACATGGTTTTGGAAGCTGAAAAGACTGGCAGAATCAAGCCAGGCTACACTCTTATCGAGCCAACTTCCGGAAACACCGGGATTGGTTTGGCCCTCGTTGGCGCAGTCAAAGGCTACAGAACCATCATTACCTTGCCCGAGAAGATGTCGAACGAGAAGGTCTCTGTGTTGAAGGCCTTGGGTGCCGAGATCATCAGAACTCCTACCGAAGCGGCATGGGATGCTCCTGAATCCCACATTGGAGTTGCCAAGAAGTTGGAGAAGGAGATCCCCAACTCCGTTATTTTGGATCAATACGCCAACGAGGCCAACCCTATGGCTCACTACTACGGAACTGGATACGAGATTTGGGACCAGACTGAAGGTAAAGTCACACACTTTGTGGCCGGTGCTGGAACTGGTGGTACCATCAGCGGTATTTCCAAGTACTTGAAGGAGAAGAACTCTAACATCAAAGTGATTGGAGCAGACCCCAAGGGTTCCATCTTGGCCCAGCCAGAATCCTTGAACACATCCACTGAAGGATACATGGTGGAAGGCATCGGATACGATTTCATTCCTGATGTGTTGACCAGAGACTATGTCGACTCGTGGATTAAGACCGATGACCGCGAGTCGTTCAAATTGGCCAGAAGAATCATCAGAGAAGAGGGTATACTCGTGGGTGGCTCGTCCGGCTCTGCTTTGCAAGCTGCTTTGGAGGTTGCCAAGGACTTAACTGAGGACGACACTGTGGTGGTGGTGTTCCCTGACTCCATCAGATCGTACTTATCCAAGTTTGCTGATGACGAGTGGATGAAGACCAACGGCTTTGAAGTCGAAGAGACGAACCATGCCGCAAGTAAGACTGACGATTTCTTGAACAACAAAACCATCAAGGATCTTGTGGCCGGAAAGCCACCCGTGGTGACTGTCACCCTTGCAGACACCGTGGGCAAGACGTTTGAGTTGTTGCAAAGCAACGGGTTTGATCAATTGCCGGTGTTGAGTCAATCGGGCAAGTTGGTTGGCTTGATCACTCTCTCGAAAATCTTGAAGTCGTTGTCCACGAAGAAAGTGCAGATGACCAACTCGATCAGAAGCGTCTTTTTGGACTTCACCAAGTTGGCCGACTTCGAGAAGTCGTTCACTATCTCTAAGCAATCTGGATTCACCAAGAGATCATACCAGGCCATCACCTTGGACACTCCCTTGAACTTATTGAACAAGTTCTTCGAGACCAATTCCAATGCTATCGTCACAGACTCGGAGTTAAAGCCTGTGCAGATCGTCACCAAGGTTGACTTGTTGTCTTACATGACCAAAGAAATCACCTACTAGCTCAAATTTTAATACAAAACAAATCACCGACAATCAAGATGTATGAAGAACTGGCCCTCATCTACATAAACATTCACTTGCACTATATGACAATAAACATATATTAGGGTACTATATGACAATAAACATATATTAGGGTACTATATGACAATAAACATTCATTGTCTACCCATATGCATACATAATGAAACTACCAAAAAAAATAAAACCATTATAGACTGAGAGGAGATCCCAAACTTTGAAATATATACAGAGACTAAGAGAATTTCCATCTATTGCCGCAATTCTCGCATGTGCAAAACGTTGTCAAAGGCTCATCCGCCGACCGCGTTTGCATCTGGTAGTAACTGACCTTCTTGTGCTTGCACTTGCCGCAAGTGAATCTATCGGTAACGGCTCTCTTTTCAGTTGCTCCTTGGGCATCGAAAAGATTCTGCTTTTGCAACTTTTCGATTTCTTGCTTCAAGGCCTCGGGCGCCATTTCACTGGGCGTCATTTTGATGAAGCCTGCCGGGGTGATGTGGCCATCCAATAACCGGCCCCGCAAGTCTGGGTTCTTTTTGTTCCTCAAGTTCATGGTATACGTTCGCAACTTGTTACGGTAGCTATCGTTGACTGCAGAGTACTCGGCCTTGTAGACCTCACTCTCGATCTCCTTGGCCACGGTGATGATTGTCTTGCTGTCATCTCCTCTTTCTATGGCCAACGCTGTGTATAAGGCACTGACAGACGCATTACGCGTTGGGTTGTCGTATAACGTGGTGTTGACGCCGTCAGTCTTGGGGTTTCTGGGTCCGCTGTGGAATTTGCTTTGCGTGGACCCAGCCTCGGGCCGGGCTGCCTTCTCCGTGGGAGGAGCAGCTTCTTTGGGCTGCGACTTCTTCAAGTTTTTCTCATTCTGCACCACCTCCTTCCATTTCTTGATCATTTTCTTGACCAAGCCGCTGATTTCGCTGTTGTCGTTGGACCGGTACTTGTTGACGGCCACGCCTACCTTGGTTTCTCGCAAAAGCTTCTCGGAGGGCTGCACGCCGTCATTTAGGATATTGAGCAACTTTAGAATGGTTGCGTCATCCGAGGACTTGTCCAAGTTGGACACTGTCGACTTGATCTCCTTGACGTCCATTGCGCTCGGGGAGAGGGATGGTGAGAACTCTCTTCGGTAGTCTCTTTTTGGGCCGCGCACGACCCTCTTTCGCCCGCCTCTCCGGCGAGCGGGTGCCGGCGGCGGTTCCGCGTGACCAGCGGTTGAGCAGCATTCGACCCAGCCGGACGTACCGTCTGCACGTGTGGTTGTGCTGAACAACACCGTCTGTGGTGTAATGATGTATGTCTCAGCTCGCGCGAAGTATGGACTCAACGGCTGCGCGTGCGAAGTAGAGAACAACGGCCACACTCTCCGCATCGACTTCTGAACGCCGCCAAAATGCTGAATGAAGAAGCTGTGATCTACCTTAGCTCGATCCCGTTTGACTACACCGAGGACCAGGTGACGGAAATCGCCAAATCGGTGGGCCCCGTGAGCGACTTGAAGTTGATGTTCGACTCCACCACAGGCAAATCGAAGGGTTCGGCGTTCATCAAATACTCCGATAGAGAAACTGCGTCGTCGGCTGTAAGGAACTTGAACAATATGAATGTGGGCAACCGTTACTTGCGCTGTTCTCTAGCCAGTGACAGTGATGCTTTTGACAAGGTACCCGACTTCTCCAACTACAACAAGTTGCCGCCCTTGCCGCTAGGAGTGCAGCTTTATCAAAACCAAAACGCACAGCAAGGGATTTCCGCCGTTTTGTCTTCGCTAGATCTGCAGGCAGCATCTCAAATGTTGAAGGAGGCACGGTCCATGAGTTTGGAGAATCCTCAGCTTATGAAACGGCTCTTGGACCAGTACCCACAACTCTCGCATGCTTTGGTGGAGACAAGTCTTATGGTGAATGTGACCACAAAGGATCTAATCCAGTTATGTCTCAATAGAATTGACCCCAAGTTGGACTACTTGACTACTGCCCATGTGGAGTTGTTGCAGCTGGTGAATGCCTTGACTGCGGATGAGTTAGCTGATCTTGATGACGACAGAAAAAAGGTTGTTGAAGACATCAAAAATGAGATCAGTAAGGGCTCGTACGGAATCATAGATTAGGAATATATGCATTCATGAAAGCCATGTTTAGATAAGTCTCGTAACCTTTGCGAGAAGAGCCGAGAGAGCCAGTAAAAGCATCAGTCTACGCACCTCAACGACAGGAGATGCAAGTTGAGTGGAGCAATTCTTCCCACGCAGGATGCTGCTTGAACGTGATTAGTACTATTACCACTAGCCTTCATTTTTCTTCTCTCAATTTCACAGTGCTGTCACAGCTTTCCAGCGTTCCATATTTTACAGTGCTGGCATCACTTACCAGCGTTCCATAATTTCGTTCAATTCCGATATAGTGTAACGGCTATCACGGTTCGCTTTCACCGAGCAAACCCGGGTTCGACTCCCGGTATCGGAGTTTTTTTTTCCTCGAGCGAGCTCCACATCCCTGATATATTTGGGCTTCGCACTTTTCTCGGTATACACAAACGCACTCTACCGAAGAGTTGATTAATCATGCAACGAAGAGGCCCGCCACCCCCAAAGGTCCAGAACCCCTCGTCAATCTTATACGTAGGCCTGTTGCCCTTTGAATGGAATGAAAACAACCTCAAGGCCGTCGTTTGCGGGGTAGGAAACGTCCTTGACGTTCGTCTCGGCTACGACCACGCGGGTAAGAATAAAGGTTATGCTTTTGTGGAGTTTGAAACCCCCCAGCAGGCCCAAGTGGCAATGCTGACATTAAGCAGGGTGTCTTTGATAAACCCGCAAACGAGGCAAATGAAAAAGCTCCGCATAGAGTTACTGAAGGAGGGCTTTAGAACGGGAAACAGCGATCACAAAAGCATCATTCCTCTAAATACAGATGACCTTCCTCCAGGCGTCCAATTTCCGCCTGAAGTTTTGCAAGTCAATCCTAGTCTTAATTCGGCTCGGTTTGGAGGGTATTCGGCACCAGACCAGCATGGTATTGGCCCAGCTCACATGAACCCGCCTTCGGGTATGCCACATCCAGGCATGAATGCTCCTCCTCCCAATGCACCACTACCAGTAAATTTGGTCCCACTCCTCGAGAGACACATGAAGGCTATTCTGGTCCTCCCTCAAGTGCCCAATCTCCCTTTCGCAACGCCTGACAAAATCAACGAAACTTTGAGTCATGTCCCGCCAGCGCAACTCATAGAATTAATCGCTAATCTTAAAAGTATCATTGGCGGTAACGGGTTTGCACGTGCGGCAGACGTGTTTCAGATCTCACCGTATCTCGCCGCTGCTGCAACGCAAGCGCTTTTACTAATGGGATTCATCGACGAAGAAGTCATTGCCGAGGCTATGAATGCCGGTGCCAGCGCCCCTGTAGCTGCTGCTCCGCCACATCAACAGTTCGGAGCACCTCGGCAACAAAGTGGATATCCCCCTCAACAACAAAAACCACCACAACAATCACAACAATCACCACCACAAGGCTATGGCCAGATGCCACAGGGCCAAAGGTATGGTAGTGCGGGGGGACAAAGGTATGGACAAGCGGATTTGCCGCCACCCCCTTCGTCTGGAAAGAACGGTTTTCAAAATCAGGGCCAGAGCCGTGGTAGATGGCCCGGGCTCCCTCTTCTGACGCAAATGAAACTTTCCAATGCACCTCCGGATCAGGTAGATATGATTATTCAGGTGTTGAACTTGACGCCTGAGCAAATCGGCTCTTTACCGCCCGACAGGCAAAATTTGGTTGCTGGAATCAGGCAACAATACATGTGAAGTTTATAGACGGAATTTTCCAGCATCATGCATGGAGAATGTCGAAGGCTAGTCAGTTTGATACAGTGCTCTCTGCCCAACCATTGTGGGTTGAACTGTAACTTGACAGTCGTTATACTGCGGTTGAAGACAGGGTATTGTACTTGGAGCCCGTAGACTGGGTCTTTATCCATGTCTTTTTACATATTTGAATACACCTACTCTCATCCAATAATCTTTCTCCTGCCATACGCTTTATCTACACTGAAACGATAGCCTCCTTCTTCTAGCTCTCGAGACTTCTAGTGCTTAATCGATATGTTCCTGGGTAGTCCCTGCCGCAACCGGCGTGGATGCTTCCTTAGGGATCAAAAGGCTATGATATAGAGAGGAGGTGCACTAGTTGAGTGTTCTGTGGATTCGGCAGCATAAGAAAGCGTTACTTGTTTTTTGTTTGACGTCCGTGGCTTACATATTGTTAGACTGTTAGTATGTTATGCTCAATTATTGCCAGTGTACGACATTCTGTAAACACCTTGCTGCAAATTACGACTCGCCAAACCTTCACAAAGATGTTGTAAGTTGCCTTCACAAAGATGTGTAAGTTGCCTTCACAAAGATGTTGTAAGTTGCCTTCACAAAGATGTTGTAAATTGAGCTGGTATATCCGGCACTCACTACCAAACCCAGGTCGCCGGCCCGGCCCTTACGAGGGGCAGGAGCTCTTAGCGGGCGACTCTATAGGCCGCTAAAGACGGCAGCGTCGGCAAGTAACATGCCGCAAACGGACATTCCGAAAAAACTACTTTGTCATCCGGTCAGCTTCAGAAGCTTCAGTTATGCCGCTTACTCGTCACTTAACCGGCTCTGTCAGCTATGTATGCAGCAGTGGTTGGCGCGACTCTAAAGTCATGTACGCGACGTAACTTATAACCACTCTTCTTCCAAGCCATTGCTGAAACCACACTACAAGACACATAACCAAGACTGTGGATCGAGATTTTGGTCACAATGAACGGCGCATTTGGAAATGGCTTATTCAACTCCACGCTCATAGAGACCGATCTCGATGGTAACCTCCTTAACAACGCAGAAATGCCACAGTGGTTCCGTGGCATTATAGACCGGGCCTTTACCGCCAGCGGAATCCGGGCAAACAAGAAGGTGGCTTCCAAAGACGCCATTGCTTCCCTCAAGGATATGGCCGTGGAGGACTTGTCCGACAAGACTTGCCCAATTTGCTACGACTCGTACGTTAGCGAACAGAACAAGAAGAAGAAATTCAACTGCGGGAGCTCCAGCCACAGCGACGGCGGCAAAAAAGCACACTTGTCTCAGCTAGAGGAAGCTTTTGAGGCGGACTATCCTCATTGTGCTAGATTGGATGCTCTCACTGAGCCTCTCTCGAGACGGGGGTTGGTAATCCCCTCACAGAGGCTTGAGTCCAAGTTCAATGATCCGTCGTTGCTTTTGCCCGTGGACGCTGGTGCAAATGCGCATATCAGGGTACCCCCAGTTAGGCTTATCACCCGGGACCCGATTACACAGGGCGACATGTTCCCGCAATTAACGAAGTCGAGCCCGCCGGTGGTAGACCCTTCCAAGTGCCGCCACACCCCCGCAGCAATGCCCAACTGCGGGCATGTTTTTGGAAAGCCTTGCATCATAGAGTGGTTGAATGGACACGTGAGCTGCCCACTCTGCAGAAAAGAAGTTGAATCCCTCAGTGAAACAGATCCGGTATCGAAGAAAATTGCGGTGATCAAAGCCAACTGCAACTTCAGTTTTGGCGCCGATAGAGAGCTACTTATAGAGCATATTGCCAAGCATCTGACAGACGTTTTTAATCCGTTCAGGAAACCGTTTAACCCTCTGATCACCCCTCTTACCGATACTGCGGTTCCGCAATCGTGGTCTACACCATCCTACCCTGCGTCTATGGCTCCTACAAAGCCTTCCTCGACTCCAGACCCTGAGCTAGTCATGACCAGAAAAATTCCATTATCTCAATTGGCTGGCGAGTCTTTCAGGCAGCCTGTGAGCACTTTTGGTGCT
Organism: Metschnikowia proteae; assembly: GCA_002370515.1. Taxonomy (NCBI): domain Eukaryota; kingdom Fungi; phylum Ascomycota; class Pichiomycetes; order Serinales; family Metschnikowiaceae; genus Metschnikowia; species Metschnikowia proteae. Next base: position 525,126 of record NKYY01000004.1, on the reverse strand, counting down.
ATACCCATCATCCAGCGTCTTCGCCAACCAACCAACACAGCCAGCAGTAGCAATGCAAGCCCTGCAAGTGCCACTGATGAACCCAGGACCACCTGAGAATCATTTCTAGCCTCTTGAGCAGGCTAAAAAACAATTGTTTTGTTCTTTAAAGGCATGGAATATCACCAAAAAGTGGATCTCATGAATTATGGAGAATATGCACTCAGTCTAAGTGAATTATTCACCATAACTTGGTAACTCACCACACGTGCGGCACTGCTGCATGTTACCCCAAGAGATAAGATTTGCGGGTACGCGACTCAATGCAGAAAAACGACAAAAGGACAGCGTCAAAGCAGGATGGGTACATAATACTGCTTATATCCCGACTCTCATTACTGTCGCTTCTCCAGGTTCATCATATTGCTCTGTAGCAAATGAAGAGGGACGATTCGGTCTGGCATAGGCGAGGTGCGTATTCATATTATTAAAGTGGGCGCGAGCCTAGACCAGTGGCCCCTTACTGGCATATACTGCGCGCAGACGGGGCATCACGTGGCGCCCATTGTGCTGCGATGAACGTTCCTCCCGCCAGAGAACATTTGTTCATTACAACTTATGATTAGACTCCGCTCATTCTCGTTGCATCATGTCAATGAACAGTCACATACGAAACTTTATTCACCAGCATAACCTGACTCTAGGCAAAGGTGCTGGTAGCGAAAACAGAGGTCATCCTGCTGGATCATATGGAGGTGATGGAATGAAAACATACCGAAAAAGCCCCAGTGAAGAGCATCAAGAGAAAGCTGAGACAAAAAGCTCCCACACAAAATTTCAGTGTATCAAGACTAAGCGGGAGGCCCAAGGTCACAAAGCGGGCCCCCGGATGTTCCCTTTGAGCCAATGCACTAATTTCGCTCTTCATGACACAAAGCACTCCGTCCGAATGTCCGTGAAGTTTGCTGTGCAAGAATACGCAGCTTGCCTGAGGTCCTCAATAGAGGACCCTGAAAGCAGCCATCTAGAGGATACAGACATGCTAAATAACTACACCACAGAGCCACTGTCACGCATTGATATACAACTGCCAGAAAACATTACGCAGAACCTGGATCTAGGGCCAGGGGGCTCAACCCTGGACTTGCAGCCATTAAACCAGTACATGGATACCAAATTCTACGACTTTAGTGGTGTCGGTAACTCCGTTCAGGACGGGACACGCGGTTCCTCTGAATCTGTGGATTCCATGCCATCAATTTTGAGCCTCAAACCGGAATCTTGCATGGAAGACTCGGCTGCCATTTGCAGATTCAACAAGATGCTCAACGAGAAAATGTCTGTGTATCTTCAGGGCAAATTTGCGCAGAGTCATCCCAAAAGGGGCCTCACGATCCCTGAGCAAAATGCCGAAGCTGAAGCAATTGAGGAGGCAGTGATTTTCTGTACCAACTTGTTTCTACAGGAGTTCAAGTCCTCAGATCCTAGTATAATATGTGAGGAGTTCCGAGAGCTCATGGAATGTGGAGAGCTCAAGGATTTACTCCATGACATCTTTCAAGACTTGATCAAAAAAATTGAGAGTCTGAAGTTTGACCAGTTTCAAGATTTTGTTATTGAATCCATCAGTTACAACCGGCCATTGCAGAAGACTGAGAATCCTGAGATTTACGAGAAATTTCTCGGTATTTGGGCACTAAACAACGAGTCGTTTCTCGAAATCGACCTCGAGATTTTGCTAATGTACTGTGACCTGGGACAAGAACGGCAATTTTCATACTTCACCCCAGCGGAACTCTTTTTCAATCAGTTGGAGGAGGCTGCGGTGAGAATGAACCTTGTCAAGTTCTTCTACACCTATAAGTGGGAATTGATGAAGCAACGGAAAAAGAGGCTTGACAAGAGAAAAATCCTCAACGATCTAGATCACATGCAAGATCTTTTAAATGATGGAATATGCAAGTACTCAAAAGACTTACAGCAGCAGATGGGGACTCTGACCAATAAAGCTGAGACGGGCACAGATACGCAATGCAGAAGATCAAGCGATGATGACCTGGGGATCTCCAATCATGCTGAGCCTCTTTACACGTCGTCAAAGAAGAAAAAATTGCTACGATTCACGGATGAGGTCTGTGTATGATGGATTCCCCCGCACTTTTAGGAAGCAAAGCCTGAGTGACTTCAATCTGCTGTACGGTCATACTATCGGGATTTCGTCTGAGAAACTCGACTGTCTACGCGATGTGTTGATAGGTGCGGATGTGGTTGCTCAAATTCCGAGATGGGTGGTCTACCGAGAGATGGAAAGATCTTTCGCGCCTAACCATGCGCATACAACGTAAAGCCGCGCAGAACCCATCCACTTCTTGCTTATTCTACATATTCCACTCATTACACACTCATTACACCCATAAGTGGCCGAAGTCTAGTGGGGAACCAAAATGGTTGAGAAAGAAGAATCGCCGCCTCGTGTAACAACAGAGCCGAAGCGCAAGAAGCGCCGCGATGTTGGCACTTACGCCTGCTCTAGTTGCCCAAAGGTGTTTACAAGATCTGACCATCTAGCAAGGCATTATCTTAATCACCGACCGAAAGAAGTCTATGTTTGTGACTACCTCATTACCAGCCACAAGGGCTTGACGCGTACTTGTGGGAAGACATTTGTCAGAAAGGACCTACGAGAACGTCACTACAAGAGACACCTAATTGAGAAGCCAGATGGCGAAACTCCTGAGCGTCTGGAGATTGACAGCAAAGTGAGCGTCAACGAATCTGCACAGGGTACGGGATCTCCCGAGCATGCAGCCCCGGTAGAGCCCCAGACCAATGGCGCCAGCTTGCAGTACCTTGTGAATCAGGGTCACAACGATCAAGAGGGCAGAGCTTTGGGTTTTGGCATGGAGGAAAAAACCCCTTCCTCGCAAGTGCCACCTCTACCGATTGGCCATGGTCAAAAAAGCCATGCATACGCAAACCACATTCCCCCAACCAATCCCGCTTATCATAAGCCCTACCCCTTCCAGCCAAGCTTTCAAGGGCAAACCCCACCGCTTCCCCAGTTGTATCACCAACCTTACCAGATGCAATATATCCAACAGCAGTCACTCTACCCCCAGAACCCACACGCAATGATCATGCCTATTCAGCATTATCATGAGCCACCTCCGCAACTAAATGCCCCGAACGGCCCCCAGCGGTTCCCGAATACTGCCAAACCATACGCATACGGTCCCGATGAACTCAACCCTGTGGATCCTAATACTGTCAACCCCCATGATATAATGCGCAATTACATGCCTCAACCACCCAACGACATTCTATCGTGGTTGTTTTTGGAGTCGCCAGAACTGGCCAGAAACGACCAGTATCAAATGCATGGCATGGGGCCCACTCCTGCTTCTATGGCCTCTGATCTCACTCTGGGAAACGGACTTTCTTCGCCAGTTGATCATCTTCATTTAAACAAGCGCAACGACAACCCTTCTGAGAACAATCAGGAGCATGGAATCACGCAAAATTACCTGGACCCAATGCTTAATATGGGGCTTCAGGACTTGAATTATTTTCTGAATAACGATAATCCCTTAGAGGAGGCATTCAATCCGTCGCCCGTGAACCAGAGGTTCAAACACGTTGGCCTCACTTCTGCTGCATCAAGCTCCCCAACTAACACTATAGAGTCACTGAATCCACAATCAATATCCGAGAATTCTCTGGCAGGATCTGAAAGGCCCTCTGTGACAGAGCGACTCATTCATCATTTTCATCGGGTCAATTTAGAACACAACAAGCACCTCCATGTCAATGAGTTGATTCTAGAGTCCTGGTTTGACACCTTCTCTGATGTTTCTCGTGAAAGTATGCAGGGAGTTTTTCAGGGCGAAATTCATGCTGAGGGGCCGTTTAACCTTGTCAACAGACTATCTTACTACTTGCATGCTTATTGGGAGGTCTTTCATCACAAGTTTTCTATATTGCACCGGCCATCTTTTGATACCAGAACAGCGCAGCCTTTGTTGATATTCGCTATGATTTGCGTTGGTGCGATGTATTGCACTTCGCCTTCGGAGCAACTGGTGGACCGGAAATCATCCTCGGAATTTAGATTATGTATGCTTGTGACGGTGCCTTTGCGATTTAAACTTTTTCAACATCCAGACTTCAAATCCCCCGTGAAAGTTTGGATGTTGCAGACTTTGAATTTGCTAGAATGGAGCGAAAAGAACTATCTCCTGAGACAAATGCACGAGCGGGCTCACATCCACCATGGGACGACGGTCCAATTGTTGCGACGGTCGCCATTTCTAGGTGGAAATCCCGAGAATACGCAGAAACACGGTGTCGCATCGACCACCGATAATGGCGTCAGCGGAAGCGAAGAAGACAACTCGGATGCAGGTGTTTCCATGGATGTTGATGCAAATGAAACAATTGATAACGACACAAGTCTTTTTGAGAAGTGGGTCGAATCAGAGTCCATGAAAAGAATCACGTTTTTGACGTTTTATTTGGATATCACAGACTACATCAAGTTCCGTCATAACCCGCAGATCCCCTTTTTCCAACTCCAATTCTTGAATCTACCATGTGAGGATGAGAAGCTTTGGGATTGCGATGAAGTGAATGGGTCTTTCAAGAAGTTGTTGAAAAAGCAGAAGAGTCTCCAGAAATCCAATTCCCTACTGGGAAGCACTCGCTCTTCAGAAGGTGTGCGAGCGGGAATGAATTTCCTCAGTGCACTCAAGAGGCTCATCAAGCCCTCTAGGTTGAATCACCCAGGCAGGAAATTGTCAATGTTCACAAGAGCGATTTTGTTTGGCGGTATTGCTTCCGTGATGCATCAAGTTCAACAGGCTGAACTACAGAATAGCTTTACATTCTTGGTGTCGAATGCTAGGACCAAGGCGAACACATATTGGAAGGCCTTCATAGTCAAAGCCTTGGATTCTTGCATTCAAAATGATACAGGTTCTGACGCAAATGGATCTGTAGATCCTTTCTTTTCTGTTCAAAAAGGACAATGCCGATTTCCCATGTATCACCTCATACACATAATTGGTTTGCCTGACGTGAATCACTATGACATCGCTATCTTCAGTGGCTCTTCTCAAAACATGAGCGTTAGAGCAACTGAAAAGGACTACAATATCGTGAAAAGAAAGTTGACTACTATTTGGCAAGCGTCTCACAAACAGCCGGGTGACATGAGCAACTATAGAAGTGTCATTCATTGCTACTGGATTCTCTGGGGCCTCATGTTGAAACCCATGGATACCAACGAAAGCGTCACGGTGAACAATGCTAAATATGAGTGGTCCATTGATCAAGACTACTACGATATTATGTACCCGATTAGTGTGTCCATGTTGGTTCTCTGGTGCTTCACGTTCACCACGTGCGGAGCTGAATCCTCCCGATTCAAAGATGCTGACATAGACTTTCAGCTGGCTGACGAAATCAACTTGGAACAGCTCTATGGGTTGGTTGCAGAAGGTGGATGCGAGTACTTGTTTCGTATTCGGGAGGAGTTCAAAAAACACATTCAAGATGAAGGGTTGACCTCGGATTATTTGCTCCATTCTGTGAAAGGCAGTGGAAGACAAGTGCTGCCGCATGAAGCCGTGTCAGTGTACTGTGGTTTGTTGCCAAAGATTACATGCAAGGAAAACATGAGCGGACTCTGTCTCTTGGTAGGAACGGAATTGCTCAAAAGCCAGTGGGAGATTGTTCGGGAAAACGCCAAACTTATCATAAACTGTGGCCTCCGATCCCTTGGCAAAGAAAGCATACATTGTCCTGATCTTTTCAGTGATGGCGATTGATTGAACATAACAATACAATGCATTTTACGAACGTTAATTATATTGGATAGCGCTGACTATACCACAGTAAGTATGCAAAGATAAATCAGAAATAAAGAGAAAATGCGTCATGAGGAATGTGTGAGTTTAGACCAACAAAACAGCATTCACACATCCATCTCTGTCAGGCTCATTTGTGATCTGCGCATACTTACCCCAAACAACCTTACCTCCAGCAGTGACCAAACCCAATTCGGACACATTGACTTCAATAATAGTACCCTTGGTGAGGACTCCCAATTGGGTGTACATAGGAGACTGCGGGTTCTTCTTGACTCCCAAGATAGGAAGGAACACAGTGACCTTCAATTCGGGGTGTGTGACATTGGCCTTCTTCTGTCTTAAAGCAGAAGGACGAATGATTCTCTCCATCTTAACGGGTCTCCGCGTGAAGCCCTCTCCCACGAATGTATGCTTGGTAATCATTCTCTTCCAGGACTTGGACTTGGACTTTCCTGTTTTTATGACCTTGAACATCTCCTCTTCGGAAATACCTCTGACTTTGGGCAAAGGCACAGAAAACTTGTCTGCCTTCTCCATTCTCTTCTGCTTGATACTAGAGGAGATGGCCTTGGCGGTGTTGTTGGTTTCACGGTCCAACAAATATGTGGGCAATGCTTCTCCGTCGTCTTGTTTTGGAGTGGCAGGACCCTTGACCTTGGACTCTTGATGGGCCTTGATCTTCTTCTTCATAGCCACCTTCTCGGCGTACCTCTTCTTGGCAAACTGTTTACCTCTCCATCCCTTCAAGCTCTGGGCATCCTTAGCGACTCTGTGACCCTCTCTGGCCTCCTTTTTCCGCTTCCTCTCCTCGTGGTCTAAACGTCTACCATGTTGCTTGATATGCTGCTCAATGTATTCGTTTTGAGGCATGGCGGTGTTTAGGAGAAGGAGAAAATTCGTGGAGTAAAAAAAGATGAGATGAGATACTGAAACATCCGTGCACCACGGAGTGTCGCTGTGAAAGGTGTACGCTACCAAGCCCCGAAGTACTGAATGCTGGCACTCCGACTGCCCGACACCACGAATAAGTCGTTCAGTTGCCGCCGTATTCGAGTCCAGCTTTTCTCGGCTGGTGCAGCCAAGTAGACTGTACACAGGTGCTGTTCCACCAGCAAAGTGGCTGCTTCGAGCTTATTTAATCTTGTACATTTTAGGCCATCGCTAGGGGCTTTCAGTATGTGTCCACTGGGAACCAAAGTGGACCACCATCAGTCTGCCAAAGTCGGCTGCAACTTCTTCTGCGGTCTACGATTTATTTTTCGCGATGCTCATCATCTTTTTTCCTACGTAATCTCAGTCACCTTTCACTTGATAGAGCCCATTCTAAAGCGTCTTTCACAATGTCTACTTTAGATCAGCACATCACAGCCATCATAGCGTCTTTGAAACAGACCCATCTGTCTGTGGAAAGCACGCAAACTACGTATGTTGACGAGGCCGAGCTTTGGATTCCGTCCATGGTGAAGCAGATCATGCAAACTTCCAATACACAGTTGGAGGGCATGTCATTGTTGGCTTTGAAAAGCAACTCGCTCTTGTCTTATCTTGAAAACTTGGTGTTGATTATCTTGTCACACCTAGAAAGGCTACAAAACGAATCTTCTGCCGAAGACATTAAGGCCAAGGCGGTGGAATCTGCAATCAAACAACGCGTCACATTGGAAAAGGGTATAAAACCATTGGAGAAAAAGTTGTCCTATCAGCTAGATAAGATGGTCCGAGCATTCCATAGAATGGAGGAGGAGAACGTTAAGTTGGAGCAGAAAGTGAAGGAAAAAGAGACCTTGGCTGAGGAGCATGGCGTTTCAGCGTCCGACTCCAACTCCGACTCTGACTCCGACTCCGAAGACTCCGACGATGCTCTTTCTTACAAACCCGATGCTGCAGCATTAGCTAACATGGTCCCCAAGAAGAAAGTGTCTGAAAGCAAAGGAAAGCAACCAAAGGACGCCGAAAAAGATGCCAAATACCAGCCTCCCAAAATCTCTGCCGTCGCCCCACCTTCCAACTTTGACGACCGTTCGTCAGGAAGAAAATCGAACAGAAAACTACAGAGTATGGAAGAATACTTGGCAGAAAAGTCGGACTTGCCACAATCAGAAAACTCCATTGGCTCTACAATCTTGGGCCATGGTAGAGGTGGAGACAGGACAGGAAAAGACAAGCAGAAGGACAAAGAGGTGCAGCGTTACGAGGAAAGCAACTTCACCAGATTGCCCACTACCGCAACCAAGAAAACTCACAAGCAGAGAATGGCTGAAAGAGTTAACCATTTTGCTGGTGAAGATTGGTCTATGTTTAATAACAAGAGACGGCTCAAGGAGGGAACTTCAAGAAATAAACTGTCGGGCTCCACCTGGGACAGAGTCAAAAGACAGCGTTCTTAGAGTAAATGCATATCAATTGAAGATGGGGCTATGTAAGTGTAACAAAAATTCAACTTCACGGCTTGCTTGCCTCTTAGCGCCTGGGTGACCAGTATCGTCGAGGCTTATCCAAAAGACTGATAATAGCGCTCTCTCGGGTTAAATGGTGAGCCAATGCTAGGGTCGAAACCGGCCAGCCCATACAATTGACCTGTTGAATTATTGTATGACAAAGGATGTGGATGGTATTGTTGGGCTTCATTCCCAACATTCGTTTTTTGATGACCTGTCATTTGCTTGAGTCCAATGGTAGGTATCTGGTTATAGTCGAAGAGCAGGTACTGTTCTGTGGCTGGTCGATGGTTACGCATATACTGCGCGTTATCATATACCTGCCCAGACTGCGATCCGTTAAAGATCGAAGGCCTCATAGACACAGAGTACTGCTGTCCTGGGTATAAAACATCTTTGGCGCTCTCCCGAGCTACCTGCGTCAGATTGGCGCTAAAGGTTGCGTGATTAGTATAATTCATTTGTGGATATTTTGGGTTAGTCACTTGAAAATGGGGCTTGTTTTGATTCTTCATGATGGGCTCGATTGACTTATCGTGAAGACTGGAATGTTCAGGTCTCAAATAGTAATTCCCCTGAAGAAAAGGCTGACGCATAAGCGGATAGTCACCACGCAGTTCCATTGGTTTTGTTTCGGCGTTATTGATATTCAAATTTGTCATTGACTGGTCCAAGTCATGAAACTCATAACGCTGGTCACCGTTATAATAATCAAAGGAGTTTGCAAGACTGGGATTTCTTGAGTCAGGTTGCTTATGCTGGGGAATGAACCTTTCTTTTTGCAAGGACATTTGCGATGACTTCCAAGTATCTTTGTTCAGCGCTTTCCAATATGGTTTGGTTGAGCCGTTAATAATCATGTTTATTTTCATTTGGATTCTTTTCCCGAAGGACGATGTGATGTGGCAATCATTGAGCCACTTCTTGATGATCTGTACCTGTAAAGTATCGACAGAAGATTGAAAGTAGTCATCCAAAAGATCTCCCAAAGCTGGCAATATCACCCTTTCACCAGAAATTGACTCCGAAAAGTATACCCCATTGGGATGAATCAATATATCAATAAGAGTCTGGATAACGTAATTGCCGTAAGGGTCATTCACGATTTTATTCAAATCAGAATTGAGAATGAAACGTATCATAGTGAATTTCAAATTCGAAAACTGGATGCCCTCCGAAGCGGAGGACGCCGCCGCTTTTGGTTTGGGTTTGTATTCATTGGTGTAGCAGTTCTTCAAAAGCTTTTCAATGACGTTGGACGAGAATTTCAGGGTACACAACCCCCGGATGCCGTAATTGGTAATGTTTTCAAACAACTTGACGTTCACATCAACTGAGTCAGTCGAGATCAAGTATTGCAACACATAATTACCAAATTGATCGTTGACAAGCCGCACAAAATTTGAGTACTTCAAAATAACGCTGGAAAACTCCAAACGTTGCGCTTCATTGACATGATTCAAGCACTTCTGCAAAACACAACAACCATGTTTATGTGTCGCTACCACCAATAAATCTCGGGTGATGGCATCATATATGAATTGACAATTTTCTGGAGGATACTTGTTCAAAATCTTCTGAATGACATGATTTCCGTTTAAATCCTTTATCAACTCTATGATGTAGTTTATTAAGCCCCTGACCAAAAGCGACAACTGATAATCATTGGACATTTTATCAACGATTTTTTGCAACGCACGAGTTCCATGTTGGTTGATGGAGATTTGAAACAAGTTCGTGCTCAAGGATTCCATAAACTTGTTAAGGATCGACTCATCACAGTAATCAATCAACTTTTGCACCAAGTAATTTCCAAATGGATCGATAATCAACTCGTACAAGCTCCCTTCAATCTGTTCAAAAATGATTGCAAAGTTGGCTAGTCTAGCCTGAGCACTAGGCACCAGATGCTCATCTATTCTCTTTTGTAGAAAGCGACACCCATGCTGGTCCTTGGCCAACTTCATGATGACGTCTCTCAAATCAGACAAGGGAGTCTTGTTGATGGACGATAAGTATTCCTTGTCAATCTTTCTCCAGCGCAACAGCTTCTTGTCCAACAAGCTTTCGGAGCCCGGTGGGCCCTGGTTTTCTTTGTCGGAAAAGGAGTCACCCGAGAACTGGCGGCTGTGAGTGGGGAGCGGATTCGAGCCGCCGTCCACACTAAAGCTCAGCAAATTCAAATTGCCAGTCTTGGAGGGATCCCAGATTTGCACGTGTCGGGACACGTACTGGGAAGTTGGTGGGGTGGTAGGCTCAGATATCGATGACGCGGAGTTGATGGACAAGTTGTGTGAGTGTTTGGAATTACGACCTCGTTCGCCATCTTGACTCATTATAACGGGGGTTGTTGGCAAAGGTGGTGCAAAGCAGGAGAAATCACTGGCCCTTAGTAACTCGCAGTTGAAGGTTGCGATGGTAGGTAAGAGAGTGCAAATAAGACACAAACTCAAATATCAGAAATTGCTTAAGTTGATTGGATCGGGATACACAGCAGAAGCCGTTTCGGTTATGCTGTTATGTGGCGTTGATCTGTGAAACGTGGAGTGATCGATCAGTGTGTTTGTGGAGTGAAAAATGGAATGCACCAGATCAAGCGAAATTACTCTAGACCGTGCCGTAAAAAGGGAATCTTCCGAAAAGGCACAGTAAAAACGCAGGAGGACAGGAGACGGGGAAGGGATCAATGCTTTATAGAAATGGCGGATTATGCTCGAGTATATGGGAGCGGTAAAGAGAAAAAATGTCGGGTTGATTTCGTTGAGTAGCGCAGTGAATGCAAGCTGGCACGAGGCCTAACACACTACGGACCTTGCACACTATTTTCTTATACACTACGGGCGAAAATATAAAACCCTATTGATCCTCAAATCAACACAGGCCTGCACCCACGCCACCGTCTACTCCAACATACGTCAACGCTACGAGCATGGCCTGAACATAACATACGCCAAAATGGCAATGGTAGGAGTTGCTGGCTATACGGCAATGAAGGCATATGGGTAATGGCTACACGTTTAGTCTGGCGTAGGTGCACTGTGACGCATGCGTAGACAGGGGTAACATGATTGGTGCATGTGACAGACGGCCATGGTACGGACCATGGGCCACTAGGCGCAAGGCTCAAGCCCGGGTATGGCGGGTCTGCTGCGGTGAGCGTATGTCGCAGAGCCCAGCGACATTTCCGAAGGGGGCTTTTTTTTTTCTTTTTCCGGTGCTGAAACACTCTGCATGCCTCTTTGAGAAGCCGATAAAACATGTGTTTCTGGAGATGATTGGCCAAACTGGATATGCCACAGTTGCCGTTTAAAATATTTACTTTAAATATCTATTTATATGTGTGCTACACCCGAATTCTGTGGACAAAGTGTTCGCGGGCTCCAAGTGCTAGAGTGACCAGAATAAACGTATTGTTCTATTTTTATTGGCCTTATCTCTTCAAGCTGTTCTCAACTGCCGAGGCTCCAACACGCTGGCCGACAGGCACTGCCGCATGAAGAAGAATTACACAGGTCTGTTTGGATTGTTTGCCGCGACCTGTCCCTAGAATGTCGTCCGCCAAGCACGTAACCGCACTACTGTTGAGCTGATGCAATCTCCCATACACTCCAGAGTAGCCCGAGATTTAGCCCTGAAAATGCGGTCAATCTATACTTTCAAGCCGTATTGAACGCAGGTTGCGCATTTACGTAGCGCTTCGTCTGCACGAAGAAATTCAATATGTCCTCGTAAAAGATGAATTCCCCATGGGCTAGAACACTAGCAAATCGTCTCTTGATCCGGTCTTGCTGCTTGAATTCGGACAATCTTTTGTGTTCCGCCGCTTCTTGCGTACTGACGAAATCTCCAGTCATGTATCCGGGTGGTGACAGGTACTTATCCATGACCTGCGAACGATCCCAGCTCAAATCTTCGTCCTGCTTAGGCTCGTCACTATCCCAGACTGGCCCCGCCATTTTTTTCCCAAGACCCGCTCCATTAAAAAAATCCCGATATGATTTTTCCTGATTTTTTGTCATCGTTCCGAGCTTAGTGTTGATCTTTGAGGTGGGTTTCCACTCAGGGTTTGGCACAAAATCGTCTAACGCCCAGCGCTTTTCTGAAATAGGATTTCTCTGAAGGTCCATGAGAAATTTCGGGTCATCCTTTTTGGACTGGTAATAGATTCGGAGAAATTCTACCCTCTGTAGCGCTGTGTAATGGGAGGGATATTTCGGAATACTGTCAGAAACGCCCAGCCCGCAAGTAAGTCCCCCAAGCGGTTCAAACTCGTCTTGCGAGTCGGCTACAACTCGTCTATTGTCAGCATCGTCGCCAACAAAATTGCCGACCATGACTCCCTTAATCTTCGCCTTTTTCTTCACCGGGCTCACATCGACGAAAACATCGCAATCATCTCGGAGATCTGCGACAGCTAGCCCGTGATTTTGACTGCTGGAATCAGAATATTGCGTCGGTAGACCGTTAAATTGAGAGCTTGTTACGTCGCTCTTCGGCGGCTCACGGTCCATCAAGAATTGCTTTCCCGTAGCGATAACCTGGCTACCGCTCGGCTTTTCAGGACTATGCCTCTCTCTTGCGACGATCCCCTCGCCCCCTTTGATGGGGCTTGATAAAATTATTACCTTTTCCTCGTTTATTTTCTTGGTGGGCGGAGCCATGGACACGCTTGACATGAAAGCATGCTGGGGAGCCGAGATCTGGCCCGAAAGCTGAGCTTCTAGACGCAGTATTTTCAGCTTGAGGGCTCTGTTTTCTTCTTGGAGGGCACGATTCTTCAGCTTAACGCCTCTTAATTTGGCGTTGAACTCAGAAATGATCTTTTTTTGAAAGTCCATGTCGTTGCCCTCGAGCTTGCAGTCCAAGAGCCCAGCCACGGTTGTTATTCGCGAGAGCTCATCTTGGATGTTAGCTACTGCATTGAGAATTTGACGATTTGTATTCATTTCATTTCGTGTTCAATCTATGCAGAGCGTGCCCCCTGGGTGGAGAAGTCGCAATGAGCTGGCGTGTTGATGTCCTGCGTCTGGAGGCGCGCCTCCTTGCGCGCATTTTGCAACAACACCAGTACCTTTGTTTAATGGCTGCAAAATAGTGCGACTTTGTTCTTGAGTGTCTTCGAAGAAGGCCTCGTATTGTATGCACGCCTGCGCGGCCGGCCCTTGCTTCAAGATGCGAAAGCTTCGCATTTTTTCTACTCTCTTCAGCGCACCTGGTACACTACGCTGGCCAGTGCAACGACCTATCATTTAACGGGGAATTTTGGAGAACTCGATAGTTCTTATCTCGCTCACTCTATAAGCAGATTTCCAGAGTCCGCTCCCCGAACTACGACGGATACTTGGTGCGTCATTGTAGAGACTCTTTCACTGGCATTAAAGAAGGATTCTGTCATCATGCCTATCCATAAATAAAAGGCGCAATTTTCTTCACGTCCTCTTGACTCCCAGAGATAAGATAGTTCAAAGAGCATTCCTTCAAATAATGGAATTACATTATGAAACTAAATTTCTAACTACAAGCTTCGGATTTAGGCCAAAATTAGGTATTAGACCAGCTATTAAAGATCTAGAGGGTAAATTTCAAAGTACAAGATGGGTTATGGAAGGCGACTTAAGGAAAGCTTTTGATAAAATTAATTAACTGGTGTAATTTTAAAATTAGCTGTTTATGCTATTCTAAGATTAATTTTACTACTTTATTTGTAATAGAACTGGCCCGCTATTAATCGTGGGTATTGCCCACGGACTCTCACCGATGCTAATAGTGTGCGCGTATACTACCGCTGACCACATGATCTATGGTCAAGTGATTAGCTGGAGCAAATTTCTGCTTTCTCAAGGTGCTGCTAATTTAAATTACTTCACCGAAGAAACGTTTCTCCTGGTGTGGAACAGCTTCTGTGCCAGCGGGGCGCTACACCCGTGCACCACACAAAATTTCGTCTCACATCAACAATTCTCACCGCGCTACTTCTCACAACACCTCCCGCCGCTTTCCCTTCCCCAATGTTCGGCGCCTCCACTACTCTGTCAACGGGGCCTTTCTCTTTGGGTTCCAGTACGTCCGCGGCTCCAGGCGCCTCAAACTCCTTGAGCGGCTCGCTGTTTGGCGGTGCCCAGAAGCCGGGACTCTTTGGCTCAACAGCAAATAACCAACAGTCCTCAAGCTTTTCCTTTGGCAGTTCCAACCCAAGTGGGTTCTCCGCTCAAAAACCTGCTGCTCCCTTGGGCACAACTGCTCCCTCCGGTGGGCTCTTTGGCAATTCAGCCCCAACTCAGAACTCTTCAGCATCAGGGGGTCTTTTCGGCAACAACAACAATAACAACAACAACAACAACAACTCTGCAAATGGCGGTTTGTTTGGAGCTTCTAATAATAACACTGCTGCCAAGCCAGCAGGCGGTCTTTTCGGCTCCAACACTAATACATCAGGCGGCCTTTTTGGCTCCAATACTAATACATCCGGTGGTCTCTTCGGAAATACGAGCAATAACAACACATCAAATTCGGCCGGGTCCGGTTTCGGTGCCCAAAATACTGGAACTGGAGTTGGTGCTACAGGTGCCTCTGGGGGGTTGTTTGGGCTGAAACCCGCTGCTCCTACAGGTGGACTTTTCGGCGGCAATACCAACCAAGCTTCGACAGGAGGCGGTCTTTTTGGAGGAACCCAGGGCACAAATAGCAACACTTCAAATGGACTCTTTGGTGGTGGCGGCCAAAACACTCTGCAACAAACAGGAAGCATGTTTGGAAACAATACAAGTACTTCAAGTAGTCTATTTGGAGGACAGCAGCAGCAACAGCAACAACAGCAACAACAGCAGCAGCAAGCTACACAACTCACCGCCATGACCCGCTTTTTAGATCTTCCGCAAGAGGTCAAAAATGAATTACAGCAGCTTGATCTGTATATCGAGAGACAGCATCTCATTGCGGCCACATTGAATGCAGACATGCCAAAGCACGACCAGTTGATAAAGTCCATACCCAGTGATGTCCGCTACTTGCATACCAAGATCTCCTCCATCAAGCAGGCTCTCAGACATGATGAGCTGCAACTCAAAGCATTAAAGTCAGTGAATGATGAGCTAACGGAGGATATCAGTAACATCATGCAGCTCATAATCCAGCTTTCCACCCCGGGAACGAAGCTCTCATCTTCTTTCCATCTCAATGAGTTTTTCATCAAGAGAATCCAGAAATACAAAGAGATGTTGAGCAGTTACGAGGCAGTCATCACGGAAAGTACAAATGCCACTTCCGGGTTGGAGCAAGCGTGTAATGAGGCCCAGGGTGACATCTACAACGTGGTAGAGGTGGTCAAAAGCCAATATGGTCTTTTCATGGAGCTCTGTGAGGTTGTTGCAAAAATTCACACGGAGGTGAGCCATCTACAGTAACGACTTGGAAGAGCAATAGATGTCCTGTATAGAGTAACCACATAAACGCGAGTCTCTCTTCTATCTCCAGGTACCCATAGATGAGTGCCAGAGCAGATTACCTATCGAAGTATTTATCTAACAATGACAATAAAGTAAAAGCAAAGTCACTGAAGAAAAAAGACAAGACCAGGAAAACTGCCACAAATGCCGGGCTTCCGAGAATCGTCGTGCATGGACAGCTTGCGGCCAGTTCAGAACCCACTCAACTTCCTATCAATGCATTGGACGACGATGTCGACGAGTATTCCCCAGTTCAGGTCTCTGATGCCACTCAAAGAAAAGCTAACAAAGGTTTTAAGAGAATCGATAACGGCAAAATAGCGAAAGCTGAGCACATACAAGCGCCGCAAAGCCTGGCGTCAGAACGGCCAAACCAAACGGTATACAGAGACCTGAGCGGCCGCATCATCGATTTGGAAGCCAAACGTAACGAGCTCAAGGCCTCAAAAGAAAAGGAGCATGAAGACAAAAAACTCGAGGTGCAGCAGATCAATACGGGCGATATGGACAGAATACGCACAGCAGAAGACCGAGAGAAAGAGAAGAATAGCACCCGCTTCGACTACTCCAAAACGGACCGCGAGTACGTGGAGCACATGAGCAAAAAAGAACAGTTCGATGATCCTCTCAACTCTTTTGCCGATAAGCCCCACGCGCCCCAAAGTATGTTCAGTGCTACGGGCCGTCCTGTTTATGCGAAAGGTGCACATCCCATCAATCGATTCCAAGTGAAAGCAGGTCACTTCTGGGACGGCATAGACCGGTCCAACGGATTCGAAGAGAAACTTGTCATGAAGAGAGAAGAGGCCCAAGTCAGCAAAATCAACAAGAACGCCTTCCAAGAATCATACACCGAATACGACTTCGACTAGGCGCACCCGTACACCGCGGGCTCATCTCATGCGTGCATATTCATCATCCCAGCCCCAGAACAATGAGCCCTCCAGAGCTCCCGGGATTCTACTATGACGATGAGAGAAAAAAGTATTTTCGAATAGTCAACGGGGACCAACGTGTCAACAGCCCATATTCGAACAATACCATACGCGTCAAGGAAAGACGCGAGAAGTACACGGCCAGTGCTACCAAGAAGCAAAAGGTTCGAGGGAACGGGACTGACGTTGTCGAGGCTGATTCCAGCAGGGCCCAAGATCTTGCTAGATGCTCCACCAAGCATTGGGACCAGTTTCTTCGCGTTAAATTGGCTATACTCGCTCCGGAGAACACCTTTCATCACATCCTCTCAGATTACAGTGAGCTTGGGAGCCCCCGATCCTATTCCATTTGGCCAGGATTAGACAGCGATACTTGCTTTACTGTACAGGGCTCAATCATCAAACTTTTCCACGCAAATGTTAATGGAGAAGACCTACGAAATGCAAGCTATACTCATTCACTCTTTCCCTTCTTGCAGGTGGACGCCTCCGTCGATAATCAGGCCAATGACATCATTTGTCTTGATAATTGGGTGTTCGTGCAGTTTGGGAAGCTTTTTTCAGTCACGAAGTGGAGATGCATCGAGAAAAACAAGTATGATGTGACAGACCACACACAGCAAATAGAACTTGATGTATCTAGCGCTTATACGCATGAAAGTGCCGAGACTCCCCTGCTAGATCGAGTTTCCGGGTGCTTGAAATCAATGGGGACAGATACATACTTGAACCTCCTTTTGACCAATGGAGACCTGGTGCTCTATAATTTGAATCATCGGAAAGTGGTTCAGATCAAACGCCTTTCGAAACCTCATCAAAACTTAGATATGAGCGGCTTTCGAGTTGTGGGTGATATTTGGGGGTTTTACTCCAATAAATTGCTTATTTTGGTGAATTTCAAAACTCTCAAGCTGAAAAGGTATCCCTTCGAATCCCAGATTTATCATTTCGAATTAGCAATGTCTTCGCCTCATATGGTTGGCTTGAAGCCGACTTTGGACTTGGTGGTTGTGACGCAAAAAAAGGTTATCCTACGGCGTATCGAGGTTTCCACTCTCAAGAACCTGTCTGTAGATCAGACTGTTTCCATCCACAATGATAACCAAAGTCAGCCTCTCGTATATAAAAGCGGGGACTACATTATTGTGGA
Organism: Metschnikowia proteae; assembly: GCA_002370515.1. Classification (NCBI taxonomy): domain Eukaryota; kingdom Fungi; phylum Ascomycota; class Pichiomycetes; order Serinales; family Metschnikowiaceae; genus Metschnikowia; species Metschnikowia proteae. Next base: position 507,312 of record NKYY01000004.1, on the reverse strand, counting down.
GGAGCTTCCAAACATGATGAAGGTGATCAACTTCGCCTTGTGTCTTACGGAACAGAAACCCATTGAATGCACATCAGTGATGACCCGAGATGGCAAGCCTCGGTTAGTATCTTTTGGGGGACACACTTACTGGACAGACTCCAAGAATTCCCTCAAGTATCGATGAGGAACCCCCTTCTTACAATTGCAAATGAACCTAGTTGTGATATCTATCTCTTGTGACACAGCTAAGTACTTCTTTGCCGCATAAAGGATCACATGTAGCCCTTCAAATGAACTTATCCTGTGAGCTTTGGAGCTTAACGTCTGATGTAATTGGAGTAAGCATTGTAGTCGAAGTTACCAAACTTGTAGTCCACGTCCATCAAAAGTTTAACGGCGTCAGAAGACTTGTAGACATAGTCCGCAGGTAACGTGATCAACGCGTTAGACAAATCAGCCTTTGATGTCAATCCATTCAGTTTGTAAAGCTGATCTTGGTTGAAATACATAACCCTTGGCTTGCTATTGTAGACCTGATCATTAGTCAAGTCGTAAACCCCTGGGTAACCACTCACAGCCTTAAAGTTGGACTCCTTGGTGTTGGGAGGATGTAAAGGAAACAACTTTTGCAACAACTCGTACGATGCTAAGGTGAAACCAAATTGGGGAGAGGATCTGAAAACTCTCGCCAAAGAACCCTTGAAGAATGCAGCAACACCCTCTTCCTTCAAGATCGTACCAAAGGCATGTGTGATACCTTTATACTTCACGTCACCCTTCTTTGCCTCCATTTGCAACCTGGTTTTGATCACATCTGCGGGGGTCGTGAAAAATGCTGCTGGGGCACCAGCCATGGCGCCAGAAACCAATAGTTGCCAGGTGCTCAAAGAGTGCTTTTTGTTTGGATCAGTTGGGTCAAAATCAAACAAGTGGTATTTGAGGTTTGCGTAAGTTGGAAAGTAAATGGCGGAAAAAGGAACATCTCTCAACAAGCAAGCACTGGCGCCTCTGTATAATCCCTTCAAACCCAACTGTTTTATTATGGAGCCTGCGGTTAGTCTCTTGTGTGGTATTTCGCCGGGGTTTAACGTCTTTGCAGCGGTATTACCTCCCTGCATCTGTAATCTTATCTTAACAATTTCCAAAGGATTGGTGAAAATAACTTGACAAGCACCGGCAGAAGAGCCTGCCAAGATCTCCCAAGGCATGGTGATGGACCCATCCTCAGCGGAGCCGATTTTACGCATCAAGTCATTCACGGTCAATTTGATAGCTTTTTCTGGAGCTACTCCAACTAACTGGGCACCTAGACCAGAATACAAGCCCTTGAATCCCTCCTTTCGCAAAACCTTTTTGAGACAATCGAGCGAGTTGGCATACAAGGCATTGTGTTTCTGGGCCTGCATTCTGGTCTTGATTAAGTCAATTGGGTAAACAGCAGTGGCACCAATACATCCTGCAATGGAGCCCAAGAAAAAGGAGTACATGGAGTCGAAAATTGGCCACAACAGGAAGTTGTCATCCTTGATAGGCTGCGCAGCAGGGTGCTCGAAGGTCGGCGCCAAGGAGTTGGAGTTGTTGATGAAGTTTGGATTCAAGATAGAGATCAACTCTCGTCTTGGAATCTTCTCTTCATTTCTATTAATCAAGAAAAACAACAAGTCCAATTCGTGCGTGGAAATGGGCTTGAAGTTGGAGGATTTCAACAAGTGATCATTCAAATGTTTGTGCAAGTCCGTCTTGGAGATAAGGATGTCGGATTTGTCCGAAGTAGTGGGAGGGGTATTAGCGATCACCTCGTTCACCAAGTCCAATTTGCTCAAGCAGTTGTAAATCAAGAGAAGGCTGGACAAGTTGAACTCGGTCTTTTGGAAGAATTCGGGCAACGTAGACAAGTTGTTCTTCAATTTTGAGGACAATTTATGGTTAAGGTTGGTCGACAACAAGTACACCAATTCGTCCCCGCTTATGACACCAGACCTCTTGGAAATGACCTCGAAGCCGCCAATGAGTTTGGTCACGGGCAAGTTATTAATCAAGGAAATGAAATCTAAGAAGTCGATTTCACCGCTGGGAGAAAAAAAGCGTTCCAAGTAGGTCCAATTCAACTTTCTAGCATTCATTTGGTACAGTGGATCAATTGACTTGTTCAACTTGTTCAAGACCTCAATGCAGTCGGTGTAAGATAATTTCTTCTCGCTTCTGGCAAGGCCATTGAAAAGCACCTTGAATTCACCGTCATCGGAGGTCAAAACTTCGATAAACGAGACAAAGTCCTGTTCGTTGACATAGCCTTTGTGGTCCTTGTCGGCCATCAAGTATAATAACGCATAAGACTGTTTAGGCAAGTCGCTTGGAAACGGCGAAAGGATAGTGGCAAACTCCGGAAGTGGGAGGTACTTTTCCTGAGAGGGGGCATCGACAATAGCGAACTGCTCGAAGATTTCTCTAGCTTTGAGTTCGGTAGTCATCGGGGCGGAAATCTGCGGCGTCTGCGGTGGAGGGTGGAAATATATATACGGCGGGCCCGGAAAAAATGCTAGAATGACACCGGTTTCGCGCTCACTTTTCAGTGACGCTTCTCCACTTCAACCATCGTCTGCTGCGCGCTTCCGTGGGGCCGTAGCTCATGCGACCAAAGCTGGGGTCTCGGGGTTAGGCGCCGCACCCACGGCCACCGGCCACCTCCGCTGGTGTACACCAAATATATAATTGCAAGTACTTCGCCAGAAGAGATAGTCACGTCCATTGCGTTGGAGTTGCCTATGGTTTGAACACCTTGCACTCACACTGCTGAGGTTTTCCTGAGGGGCCAAGTTGCGCTTTGTTAAGACCGGCGTTGTCATTGGTACTCTGCCACCGGTGCGCCGGCGAGTGACAAAAGTAGCTGGACTCAACAACCAATTTCTGCAAGGAATTGGTTGATAATTACTCGACCATGGGCAAATACAAAGTACAAAATGTAAGTACACCAAATACAAAATACAAAATGTAAGTACACCAAATACAAAATACAAAATGTAAGTACACCAAATACAAAATACAAAATTTAAGATTTCCAAATACCCAGATACATTAATGTATGTATACGCGAGTATACCCGAGTATGCCCGAATTGACCCAAATACAGTACCCTGATCTGATTCTCGTCGATGCGCTATCTAGTCTTCTGAAGAAAGTATAGCACTGCCCATCGCTGCTACCGCAAGCAAACCTAACTTGTTCCCGGCGCTTCCGTAAGAAGCCTTATATGTAGAACGATAACGTTGACTAGCGCATGCCTGGTGCGACGCCTCCGCTCAACCGAGGTGGGGGATTGTTTTTTCCGGGGTAACGTCGCACCGCGAGTGCAGGAAACCCCACCGCCCGTTGCGGCATCGACCGGCTGCGACACGACACATTGCTGATTATGGGCTGGATCTCAGTGGCCGTTCATTGCCCTAGCGAGCAGGAGGATTTCCCCTTACATGATTTTGTCAACACATATAAGAGGTCGCCGTGGAGCGATAAAAATACATTGAATCTAGGCCGATCTAGGTGCCCAGCTTTGAATGGGCAGCAACAATGACAATTTTTAACTTTCGGTTGCGGCCATACCAAGTGGAAAATACTGTTTCCCGTCCGATCAACGTTAGTCAAGCCACTTAGGGCCACAGTGAGTAATGCAGTGGGAGACCATGTGTGAAATTGTGGTGCTGCAATCTTTTTGCTTCCGTCCACGGTTAGCTGCTCCAATCGTTGGAATAGTTTGTCTGGGGAGGACATGACGTTCAGAGCGTTCAAACCCGCTCCTCTTTCGGTGCATAAGTCTGCGCCCTTCGGTTTCATGGGTCACGTGACCCTCACCTAATCTTCTGCTCGTGCTCACCACTCCACCCGAAAATGGCTACTGGTGCCCCTGGTATGTGATCACTCGCTTACTGCTCCTCCATAACTAACCATAGGCGGTGGATTTCGGTCGTGGACCCCTGCGCCCCCCGAAAGAGGTTCGTTTCCTTTGGACCATTTCGGCGAATGCAAGCAACAGATGATGGACTATCTTCAGTGCATGAAGTTCACGGAAAACAAAAACGCTCCAAATTGCCGGATCTTGGCGAAGGGCTATTTGAAGTGCAGAATGGAAAACCAGTTGATGGAAGAATCCGACTGGGACTCGCTAGGGCTTGTCAATTTACCGGGGGACAAAAGTTCGACGCAGAAGAAAGCCGAGAAGTAGTAGCTTGACCCAATAACTACAGAGAGTTGATTTAGATTGAACATTGTAAATAGTCCTTATAAACATAATCAAAGCATAGTCACGAAAGTGGTATGGACCAATGTCTGTGGGTCTTGGTTGGAAACCTAGTTTTCAGCCTTGCCACCTCTTCCGCGCCCGCCTCTGCTACCGCCTCTGCCTCTTCCATTACCACGTCCTCTTCCGGACACCCAACCCTTGGGCTTATTTGCCGATTGACCATCTTCTGCGGGAGCTCCGTTTTGAGCTCTGTTTTGACCATTGGGCACAGGAATATATGGCATTTGTCCTGGTGGAAATTGCGGATGCTGTTGCATGAATTGAGGTGGCAACGGAAGTCCTGGAATTTGTGCAAATTCTGGACCGGGTTGCTGGTAAGGATGTCCGTAAGGTCCAGCAGGCATGGGTGCTGGGACTGCACCTTGATACATGACATTGTTGTAGATCTGCCCATAAATCAGCTTGATTGCCGAAGGATTGACCTTAGCGGCGGACTCATCATCTGCGTTTTGAGCTGGTGCTTCACCTTCGTTGACTTCTGAGGTAGCCTCGTTTTCTGCTCCATTTTGGCCTTTCTTCAACAACGTCAATAACTCGTTGCTTCTTTGGGCATTCTTGTCGTTGACGACTTTAGTAGAGTGTTCTTTGACTTGAGCCTTCTCTCCCTCAATCTTTTTGAACCGTGCACTTCTTTCAGCATTGGTGAGTGTCTTCTTAGACTTTGAGGCATTCGAGTGGTACACCAATTGTCTCTCAGTGAGGTTCAAAACTTGTGCGGATTCAACAACAGATCCTCGGTTGGTCTTCAACCTTCCTCCCATGTTATTACCACCAACCAAGGCATGGTCGAACACGATCGACAAAGAGGTCAACTCACCCTCTGCATTGATACCAACCACTGTACCCTTACTCAATTTGGGAACCTTACCTGTGTCAGACACGTAGATAATTCTGTCACCAAGTTCGAACCTTTGAGCATTGAGCAACTGGGAAGATACATGAGGGTTGATGACCGCCTCAACAGGAACGCCTTTCACATCTTTCTTGTCCAAAGGCAATGGGCGATTGATAAAATCTTGAATGTGATCCTCAATTGCGGCGATACTGAACCGGGTCAACTGTTCTGACTCCAACGATACCCTTTGAAACAGACTTTGAGCTGCCTTCAACCACTTTTGGATTTCCGAAAGTTCCTTTTCGTCGCATACTTCAGCAAAATGTGGCAAGTCACGGTTTTGTGGAAGCTTTTGGAGCTTGCTGATGAATTGAGGGAACCGATTAATGTAATTACGCATCAATTCCAATGCCAACAACGAGTATTGCCAGTATTTCTGAGTTTTCCGAGTGTAACCCATGACTTTTTGGCGCCGAGCCTCGAACTTAAGATTCAAACCAACATTCACCATTTTGCCGGACTTGTCCTTCATCATATAAGTACCTGCAATTTTCGACAAGAACAATGGGCTCACATGAAGCGTTTTAGCCATGTCAGAAGACGACAAATATTTGATCTCGTTCTTTTCAATTGCCAATCTTTTCTTACCGATACTCGGTTCCAAAGCGGACAGAATCTTTTCGATTTTCAAGTTTAGCTTGTTGTCGGTGTGACCAGCAACTGTAGCAGGAGCACCGTAAGCAAAAGCTCCTAAGAACACAACAGGCATATCAACAGGATACTCCTTATCAATGGCAATGGCACCGCGTGTGATGTACCTTTGGTCCTTATTTTTAACGGTCTCAACAATAGTTTGCAACGGGAATGGTTTTTTATCCGGAGAAAATGATTTCGTGAGCGCTCCTCTCTGAGTTCTAGCCAAACCAGTAACTTTTTGGACAAACGCAATGGCGTTTATAGCACCAACTTTAACGCCCTTCTCTTTGGCATAGGAGGACACAAGACTCGAGCGGAGTTTGTTAAACTCAGAGATCTCTTGTGGGGTTAGTTCACTAGCAACCGTACTCTTTACCCCAGCAGTTCTAACAGCCTCATACTTCATACCCTGCTCCCAAATTTCACAGAGTTTCGACTCCTCCAAGAATGGCCAGTTTGCATAGATGACTTTACCGACTAATTGGTTTGCAAGTTGGAGACCATTCGTATCTTTCCACACGTTCTCGAGGGTCAAAATCATAGACTCCGACTTGGAGGGGAAGTTGAAAATCTTAACATCCAGCAATGCCAACTTCGAAGTGAATGGAATTGTGAAAAGTGAAGGAAATCCAGCCAACGCATTTTTGCCGAGCTTAGCATTTTTGGGTAAAGTAAACTCAAAGTTTGGAAGGATTGTTTCCAAATGAAGCGTCTCCTCATAACATTTGTCGTGCTCGAGATTCTTGTAAAATCCAGGAAGCGGGGTGGGGTAGACTTGGTCATGTTGGGGAGTGAAAACAAACCGAATATCCTCGCCGTGAGAGTTACGCTTAGCTTCCTCTGGATTCAATTTAGCCTCGATAGGCTTCAAAACGTCAAGTAATCTCTTTTCATCAACAAAGTCGATCAAAACAACAGCTTCCCATGATGCTGTCTTACCATTTAGATCCATCTCAACATCATCAGGGTAAAAGTCTATAATTGGGGAGTGTTCATCCGTCATTAACGGCCTGTAAACGGCAGGCATCAACTTTCTAGATCTAGCTGGCAAGACAGCCATCAATTGCTCAAATGGCTTGAAAGGCTGCGAGTAGTCGAATTTCACATCTTCCTCATTATGCTCCAACATGTCATTAATACCCTTGGCAACATCTGAGATTCTGGGAGAGTAATGGAATTTGAAAAACCAACTCCACGAAGGGCATCCCTTATAGTAGTAATACAACACCCATTGCAAACCCTCGCAGTAATGTCTAGCAAAATTGGTGATTTGCTTGTCATCGGTAAAGTGCAATTTCTCTTTATAGTACTTCGTCTTGAATTCCACGAACTTGGAGTCATAAAGATCTTTGGCTTCTTTCATCAATTCTTCGGTAGCAAAGATGTTTGCAGATTGGTATTTTTTGAGAACTTTTTTGATATCAGCGACTCTCTCATCAAACTCCTCGTCATTTTCATATGGGGATATGCCGTCGACATCAATCGTGGCTTCGTAAGTGTCGTTGGATTGGGAGTGTACTAGAAGAAAACCAGTTTCTAAGGCGAGCTTTTTCAAAAACTCCAAATATTTCGATGCCAATTCAGTTGGGAGTTTGAACGATTGCAATTTGTCTTCGTTGGCCAAGGTGAGTAGCTCGTCGATAGGCTTGCAAGCGTTTTCGAGCAACCACGGTTGGATCATGCTCACCAACTCCTTCTCATCTTTCAAGATCAAGGTTTTGCCAGATCTCTCCCTTTTCCTCTCTCCGGCAATGGATATGTCTTCAATACGCTTGTTAAACCAATCCACATCGACATTTTGACTTTCATAATTCTCTAACTCAAACTCAGACAAATACTCGAGCCAAATAGACAATCTCTTGAAGTTGATCTTACCGCCCTCGTTCAAGTATCCGTCCATGTGCCTGATGCTCTGTTTGAAAGCAGCAATCAACAAAGGAAAGGCACCCTTGTTGATATGCAAGTCTGGCAAATGCGGTAAGAAATCATTACCAATGACGTACATGATCAAGATGAAATCATCCAATATCCTCTCGAAATCATAGCCAAACGACAAATCGTTGTTTAGATCTTGGAATTCTAAGCCCAAGTACTCTCTCAACAATGGCAACTGCAACAAGTAAAACTTCTGTTCCAGGACATCGGTCAAGGCTTTGTTGGAGCGAGAATTAAACACAACCTCTTCTCTGAGGATGGAGAAGTGCGGGTCGTGGGTGACGAGCCCCAAAACAATCAAGTCTGCATCTAACCCATAGATACAGTGTCTTGTGTTAGCATTGTAGTTGTCCTGAGACTTGATGCTTCTGATGTACTGCATGATTTTATGCTCTCCTTCTCCTGGTACCTCGTGTCCCGAAAGAATCACCTTCACGTTCGACCAGCGGGAATCTTCCGAGATTTTCTTATGAATGAAGTACTTCAAGTTTTGCGTGAGCTTGGCCATGAACTCTGTGCCAGGAGTGATGGCGTTTTTGTCGAAAGGGTCTTCCTTGGGGATGTCCAAACCCTCTTTAACGGCTTTACGCATGGTCTGCTCGGCCTCAATAGCGGTCCTGAATCTTCTGGCTCGCTGCTGGTTCATCTTGGCTCTCGGAGCCACACCGTCGATGGCCATGTAGAATACCTCCTTGGGTTTTATGATGTCGAACAAATGGTCAATGTAGTTGAAAATTGCTGAGTACATCTGGTCCTCGGTCATTCGGTTTAAAGTGCCGCTGTTGGAGTTGGTGGCGGTGTGAAGAATCGAGTTCATATCAAGATATAAATTGTCAAACTCGGGGATATTGTTGCCGTCGATCAACTGCGAGATCAAGGGCCATCTTTCAGAGATGAATCTGAAGAACTTTGGAATACCTGGGCGTTAGTACGGTACACGATAGGGGGGATCCAAACGAGGCGTGGACGAGTGACAACGCTGGGATTTGGTGGCATGCGTTCATAAGCGAGATGGCAAGCCCAACTCTTCTCGAGTTCATTCTGTGTAACATACCCATTTTAGCTGATACCTTTCTACTTCGCCGTGAAACTCAATTCGCTCAGAATTAAATTGGTGGACGACGCGGATGCGCACGACTTGGTATGCACACTGTCAACGCCTACGGACAACCGACGATTGCGGTTGGTATAATGATCAGTCAGACTTCAACAAAAATAAAAACGAGCTTCGCTGTACACAGCGTTAGACATGTCATCGAAGGAAAAAGAATGTGCAAAAGGCCCTGACAAGATGTAATCTGAAAGGATGAAGACGCCGCCACGCGTGCTTTTAACAGATTCGCCCTTCAGTGAGCGCGCGCTGCGAAAGAATATTTCGGCGACTCGCTCACCACCACGATATCTGGCACCAGTGCCTGAGTCCTCGTAGTTCTGTGCTTCAAGCGCGGAGAATTCTCTTCTATGCATTGCACAAAGTTTGAGCGATTCTCCGCATCGTGAAATACGAGTGTCTTGCTATCGCATCGAGTTGCTTTTGGCCCTGCTCAAAGTGCCGAGAGAAAAATGAAGGGTTTAAGACTTCATTTGAAGTCAATTCTGTCAATGCTTTGTAGTAATCTTGAAATTTCAAGCTGGCAGCCACGGTAGCTCGGTGTACTGATGTCTGATATAGTGCAGAGAGGTTGGCTGACTTCAATTCTGACAATGCTTTGTAGTAATCTTGAAATTTCAAGCTGCCAGCCACGGTAGCTCGGTGTACTGATGTCGGATATAGTGCAGAGAGGTTGGCTGACTTCAATTCTGACAATGCTTTGTAGTAATCTTGAAATTTCAAGCTGGCAGCCACGGTAGCTCGGTGTACTGATGTCTGATATAGTGCAGAGAGGTTGGCTGACTTCAATTGCTTCAGGAATTCTTTCGTGATGCTCAGAATTTCGGTCCCTGCTCGTGCACTCGCAATTGCCGCATTGCCAGATAACGAGCGACAAAATTGGGAAGCTTTCTCCGCAAAACCTTGGAGGTGAAGGATTCCGGAACGCCGATTATGAAAAAGATCGTTATAATTCTTCCGTTTAAAGACCCGTTGCTGGATTATGCTCCAAAAGGTGCTAGGCAACTCGCTAGCAGGTATCACTTGGGGTTTCTGACAGCGAAATGGACTCCAAAACTTTGCAAGCCAGCTAGACTGAGTATTGTCGGCAAGTGTGGGCCGGAAATTGGAAATTGCCCGCAAATACAAGTCTTTGACTCTCAAATGTAACAATCTTATGGAGGTAGTGTCTGGTTCACATAAGTGAGCATATTTCTGGGAATAGTGAGGCGAGGTTTTAAGCACACCACCCGCATACTCTTTAAACTTCAGTAAGCATATGAGTGTGACACAGACTAGCGCAAAGGCGAGTAATTGGTCCTGAAAATCTTCCAAAATCAATAGCATTTTCAAAACAACAGACTCCATTAAGGACAACGGAATGGCGGAGTTCGCACGCAGCTTCATCTTGGCGAGGTGCAGCCCAAATAAAGCGCTAAACACAGCTCTGGAACGTAATTTGAGACGATCTTCGTACTTGTAAAAGCCTGATGCGATGCGATCTGAGCAACTCCTGATACATACAACAGGAAAGCTGCCGTTCTTGATAGTAGCTGATTGCAATCCACTCTGAGACTTTTGATCATGTTGTGAAAGTTCGCCGTGGGCTTCCGAGATGTCACGTGGTACAATCGTAGACTCCATACTTGCTGCAACTTGTGGGAGAGCACTAACAGGCTGATCACATCCCACGGTTTGTGCGTCCCAAGATAAGTCCTCTAAATACTTTTTACCTCGTTTCAGGCGAGAGACAGTAGTTGGAGAAGTATCGTCGGCGTCGCTCGTATTTGGTTCATCTAAATCAGACGAGGAAATGATCGACCACTCCTCATCCGTGGCTAAAACGGCAGCGGACATAAGTCAATGATGAACAAGCGTTGGTGACAAGAATTGAAATCCAGGTTACTCTTTGAAGTTCTTTTAAAAGCCCCAATTTTGAAACGTGTCAGAGGCAAACCAAGGCTTGTATGCAAAAAGGGTAACAGTCCTTAAGAGTAGGGCTTGTCAACTCAATTGTATATTCTAGAGTTGCAGTCAAGACTCGCCTCCAGTTCAAATTTTCAAAATTCTCCGAAGTTCTTAGATATTTAGAGAAAAAATTATATCTTGTGGAAAGAGGATTTAGCCGTTGTGAGATAAGGGGCCAAATTAATTAAGGGGTAGTGTGTCACGTGCCTGCGCTTTGAGATACGCCTGCACTGAGGCTGACTGGAGCCTTACATGCGAAACTTAAGTCGTAAAAGTTGAATCTATCCGAGTTATATATCCAAATAAATTAATGCAATCGTAAAATTCTCCAATTGTTGAACAGGAGGGTTCAGAAATTTGACAGTGTATGAGATGCATTGAACATGCGAGCTTAACTTCTACTCTTTCTTCGCTTCTTAGTCCACTTGTGATCCAGGTTCCTTTGATCTCGCACCACTTGCCCCTCTAAGAGCTCCATTCTGGTTTCAAGCTTAGACAAGTTATTCTGCAAGAAATGCGTGTAACCCACTAAATTTTGATAGTCTTCAAAGGTAATAGCCCTGTTTCGATCATGAATAGCTGTGTTTGAATCGTACAGTCCGGAAATTAAGCTCGGTGCATCACGAGAGTACTTCCACGGCTCACTCGAGACACCATCATTTGGTTTGTGCATATGCATGCTTCCTTGCCAGCTACCACGATCCTGAGCATACACGAATGGGGCATATTTTGGATCGAGATTTAGCGGAGGTGGCGGAGGTGGTAGTGGAAGCTGTTGCTGTAGTTGTTGCTGTTGTTGCTGTAGTTGCTGCTGCTGCTGCTGCTGCTGTTGTTGTTGTTGTTGTTGCTGTTGTTGTTGTTGTTGTTGTTGCTGCTGTTGTTGCTGTTGTTGCTGCTGTTGTTGTTGCTGCTGTTGTTGCTGCTGTTGTTGCTGTTGTTGTTGCTGTTGTTGTTGTTGCTGTTGTTGTTGTTGTTGTTGTTGTTGTTGTTGTTGTTGTTGTTGTTGTTGTTGTTGTTGTTGTTGTTGTTGTTGTTGTTGTTGTTGTTGTTGTTGTTGTTGTTGTTGTTGTTGTTGTTGTTGTTGTTGTTGTTGTTGTTGTTGTTGTTGTTGTTGTTGTTGTTGTTGTTGTTGTTGTTGTTGTTGTTGTTGTTGTTGTTGTTGTTGTTGTTGTTGTTGTTGTTGTTGTTGTTGTTGTTGTTGTTGTTGTTGTTGTTGTTGTTGTTGTTGTTGTTGTTGTTGTTGTTGTTGTTGTTGTTGTTGTTGTTGTTGTTGTTGTTGTTGTTGTTGTTGTTGTTGTTGTTGTTGTTGTTGTTGTTGTTGTTGTTGTTGTTGTTGTTGTTGTTGTTGTTGTTGTTGTTGTTGTTGTTGTTGTTGTTGTTGTTGTTGTTGTTGTTGTTGTTGTTGTTGTTGTTGTTGTTGTTGTTGTTGTTGTTGTTGTTGTTGTTGTTGTTGTTGTTGTTGTTGTTGTTGTTGTTGTTGTTGTTGTTGTTGTTGTTGTTGTTGTTGTTGTTGTTGTTGTTGTTGTTGTTGTTGTTGTTGTTGTTGTTGTTGTTGTTGTTGTTGTTGTTGTTGTTGTTGTTGTTGTTGTTGTTGTTGTTGTTGTTGTTGTTGTTGTTGTTGTTGTTGTTGTTGTTGTTGTTGTTGTTGTTGTTGTTGTTGTTGTTGTTGTTGTTGTTGTTGTTGCTGTTGTTGTTGCTGCTGTTGCTGTTGCTGCTGTTGCTGTAATAGAAGACTTTGTTGATATTGTTGATGTTGATATTGTTGATGGGGCAAGAATCCTCCTTCCGAAAAGTTTGGATGGAACAACTGGTTTTTTTTCATGTCTTTGCTAGACAGACCAGTGTATGGGCTAATCATCCTGTACAAGTAAGGTGTCAGCCCCATGTTTAAGTCAGCAGTAGACTTTTTAAGTGGAGGCTGTAACTCGCGTTGGCTGTGCAACTCATGCTTATCGCCTCTATGATTTAATGGATCGTTTGTGCTATGAGATGTGACAGATTCATCTTGCCTGGCAGAAGCTGGGTTCATAGCAGAAACAATGCTCCCACTGTCGGAACTCAGTTTGGTGATCATCCCAGATGTCGAAGAATTTGGATTCCATCTGCTCATATCGAATCCAGGCTTAGATAGCGAGGAGGTAGAGCTAGATACTCCTTTCTTGTATTCTGGATTAGAGTACATATCTAGGGAAGAATTGGTTTGTGTACACTCAGGAGGAGTCCCATCAGGCTCAGAACAGGATGACACCTTATTGCTGCCCGCAGAGTCAAAAGAGGAGCTGGAGCCAAGCGGCAACAGCTGCTCGTTGTTAAAAGGCTTTCCAGGAGGCGGAAGACTACCCCTTTTCTCTTTTCTGGCGTGGGATTGAAGATTCACGTGGCGGTCGTTTTTGTTGTCCTCAGATTTGTCATTGCTTGGTGACGAATCATCAATGGCAAACTCCGTGGAAGGTTTTTCCCGCACATTTCCAGCACAAGCATTTGTTGAATGAAAATGACGAGTAAGGGCATCCGGCCTGGCGAACCGGCGACCACAAGCATTGCAGTAGTACGGCTTTTCTCCGGTGTGAAGCTTCTCGTGTCGCTTTAAATCATGAATACGACGAAAGGTGCTCTTACAGACGGAACACACATGTAGCTTGATGGTGGTGTGAATCAACTCATGGCTCGCCATATTGTGCTTTCGAGTGAATCCCTGATTGCAAGTCTTGCAAAAGAACTTTTTTGCTAAGCTGCCGTTTGAGGAAGCGTCGGAAGCTTTCGCTGCCGCCTTAGCATCCTCCTCAACAATAGTCGACGGGGTTGTAAGGTTGGAGGTATCAGTAGACAGGCTGGCGCTTTCACTGGAAGGTGCCACCGCATGTAAGTTCTTAGAGGATAGTGGCTTTGGGTTATTGAACATATTGGTGTAGTGGTTAGCATTATCTGACTCAGAAGTTTCGTTGGATGCATCGTTAGACAGGTCATTCTGTTCAAACTTTCGCAGGCGATAGCTCTTGTCAGAACTCTCGGCAAATCGGGCTTGCGAATGGGCGGGATCAATGGCAACATCGTTGGTTTTGGGAGACTTCTCCAGAGTGCTCGAGTTGAACAAGGCGGTCATGGTGGAGGAGTTATAGTGATCATTAAATAAATTCCCGGGATAAAACAAAAGTGTAAGTATAGAGCAAGTACACGAGACTCGCTATTGGGATGTAAAAGGGATCGATTATAGGACTGTAGCTGGTGAAGGTGGAATTGAATTCAGACGGGACAGCGGGTACCAAAGGTAACCGGGGTGAAAAATGAGCAAGATGCGCTTCTTAAAAGCTTGAGGGATAAGGGGTCGCAGACGGAAGACTCGCAAAAGAAAGTCTTGTCTTGCGGAGAAAGAATTTCAAATCCGAGCGGATTTCCATGGGGTATATGTCTTTTGGTGCACCGGGGGCAGCAAAGCGGAGACAACGCGGGCCCACTTTTTGCGCGAAGGCAGCAGAGGCGCTGTGCCGGGCCCGCGTGCAGGAACGCGTCATGGACCGCACTATATGCCGTATGAAAGAACCATTCTCGGGTGGTCCGCGATAGGACGTGCGCCAGATCCTGCATGTGCGCGCTGACGTGGTCCAAGTCTGCGAAGGCCTCACCGGACCCTTGCGCAGGTTGCGCCACACCACGCCACGACATGACACTCAAAGCTCCGCAAACCCTCCGGAGAAGCGCTGCAGAAGTGTCTGCTGTGGAGCCGGGAAATTGGCCCCGATCATAGGAAGCTGGAAAGCCCGTAAAAAGCAGACTGGAACGTGTATGGTTGCTTTCTATCCGAGCCGCGAACCGCGGGACCAAATCTGCTTGGCGCAGGCCATACCCAGGCGCTAATGCAGTGATGTTCTCAAACGTATGCAGCCAATTTCGGCTTCCCGAAGAAAACAGTCACGTCATCGAAAAGAGAATAATTGCTTTCTATTTTCGCTAAGCAGTCTCTTTTGTAACTCGTGCCCGCAGAATGCATTTTGCTGAAACCCAGAAGATTCTACGGCCATTATCGCATCAAGCAGCCTCACGTCTGGTGTGAACGAGGCCCCGTGCAAGCGCCTTCTGGCGCGGCAAAAAGAAATAAAGTGGGAGTCATTGGTGCGCGTTGACCTCAAGCAGCTGTGCGCAGATCAAGGTTGGTCTCGCAGGTTTTATCCACCGGCGCGAGGCACGGACCTCGACGGAAACGCTGCCATGGTCTAGCGTATCCGAAGGCAGTCTCGACTAGCATGCGCCAACTCAAGACGCAGGGTGCTGGATTACAAGCTTGAATGTATCGGGGAGCGCTACTGAAGCATCATGATGTGACTGGCAAAATGCACGCTCTTCATACTGTTTGTAGCTCTGAGGCTTTGGCTCGCATGAGCGGCGGTTGTATCGGGCCGGCAAGGACCTCCGGTATGTATGCAGCAAGGGCGCGCATGATGCGCATGGGCGCTGTCACTGCACGCGCCTTTGGTCTGCAGCGGGCACGGAGCCCCGTTATTCTGCTGCATTCTACTCGCCACCCAGGGCCCCTAATATCGGCGCATAGCTGTGCGAGACCATGTTTCGCTGCTTGGTGTATCAAACGCGCCGCAACTATATATTTCAAACGGCAGGTGAAGAGAGACCTGCGCGTCGAAGGGCTGCTCGGCCTGTGCTGCGCGGTCAGTGTTCGCGTGAGTGTTTCGAACAGTGTTACATGGGTGTTACGGAATCGTATCAGGTTTTGAGCCACTGGTCTGCAGGAGAGAAGAAACGTTTTCTTCATATGCCAAGTACGACTCCTGCCTCCAGCATCTTTTGAATCAATGGCCCTTGCAGCAGACTACAAGCTTGCAAGTGCCATTGTCGGCGCATCCTCTTGAGAAAATCAATTTGTTGACCAATGTTCTGTTGACCAATGTTCTTTTAAGCAATGTTCTGTTGACCAATATGCTATTAATCAATGTTCTATCAATGTTCTGTTGACCAATATGCTATTAATCAATGTTCTGTTACTCTATGTTCTATCAATGTGCTGTTAATCAATGTGCGGTTATCAATGTGCTGTGGTGAAATGAATGTTCTGTGGCTCATGTAATGAATGTGTGTCACGTCAATTCAGTAGCTGGTTGAGATGCCCAGTACAGCGAACACCCGGAAGCTCACTTACTGAATGACACTATTTCTCACTGTCAATGGATCTTTCACTCTACCGGCAGGACACTGTGAATCCAGGGCATCGAACATCCCAGTATTCCTATCACCTCAAATGATGTGAGCAGGTCACATGATTGCACATGAGCTAGTCCGCGGCAGGCTCCTAATTAACTGTCGGAGCCTTCACCAGCGACATATGGCCCGCCGGTGTAGGTCGACTCCGCCGACACAATGCTTGAGGTCTAGACCCACGCATTCAGACATTCTAATCCTCTCCATTCAACCACGAAGTGTATTGAACTGGATACTTCCCTTCATTTCCTGGCTTCAAGCAGAGGTAAGCACCGCGCACATGCTCGAACTTTAATTTCGGCGCACGCTTTATTTCTCGACACCGCACGCTATCAATTCCGTCTCAATGGCGCACGCATGTCACTCTAGCCCTCCCTGATTATTGATGCGAGCTCGTGGCGGTGGCTGACCGGTGGTGTCAGCAGCTAGTGTTCACCCTTTGGAAATTGGCAAATGCACCCGTGTGCAGGCACGCCGTCCACCGACTGGAGCCGGGCGATTACCGCCATTCGACTGGCTGTCCGCTCCCGTCGTGGGCCATGGGTTGCGGGGCTCATTAATTACGCGCAGTAGAACCACTCGTGGGCCGCGCACGTCCCCGGCCCCTGACCTCAACTTCACCTTATCTCAACTCTCGACACGCCCACCATCCCGAAACACATCCAGAAAAGCAGCCCGTCTTCCTCTTTTCCTCGCAAGCGCAACGTCTGGACGCCGTTATTCACTTCTTGTTCAACCCTGTTTGATTCTCGCTCAACACCTAGAGCCTTGAGACTTCTAAGCTCTTCTTTGCCTTCATAAAGCATTGTTTGGCTTACTAAACCCGCCTTATTTCCATTGTTTCAATTCTTGCTGAACCATCCAGCTGCTTATGCTCATAGAGCTTTCCTGTTTTTAACTTTCAATTCATTTCCTTTTTGCAACTGCCTCTGATTCGCTCTTCCCTCAGTCGGATTTCTTCAATTCGTGCTTTCAACTTGCTTCTTCTGACATGTCTCTTATTTCCAACAGAAAGAGACCCCGTGGCTTTAGTGGCAACTTTGACCTGGCCAAGTCAACCGCGAATGATACTTCCCCTTTGAACCTGCAGAATAATGCTTTTGTCGAGGTCGCCAAGGGCAACACAAACTTCAGAAGGTCCCCTGAATTTCAGTTCAACATTAATGCTGCCTCAAGCCAGTACCACCAGTCCGAATCTGCCTTGGTGGAGGAGCTGTACAATGAAGACGAGGACATGTACGCAGAAATTGATGACATTTTCGACGACGACAAGAGCGACGTGATTTTTCTAGAGGAACGCAAAATCAAGCCCAACTTTTCCAGAGCAAGACAGAAGAGAAACAATTCTGACTCATTTCTCTTTTTAGATAAAGATGTTTGGGAGGCCTACAACATGTTCAATGTCAACAACGAAGAGGCGATCGAGGCCGCTTCCAGTGTTACGCCCGGCCCGAAAAAACAGCGAACCAATTCGCTACCTCAGTTGCCTCACGCCAAATGCTTTTACGAGAAGTTACCCACAAGCTACATCACTCAGCAGCAAAAAGTCGGCAACATTAAGACACTAGTGGTGCCACACAAGTTGAACCTTCCCCCATGTGATGACGAAGATGGCCATTACATCATAAAGGTCGATGACGTTTTTGCCAATAGATTTGTCATTAAAAAGCTACTCGGTCAGGGAACTTTTGGAAAGGTTGTGGCGTGTTACGACAAAATTAACAGAGAAACCGTGGCTATCAAAATCATAAAAAACATCCAGAAATACAGAGACGCCTCCAAAATTGAGCTCCGGGTCTTGACCACATTAAAAAAGTTTGATAATGAGAACAGAAACCATTGCATTCATTTGCGAGAGTGTCTAGATTACAGAGGTCATATTTGCATCGTCACCGATCTCCTACGGATCTCTTTGTACGACTTTTTGGAGAACAACAAATTCATACCCTACCCTGGCTCCCATATCCAAGCTATCTCGAAGCAACTCATTCGGTCCGTCACTTACTTCCACGACTTGAATTTAATTCACACAGACCTCAAGCCAGAAAATATTCTACTACATGATGACTCTTATCAGAGGAAGCAGATCCGAAGCAGTACAATAATGGCGAGCTACTCGAAGCTCAACTCCGGCAATGACAAACGTCGTTCAGAGAAAAGGCCCAAGTTTCTGCGTATCTTGAATAATCCGCTTATTCAAATAATTGATTTCGGATCTGCCATTTTCGATGATGAGTACCACTCCTCGATTGTCTGTACCAGACACTACCGGGCGCCAGAGATCGTATTAGGCGTAGGCTGGTCATTTCCTTGTGATATGTGGTCTGTTGCGTGTATTTTAGTGGAGATGGTGATTGGTGAGCCAGTTTTCAGAACGCACGACAATTTGGAACATCTCGCCATGATCGAAAAAATAGTGGGCGAGCCCATCGACAAGGATATGGTTAGAGCATCTAAAGAAAAAGAGAATGATTGTGGTTTGCAGTACTTCACCAATGACTACGGCGAGGATATGGTAGACGATGAAGATATTGAAGACGACGATGTGCGAACAATAATGAGCGATTTTCCAGAGGACAATGCGCTCAAGCTTAAGTTTTCCACTGCTTCGACGCCGGAAAAGTATATTAAAAGCGTGGGGCAACTAAAGAGAATTGATTTGTTCGTGAGCGAACGGATTGGGCTCGATATGAATTTCGACCTTTCGCTCAGTGCGAACTATCAAAACAACCAACATTTGATCAACTTCGGCAATTTCACGTTTTGGTGGTTTTTTATAGACTTGCTTCGCAAGTTATTCGTGATAAACCCAAATGATCGATTGACTGCTACGGAAGCTCTCGAACACCCTTGGTTCAATCTTGGGATTGAGGACGAGGGAACACTATAGAGACTTTCATGAATTAATGCCCAGATTTTTGCGGACGAGTATATGCACGAGTAGAGCGACACACTGCGATGGCCATGCAGAAAAAATAGACATGCGTTTAACAAACGCAAGTAATTAATGCGGGAGCCGTCATATGCAGCACCATGTGTGCGTCCGATAGACTTGATTGTACCAGTCGGCACTTCGGGTATGGTGAGAAAAAGAGGACACTGTACAAAAAGATTGTAAAACCAGGCTGCAGTTAGAAATCGAAAAGCTCTGCGCCAAAGTCACCCCTAGTAGTGGCGCAACTTCGATGGTGCGCGCACGTATAATTGTGGGCCTGTGCGAACCGATGACGGTCTAGGCCCACTGGGGGACTCATGGCGCCTATTTACGACAGCCACAGGGCAACGTTTATTCCTTCTTAATGGCTGCAGCTCTCTCGTTTCCTACGGCCCCAGCCCTTGAAAGCGCTGTATGATAATATTACTCGGCATAGCCAATGGGACATGCTGATGGGAGGATCTGCGTAGAGAGATTGCATGCACACACATCCCTGATGCAGGCAATGCAGACCGACTTGTCGTAAGAGACTATCAGAGTACATTGGGCTAGATCCCTCCGCCGGCATATCGGCAATACATCGTAAACCTAGCCTTTCCTTATACGAGAGAACCACTGCAGACGCTGCGCTAGTTCACGAGCAAACGTGGACATCAATGGCTAGAGGGCCAAAATCGAATGATATTAGGAACAAGGCGATCGTCCCATTGAATACCGAGGCATGGCATACAACAATGGGGGATTCTATTTTCAAGCGAAGCGCTCTCGTGTCTGCTACGTAGCTATGGCAAGAGGTCGAGGTTGCAGTCGGCCCGAAGGGATTGGTAAGAATTTTGATTGGTAAGAATTTATCTCTCAAAGAGGCAATATGCATGAGACGATCATGCCAGCGGAAACATGGTAATTACTTACCCCAAAAAGGTATACCTGAAGCGCCTTAATTTCTTGACATTTATCGCCGATGCCGCACGAGATACTGCGCGGTGTACGGGTGGCGTGCGCATAGCTATCGGAATGTAGGACATAAACAAGACGTGCAATTCGGCAATATCCACAGTCCGAGCACCGAGTGGATGCCAAATGAGTGCTCTGCGAATGAACAGGCCGCATCAGTGGAGTAAGCGACGACCATTTCGGCACCCCGCTATGCTCCACCGCTGACCTCCTCTTTACACTTTGACCCTCTCACCGATACGGAGGCGACGTGCGGAGGAGACGTGCGGAGGAGACGTGCGGAAGAGAAGTAAACAGTGCGAACGACCCTCCCCGGTAAGTGAGTGCCACACGTTCATAACATGAGCATGATTCGTAGCAATGTAGCAGTGACGTAGATCAATAGTTCGCGATATTATGGTTGCCAAGGTCGATCTCCTTTTTCTGATACATGAATACGGGAATAAGCGCCCCAGACTGAGCGGAGTTTCGCCGAAGTTTGGCCGTGTTTAAGGGGCACGATCGTTTCGCTTACGGCGTACCAACGGCCCCAGGCCCGCTCGGCCGTTTCACCTGGCACTTGACTTTCTGAAACCAAAAGCCGACACTGACAGCGTGCGGCACTCCAGCAATGCATATAGGGGAACTTCTCACAACAAATCTGCGCTATCTGCAGGCGGGTGCTGTGTGGAGTGCACATACCCAGCTGTCGCATCTTTTCAGCCAAATCTGGCTCAAATTGAGATCCGCAGTGCAGAGGTCTAGACCGCTTTTCGCCGCAAACGCTCCTCTCATTCGATACTGCATTGTTGATTCTCTCCTTTTTTTTCACGCACATGCAGCTTTTTTTTTTTCGCCTGCGTGGCTGCCGACCTTTGTTTTCATTCCTTTTTATTGACGGCTGTTTCCGACATTTGACATTTTTCTTTTTTTTCTGTTCTTTCCAAACAAACCTCTCGAATCCACCTTCGTTTCCTTGTTTCCAAGAAACTCCGTGTTCATTAGTATCCCAACTATCGTCTTTCCTTATACCCCCACTCATCACTCTCAGATATGAAGGCCTCCATCGTCTTTTCCACCATTTTGGCCATTGCTGCCGCCGCTCCTTCCCGTCTCCACCACCACCATGAGCACAAGAGAGCTGTTACCGTGACTGCTGAGGCTGACGCCAACTCGGCCTCCGCCCTCGAAAAGAAGGACTCTGCTTCCGGATCCTCCTCTTCCAGCGCCGCTGTTTCTTCGTCTTCCGCCGCCGCTGGCGGATACCTCGGTGACCTCGGCGACTTCGTTGACCCAACCGAGGCTTTCGAGGATGGTGTTCACGACTGTTCTGCCTTGCCAACCGGCCAGGGTGTCGTTGGTGTCACCTGGATTAGCGGCTTGAACGGTGGCTTCACTTCCATCATGAACTTGAATGGTGACACCTCCGAGACTTGTGAGGAAGGCTTCTACTGCTCCTACGCTTGTCAAGCCGGTATGTCCAAGACCCAGTGGCCATCTAACCAACCATCCTCCGGTATCTCTGTCGGCGGTTTGTTGTGTAAGGGTGGAAAGTTGTACAGATCCAACCCTGATGAGGAGTACTTGTGTTCTTGGGGAAAACAGTCTGCTTCTTTCGTCTCTAAGCTCGACCAGGACGTCGCTATCTGCAGAACCGACTACCCTGGTTCCGAGAACATGAACGTGCCTACCTTGTTGCAGGCTCAATCCTCCGTCCCAGCCTCTGTTGTCAACGGTGACGACTACTTCACGTGGAAGAACGGTAAAACCTCCACTCAATACTACGTCAACAACGCTGGTGTGTCTGTTGAGGACGGCTGTATCTGGGGAGATGCCTCTTCCGGTGTTGGAAACTGGGCTCCAGTGGTCCTTGGTGCCGGTTACACCGGTGGCCTCACTTACTTGTCCTTGATTCCTAACCCAAACAACAAGGAAGCTCCAAACTACAATATTAAGATCCAGGGAACCGACGGCTCCACTACTGTTGGCACTTGTTCTTACGTTGACGGTTCTTACGAGGGTGGTAACGGCTCTGATGGTTGTACCTTCACCGTCAGCTCCGGTAGCGCAGAGTTTATCTTCTACTAAGCCTTCTTCAATCCGTTTGCTTGATAAGATCCTCTTGTCCAGCTTGCTTTCGATACCCAACAGCGAGTGCCTCTGATTGTGAGGTACACTTCTGTATTATATAACCTAACAAACATTTATTGGACATTTGTACTCAGCCGAAGGCTATGCCTTCGCAATAGCTCAAGTTGAGCACCTTGTTAGTTTTGAAACTCTCGTATAAATCGCCTAGCGATTCCTCGGGGGTGGGCTCAAAGGAGTTCAGCACATACACATGGATGTTTTTTAGCCGTAGCTTTTTCATGATGTATCTTGCAATTGATGCTATGTTTTGGTTTCCGGCCACGTTGAAACTCGCCGGTTGTATAGCCCTCGTTGAGCCGAGCGCTTGAAGCCGAATCGGCACCTTTTCTTGTTTCTGACAAGGCTTCCACTCATCCTTTGGGGTCTGCACGACGGATTCTATCAGATGTGTATGTTTGATGGTTTTGAGTAAGTTCGCCTCTTGCAAAGCTTCCAATTGTGGAGATTCCAATTCTATCTGCTGTTCCGATTCTTTCTGCCGTTCCGATTCTTTCTGCTGTTCCGATTGTGTAGGTTGCTTGGGAGATGTGGCAGATTGTGGCGAAGACAAGGAGGACGACGATGACTCTGGATCCGAAATGAGGAGTGACATGACTGAGCGCTTCAATAGATCTGTAGTTGTTCTTCCTCTCTCGGATTTTGCTCTGTGTTTTCACCTGTCTGTAGAAACATCAGCAGCACGAGTGAGTGGTAATTCAGTGCGCATTTTGTCAGAAGTGTACAATATTTGGAGGAACCCAAAACATAGACTCATTCGAGCCAACAAGATAACACATTACTAGTAAATTTTCAAAAGAAGCGTATATTAACCTTAAGAAGTTATCACACGGATGAACATGAAAAGAAATATCAGCCGGAATGAAACATCGAACTTGACCCAATCCTCCCTTTATCTGACAACAGAGTTAGGTCGGATTGACTCAAGGGTACACATTGTGTCAGTACAGTGGCCTAGTATTCCACTCCACCGCGCTTGTATGAGACGTTTAAAATTGCGTGGTGGAAAGGTACTCAAGTTCTCGTATACAGTTCGGCCATAATTTAGATATGCAAGCATGATACCTAATTCGGGAGAGATGGATAGACTGTTGCTGCTTTCGAAGAGGTAACGTAAACAATAAGAAGTTGATCAGTTGATAATAAGACACAATTCTTATTGAATTGGGAGATTTATATTATTACATTCAACTAATATTTATAATTAACTAATATTTATAATTAACTAATGTTTATAATTAACTCATATTTAATCAAAACCAGTGCTGCTATGA
This sequence comes from Metschnikowia proteae, assembly GCA_002370515.1. Classification (NCBI taxonomy): domain Eukaryota; kingdom Fungi; phylum Ascomycota; class Pichiomycetes; order Serinales; family Metschnikowiaceae; genus Metschnikowia; species Metschnikowia proteae. Next base: position 484,014 of record NKYY01000004.1, on the reverse strand, counting down.
GTTTCATGCCGTGCATCCACCTTGCGCAGTAAATGGATCGGGTACATCTCACGTGAAAACCTCCGTCAAAAAGACTATGTTCGTCCCAACAAAAAAACTCCAACGCATTCATCTCTACACGTAAATCGTATTATTTGCCGCTTTACCGGATTTGCCGTTTTATAGATTTTCCGTTTTATAGATTTTCCGTTTTATAGATTTTTCGTTTTATAGATTTTCCGTTTTATCAGATTTTCCGTTTTATAGATTTTCCGTTTTATCAGATTTTCCGTTTATCGGATTTGCCGTATCACAAGAATGTATCGTATTATCACCACAATCACCGAGTATCAAAGTTGTAGGTGCAAAATGCCCGCTATAAAATAGACTGCTTGAACCTCCAGCAGTGGCAATCTGAAAACTCACTATAACGTCTCGCTCCAACGTCTCGCTTCCCTATACACCTCCGGATATCATCAAACGTATAGCCAAGAGAATGCATTGACATGAAGTTTGGCCCTTCCTGCACACGCGCGGGCGTTGGCAGTCGCACCTTCTAGAGTACCCCAGGACCCGTCTTCCTACACCGCCATGTCCCAATCTCACTCTGACTCGTCTCTGGTATCGAGCAACGATACCTTGGAGACGATCGAATTTGAGTCTATCCTCGTGCTGCTCAAAGATGCTGCTGCAGACGCGAAGAAATTGAACGACTTCTTGTCGTACTCCACCGTGTTGGATATCCATCTTTCGGAACCCTCCAAATACTCAATCGATGAGCGGGAACGCTTGCTTCAGCAGTTGCTCGAAACCTTGGCTGAAGATGCAGCTTTAGTCTACGAAATCGGATGGGACATCCCCTCTTTGGTTGTGCCTTTTGTTGACACAAGCTTCGATTTCAAACAGGGTCTTCGTTATGCGCCGTGTATCGCCAAGATATTCAAGATTCTCGATGTGCTTGTTCGGGACGGAAACCCCAAAGAGTTATTCTTGAAAGCAAACGAATTGTTGAGCTCCATCAAGGCCATCGACTCGTCGACTGATCCATCGATTGCATTGAAGTTCTATGACATTAAACTCCACTGCATATTTGAGCTCATCAACGGCTGTTTCCGCAAAATCCAGACACTATACCCCTCGCGTTTTCTTTCCATGATCGTCTCCAGCTTCATCAATGCGTTGTATTCCAATCCCAAAAATGACGATTTGCACTTGGAGTTTGTAATGAAACGCATCTACACCCTAGCTCGCAATTACTTCCCTCCTTCGCCACCTGCGGGCACTGATCTTTCCTCTCCAGAAGTGAAGAACATCATTAAAGACGAGGAATATTTACAAAGGACGCTTCTAACTGCGTTCGTGTCGTACTCGGTGTCTGTGCTTTTGTCCAAGCAACTGTTTGGCTATTCCGTGGCGTATTTGGAAAGTTTGCAATCGCCAAATTCGACAATTAACCATGAGTCATATACGCTAGACGTGCCCGTCATGGACAGATACTACAATTTGCTCACATCATTCGACATCCAGCTAGAGGAGGCCTTCTGCTCCTTTGCTGAATCCTCTGTGGAGATTGTGCACTTGGACGTGAAAGATAGCGATACGTTCTCCGAGGAGCTCTTTGAGCGCCTCGTCATTGACTATCAGCTAAAGTTCGCAAACTCAATTCTTGATCTGGATCTTCGACAAATTAAGAACTCGTTGGCGGGCTTCTTGCTAGTGTACACCTACGAGGTGTCAAGGAATGGACTCGACGCCGCATTTGCCGCAAATTTTAGCTTGTCTTTGAAAGATGTCATTGCCATGACCCTCCGGCTCGTCATTCCTGGGATAGTTCACCCTACTTTATGCCATCTTGGCCTTCACGACGTGGCCGTATTTTGGTGCTGGTTTGTGGTGCAAAAGTTGTCAGCAAACCCTAAAGCAGTGGAGTTGGAGCTTTCTCGAGTGCCCAGAATTATCCTACAGACCTTCTTGCAATCCTTGTTGTTCGTGATGGTGTCAAGCCCCGGAAACACGCAGATGAGATATGTTACGCTTACGCTATTGACTCGCTTTTTGTCATCTGCCCCGGAGGATTCAGCTTACTACTTCATCCTCAATTCTCTCAAGGATTGCCCTTATGAGAATGTTAAAGCTGCCCTAGCTGGTACCTTGAAGGCTTTGCTTGTGAATGATAAAATCGTGAAGGACTTGTGCGACGAGTTAGGATCCCTAAAAGTGGTAGGAAATCCTCTGCAACCGCCTTTACCAAAAAGAGAAGTTTCCAAAAATGCAAAGTTTATCAACTTGAACCCAGAGAGAACGAATGATATCTTGGAGCTCATGTACAGTTGTATTGAGCAGACTTTTGATGCGAGTGAAGGCGAACACATCGTTAATCTTCTGACCATCCCAACCTTGCTGTCTTATTTGAACTTGCTTGTCTCTGTGAAGCGCTCTGGTCTCATCTCAGCCGAGCAATGCGCTCAAGTTATTTCTTTATCACAGGACAATATCGAGATGGTTGAAGAGACTCACAAGGGCGACAATTCCAAAGCAAATTACTTGAATGCTGTGAACATTCTATCCATAGCCATTTCGAGACTTCGAGACTAAATTCATGTGCATTAAATCGGCATTTCTATTAGTGTACAGTGCGATCAACTAGGTGTTCATATTGTCGGAAGTGTTGACCTTTATTTCTTAGGTTTCCCTGGGCCTTTCTTGGCCGAGCCACTGGATCTTTCATCCACTAAAGGACCCCAGTAGACAAAAAAGCCTTCTTTAGTAGTTGTTATCTCTTCTTCCCATTGCAATTCGGCGTCATCAATGAAAGGATCTTCGTAGTCGTACTTTCCAACTTTACGATTAATCTTCGTCTGCTGTGCTCTCCATTTTCGACTTCTCAGATCGTCTTCTTTTGATTCAGCGCCGCTCTTGGCGTCGTTTTCTTTGGAGTCCTTCTTTTTGTCTTCTATCAACTGAAGATCATCATCGCCTTCATCATCATCGCCGTCATCATCATCATCAAGGATATCATCCATCATGTCTATAGCCGATCTTGCATCCGGATGAATAGTGTTCCATCCATATTTGTCTTCGGCTAGTTTTAGGACATTTATCACAACCTCCGCTTGTCCTGGCTTAGGATTGGCAGGATCCAAGAGTGGCACGTCTAAAAAAATGACCGGCGTTTTTTCACTGCTGTCTTTACTCTCGGCATCTCTGTTCAAATTTCCTGGTTCCGCTAAATCAAGAAATGCTGGATTGGGAAGGTTAATGGGCCCCATGGCCATCTTCTGCTTGTGAGTGGTGATGGAAGGATTAATCGCCAACTTTTCTTTGACTGAGGCGGCAGCTTCCGGAGTTTTCTTCTTGACAACTTTCTTCGACTCTTTTTTGGGGGCTTCCAGCGCTAGCACAGACGTGAAGGGAATGTTCTCCTTTATCACCTTGTCCAACGCAGACGTGGCACCGGTCAGAACCGGCTCCTTCTTGGGCTCTGACTTGGCTTTCTTGTTTGAGGGCTCGGTTTTGGGGGCAGATTTTCGCTTCTTATCTTGTTGTTTTGTAACCACGACATCCAGATGGTGTTCCTCGGAGTTCATAAGAGAGCTGATAGAAGTTCGGTTGAACAGGACCTGTTTGGGAGCTGATTTTGCTTGCTTCTTAGCCTTTGGCTCAGCAGCTGCCGGGGGTTCAGCTGCCTGGAAACTTGTCTGGAATTGTGCCACAAAGTCATTCTGGGACGGCGCCACAGCTGCCGCTACTTTGTTAGCACTTGCATGAGCGGAAGAGCTTGATAAAGTTAGCGGAGAAGCTACACTCATTTTCTGTAGTTCAATAGGTGGCATGAGACTGGACTTTGGATCCACAGTCGGGGTTGGCACCTTGGCATGGCTTGCCTCAGGCTCAGAGGAGTCTTCTAATACCTCAATCACCTCTTCGGGTGAAGCCTGCCAACTTGAAACTTGCAGCATCGCACGGGCCGGTACACTTTTCTGCGTCGGGACTGTGCTCAATGTGCCCTTTCCCGCTTGGGTGGATGGTGACGGACCCGACATTACAGAGGTGGAAGCCGCAGCGAGTGTGGTTCTGGATTTGTATGCGGCAAAACGCGCAGACAAGCAGAACTCACTCTTCAGCAGTAGTGCCTTCTGCTGAGGGTGCATTGATAGATTAAGTATACTGTTCGTAAAGATTGGCAATACGTATTCTGAAGATTGGCTAGTGCGTATTCTAAAGATTGGCTGGTACGTATTTTAAAGATCCGCTAGTACATATTCTGAAGATTCGCTAGTACATATTCTGAAGATTCGCTAGTACGGATTCTAATGATTGGCTGGTACGTGAGGATGGCCATCACGCCCGATCTAGCTGGATGACATTTGTATGAAACCCAAGCTTGTTTAACGTCAAGCATGTGTCACTGCCATAGCCCTCCAAGCTGTTCATAGTCAAGTTACCGTTCCAGTAGTCTGCGTAGACCTTGCACATCGGCAAGCCCAAGCCTAGCTTGTACTTGTAAGGCCTGGTGATCAATTGCTCTAGCGTGGACTTCTTCGTCTTGGTGGATACCTGATTGATGTCGGCCACAGACGTCTGGCCCAAACCATTCTGGCTCTCCACTATGGACGAGCCGGCGGGCGTGACCTGCAAGTTGGAGTACATTTGTAAGCCGGGGATCTGGTGGAAATTAGCCAAGGAGGCCCTGGCCAAGGTCGGACTTTTACCGAACGACCAGATCGATTGTAGCTCATTATGGTTCATTCCGCCGCCTTCATCTGAAATACGGAACACCACATGCTTCTTGGAGTCGATTATGGTGATCTTGATTGGAGGCAACTTATTGCCCTCAGCACCGTGTGTTTTGATGGTGGCCTCGAACGAGTTTCTCAAGATCTCGCCAAAGAGATAGTGCAAGTGAGGCACCATGAACGGAAACGCAGCCAGGGTATCTCCATCCACGACCAACTCTGGCATGTTGTCTTTGTGGGGGAAAAAGTCCGCCATGGAATCGGCAACCAAGTCGCCGACTTTCTGGAATTCCTCTTGAGCATTACAGCTCTGGAAAATCTCTCCAATATAGTCCGGCGGATTCTCCTGGTACGGGTGCTTTTTGTAGATTTCAGTCAAGGATAAGTGTTCCTCCACAATGACTCTTCTACTGATGCGAGATCGAAGCATGGAGCTCATGAAACTATCCAACTCCTCCTGCGGGAGGTTCTCCGAAATGCTCAGCTCTAAAGCGCCCATCATCAAATGCGACAAGTTGAACACATGCTGGTCCAACAACGTACTGATTGTTTTACAAAACTCGTCGTTTTCAGAAAGGGAGTTGATGGAGGGAATCTTGCGGAATGCATTGAAAGAGTGGTAATACGACTGGTAGATTTGCGCCAAGTGGAAGTTGTTGACCACGCCAAAAGGCAACGTCTGCAAGTCTCTGATTCTCATGGCCAAACGGATGGGTAATTCCAAACGAACAAAGTTTGCCGACGCCAAGATTTTTTGCTTGCTGAGTTTTTTACCATAGCCCGCCAACTGGCGCAACGAAACGGGGTGTGGCTGTTTTTTGGAGTACTCAAGCAAAACCTCGTTTTGGTAAAAGTGTTGTGGAGTTAGAATGCTGGAGAACGAGGGAAACGCGCCCAAGTCATTGACATGCTGTGTGATGTTGTCATTGCTGATTAGTGAAAGAAATTCTGCGGAGTGGGAAGCTTTGGAAATGTGCTGCGCCGCGTGATGTAGAGGCTTACTGAACTTCATGTTGGGGTACCATGAGTGGAGATGCAAGAGTGTGAGAAGAAAGCCCGCGCACGTGACGTCACTGACGCCTCTTCAGACTTCCAGGACATCTTCCAAGATTTATGGGAGCCAGGTCGGTCAGTCGGATTTGCATATAGCACACATTGAGTGATTTTTGTTTGCAACAGTGGATCTACTCTGCGGGAAAGAATGGGGGTGATATGAGAGCCAGCTTACGTGCAGCTTTTCGCTTAGCTCACGGACATGTTGTATGTGCGAATTGAAGGCGCATTAGCTAATTCGAATCTGGGCTCCTAACCATTTTGATCTTGAAGTTGCGGCTTATTTAATATATATTTATATATGATTGATAGTGTATAACTTGGTATAAATATATATTAATTAATACTAATATTTGATAAAGTATTAATAAAAATATAAATCTTTTAAATAATATAGGATTTCTTATATTTAACGTAATACTATATATTCACATGTTATCTCACCCGCAACATTATGATGCTGCGGGATACTATTCATTTAGAATAATCATTTTCTTACATCTATATATTCAATATGTAAATTATCAAAAATATAATTTGATAAACGTATATCTCTATAATTTAACTTCAATAGGCTTAACCTATTTATAGTTGACGCAAGGTCTCTTCGGAGGACTTTTCAAATGCAAGGTCTCTTCAGAGGATGTGTTTCAGATGCCAGCAAGCAGCCTCCGCTTTTCCCGAAAAGTCTCCACATGACAGTTCCAGTCAGTTCCCGTAGCTAAGCATCAAAAACGATGCCGATTGTCCTCCAACGTTTCAACGCAGTGCTTCTTAATAACAGGCAAGTATTCGATCCTGCGCTACATGCACTCGATTGCGAACAATGGTCAGCCGATTCGAATGAGCACTCATACTGCTAGGAATGTTGTCACATGGCTTTTTAGAAGAAGCAGGAGTTTCTAGGTGGTTCGCCATATCTGGACTGGTGTTCGGCATGATTTACCCTTTGCCTCTGAGCAAATTGTCTCCTATCGTGCTTAGTTATCTGCAAGCAACCACAAACTTTTGCTTCGGACTGCACCAACTTGTAACAGAGAAAGAAGATTCAGTTTATTGTGTGTGTCATCTTGCAGAAGTTTACTTTCGGTTGCGGCCATACCAAGTGGAAAATACTGTTTCCCGTCCGATCAACGTTAGTCAAGCCACTTAGGGCCACAGTGAGTAATGCAGTGGGAGACCATGTGTGAAATTGTGGTGCTGCAATCTTTTTTCCTTCCCAGGTCAAGCAAACCACGAGGCCAAGTAGAACGTATCAGCTGGTTACCAAGTCCGCAGAATAGGAAACACTTATGGCGTGCGGCGCGTCATTCCTATTTCCAACGGCTGCAATGGCTGTTGGCGTTTCTGCTTCTGAAGTCGGTCTCGAGTAAACCACAGCGAACATCACAGAGCTGGGACTCAAGTAAAGCCTGCTTCGATGCTTATAGTGCGCTGCACACAGTGCAAGTCGCAATTCTTGCCGCGTTCCAGAGCTTTGTCAGCCAGCCACCAAATCCATGCGCCCCAAATAGGAAATGCCATTCTGATCTAGCAAAGCTCTTCTGCTTTATAGACATCATTTCAAGCGTATTTGCGTCATCACTACTCACTTTTCTTCAAATCGCCTGTTTGGATAGCTCCTGTGTAGGCAAGATATCAAGTCCCCAGCTCTCCATGAACGTGACCCGGACTGCCTACTATTCCTCTGATTACCTCCAAAAAAAGCACGACTATGGCCATGTACTGGACCCCAGAAATATGAAATCCCCGAGATCGACAGAGGCAATAGCGCCTTCCCCAAAGCAACTGCTGCAGAATAGGGCTTTCATCTCTGCTGAGTTGGGTCCTAACACAAGCAGTCGAAATGACTTGAAAAAGGACGACTTAAGGGAGCAGTTGACTCCGGCTCAGTTACACAATCTCTCACGACAAGATTGGGGCAACGGCCAGTACAGAGCAGCGTATCTGCAGTTAGCATCAGAGAACGCACTCTCAGCAATGGGCGCCATGACTCATCAAAGCTTCATGGATAAATTCCATCATCTACAAGATCGTGGCCTTTACGAGCCTTCGATACCCAAAGAATACGAGGGCTACTATATTGACCAGAAGCGTAAACAAGACGAGGCCGTGGATATTCAGCCTGCTCTGTACACACACAAGACGTTCCAAAGAGTATTTGGAGACGATGAAAAGCCACGTCTCAACCCGATCGACGTGGTGTTCCAAGATAGGGAGGATTTGAAATTAAGCCGGAAATCAGGGCGGATACCCAAGCGCCTATATAAGAATGTGCAACGAAAGCTAGCTCGAGAGAATTACGTGGACTACGACTACTTTGAGGAACAGCAGAAAGAGCAAAAGTTGGCGCAGAAAGAGCAAAAGTTGGGGCAGAAAGAGCAAAAGCTAGCGCTGAAAACGGGGCTGCGGCTAGAAACTGATAGAGACTTGATATCTCTGGGCCATTCAGACGAAACTTTAATGGGGACTCTGGCGTCTAGCACTGACAACATAGGAAGCAAACCGAGAAAGGGCTCTAGTTTACTCTCCAAATTGAGAACAAGGGTGCCCATAGATGATGGAACAGAAGACAAAGTCATTGGCCATACAGAGTTTGGCGAAGTTGACCACTGCACCCATGAGGAATTCGAGGCATGTTTGACCGAGCTGCACAACGCAGCAGCTCCGAGCAGCTCCACACTTCGGAACCAGTTGAGGGGAGCATGGAAGAAGGCGAGGCGTACCTTAGACGATGACCATCTTATAGACCGCCAGAAAGGCACCAGAGGGTCTAAGAACCAAAGAAGCGCATCTGCTCACCAGCTGCCAGAAATTCCAGCTCCTCCCGCTCAAACAGATTTCAGCCCTTTATGGACTAGCATTTTATCGTGGGTCGTATACCCACCTGCGGAAGAGCCGAGTGAGAGTGGAAAGATTGTCGAAATATCAGACCACATCTCAGAACACGGCGATGAAGAGAAGAGACCCAAGAAGCTCAAGCCAAAGCTTTTTCAAAGATGGTCGAGACCTGCATCATTATCCTCCAAGCCCGAGACCAGGACACCCAGAAGCCGGAGCAGGGACTTGGTCAGAAGCCCTAACACTTATTGCTCTGAGTATGGTATTGAGGTCAACGACAACGACGGCTCGAACGAACGATTACATTCCACACAAACTGGCGCATTGGAGCCCTTCAACCAAGCAACTGTCCAGGAGCTGCACGTGGGTCAGAGAGCACCAATACAAGTGTTTTCCCATATGAACCAGCTCATCAAAAGCGTCCGGATCATGCGAATGATATTTTCGCCAATTGACATTATCGCCAAGCAGTTCCCAAGTCTACAGTCTTCGGTGATTGTACTTGAGCTATTCATATTTGTGTGGATCTTATACGAGGTTTCGCTTCTTATTGATGCCCTATGCTTGGCCGTCAGGGCAGTCTGTGCGCCCATGATCGCCATCGGAAAATTCATGAACCGAGTTGTTTAGGCCCCGGGTGTATTCATGTATTGTGGCTATTTACGGCACAGCTGAGACTCTGCAGACTACACACAGCAGACCGCATCAAAAGCTGCGACGCTGAGCGCGAACACTCTACAAGCCAAATATTCAAGGCAGTCATCTCCATTCGATGAACACTTTTCGGTATAAAGCATTGCTTCAAACGTGGCCCAAACACGCGCTGTCCTTCTCTACCCTTAGTCCAAGACTACAGATCCAGAAAGATGCACACCCCACCGTGAGCGGACGGAAGCTCTCGCCCGAGGAGGCCAAGGCCGAGGCCGCCAAATTGGCGTTACGGTCTTTGAAGGATATGAAGTCGCTCTTCTCTTTCTCCAGCGAGGAAGCAGACCAACCCATCGATACCAAGTTCATCTTCGAGGAGCCTCGTTTGTTTGTTGACTTAAGCCTTCTCCACCAGGGCCAGGTGATACAGGAGCTCCAGGAAAAATACGACCTGAAATGGACCGAATTGACGCCGCAGGAGCGCCGTTTGGGCTACTTCATTGCATACGGTGACTGGGGAGCCCGTGAGAAGTTTTCCAACTGGAAAACTCAGGAGCCGCCCTTGGACCTTCCGTTCTCCATACCATCGCAGATCAGAACCGCACATCCGAAGCCCCTGGACGTGATCCACAAGTTGAAGCCGGTGTGTCTTGCCGAAACTGACGTGAGAAAACCCCAGTTCGACACGTCCAAGACGGATCCGATCACCAAGACTTTTCTCTACATCGCGGCGTTCGTGGTTCTATTTGCTTTGGCCAGGGACAAAAACACTGGCGAGGCCGGCCGGCCCAGGGAGTTTGTGGTGGAAGACCAGTACCTCAAGTGGAAGAAAGAACAGGAGGAGAAGAAAGAGCAAGAGAGATTACAGGAGGCCGAGAGGAAGAGACGCAAATGGTACTATCTTTGGCTCAAGTAAACGGATTATGTCTATAGACAATGTCAAAATGACTTTACAATATGAATGAAGGCACACGGTGCAGTGCCCACAGCAGCATAGAATGACCATCAATGGCCACTAGTTCTCGTCGTCCTCATCTTCGTCGTCCTCATATTCGTCGTCCTCGTCGTCCCCGTCGTCGTACTCGTTCCAGCTGGTCTCCACCGTTTCACGGACCCGTTTGATGTACTGGGACCGGTGCTCCTTGTAGAGATTTGCTGCCTCCACGTTTGCCGGCGACAGGATGTTCGGGTCATTGAGAAGAGACTGAATCGACGTCAAAATACTCGACACGTCGTACGTCGGAGACCAACGGTTTTGCAAGATATCTAGGCACAACTCCCCACTCGCGTATACATTTGGGTGGAACATCTCGCTCAAAAACTTCACCAGTGGCGGCTTGTTGGGGTACTGCTCATCGAATTGCAATCCCAACCGGAAAGTGCCGTCTTCGAAGGGCGTGTCGCTAGGCCCAATGATCACGGCGTTCCACGACATCACATTGTCGGGAACTGGGGACGCAGACACGCCACTAGGCGCATCCAGCTGCATCCTTTTGAAATCACGCATAAGCCTTCTTTTAGCTGGTGTTGACATGATGTGTGTGGCGGGGTGTTCGAATGGACCGAGGTAATCTGGGCCGAGTCCTGCAGTTGTCGGCAATGCTCAGTATGCGAGGTGTAAGGGTGCGAAGTATGTGCTCCGAGATAAACTGAGGTCTTGAAACTTGTATCAAAAGCAAGCCGACTATTATGAAGGCTAGTGATCAGAGGATGTAGAACGTGGTTATATAGTGGGGGTGTTGCCACAATCTCCGCGCACCCCTTTCGATCGCCTTCCACCCCGTGAGTGGCAATTCCAAGGGCTGACGCGGCAGAACAATCTGGCCTCATGCTCTACATCTTCTTCATGTTTTTCTTACTTCAAATATACCATGCACTCTAATCAATAGAGGCCTTTGGCAGGGTATTGACAGTGAGTCAATCATTCCCTCTTGTAGACACCAGCAACAAGGCTCTCGACTTCGTTCAAGAGTTGGTCTGCATCGGACTTGATCAACTTGTACATGGAGTCAAGTTTCTCGGAGACCCCTGCGAAGATGTCGTCGGTCTCGGTGTTGACGTCAATATCAGCAGACCCGTACTCGGTTGCGCCGAAGAAGTTGGTGATGTTGTGACCAGCTCCGTTAAACGCCAAGATGTTAGGAGTTCCGTCCTCAGGGATGTCACTTAATTTGCCGGAGGTGGCGAACTTAACCAAGTTCTGTTTCATCTGGCTTGGCGAAATACCCTTGTCTGAGGTAAAGTACTCAGAGTCGGATCCTGGCTGCAAGGAGAGGAAGTAGGACAACAAGCCGCAAATGTGAGGCGAGGCCATCGAGGTTCCGCTCAACGAAGCAGTGGCTGTCTCAGACCCGATGTAGGTACTGAGAATGTTGAGTCCTGGAGCAAAGATATCAACAGTGCTTCCGTAGTTGGAGAAGTATGCTCTAGCATCAGAAATGGTCGATGCACCAACTGTGATTGCCAACTCAGCAGAAGCTGGGGACGTATTGGCGGCGTCTTGGTTCTCATTACCAGCGGCAACGGCAAAGTGGATACCGGCCTTGACAGCAGCGTTGACAGCCAAGTCCAAAGCCGGGGATTTTCCTCCTCCCAAAGACATATTGGCGGTGGAGCCCTTAAATCCCTTCTTATTCTGCTTGACTGCTTCTTGGTGAGACTTGGCTGCAACCTCCACACCCTTGACAACATCCGACATGGAACCAGATCCATTGGATCTCAAGACCTTGATACCGACCACCTCGGCTTTCTTGGCGACACCATAGTCCTTGGAGGCGATAGTACCAGCGCAATGAGTTCCGTGACCATTGCCATCAGTGTCGCTGTCGCCAGAAGGAATGGTAGCGCCCCACTTGGCTCTGCCTTCGAACTGCTTGTGATCAATAAACACGCCAGTGTCGATCACATAAGCAGTGACACCTTCACCTCCATCGTTGTCGTAAAGGTACTGGTTGAAGTTGCCCAAGGAGAGAGGTTGACGGTGGGAGAGTCTTGCCAAACCCCAAGGAGCGCTTTTTTGGACTTCGAAATCGTTGGCGTGGACAATCGAGTCCTTTTCAACAAAGGCGACGTTGGGGTCACTGCGAATCCACTCGATGGTGGAGTCCAAAAAGTTACCGGAAAATCCGGACAAAGTGTTGCCAATTTCAAACAGGTCAACAATTCCAGCCTTCGCACCGACTGCTTGAGTCGATACAAAAAATGGGTCAGATGGGTCAGCCTTGGAAATATCTTCACTCAGCTTGGCAGAGACAAGCTCTTGGTGAAATTTGACTTGTGCAGAAGTAACACCATCCTTGTAGACCACAATGTACTTGTGAGGAATAGTCTCAAAAGCGTTCTCGATGAAAGGAGCCAATGCAGCAGCTGCGGACTCCACTTTCTCCTTTACAGACTCCTTCAAGTCTTGTGCCTTGTGAGCAACGGCATCGGCAGTTTCAGTCACATGGGCGTTGAGGTCAGCTTTCATCTCCTCGAGCTCAGAGTTTTGGAATACGTCAATGACATTGTTAATGCTTGGGATAAGCATACCGTTGACGGCTCCAAGAGAGGCCAAAATGGAGAGAGCCACAGAGCGAGACAACAACATATCTCGGGGAAGTTTTAGGAGACTGGGTAGGCTCTAGGGAAGCAAAAGCTAAAAAGGGTGAATATCAGTTCAGGAAGGCGTGGCTTGTTTCTTTATCCTTAGTTTCGAATATCGCTATGAGTCTCTGGAATGATACCTATAGTGAATGGTGAATAAGAATATAGTCGGTAGGAAAGGTGTGGCGATACGGGGTTTATATAGTAATTGAGGGATTGCGTGCCATGTGCAGTATGCTCGCTCCCTGGTAATTGCTTCTTGTGGCTGGACAAATATCTGTGTGTGCAGGCCGGTATAAAGAACGACACCTTTTCTGATAACTAAGAGAATTGGCCTACTAGAGATTCTTCCTAATATCAGTGTGTATCAAATGGTGTGTCTTTGCTCACAGGCTTCAAGACCAAAGTTTTTGATGCATGCTTATTACGGTATGCGCTGGAACTAGTCTAGCCGCATGAGAAAAAAGAATCAGCACATCCCAATTTTGCTAGTAATACCTGTATTGCAATAGCGGAAACTGGATTGAAGACATGGATGTCCAGGCTTGTGGTGACTCGAAACCCCTTGAGAACGGCCTGCCGTGGTCGGTGACCGCGGTTACATCATTGATAAGATAAGGACTGATGTACGGATGCGCGTACAGCGTCATGCAAACCCATGCGCGTTCCCCACTAACCACAGTTTTGCGCCTTCGATACCCTCGCTCCTTACAGCCTTGTAGATAAGAGATTCGGAGAATACTCCTTCACTCAAAAGCGCTTCAATGCATTCCTTTTTCTCTTGATTGCTTTGGTTAACGCAGAACCAGAAGCTATTCTCAGAAACTCTTTTTTCAGGACTGTTAATGGGTAAGTGAGGACGGGTGACTGCGGGTAAGAGCACTTCACGAACACGCGTCAATGCTTCTTTGATGCCACTTTTTCCCCGGCTGATAGAGCACTCGGCATTCCGACACCACTCATTTCCACATCCTTTGGTTAGTTGTAGAACATACTTTCTTTCCAAGCGATTTTGTAGTTTGGCATTGTCATCATCACGTAGAGTCAGGTAAAGAGGCCCGTAACAAGTACCACACAACCCCAAAACATTGTCAGACTTATCGCCATCCAATAAGATATTGCTGCATACATGGTTCAAACAATGTTCAACGAGCTCGGCGTTCTGGTCGTGTTTGACTATCATGTGCATTTGCAAATGCTTAGCCATGTCTTTGTTGCGCAATACCTTGCCACACTGGTAGCACTCAGTAGTACGATTACCACACTGGTTTTCATGATGGGTGAGGTTTGCGAAGCGGTCTTCGTAAGTGGCTTCTTCTTGTGGCACAATCAAATGACAAAAGATGCACTCGGTCAATTTGGCAGGGCATTCTGTGGACTTGTGTTTCTGCACCAAGTCAATGAAGCTCGAATATTCCGTAGTCAGAGAGCATTGGGCGCAGCTGTAAGGCAGCCTGTGTAAAAGCTTTGCGTGCTTGTATTTAAACGTCGCTGAGTTCCCATGAACGTGGCAATCTTCACAATGCCAATGTCTGGAAGGGATCTCCTTCGTGAAAACTTCTCCACACAGACACTTGACGTTATTCCGTACACAGAAAGCCTCGTGTAATTGTAACTTATCGGAGTCGATGAGTTTGCCACAATTCGAGCATTGCTGGCCTGTAGCCTTTTCCTCTTCGGTTCTTTGAGACTTAGATTCGAAGGATGCCAAAGTCAACCTTGTGTTTGCATACTCCGACCATGCAAAAGGAATAATGTATAGCCAGCAGCTTGGTTCACTCTTAAATCTCTCTAGCTGGTTTGCAATTTGGTCAGCTCGAGTGTCCACTACCAACGTCTTTGTATCATCTGCTACCTCATCTTGCAACATCGTGCAAGCATAGAAGTTCTCGAGGGTGAGCAACTTATCCAAACCAGCTACCAAATCCACGTTACATATGTCACTATCCGAGGAAAGCGAAATGCTAATAAAGCGTTGGCACTTTCGGAGATCAATCTTGAATATCTCTGGCACCCGAGACTTGTGGAATGGTTTGAGTTCTAGCGAGGTGTGTTCCTGTAAAGGTTGAACATTTTCGAGATGCGCCAAAGCGGTATTTTGTTGGAGTTGCTGAGCTCCCATAATGTCGTCCAAAGGCGTGACCTCCAATGCTATATCTGTGTCCACAACAACCACCGAGGATGCGTTCGAGTCCTCCACAAGAAGAGTCACAGTCTGCCGGGACAACATGTCGTAGTAACGAAAAGTTTGGCCTTTGGATAATGTCGTGTAAGAAGTACTCAAAAAGGACTCCAAGTAATACTTCCAGTTGATTACCTGAGGGTAGAACTGAAGCGGTTTCAAAGTGAGATATGTAGCTCGTTCAATTTCGGGCAGAACCTGGCAGCTCGCAGTTGAGCACTCAAGCTTTTCGTAGACTTCCTCCGGGACAAGGATGGTATTTGGCGGAGCGGTGAACTCTTTCACGCCCACTAGTAAGAAACCATTGAGAGTCAAAACCAAAGGATGGGGTAGCTGGGGGTCAATCGCGAGGGCGTCTTCCAAAACAGACAGCGGAAAGACGCACTTGTCAGAAAATCTGGGCAAGGACTTGGCTAGAATGATCTCAAAGTGGGACATGGTGTGGCAGTATGGTTTTTTGCCGTTGATGTGTGGTGAGCGCGTATGCAGGCACGCAACGACTGCAACGCAACCGAAACAGACGCCGAACAGATCAGATTGCAGACGGTAGGAGTTGATGGCCTGGGTGAGGACTTATTTCGGGTCTCCCCCGTTGTCTCCTTTTTGTGTCTCCCCATCCGTCCTATTTGGGTTTCCCCATCTGTCCTCTTTGGGTCTCCCCATCTGTCCTCTTTGGGTCTCCCCATCTGTCCTCTTTGGGTCTCCCCATCTGTGATCTTGGTCTACACAGCTTGAGATGTGCACTCTTATCAGAGTCTTCGAGAAAGTAAGATCTATACACGCAAAGCACCTAACACTGATGGAAGCCTCCGCAAATGAAACATTTCAGTAATAGCCCGCAAAATGGGGCAACTGGGAAACGTGCTCAGAATTTCTCCCACTTCCAGACCGACTCGTTCGGGTTGACAAGCTCGTTGTCGTTTTTCTCAAAATACACGCCATGATCGCCACCTTGAGAAACGAGAACGTTCAACAAATATAAAAATTTGCTGTAGTCTGTCTGGTTCCAGTAAGCGCGAGCCTTCTCTAACACCTCTTCTTTAGGTACGATCTCCTTTAACTCAAGCTTGACATTGTGGGACTTCTCGTATTTTTCAACCACTTGTTTTGGAGTCACCACCCCAGACTGCACCCGCACGAGTTGAGGAAGCCTCTCTGTAGCCTTGGACGCAATAGATGCGATCGCGCGCCCGATGTCCTTGACATTGGTATACGAAAGAGGCTCCTCCGGAGACCCCAAATATGTGACGGTCTTGGTGTCGACATCTCCACCAACGTGGCCAATTCTTTGGTATAACCATGGGCCACCAGCAAATAAGCTGGTCACTATATCCACTGTATTCACACCCGCCTCACGCACCTTCTGAGAGTGGGCATTCTTAAATGCAAGGAACCCAGGAAGCACCTTATCAGCCGCCGAGATATCCACGCCAAATTGCGAGGGGATGTATAGTTTTGGCCTCACCTGCTCCACCAAGCCTTCCAACCCAGCAAATGTTTTTGGGTTCGGATTGGTCAAAGCAATGATCACATCCACTCCCTTCAAAGAGTCTGCCACGTGCTTCCAGTCTGCACTGATATCGCCCTGCACATATTGCACAAGATCTGTAGATTTTTTGGATGTGGTATCTCTGGTGACTGCTAGAATAGGAAACTCAATGTTTTTGAATGAGCCGCTTTGGAATGCTTCCAAGGTGGCAGCGCCTAAAGCGCCATTAAGGCCGATGATTGCAACTGAGATAGACATAGAGTAGATTGAGAGAAGATTGGTATAGTTTTGGTGATTCGTGAGGAGCACCCAAAGGAAGCCCGCTTTTATACCAGCACATGTGGCCACTCTGTCATCGACTGTGGTGTGAGCCGCAGTTGGCCAGACTCCGGCATGAGCCTCACTTCAGCGGGCGCTCCACCGCACCCGGCTCCTGTGGCTCCCACATGTCGCGACTGTCAAAATAGGAGCCTCACACCAGTACATCCGATATCTGAGATATGACGGAGTGCATTTCCGGCTAAGATATAAACACCCATGTGGCCAGCTTTTTGTCAATTGCATGTTTCAGGAGATCTTACTCCTGTATAAGAACAAACCCAGCGGGCTGCCCTCGGCTGAGAATTTTAGTAGGCACACACTGCAATGCTGTTCCAGACAAATAACTAGTGGCCTGATATCCGGGCCGTCTTTTTCTAATTTAACATTGCAAACGATGTACTAATTTGGCCATTCTGTCACAGGTGTTGAATGCATTTACGAGCGCGCTCGCGCGTAAATTTCCTTCACGCCAAAGATGCGTTCACTTCCGGGAAAGTGACCTAAGTCACAACTCTACGTCTAGTGGAAGCCACTAGCTGTATGCACGGCCTCAGAATTGCCGGGAAGGGGAAGACGCTGCGGCGGCCGCTTTCGCCGTCGGCGAGATTGGCTGCACTGTCGCCTGACGTGTCCTGCACACGTTTTTTTAGCTCGCCAAGGGGCAGAAACATCGTTCACCTCCTTCGTAGCTGATCTCATAAATACTATTTCACTCACGCAGCCACGCTCTTCTCAGGCACTTCGCCAGCAAAGTTCTCGTTTTGAAAAGTGCCTCTGGCTCGTTCTTTCAGTCACTATCCTCACATTTTATGCAAATGTCTGTATTGGCCAATCTAAAATCGCCCAAGCCATTAGTGGCGATTTGCCTCTTGGCAATCCTTCTCGGTAACATCTACATATCATTGAGAAACACGGATCAGGTTGAGCCCACTAATATGGGCCTCACCACATCCTTGGATTTCACCAGCGAGTACCTTGAGTCGCTCCGCAAAGACATCTTGGAGGGAAAGCAGAACGAGTTAATCGATGAAATCAAAAAGGAACTACACGACAAGCTCTACTCTGAAACCGAAGCCAAAGTGAGAGCAGAGATAGAGGCGAAGTTCAAGGCTGAGTACGAGGAAAAAGTCAAACAAGATATCGAAAAGTCCTTCTCAGAACAGTACATTAAGGCGTACACAATGAACTATGCTTTGATAGAAGATAAGGCTGCAGAGTATTTGAAGGAAAATCTCGAGACAGTGAAAAAGTTATCGCTTTTGGAGCTCGCCAATTCAGTGGCTTCCCCCGAGGTGGATGGCTCCAAACTGGTTGAGAGCCAACTTAATGAGCTTGTTTCTCGTAAAAAATGGTTCAGCTATGTTCTTCGCAATGTGATCAAAGATTCGGCCCCTAAGCTTGGTCCTCTTTCAGAGGAAGAACGAGGAAACCGTATCAATGATTGTGGATTTATCATCAACCCCATGGTATACGATAGATATCATTTATCCAGGGTGCGGCTCTCACGCGAAAGGTCCGCAGACTTCAAGGAGTCTCATGGCAAAATATACCAGCTTCTTAATATGATGGATGCTCCCTCGAGGCATATCTTCCGCGGAAAGGGTATTGTGATCAGCGGTGGTGGTGCTTATACTGCTGGAGCCCTAGTCACGATTATACAAGTACGTGAAATGGGGTCTAAATTGCCGATTGAGCTTATTCTCAATGAAGATTCCGAGTATGATGAATACATCTGCCAAAAAATGGGCGAGAAGTTCAACTTCAAGTGTGTGATCATGCAAAACGAGCTAGGAGTCGACACCTTGAAGGAATTACATGTCACTAAATTTCAAGCCAAAGTCATGGGTATTCTTGCATCTTCTTTTGACCACGTGATATGCCTTGATGCTGACAACATGCCGCTTAAAAACCCAGACGATTTGCTCACTTCTAAAGCATACCTTGAAACTGAATTTTTATTGTGGCCTGATCTTTGGCATAGGACCATCCTGCCCTTTTATTATGACATTGCTGGAATACATTACGGCCAAGTTATTAGAAGAGGAGGCATTTCCAACTCCATGAGTTTTGAAGAATACGCCAGAAAAGGCAGTGTGGGTGTCCATTTCCACGACTTAGAAGGACTCCCTGATACACGCTCTACTGAAACAGGGCAGATGGTGTTCTCTAAAACCAAGCACTACAGATCATTTATCTTGGCTTTGTACTACAATGTCTATGGAGAATCCCACTACTGGCCTCTTATGTATCAGGGCTCGCCTGGTTCTGGAGACAGAGATACTTTTGTGCCAGCATTGCATGTTTTCAACGAGCCATATCATGTAGTGAGGCAAAACACTTGGTTGGCTGGATTTGACAAGAATGATGGCAATTTCCAAGAGACCACCATTGTGCAGTATGACCCCACTAGTTCATATGACTGGGACCTTGCGTGGAAAGATTGGCTTATCTCCAAGAATGAGGACTCGAGAATTTTGCACTACCAAAATAATGACCAAACAAGAGATTTGATCAAAAAGTTCAAGAAAGATGGGAAAGCTCCCGCAGAACCAGAGGTGTTTTTCCTTCACATTCATAGACCGAAAATCAATTTTGTGGAAGAAACTTCGGAAAAAAACTACTTCGATTGGGACAAACAAAGAAATCTCGGAGTATACGGCCGCTACCTGAAAGAGTTTGGAGATTCAGACTGGGACCTTAAATTCTACTCGATATCCCAGTGGTTGGCGTGTAAAGGCATCCAAAGTGAGTCGTGGTGGAAGTCTGTTAATCGAGATCAAAAGGCTGTTTGCGAGCGGGTATCAGCTTACGTGAAGTTTCTCTCGATAGATTCGAAAGACTCGAAAGCTCAAAGCTTCGAAACCATCGATATGAGCGACATATCGAATAACTCCTGAAATTAATATCCTAATATAGATCTACTCGTTTTCGTCACTATCTTCACTGCCACTCTCGTCACTTTCGTAGCTTCCACTTTCGCTTCCACTTTCGCTTCCACTTTCATCACTCTCACTCACCCCACTGTCATCCTCCGATTCACCATCGGAGTCTTCGCCACCTTGTACAGTAATCTCTTCAATAGCCACCTCAAAGCCTTCGGAGGTCAAAAATTCAGTGAATTTCTCACAATTAGCTGCAGGGACTGTCGTGAATATCATAGAAGTTTCGGCAGAAAACAAGGGAAGAAAGTACTTCTTCAAAACATAAATCATATCATTCTTGGTGTAGGAGTTTAACCTGCCCAAGAAATGATCGATGTAATGAGTGCCTCTCTTCTTGAAGATGGTATCAATGATACTGTTCATTCCCGCCTCGTAGTTGCTGGCCTCATTGTTAGCCAAAGCGTTGACAATTGCTGCGATGGAGTTATCGATGCTGATTTGGTCAATATCAAGTTCGCCATGAGCGTACTTTGTGATAAGATCTTTGGCTACCGTCCAGGCTTGCTGAGAATCTGCACCTCTGTAGACACTGAAGGACAAATGTCCTGACTCGACCAATCTTCTGACATTTGCTCCGTACGCAAGACCCGTGCCTCTGATAGCTCTCCAGAATGGACCCTCCACCGCCTCCAAAAATTCGCTGACAAGAGCTATTTTGAAGATGTCCTCATCCAAATAGTCGCTGGGTATTGGAGTCAATGCAAGTAAGTAGGAACTATCACTGGCTGGTCTTGGAAGCACGAATGCTTTCCTAGAGCAGGTCTTACCGATGTCAGTTTTGTAATGGAATGCTCTGGGGATGTCCAGAAGTGAGAAGCCTGGTGACGAATTCGTACTTGAAAATTCTTCTGAAAATTTTGCCCAAGGTGAAACAGGTTTTTCCAACTTGGAACAACCGCCCACGACAAATATCTTCATGTTTGACACACAGAACAAGCACTCACGGATTTTCTCAAGATCCTGTTTGATCTCGTGGAACTTTCCATTGTTGCATTTTTGAAGCAACTCTTTGTAAAACTCCTCTGTGTTGATACAATCCTGGGCTTTCCTGAGGGAAGAGTCATTGAAAATTTGTCTGTATTCCATTGAATACAACATATGCTCGTCTCCCCTCTTCTTGTCTGGCAATGAATTGATGATCTTTTCAATGAGAACCTTCGTACGCTCTTCCTCAAAAACGGAGTACTTCAAAACCTTGATCAACCACTCAATTGCTTTCTCGTACTTTTCTGTTTCGAACATGACCTTGACACCCGATAGTTCCGCAAACTGGTCATCAATGCCGTTATCGAATTGAAACTCAATCAAGTCCTCATTTATTTGGGAAATCACCTCGTCATACGGCAAGTAATCCCCATTTGGTAGCTGAATTGATAAAGAAAAAATCTCCTCAAGCAAAGAAAAGTATTTCAAAAGCGGAGCTGGAACTTGAGCGGAAGACATCATCAAATGCACAGTGGCAAAGTTAGACTTGTAATCCTCATAATGTAAGTATACAGGCAAATCTTGCACAGGATCCTTTTGAATGTTATCGAACACCACCCCGGAATTTTTGTAGTTAGCGAAGTCCCCGTTATTGGAACCACCTCTATAGGAGTCGGTTTTGATGAACTGAATTTTTGAAGGGTCTGGCTTTCCAAACTGAGTCAATATCTCATTTGGAATGGGAGTATCATTCTTCTGCTTTGCGAGCTCTAGTTTTTCACCCAACTTCGCCAATCCATCCGAGCCGTATTTTTCCTTGATCGACTTGAGACGCTGCTTGTCTTCTTTCTTCATTTGCTTGTTCAACTTCTGAGAAGGCTTAGCCAAGCTGGTGGCTGATTTGTTGTCGACAAAGTACTTCTTGATCAACTCGCACCACTGCTCTGTCGTCCAGTTGGCAAGTATTCCGTACTCTGTCAAATCCTTAGTCCATGCAGCCAAACTTGAGCCATCTGGTCTGCCGTATATAAACTCCAGGATAGCGACGTTGGAGAAGCTAGATGCATCTTTCTCTGTGTTTGCAATGTGCTTCAATCTCTGTTGATTGATGACTTGCCTCATGTATTTCAAGTCGAAGTGGGCTGGATTTGTTTGCTCAAGGATCAAGCGGTTTATCTCGCTATCCACAAAATCCAAAGATTCCGTAGGCACTCCCCCAACAGAAAAATTCAAGGCGGTACGGAGGAAGTCGTCGGTGCCATAGACGATTTCGGTTGACAACGGCTCCTCAATCTCCACTAAGTTTTTGTTGAATACAGATATCGGAGAGTCGGCGAAGTAGGCGCCTACCATATCCACGGCCAAGTTGTCTAGGTTGTCATTGCAGTCTGGCCCGATCCAAGCGATGTTAAGCTCGGCCATGGACTCATCCTCATCGGGAAACGTAACTCTGGTCACAACCCTTTTCCGAAGGGGCAAGTCGGGTACGGAGTCCACAAAAGGCCTGGTTGTGGTGGTACTCGGAGTAAGCAGTTCGTCAAAGTTGGACATGACTGCTAGGAGCTCCTCTTCGTCCACAGTCCCGCTTACAACAACACAGAGGTTGTTCGGGCGGTACATTTGGCGGTGAAAATCACGAATCTGGCGGTTCGTCAAATGGCGCAACTCCGACATGAGACCACCTGTCTCGGAAGAGTATCCGGAGTTTTTGGCATACATGGACTTTTGCAAATTCATGTACGCAATAAACCAGCTTTGAGTCTCTATACCCTGCATTTCAGAGAAGACAACACCCTTTTCCTTGCCTTTTCCGTCGATATGATACACTTCCGTTAAGCACGCTTCATCGGTGAGGGTTGGGTTGAACAAATGGTCTAAGTATATGGGAAGAAGAGTTTTGAAACCCTCCCAGCCTGCAGTGGTGAGAGTGTATACAGTCTGGTCAACGCTTGTCCAGGCATTGGTGGAGGAGAAAAAGCGGTTGCTCAAGCTGTCTAAGAGACCCTTGTACGGGTACTTCTTGGAGCCCATGAAAATCAAGTGTTCCAACGTATGCGGGCAACCCGAGTCGTCTGCAATCTCTGTCGCCACTGCAAAATGGCCCGATACGATTGGTGACGGATGGTTGATATGCACTAACTGCAAGCCTGTTCGGGACGACTTCCATTTTGAGATCTTGGCGGGGGCATACTCCACCTCGAAGGACGCCTGGCGTACGAAATGGCTCATTAGTGTGGAGATGGTTTGCTGGGCGGACTGCGATTTTTGATGCGATGTTCTGAGCGCAAGTGCATATAACAGCGTGTTGACCGTATGGACGGTGACTGGTGTGAGCACGGAGCCGTCTCGATGCAGTGCACTACAGTGGCGTGAATTTCGATTCGACGGCAGACTCTTAATCTACATGAACAGTAGCTGAAGTTGGCTCATGTGAACATGAACGGTCAATGGCGAGATATACCGTGTAATTATATATATACCGTCTAATGTATACCGTCTAATTATATATATACCGTCTAATTATATATATAACGTCCAGTGACGTTTTATCTACGAAACATTCACGGTAGCGCGTGGGAATGCCATTTTACTACAAATATGAAATTACGCTCGCGTTGCTCAGCAATGTTTCAGAACACGTGGCTATGGCACCATGAAACTCCGATGACATAACCCCTTGGCCTATGTATATATAAGACAAATGGGTGAATGGCCGCTGATGAACATCTCTGTTGCAGTGCGGCCGCGATGGCACACCGAGCGCGTCTTTACATCCGTGCACCGCGAACCTACTTGTTTACAATCTTCATCGCGAGCCAAGCCGCCCCGGTCCTTCAACCAAACTCTACATCGCATGGATCCGCAAAACGGGGGCGCTCGTCCTCCCCAAGAGCATATGCGGCAAGACTGCGTTCTTCCCCCAAACCACATCCACATGCATGAGGAAGACAATACGTTCGCTCCTCCCGCGTTGAGCGCCTATGGCATAGCCCTTCTAGGCGACCTGATACGGGATCTGGCCGACGAAGCGCTCAGGGCGTCTCTCAAAAGCAAACTATCCGTCCATTTCCAAGAATACCCAGGAAAGTCTCCTTTGAATTCGTCTCCTGCATCGAAAAGTCACGTTCTACCGCCTGAGGGCTCTTCCAGTTCCACCGTCGCCAATACCAGCAATGTTACTTCCAATAGTAACGTCTCGGACTTTTCCAACTTGAGCCATCCAAACATAAACTCAAGCATCAGCAATTCAAACATCAGCAATTCAAACATCAGCAATCCAAACATAATCCCAAATAGCATCACCACGCATAGCGGCAGTCCCCGCAACGGTGGCGTCCATCCACCTTCATATTCCTCAGACCACCTCCTGGATACAAAAGATTCAGTCCAACAATCAGAGTCATCTTCCAGCTCCAAAAAAGACCCTCTCCCCATCGACAACCATGGTGTTGCCGCCCTCGCTACCCCTGGTGGGTTCGCACCGCATTTGGCCACTGGAAGACATGTTAAGCGGTCGCGTCTTTCTCGCCGCTTCAAGTCCTTGGGGCCTCCAAAACGAGCTTCGGATGTCGAACTCGAGCAGAAAAAGCTTCTGGCTGTTTTCGAGAGGGATGACATGCGCTCTGCCAGCGAGGATGCCGACGAACCCTCTCACAGTCATAGACCTTTGGATCATGCTTCTCGAAAACCAGGCGTTTCAGTAGCTTCAGATATACCGCACGTACTGGACCGGATGCATGACTATAAGCCTCAGCGGCTTTCACATGGGGAGCACAGCTATAGAAGTGTGCCGGATAGCATCGTTCATAAGTCTCCCGCTAAGCGAGTCGTGTCGGGTAATTCTGAGTTTTTCAAGAGTTTAGAGAGACTCAAAAAGAACTCAGTCCAGTTTTCTGAGTTGGGCCAACACTCGGCCGGCCTGATCTTGGCTCATCATGCGGAAATCCCACAGCTGGCAGCCGCTTCTGACGCGAGTGCTCGATTTCCTCTACACGAAAAGACTCCCCAATACTTGAATGCCGAAAAGCCCACCGATTTTAGGAAGCCGAGAAACCCCAAATCGCCTTTGCCAACCCCCGCTGAAAGCAAGTCGACAAGCGCAACAATAACCCCTGTTCCATCGTCCGTCATTGCGTCGAGAAAGCGGCAACATGAATTCCAAACACTTAACGAAGATCCCAACCGAAAAAAAATCATATATGTCAACTCAACCCAATACGAGAAGCTAGAGCTCTTGGGCAGAGGGGGCTCTTCCAAAGTCTACAAGGTTCGCTCACTCGCAGATAAGAGAGTTTACGCCATCAAAAAGGTTTCTTTCGACCAGTTCGACGAGGCTTGTGTTAAAGGCTTCAAAGGCGAGATTGATCTTTTAAATAAGCTAAGGGACGATAGCCGTGTAGTATCCCTACTCGACCATGCAGTGAGCGAAGGCTCAATTTATTTGGTCATGGAATGCGGTGATCTCGATTTAGCTCATGTGTTGTCCAACAAGCTAGCTTCTGGTAAAAGCTTGGATATGAATTTTGTTCGTTTTCATGCAACAGAAATTCTTCGTTGTGTTCAAGCGGTTCATCGTGCGGGTATCGTGCATAGCGATTTGAAACCGGCCAACTTTCTTTTTGTTAGAGGAACCTTGAAAATCATTGATTTTGGCATCGCTAACGCTGTTCCAGACCACACGGCTAACATATATCGCCAATCCCAAATTGGAACACCCAACTACATGGCCCCGGAAGCTTTGATTGAAGCCAATGGTGGAGCCAGCATGAACAAGTCGTCATCGTTTTGGAAAGTGGGTCAGCCATCAGATATCTGGTCCTGTGGATGCATTATATATCAGATGATCTATGGCCGGCCGCCATATGGAGCATTTTCTGGCCAGCAAAGAATCATGGCGATAATGAACCCCATGGTGGAAATAAAATTTTCCAGCAAAGGTATAGATGGAAACCGAGTCCCACAAAGCTCTGTGATTCTAATGCGTAAGTGCTTGGAGAGAAATCCAAATAATAGATGGACTGTGGAAGAGTGCCTAAATTCCGATTTCTTGAAACCCAAGGCAGTGAACAAAGCTTTTTTGAAGGATTTGGTTTATTCGGCTGTCAACTTTGGCTACAACAGTAAAGATTCTGGCAATCTTACTGACGAGATTTACGATAAACTTGTTGACACTGTCCTCAAGCAAATTGAGGACTTAAATTTTGCATGAACAATATATATTGAACGGAACACAAGGTAGAAACCGGCCTGTATTCTCAACCTATCGAGTCTGAACTCGTCCTTTATATTTATTTTGTAGTTCTTAGCTGTATTAGCGAGGGCCCAACTTTTCCAAAACTCTTGAGCCCTGCTCCTCCCATTCTTGCCTAGATATCCACATGTGGTCCTTGTCTGCCATGATGTTGGCCAAAACAGCACCCCCAATAAAAACCATGTGTCTTCTTCTTGGAGGGTCTTCGATTCTGACCTTAAATTTCTCTAATCTGGAAGCATCACCATGCAACACTCTAGTCAACCACAACTGCTTCATTTCCTTTTCCAATCTTGAAGGCAAGCCCGGATACATGGAAGATCCACCAGATAAAACTATAGCTTTGAACAACGAGGATCTGATATCAACGTCCGCAGATTGAATGGTGTTGAATAAAGTTTCACCCACGCCAGGCTGTTCGACATCAACCAAGTTTGGCTGAAATAAACACTCTGGAGCCTCAAATCTTTCGGAGCCAACCTTGATCACACGGCCATCGGGCAATTCATAAGACTCGACCAAAGTGGTGGTTTCATTGGCTAACTTGGCGTCCAATGCCAAATCGCAAGACACGTAACAAAGTTTTTCTTTGATTTGACGGACCGTCTCAAAATCGGCCGTACGGTTGAATGCATATCCGCGGCGCAATAACAAGTTGATCAAGTTCCGGGTCACATCACGACCCGCAACGTCCAATCTCTTGGTCAAGTGGTTCAAGACCACCGACTCGTAAACAGGCACAATGTGAGTGACACCATCACCAGAGTCCACAACTACACCGGAGCTCAAACCCTGAGCATACAAGGCCAAAACGGCCTGTATGGCGACGTAAACACCACCGAACTGGTACTTCTCGAACATGACGTCGCACATGGTCTCCCTATTCTTCAAAGGATTCATGGGGGGCTCCGTCAACAAGATTTTTCTATCCTGCGTCTGGAGTTGCATTCGCTCGTAAAAGGCATAGTCCCACAAATGCTCCATGTCCTCCCAATTTTTGATGATACCGTTCTCCATGGGGTAGGATATCTGTAACAAGGATCTGACTTCGCTGGCCTCGGAGCCACACATAATGTCCTTAATCTCAATGTTGTCCGGAACCAAAGTGTTTCTCTCTTCAGCCCTCAAGATCGGTCTCCCAACCAAAGATGGGAAGGTGAAGTCGGGGAAGTTGGTACCAGCCCTACCTATTTTAACAAAACCTGTACCTTGGTCAAGAACTAGCAGTTAGTATATTGCAAAACACAAGCGTGCGAGCCATGCGAGTGTCGATTTGGCCCGCACTCTCATCGACATACCAATTGGCGCCTCGTTCATGTTGTTTGGAGTGGTCTGTGGGAGTTGTTGAGGCGCAACACTTGAGATAGGTGGAGCGCTGCATGCAGGCCGCGGACATAGCTCCAGTGCGACAGAGGTGGTACTTAGACTACAGATTGGGCACTTCAAAGTGGATTGGATTTCTCAGAGTAATTTCTCAGAGTAATTTCTCAGAGTAATTTCGCAGAGTAATTTCTCAGAGTAATTTCGCAGAGCGGGATTAAATTTCTCAAAGCGTAATGGATTCTCAAAGCTGTAATAATTTCTACTCTCGCTTGAGAGTGGGAACATGATATGCAAACGTAAGATATGACGTGTGGGTCTTGATCTCGGACTCGATCTTGGTGACTTCCTTCCACTGGAACTGCTCGTCTCCTTCCTTGACACGGATACCCTTTCCGAAAGGGTTGAATTTCGGCACCTTCTCATCGGCGGCACTTGCTTCTGGCAGCGACTCGGCGTCACGCTCCGAGGCAGACCGCTTCACAGCTTCCGGCGTCTCAGTATTCTCGTCTTTCTCGTCCATCTTCACTTGCCTTCTGCCCTCTATTCCCTGGGACTTCCTGCCTTGGATTTGTTTCAACCGTTTGATGACGTCGTGGACATCCCGCACCATTTCCTTGCGGGCCTCCCACCGACGGCCGGCGATCTCGACCATCTCAATATCCGTCCAGCCATTTTGCTCCAACGCCTCAATTGTCTTGTCCACTTGTTCTATGCACGGACTGAAACAGCAGATCCCCACCCTGGACTCGCGTGAGATCACAGCAGGCAAGTTGGGGATGGCCGTCCATGGCGCCGGCAAATCGAGAAAGACTGCGTCACATGATAGCTCGTTGTTCTTGGCGAACTTCGCCGGGAGACTGTCAATCTCGAATCCCCCGTGACAAACGTCGCGATGCGTGATGAGCACATTGTTGTCTAAGAGGCCATGCTCTTGCAATTCCCGCTGAGCCTCCAAAAACCGAGGCTCGTGGAATTCGTATGTGAATAGTCTGCCTTCGTCGCTCAACGTCCTGGCGAATGCATGCGTGAAGGAGGCAGACCCGGTGCCAGCTTCAATGACTCTGGATCCACTGGTGATGCCCAATCTCTGGATGATGTAGGACGAGTCCGGCGTGTAGACAATCTGAGTTCGGTGTGGCAACGATACCGTCCATAACTCGGGGCTGGGATGGAGAAGGTGCACGAACCCCCGGTCCTTCAAGCCGCCCATCTGTGTGCCATACTTCATACCAATCATTCTGTCGTGGTCGAAGTTTCCAAAGCGGGTATTGAGAAGCTCACCTTTCTTGACGGTGATCGGCTTGATCAAGCCTCTGCTTACAAATGCAAGCACAAGATCGCCTTCTTCTATGTAATCCTTGTACTGGTAGAAAGACATGGGTGGGTGAGGTGAGAGATGATCGCTTCGCGAATGTGGTGTTGCGGCTCGGTTTTTTTGGGCTGCACTGTGACCTCGTCACTGGTGTTTCTTTGATGTGTCACTCTTCCCAGATATAAACCACAGTAATGTCGGCGAAATGCTGCTCTCATCGGCCTCTTCATTTCTGCCAACTAGCGCCCGTCACATTCGAACGGTCGCATTTTGCACTGAGACTCGGAGACTCCGACTTCAGCACAAGTCGAGATCGCAATCTCTCACGAGACCCTCCGGCGGCAGGTCCACGACCCCGCTTGACAAGAGCTCCAGCGGCGCAAAAGCTCCCGTGTAGCCACCAGCCGGGGTCCTGCATATAGCAAACGTACATCCCGTGGGTTAGTCCTGGGGGCTCTAGCGGCCCTATTGCGTCCGACCGCTCTAGTGATGGACCTCTCTAGCGATGGACCGCTCTAGCGATGCTATTCTGGCCATGCTTCGGCCCATGCGCCGGCCTACGCTGCAGCCTACGCTGCCTATGCCATGGTGCGGCGTGCGCGCACCAGTTCGGTCGCAAGAAAAAATCACCTCTCACTCCAGCCAACAACAACCAACACGCC
Source organism: Metschnikowia proteae (assembly GCA_002370515.1). Classification (NCBI taxonomy): domain Eukaryota; kingdom Fungi; phylum Ascomycota; class Pichiomycetes; order Serinales; family Metschnikowiaceae; genus Metschnikowia; species Metschnikowia proteae. The sequence continues at coordinate 454,766 of NKYY01000004.1, read as the reverse complement.
GAATCCATAGCATGTCGGCTGTAGCGCAAGACGAGGCCTTCACACGCCAACCACACAGCCAAGGCATGCACCAAGAACAAAATGGCGCAGGCTCGGACTCCGGCACCTCCAACGCCGAGGACTTATACTTGGAGTCATACGCTTTCACCACAGCCGCAGCCATCGTGGGCTCCGTCGACCGCAAGATCTTTGTGTCCTTGAGAGACGGCAGAAATGTGTTTGGCATATTGCGGACGTTTGACCAATTTGCCAACTTGGTATTACAAGACACCATAGAAAGAATATACTTGCCCAAGAAGAATGAGAGCAGTCCCGAGAGATTCGCAGAGGTGCCAATTGGCGTGTTCATGGTCAGGGGCGAGAACGTGGTCATGCTTGGAGAACTAGATATAGATCGCGAGGATGACCATCTCTACGAAAGAGAGCAGGTGTCGTTTCAGGAAGCGGAAAAGGAGCTCAAGCGTCTCCAACAGGAAAGAGTTAAGGAGGAAGGCATAAAGGCAAAGAACTACTTGAAGCGCGGGCTTGTCCACGACTTTGTCAAGGCGGACTTGTACTAAAACAATTGTGACATATATTTTTATTTCTGCAAAGATGCTAACGATCTCTCATGACAATGCTACCTCCCCTGTAGCCTGGAGCCTCTCTACAACTTTGCAACGACGAGCACCCTCTTGTTGAGGTTCTCATAGTACTCGTCCACCAACGGGAACTTCTTGTACTCATTTCTGGCCAATTGCCCCAAATGTGCTTCGTCTGGCCCGTCAGCTATACGCAATGTTCTTGTCATGGCATAGGCGCGAGCCAACTCTGTATCTTGAGAAACACCCTCAGCACCGTACATCTGGATGCCCCAGTCCAACAAGGCTAGGATGGTTCTGGGGGTTTCGATCTTGGCCATGGCTATCTCCCTCATGGCGCTTTTAGGGCCCTGAAGATCAATCTGGTGAGCAGCATTCAACACAAGAAGCCGGCACCTCTCAATGTCGATTTTGAACTGTGCAAAAGCAGTCAAGAAGGACTCTTTTTTCTTGAGCGGCTGGCCAAAAATGAGTCGGTGGTTGGCCCGGTGGGCTATCTTTAACAAAGCCTGCTCACCCACACCAATGGTTCTCATGCAATGGTGGATTCTGCCGGGCCCCAATCTCGATTGAATAATCTGGAACCCTCTGGTTTTTTCGTACAAAATTTCCTGGCCCCGGTCTTCGTCTGGAATCTCAAAGTTGTCAAACACCACTTCACAATGGCCGTGCGGCGCATCGTCATAGCCGAAAACAGTCAATGGTCTGATCAAGCGGGCGTTTCCGGATTTGAGGGCCTTCTTCGAATCGATCAACAAGACAGAATGGTTCAAGTAGGGGTGATTGCCTTCGTCGGTCTTGCACATCACCAACCAGACACTGCAGTGGGGGTCTCCTGCACCGGATGCAAACCATTTCACTCCATTGAGCACATAATTGCCTCGCTCGTTGACCTTGGCGGTGCACGAAATATTAAGTGCATTGGACGACGAAGTTCCCTTCTCTGTCATCAAGAAGGCGGAGCGAATGTCTCCATCGAGGAGCGGCTGCAACCACCGCTTCTTCTGCTCCGGGGTCCCGTATCTGGCAAGAATCTCCATGTTGCCTGTGTCAGGGGCATTTGTGTTTGTGACAGTAGGAGCAATGAGAGAGCGGCCCAAATACTCTGCCATGATCCCATACTCCAAGTTGGTGTATCCTCCTCCCTCGGCGTAGGCCTTGGAGAGAAACATGTTCCAGAGCCCCAACAGACGGGCTTTTGCCTTCAACTTCTCTACTATGGGCGGGATAGCATCCCAACGCTTAGCTGGATCTGTGGGCATTTGATCCAAATACACCTGGTCAGCGGGGATACAGTACTCGTTGACAAAGTCCTTAGTCTTCTGGATGGCGTCCAAGCCCCGGGGGGAGATTTTCTCCAAGAATATGGCTGGGATGTCGTCTTCTATTGAGGCCATTGTGCAGTGAAACGAACGGTCTTGCAGTTTCTGAAGATGCACTTCTGGGTTGTCTTCCCCGCATTCCATATGCATGAGGCTCGCGCACCGCACCGAGCTACCGACACCTGCATTGAGAGTTGAGAACTCCAGCGGACGCCTGCATTGAGTATTCTCCAGCGGACGGACAAATCAGTCAACTAACATCCGCAAAACGGTTGCAAAATGAGTGCTTTTGTCGACCTGGGTTCGGGTCATGCATCTTTCTGATTCTGCCTGCACCTGAGTTGCTGTGCAGGAGTGGCGGAAAGCGTTCCCAGCTGCCGTGGCAATCACTACTAGCTCGGCAGTGGCGATCACTACTAGCTCGGCAGTGGCGATCACTGACTGCTGTGCGCTCAATACCGACATTTCACACTATCGTAGTGAAAAACTGGGCCGGCCCCTCTATCAGGCTGTCTAGAACAACCGCATGTATACTGGAGCTGGTGCACGGGTGTCTGGTGCACGGGTGCGAGCCCTCGCCTTTGGCCACCAACTCGCCTCACGCACACTCACCTCCCAAGTACGCCATGGCTGAATTCGAATCGGACGTCCCCACCATTCCTGACTACAGGTTAGCAGAGAAACAGTTTCTTTTGCTACAAGGCACCAGTGAAGCCGAGCAGGTCAAGGCCGAGCTCCTCGCTGCAATCAAAGATCAACACTTGGCGCCCTACTACAAGTACTTGACCACAGAGTACCCCCAAATCTTCCCATTGGACGAGAAGTTACTTGGCGAACTCGTCGCTAAAAACACAGAAGATATTCACGCTCTCGAGGCCAAAATCCAGCAGGCGGAAAGTGAGGAGGAGACTGACATTGACTTGGTGCAGAGCGTCACCGAGCTCGCCGAGTACTACACCCGCATCGTCGACCGTGACAATGCTGAAACCACATACACAAAGTTGCTTTCGCTCACTCAAAGTACCGGGCTCAAAATCGATGTCTATTTGACTCTCGTGAGACTAGACTTCTTTTTCAACGACTACCGCAATGTGGCAAAGCACTTATCCGAAGTTGAGTCTTTGATCGAGAAGGGTGGTGACTGGGAGCGTCGTAACAGATACAAAACATACCAGGGCATCTACCACATGGCCACGCGAAGGTTTGAGGATGCGGCCTCACTCTTGATCGACAGCTTGGCCACCTTCACTTCCACGGAGTTGTGCACCTATGAGCAAGTCGCTCAGTACGCCATCATTTCTGGCATCCTCACCTTGGAGCGGGTAGACTTGAAAAACAAAATCGTGTCCTCTCCGGAGATTTTGTCGATATACTCCAGCTCCAAAGACTTGGAGCCTTTGATCAACTTGACCAACTCCTTGTATGCCTGCCAGTATAAGACGTTTTTTCAGCACTTGTTGGAGACCAACGACCAGGTGTTTGCCAATAACAAGTATTTGAAAGTGCATGCCAACTACTTCATGAGGGAATTGAGATCAAAGGCGTATGCGCAATTGTTGGAGAGCTATAAATCTTTATCAGTGAAGTCCATGGCCGCCAATTTCAACGTGAGCGAGGATTTCTTAGACGCAGACTTGTGCCGCTTCATTCCTAATAATAAGCTCAACTGCTCCATTGACCGTGTCAACGGAATCATCGAGACCAACAGACCTGACAACAAAAACAGCCAGTATCATTTGTTGATCAAACAGGGCGATGGCTTGTTGACGAAGTTGCAGAAATATGGAGCTGCAGTGAAATTGAGCGGAGCCGAAAGAGACACCGTGGCCTGATGGTGCATTGCGATCGAGTTCATGCAGCAAACGACCCGCTATACCTTCTTGGTCACGGTGCTCTCTAATGCGACTCGTTTATTACTGCTATAGTCACGGATGTGATGTTTTAAACAAGGCTTCTCTACTACCCAAACCAAGGCTGCGCGGGTTTCCTAGGGAACGGCCCAGGTCACATTTGGACCGATTGCAACCCGCTCTAAATTGCGTGGCTTACCTTGACTGTAGGTGACAGAGTTCCATGTAAAGTGCGTGACGGGTGCGGGCGCTATTGCGCGCAGGCATATGCCAGCTCGCCACACCACTCCTTACTCCACACGTACAATCAGACCAAATTATTTACCGCAACTACATCACCACAAACAGTATGAGCAGCAAGAGACGTATTGAAAAAGATGTTATGGAATTGATGATGAGCGACTACGAAGTCAGCTTAATTGACGACTCCCTTCAGCAGTTCCACGTGATCTTCAACGGCCCCTCAGGCACTCCTTATGCCGGGGGATTCTGGAAGTTACGGGTCGAGCTCCCGGACCAATACCCTATCAAATCACCCTCCATTGGCTTTGTTAACAAAATCTACCATCCAAATATCGACGAAACTTCAGGGTCCGTGTGCCTTGACGTGATCAATCAGACATGGTCGCCCATGTTCGGCCTCTTGAACATCTTCCAGAATTTCTTGCCGCATTTGTTACGGTATGGCAACCCAAGCGACCCCCTTAATACCGAAGCCTCCAACCTCATGACGAAGAACGAGGGTAAGTACATCGAAACGGTAAAACTCTACGTGCAAAAGTATGCGCTGAAGAAGTTGAGTCTGGAGGAGCAAGCGGACTCCGAAGAAGAAAACGAAGACGCAGATTTGAGCGACGTGGGGAGCTTGTCGAGCGACGATGACGATGACGATGAAGACGACTGATTACTTGGTCATTTTCGAATTCTACTAAGTATAGGCTTTGCTAGATATGCCAGCAGAGAACCCGCTTTACGCCTACTGAGTGTAGTTTGATCCGCCACAAGTTCGTAACAGCGAAGCAAGCTTGATTCGGGGTAACTCAGGTTCACTCTGGGGTATTCGGGCCATACGGCTATCGTATCTTATCGCGTGCCTTGCATGCAGGAAACCCCGCTACGCTGTTTTCTTGCTAAAAACTGGCCATCTCATCTTTCTCCATCATGATTGCATTTCGCCGGTATTCACTGATTTCTGCGGCCGTGAGCAAGCTCATCAAGAATGAAAGTTTGCTCAAAACTCAAAGCTTTATCAATGGTCAGTGGGTAGACTCCCCCGTCAAGTTCAAGGTGAACGACCCCGGAAAGTTCCCCAGGCCCTCTGCGTTTATCGCCGAAGTGTCTTCTTTCTCCACACAAGAGTACAATCAGGCCATTGAGGCTGCTCACGAAGCGTTCAAGCTTTTCCGGCGCAAAACGCCAAGAGAACGAGGTGACCTCCTTCTAAAACTATACGCTTTAATGAAGGACAACCAGGAGGACTTGGCCCGGATCATTGCGCTTGAAAATGGAAAACCTTTTGCTGACGCATTTGGGGAAGTCACATATGCCGCCTCCTTCTTTCAATGGTTTGGTGAGGAAGCTGCCCACACCACCGGTGAGGTGCTTCTGTCTGCGAATCCAACAAGTAAGATCCTAGCCATTCGTCAGCCGGTGGGAGTTTGTGGAATTATCACACCTTGGAATTTCCCAGCTGCTATGATCACTAGAAAGTTGGCTGCTGCCCTTTCGGTAGGATGTACTGCGGTAATCAAACCTGCTTCTGAAACTCCCTTGACAGCGTTAGCAATTGCGCTGCTTGCAGAACAGGCGGGATTCCCAGAGGGCGTGATAAATGTGGTAGCATCTGATAATTCCTCCGAAGCGGGAAAAGCTTTGTGTGAGCATCCATTGGTCAAGAAAGTTTCGTTTACTGGCTCCACGAATGTGGGGAAAATTCTTATGAAGCAGTCGGCCTCGACTTTGAAGAAATGCTCGTTTGAACTAGGCGGAAATGCACCATTTATTGTCTTTGAAGATGTTGATATTGACGACGCTGTTGCTGGTGTGATGGCGTCGAAGTTCCGCTCTAGTGGGCAGACATGCATTTGTGCTAATCGGATTTTTGTTCACGAACTGATTTACGACGAATTTGCAACCAAGTTGGTTAAGAAGTTGCAGGATGAAACCACTTTGGGCCATTCACTTGACAAAGGTACCACTCACGGGCCATTGATTCACGCAAAGTCTCTAGCTAAGGTCGAGGAACATATCAAAGACGCTGTTTCATTGGGTGCCACAGTATTGGCTGGAGGAAAGAAGCGCCCTCAGTTGGGAGATTTTTATCACGAACTCACGGTTTTGGGTGATGTAACACGCAACATGAAGATCTTCAACGAGGAGACATTTGGTCCCATCAGCCCTTTGATTAAATTTTCCTCGGATGAAGAGGTTTTGGAATTGGCCAATGACACCGACGTTGGATTGGCAGGTTACTTCTACACAAAAGACTACAAGAGAGTCTTCCGGATTGCAGAAGAATTGGAGGTGGGTATGATTGGAGTGAACACAGGTGCCATCTCTGAGGCCAGTCTTCCTTTTGGCGGCATCAAAGAATCCGGGTTCGGAAGAGAGGGCTCTAAGTACGGTGTTGAGGACTATACCGTGGTGAAATCCGTCGTGATGGGCGGGCTTTAAGAGCGGCTTTGGTAGCCACTGGCTCTTGTCGGTTATCATAGACTATTATTGGTATTCTTTCGATGTATATTGTACAGTAGTTGTGGTTCAGCGCAGCGGAGCTCAAAAAGGTGGCTGGTTCTGCATGTACGGATTGTCTAAAGCATTTCCGTGTAGTTGATTCATGGCATTGTATTGGTCCACATTGTGGGACATTGGGTAACCCTGAGGAAACCCGATGTTTGCTGCCTCTTGGTTGTGGTTGGCACCCATGGCCTGGTTGTTCATGGAAAAGGGCAAGGAGTCCATTTGGTAGGGCTGCATCTGGTTGACTTGAGGCGCGTCGTGGTGACTTGGATGCTGCAATTGATCATGTTCCAAGGACTGGCCCATTGGCTGGTCCATATTCATTTGCTGTTGCATTTGCTGAGTCATCTGATGATTGATATGGTTGGGACTATCGATGCCACCGATGCCCCCGAAGCTGTCATGCATGAGAACTTGGTCGGCATCATGGAATTGCCTCTCGTCGCCATCAAGACGCGCGGCGTCAAAGTCCCGTTGGTCCAATCCATTCAAGTTCTGGATGTCCGTGAAGATACCCTCAGGCGGAGTCTGCTGGGCGCTCAAGTCGAAGTCTTGGTCTTCGCTCATGGCCAAGTCGTGAGCCTCGGCCTCGGCCTGGGCCACGCGATTGCGCTCTTCTTCGGCCCTTCTTTCTTTGGCCCGCTGGTATATGGAGGAGTCGAAACCTGCCACGTCTTCCATGCGTTGCACCTCCACCTTTGGTTTCATGTTGCGCACCGAGTAGCCCAGGTTGAGCGAGAAGGCGGCGTGGTACTCCTTGAGGCTTTGGCTGTAAGCGGGACTAATGCTTTTCTTTTCAAGGAGCTCCCGCTCCAATTGTTCGCCCAAGGCCATGATTCTCTCGTCATTGGTGCGGTGACTCTCTGCGGTTTTGTTCTTGATGGCGGCGATTTCACCTCGGAGCTCCTGCAATCTCAGCTGTGTGATGATGTCCTTTTCTATGATCCGCAGAAGCTTGAAGTCGCCCGGAACAACTGCCCGTTTGGCCCACTCCAACTCTTCTATGAGCTGCGAGGCGTACACCGATTTGTAGGTCAACGACCTGAGCCCGCCCTCTACTGTATTACCGTTGAGGATGGACGAGGCGTACGCAAGAGAAGTGGTACTCTCGTTGGGCTCTTTGTAATCTGCGGCGACGACTCGAGAACTCATTGATGGCGTGAGCTGGTGGTGGTGTTGTTTTTTGACGTAGCGCGGTCGGTCTGGGACGCGCACGACCGCGTCCGGTACTGGCTCTCTGGTGTGGAGAACAGAGGAGCGTTTGGGATGTACTCTTCCTGATTCATGTAGAAAATAGTCTATTGTCTGTAAAGTGTCTCTCGAGGCGTGTTGCACGCGGCTGCGGGTTATATCTTCCCCTCGATAAGTGATTCCTCGATACCATCAATGAGCCCGTCTATGTCCTCCACTCGGAGCCCGCAACTGAGGCTGATGAGTTTTCTGTATTTGTTCATCTTGCTGTTGATGGCAAAGTCACGGACTCCGCGCGTGATCTGTTGCACCAATTTAGACCGCCTTAGTTGCATCTTGCTCAACTCCACACCCATCTCCCACTGCTCCTGTGCATTTGAGGCGTCTGCTTGCAACTCTCCGATCTTGCTCTCGTTTTCGTGGATGAGATTCGTCAACTCGTATGTTTGTAGCTTTTCAATCGTGTATAGAAGCTGTGTCTGCTTGTTTTCAATCGCCTTCTGGAACAACGTCACCTCCCGTTCAACCTCGGCTCCGGCGTCCGCGAGTGTGCTGACGGGCTTGAGGTCGTTTTTATGGAGGAGAACCTGCACCTTTTTGAAGCATTCCTTGCGACGGTCTTTCTTCTCCAGCAAGAGCTTCTTGATGCGCTCGTCTTCACGCACAAGATCCTTGAGTTCTTGCTTGTAAGACTTAGCGAGAGAATTCACCATTCCATGCATCATTGATGACAACTCCTGCGTGGGCAACACTGTGGAGCACTGCTCTAAGTCTCCACGGAACTCCTCCTCTAGTAAAGCCCCGTCCTGGCCGATTTTAGGCGGCTTGGGCGTCATGTCATTTGGGAGAGACGTTTCGGACGCCTCAAACTCGTCATTAAATGGACTGGGCTTCTCGGAGATGACCCCTAGAACGCTGTGTTGGTGAGCGGGCTTGTAGTCGTCACCGGAGCTCTTGGAATTGTCTTCCAAGAATATGTTTTCCTTGTTTTCGTCAACAGTCCCTGCCTGTTTCTGAAGCAACATCCGCAAATGTTCCTTGCTCACCCGATCACGGAGCTCGTCTTCTTCCTCATCCTGGATTGTGGTTCGCTGTGTGTCAGGAGTCTCCATGAGACGGCTTGGGTTCCGGATGGGCGTTCCCAAAGTCTGCCTCTTCTCCGGGTCGTTTTTATCCAGGTCCGAGCTGCCCGACACACGCACCACCGGGATATTTTGCTGGTGGATCTGAGTCTGCAGTGATTGGCTTAGCTGTTGTAGCCGGTGACCTGGTGTGTTGTGGGACTCGTTACCCACATGGCCAATATGCGCCGAACTAGGATGCGGAGCATCCAGTATTTGAGAATGGTTTCGCTGGAGCAGCGGCACCTGATGGAGCGACATGTGGGGCGTCTCGAAATTGTACACCACCAACCCCTGTTGAACAATGATGGCCTTGGCGGTCTGGTTGTTGGCGTTGACAAGATCGTCTCTAGCACCATTGGTCAAAAAGAACTCCACGAGCTCAGAGCACGCGGCTCTGGCGGCCAAGTGCAAGCAGCTGTCGCCGTTGACATCTTGGTGGTCCAACACGTTTTTTAGCAAGTTGATTCCGGAACCTTTGTTGACGCCTGACATGCCACGCAACTTGTTGAAGATCACCGTCAAGTAATAGTTGAGAGCGACTAGCTTGGAGCGCACTTTTGAAAACTGACATAAATAATGCAACGGCGTACGGCCATTGATGTCCGTGTTGATGAGGCAGACTTCTAGGGCGTCCACGACGCTCGAGAAGTTTTTCAAGTCGTAGCAGTTGTTGAACGAGATGCATTTGGACAATGGGTTGAGGCCGAAGTTGCTGACCACGAGTGGATTGGCACCTTTGGAGAGAACCAAGTGCACCAAGTTCAAGTTTCCTATCGAGGCAGCCCAGTGCAACGTGGAGTGGCCTTCGTCATCTATAGCTTCATTGATATTGAAGTCACTGGGAGAGTTGTATAGAAAGTAGGGAATCGGAGCGTTGTCTTCGCTAAAGAAGCGTAATAGCTGAGATGCAAAGCCGTTTTCCTCCTCCATGGGCGCATTTGCAAGCTTCTGCTCCGCGGACGATAGCGACGTGTCCGAGTCACGGTGATGCTCCTCGGACCAGTTCGTGTCGTTTGTGGATTGGGAAACATTTTTCCGGTTGCTCTGGAAAACGAGGTGCTGGTGTGACACTTCGTCGATGCCGGAGAAGGTGTGCTTGGGATACCGTATATGGGACGACGGGTATCCATGCAGCCTTTGTTGATGCAGATTGGGCTGTGGAAAAGACTCGGGCATGGTGTAGTTGTAGCCCCGTTGGTAGGAGCCATTGGGCATGAACTCGGACTGCTGGAAAGTGGGCGGCAAGTGTGACGCTTGGGGCGTGCTTGTACTGATGGGCATTTGTGACAAGCTGGACATGCCTCTGTTTGGGCCCGGGTTTGGCCGCGATCCGGCGAATGGCATGTCCTGGGTGAACACGGCCAGCGGGGGGAGGTTATCTTCGAACTTCATCTTCTTTGGCGGAGAGTCCTTTTTGATTTTCTTCACGTACTTGCGCTTGATTGGCGTGCCATCTTTGTTGGTGGCTTGTGTGGCAGGCTTCGATTTCTTTGGGATGACCACCGACGGGTCGTTAATGTCAATGTATAGCACCGGCACCAACTCGGAGGTGATGCCGTATTCCTTGGCCAAGAGCCGCGCGTCATGTAGAGGGATCCAGGTGCCCTGGAAACGGCCGTAGCCTCCCTGGACCTTTTCGTGCTGTCCCTGCTGGACCCCCTTTTCGAGGATCTTGGTTCGCTTCGCCTTGGGAAAGTTGCAGAGCTTCAAGATCTGGGTGGCATTGACCCAGTCATCTTTGCACCTCCTCATGATGGGGGATTCGCCCACCGAGCACTCATACACATCGATCTGGGGGTTAGTATTCTTTGGGAGAGGCGGAATCTTGGCCAGGCAGGTCATTTGGGATGTCCGACCGGCGCAGCCATGGCATCGTAATACGAATGGTGTACTTTGGGGCAGACGAGAGACATACATTTGAGTAGGTTGCAATATAAACCGACGGGTGCTCGTAAGACATGGTGCTGTGAGGCTAGCTTGGAGCAGAGAAGAAAAAGATATGTGCGGGCAATTTAACGATTTAGGCGATATTAAACGCGTAGAACAGTAGTTGCACAGATTGCGCGGTGCAGGTAAAGTACAATTTTTGAGTGATGAGAGCCATGTAACGCGTACTTTTTCTGAGATGGGTCGTCTCAATTGCCGACAAAGATGCGCTAGAAGCGCCCAGCCACGCACACGGGTGGCCTGGTGACGGTGCCACTTGCCGAACACATGAACAATCCGCATTCGAAATCCTGGATCTGTAGAATTGAATGGCGAGTCAAAGGCAAGACCGAGCCCGGGTCTTTTTTTATAATGTGCATGGGTGGCGCAGTAGCATTATGACATATGCATCGTCAGTCTTTGTAGTGCTCTCGGTACCAGCTTCGGGATTATGTCGTGTAAGCTTGGAGAATAGTTTTTGAGCCACACGCATTGTCGTCGCGCACCCGATTTCCCGATCCTGGCCTCACGTGACCACGCCCGGATTTCCTTCCCACCGGGAGCATGCTGGCCACCGGAACGGGGCAAGCGAAGCCAGCATGCTAATTGGCGGCGGCTCTGGCAACACCGCCGACTCCACCGCCGACTCCACCGCCGACTCAAGATCCACCGCGACCTTGCCGGCGCCTGATGCAGTCTTATCAAAACACTGCGCGACTCCAATACACAGGTGCACCGTGCTCCTAGATCTGAGACCTCCATCGTTTCCACCCTTCCCATGTCTGCTGTAATCGATGAGTCTTTCGATGAATCTTCTCACATGCTTCCACTGAGAAGACAGTCCGTCTTGGAGCAGCCCCTTGGCCTGTTCCGCGGGCCCAACTCCTTGCATCACTTCGCAACGTCCTTCACCAGGGCACAGTCCTTTGCTGCCCATAAGATCGACCCCGACATCAAGAAGAAACGCTCTTTTTTTGTCAGCGACAGCTGCTCTCCCGAGGATGAGCTTTTCGACCCCGAGCTCATGGTGGCGCTGCAAAACGGTGAACGTTTGAGCACCCTATTGAACGAAGCCACCCATCGCTTCAACGGTCCTTCCAGTTACTCGACGAACAACGAGGTGTTTTACCAAGACGATGTGGTGAATATGCTTAACCAGAGCAAGTCAAGGCAAGGCTCATTTGCGCCGAACTCGGCGCCTATCCCGATCAAACGCCGCCACTTTATGTCCCCGTCGTTTTCTTCCGAGCGTTCTGCCTTGTCTTTGGCCTCTACGGCATCGCATTTTGGCTTGAAGAAAGTCGAAGATCGTGAGGGGAATTTGGTCACCGTGATAGCTGGCCAGAGCACCGCCCCGCAAACCGTTTTCAACTCCGTCAATGTGCTTATAGGCGTGGGCCTCTTGGCGTTGCCTGTGGGGCTTTTGAAGGGAGGCTGGGTGCTTGGAATGCCGATCTTGATCATGTGCTGTGCCGCTACCTACTGGACTGCCACGTTGTTGTCAAAAGCGTTGGATACAGACTCCACCATGATGACCTATGCAGACCTCGGCTACGCCTCCTACGGATCCGTGGCCAAACTCTTGATCTCCTTGATCTTCTCTATTGACCTTTTGGGGCTGGGTGTGTCTTTGATTTTGATCTTCAGTGACTCTTTGTTTGCGCTTCTCGGTGACGACGTCTACTGGACCAAGACGAAGTTCAAGGCCATTGCATTTATTGTGTTGACCCCTTTCACGTTCGTGCCTTTGCCGGTTCTTTCCATCATTTCGCTTTTTGGCATTTTGTCCACAGTTTCTTTGACCATTCTTGTGTTTTCGTGTGGTTTTTTGAAGCTGACTTCGCCTGGCTCATTATTGCAGGTTATGCCCACGAACCTCTGGCCCAACTCCACGTCGGAATTCTTTATTTCAATGGGCATTCTCATGGCTCCATTTGGGGGTCATGCCATCTTCCCAAACTTGAAGTCCGACATGAGACACCCCGAGAAATTCACCAATACTCTTTTGACAACTTACTCAATTACCATGCTCACAGACTGCACCATGGCCGTGATTGGGTTCCTCATGTTTGGCGCCTTGAACAACAACGAGGTGACCAGCATTTTGCTCGAAACTTCAGGCTACCCCTCCTTCATTTACCCATTGATCAGTTTCTTGATTTGCATCATTCCGCTTGCTAAAACCCCGTTAAATGCCAAACCAATCATCTCCACATTGGATAGCTTGTTGGCATTGGATGTTCTCATTGAAGGTGAGAGTACCCTTGTCAGCTCCTTCAAAAGCTTTGGCAGGTTTTTTGTCCGGGTTGGGGTGAATTTCTTATTCGTTGCGTTTGCAGTGTTGATCCCGGAGTTCGAGAAAATCATCGGCATTCTAGGCTCCTCGATTTGTTTCTTGATTTGCATAATTTTGCCGTGTTTGTTCTACTTAAAGCTCTGCAAAGATCAAGTAAGAGGCCTAGAGAAGTTTCTCGTGCAGACTACCATATTGGTTTCTATTGTCTTGGCGGTAGTTTGCTCTTACATGACCATTGCTTACTGATTAAAATAGACCTACACCAGGCACTTGGATGCGACGCAACTGAAACGCTTGTTTTGAATGCATTGATTAGAGCGAGTGACGGCAAAGACAAAGTAGTTAGATTTGTTGGCTCTCTAAAAACTTAATAAATGATTGTGTGATCAGAGTCATAAAAGTGACCAAATACTCTCCGGACATCACAAAATCGTAATTCAACTTGAAGAAGACGGCTCTCTCGTCTATCGCAGTCCGTATTAGGTCATTTGCGTGTCGGAAAATCATCTCAAATAAGTTTTTATACTTCAAGTTTTGCGAGTTAAAATTGTCTTTCATCGAAAACTTGAGGAGAAGCCTTTGAGGCTTATCGAACTTATTTTTCTTGAATGACACAGTGAAAGAAATCGTGTCCCTTTGAAGGTTTTTTGGCAGGCTTGAAACTGGCGAATTGACAGTGAACGCGAACTGCAAAATGTCTAAAGATTTAAACCTTGGATCGAAATATAGCCGTGGCAATTTGTTATCCATTTTAATGTGATCTGCCTTCTTGAGCTCACTGTTGACAGACTGGATTGCCTTAAATATATTCACGTAATCGTCAAGGAATCTGAAACATCCCAAAAGTGATTCGCTGGAGCGATTGATCTCCTGGTTAAGCATCCGTATCACCAACTTCACGTACTTATCCTCGTCTTTGTTCGTGCTGAGGGACAACATCATTGTCAGACTGGGTGCACTGGAAATGGTTGAGTCTTCGTTTTCTGACTTGATTTCTGGATCACTAGCATTTGTATCTTTGACTCTCAAGGTGAATGGTTTGTAAAAAGGATTGCTCAAGAAAGTTATTTCGTGAGATTGATTGTTAAGGACCTTTATCTCTGTCTTTCTTAATTGGTGGAGAATTTGTATAAGAAGATTGACCTTCTTTAAATTTTCGAACAAAGACCCAAGTATCGCGCCCGAAACAGATGCATCTTCGTTCATCTTTTGTGACAAGTCCACCGTGGTGGAGATCTCGAATTGCTCTTTGTCAGGGTTGATCTTTACCCCTAGCTGCTCAAGAGACTTGAAGTTGTAGCTACCCTTGAGAGTGCCCATCACAGTAAGGGTCACGATCGAAGAATTGAGTTTGGCTGAGTCCTCGTGAAGCTTGACCATGAGAAAGAATGTGGTAGCCGATATGGAGACTGGTAGCAAATTTCCGGAATTGTAGAGCGCCATGATCGTAGACGTTGGAGAAAGAACCATATCTGATTCTTCACTCTGTTTGGTAAGAGCTGCCTCATTCGCAACATTGTCCCTATAAGAGTCACCTTCCCCATCTGTGAGTCCTGCTGGTTCACTAATACTCTTCGACCTATGATCCCTCAAGCTCACGCTCATGGATTTGTTTGACTCCAAGAATGACTCGGGCAAATTGAACAACTCAAAGTGCTTTTTGCCAAATGACTTCTCGAGTTTAAGAAACTTGATATCTCTTGCTTCCAACTCTTCTATGATCAACTGATTGACGATTAAGTTAGATGACGATGCAGATAGGGTTTTGAAGAACTTGTAGTCCATTTCGTTGTCATTTGTCTCTGGCAACTTCTGCACCCATTGAAGTTTCCATGCGCCCTTTATGGACTTAATCTTGGCCACCCACCAAAATGATTTGAGAGTCAATCCGCTCACCATGTTGACCATAAACCAAGATGCCGGCCAGTTGCGGCACCGGTAATAGACCAATTTGTTGAACGCTTTCAAGGTCTTCTCC
The DNA here is from genome assembly GCA_002370515.1 of Metschnikowia proteae. NCBI lineage: Eukaryota > Fungi > Ascomycota > Pichiomycetes > Serinales > Metschnikowiaceae > Metschnikowia > Metschnikowia proteae. Next base: position 439,759 of record NKYY01000004.1, on the reverse strand, counting down.
TCGTGAATGTAGTTGAGTAATTTGGTTGTTTCATAATCATCGAGGTTGATGATATCGTTGGATATCCATTCGGTAGTGATGAGTTTCGTCTTTAATGTTCTGCTCAAAATTTCCAATCGCAATTGGATTAAGTTATTCACTGTGTTCTGAACCAATTCAGCTTCGCTTATAAAACTTTTGTTCTTGAACGAAGCCGGCATACTATTAATCTTGTTCTGGAATAAGGTCTCACTTGGACTGGGGTTTGTGAAGTAAAAATGCCCAGAGACGGGATTAATAGCAAATACAATTGTCTTGGATGCAGTTATGGTGAGTAAAAGCTGATAGTGGTTCAAAATCACCATGGAGTCTGATTCCCTTGAATCGGGATTTTGGAGGGGAGCGGATGTGGACACAGACTCTGACAACACTTCAAAATATTTGTTATAGATCTTCTGCACCAATTCCTCAGAGTGCTTGTTTATGATACAGCTCAAGATAGAGTCCACGCTTAGATCCTGGGGCTCCGAATCGCTTCTGATAGCATTTTGTATCAAATCCGAAGCATCGGTGATATACTTTCCGTTCTTGAACCATCTGTAGCTGAGGTTGGAGTTCTTGTCCACACCAATCTCGATGAAGGACTTCCAACCTTTAGACGTGTAGAAGTTAGACCAGTAATTGATAATGATCTTGGAAGAGTTGTAGCTAAACTGAATGTTTCCTTTCCATTTGCTGTTAATCACCAAGCTTTTTAACTGTTTTGAAATGAGATAGAGCTTGAAAAAAATTGAGTATTTGTGAAGAAAGTCGTACAAACCGTCTAGTGACAGCTTTAGTAGAATTTTGTTCACCAAGAATTCAAGCTTCTCGAACGACGATTTGGGGAGCATTGTGACGATTTCCGAGTCGCCGTGAGTTATTAGGGAGGTGACGGGGTTGATTCCAAATAGAAATTGGAAATCAATGAGAAAGAACGGCGACTTGTAGTAATCCTCATCATTGTCTATGATCAAATCGTTGCCAACTGTGATGGAAACCTTAAATTCGTTTGGGATTTGGATGATGATGCGGCCATCCTTGATGACGTAGTTGTTTTCAAAGCGCTTTGGGGGCGTCAAGAAGGCCATGCGGGCGGTCAAAGCCAAGTCTAAGTCTCGTAATACTTGTAGTGTTTTTTCTGGACTCACTTTGGGCCTCTCGATGTAGTTATATGAGGGCAATTGAGGTCTTCCCTTGACCAATACTTCCAATGCAGTCAACAAATCCGAATTAGGCAACTTTGCTCCCGAGAAGTGGTTGAGCTCATTAATTCCAATGCTCAATTGTTCGAAAAAGAACTCCTGGCCTCGAAAGTAATTGAGCAAATCTATAAGCTTAGAAATGTCTTTGGAATTCTGGGCCCACTTGACCAAAGTGTAAATCTTGATGAAGTCTTGACGCAACGATACAATTAATTGAAGAAACAGCTTCTTACGGATCACGTCGCTCTCCTTGGAGCTGGCCAAGTTTTCCATGAGTCGTTTCAACTGCTTATACGCCTCTTGTGTATAGAATTTGAGCACATTGGAGAGCGGGATAATGTTGTTGATGACATGAGGAATTTCTGGCGGCGAAGCTCCACTACTTTTGGCAACTCCATTGGAGTGAATACTCTGAACGGATGGCTCTGGCATTTCGTATAGGGGCAGATTGCGTCAATGCGCCAGGTTCAAGCGTCGTTCGAGGGAACACAGGAATTTTAGAAGATCTCTTCGTTCTGAACGAGTCCCTGCAGAAATGAACAGCGGCCCGTTTCAGTGGTGTCTTCTTGGATGTGAGGTATTGCTATTAGTACGTTAGTGAAGAATCTCACAATACTGGCTCTGCATGCAGGACCAGGATCTCTGAGAAGGATGCCGGCCGGCTTTCTTCGGAGGTTCTACGGGCCAACTGATGTTTAGAATTGCTTTAATTATGCATTGCATTTTCGAATCTTGCTATTCGCAAACTGTTTTCCCGGGTTAGTCGGCGCAACGAAGCACACCCGGAAGATGGTCCTGGATCCAGAAGAACCGATCATCTTGCACTATGGCCTCGATTCGCATCCGATTCTCTTTTCGGACTAGTAGAGCTTCGACAAGAGTTTTCAAGTCGGAAATGATTTGCTTGGCACTCTCGCTTAATTTTGGATCGCTGAGCATCTCAGTCACTCGGTACCACTCCCAGTCCACCATTGCAATGCGGTGCGCAGGCCGGTTCTTGCTTCGGCGACGGCGCAACACAGAGGGAGATATCCCCGACGTATTATCATATTCCGCAGGCGCCGGGTCAAAGGGTAGCCTGTTTTCCAACATGGAATAGACGAGAACACCAAGAGACCACGCATCCAAAAGTTTGCCGTCGTATTTGAGGCCCATGAGCAACTCCGGGCTCACGTAATCCTGCGAGCCACATTTGGTGGTGAGGGGCTGATCGTCCAGCTCCAATCTCTTGGAGAGGCCAAAATCGGTGATGGTGGCAATTGTCTCGTCCCCCAACGTCAACTCGGTCTCGTAGTTGCGAATGTTTGACATATCCTTGTTTATCAACACGTTTTCGAGCTTTATATCACGATGTATGATACGTTTGCCGTGAAGATGAGCCACAGTTACCAATAATTCGGATACAATTCGAATAAGAAAACGCCAGAATTGGCAAGAGGACTTGCCTGGCAACCAGTTGTGTTGTAGCCAGCTGAAAAGATTGCCGCCGGAGCAAAAGTTTAAGAAGAAGAGTTGCTTGTTGTCGTCCCCATTTGACAACGGCCGTATGCCCGTCGTGAGCGATTCATTGCAATGAATGAATGAATTGTCAATCTCCGTCTGCGTGATTGACATAATGAGGTTGTAATCTAGCAATTTCACGATGCACGGGTGGTTTAAGTGGCTCAAGATTCCCAACTCTCGCGTGATATAACACCGGAAATTCGACGCATCGTCTGAAGGAACGCTAATGATTTTGATGGCCACCGTTTCGTGCGGCTCCTCAGTACTGGATGCCGCTAACACCACACTGAAAGCCCCACTGCCTATGATACTCGCGTACTTGTACGTGCGGTCGAGTTTGGGGGCATGAAACGTTTGCTGCTGTATGAAGTTGGTTTCGTTTTCGACGGTCGGCAGGGCCAACTCCATCCCGAGCCCGTTGACCAGGCCAGGGTTGGACGTATGGCGAACAGGCGTGGTCACAGGCGCCAGCATAGAGTCAATCGAGCCTAGGCGATGCCTAAAAGCCCGGTCGGGCTCAAACTCGGAGGCGATTCGTAGAGTCTCAGTTCTGCGTCGCTCACCAGGGGCGTCTCTTTTCTTTATTTCAATTGTGGTTCGGGGGAAAGGGCCATTGGCCAAGATGGGCGTCGGAAGTTTTGTTATTTTGTCGTACCCCGTCAATGGAGACAGCACAGTGTTGAATTCAAACGCGTCACCGAGCAGGTCAGCACAATCTTGGGTTGCAACAGGGACGTCGATTTTTAGGTTGTTGAGGTGGGGCGAGCGGAATTGCAAACTGGGTTTCTCCGAGGCTTCCGGGCCATCACTGCCAGAACCTGCAACTTTATGGACCTGGCCATAGTCAGGGCTGTACAAGTGGCTCATTGTATTCTGCGAAGGCGATCTGAGGGAGTGGCTTAGACGGGACTTTAGGGATGACTATGCTCCTGGCACACTGGAAAACGGCAAGCAACAGTCCGGCGGGGTTATGTCGCCAAAAATGATCAGCGTCGGCCTCGGGTTTAGAGGCACCACGAGAGGCTTGATCGGCAGAGAAGAGAACGAGGAATAGGCCAAACGAACCTCCGGAGACCAGGGAGATTTGGGAGCGCCGCGCTTCTGTATATTGGGCTAGCGCCGCGGTCTGTGCAGGTCGCATGCTATCAATGACAAAGTGCGCGAGGCGGACACGCAGCAGTGATACACTATACAACAAGCAAACAATCCATGCAAGTCAGGATGGGCGTGTGAAGGTATGCTCATTTGACGAGGCTGGAAGCTTAAACGTCTTTTTATGCAGGTGCCTAGATTCGTCCGATAGGTAGCTGGCGAGTGCGCTGGCGCTTACGGCTCGAAGCCTTGGTCCGCGATGTAACCACCGCGTTTACCCCTCCGAGGTTGTGAGCCGCGTGCGCATGCTTGAATGTGCCGTGAGAAAAAGCTATCGGCCGTTAAGGAAGACTGCATGTAACGGGACGAGTCTGTATCGCGTAGTCAGTGCTTTGAGCCAGCCAGGCTTGTGTGTGCAGGTGCATTCCACGTGCAGATGAGCCGCGCCCTGGCCGCAGGTCTATATCTCATCTTACGTATGTTTCATTGGCGGAGTTCCATGGTACTACACGTTTTCTGACTCTACATGTGTCGCGGTATTGCCCCAGTGTTATTGTACGTTGTGCATCTTTTGGGCAGGCTCGTTGACTGCTAGCGCCTTGCTCAGAGGAATCCTTCGAGCACTCTGTGGGCCCTCTCTAAGCGGTCAATGCCAACCTCGTACCTATTCTCATCAATGACCATGTCCAGCGTAAGTCTGCTCAACAGGTCCACGATTTTCTCAATCAACTGCTTCTCGCGCATAGGCAAATTCAACAGCTCGAACTCCTCTCCAATCACCGATCCGTTGATGCTCTCTAGCAAGTGCACAAGGGTATTGTAGGAGAACGGCTTGAGGTGGCCCGCCGACGTGTCCTTTCTCTTAGCGTGCCTTGACTTTCTCTTGACGCTCTTGCGAGTGTTAGCCTTTGCCTTCACTGTGGTACTGGGCAAAACAGCGTCTTCGATATCGTAGAAGTCGTCGTCGTCGTTGGGAGCCTTCTCTGCGACCACTTGTCTCTCAGCTGGGAGCTGTCTATTCATCTCCTTTTCAAGTTCAGCAGTCTCACTGTCTTTTCGTTCGGGCTCAACCATAGCGTCCAGTCGAAGATCACCACTTGTACTCTTAGATCCAATCTCGAGGCCGTTGCTGCTCCCCTCGTGGCCGGAGTCGCCGATGGCGTTTTCGCCAAGCACTGTCTGTGGAGCTCTATCATTGTGCACCAATTGAGCGGCCGTGGCGAGGTCTGTGGGCACCATCGGGTCATCCTCGAAGTTCATTTTGAGTGACTTTCTGAATTCCGAACTGGAATCGTGGTTTGGCGGCTCGGAGATAACGTTTCTATCGCTTCCAGCGTCCGAAGACAAGTACCTGGACGATGTGGAATCTTGACGCTTTGAGCCTTCTGAGAATAACGGGGCACTATAACGCGCCGGGTCAAGGCCATCCGCTTCTTCGAGAGTTCTGTCACGCTGGTCGTGATTTGCTGAAGATACGCTGTGGCTCAGTTGAGCATTGAATCTGGATCTCACCGAAGAGTTTCCGGAACCTGGGCCGCTGCCATCACGTCCTGCACCATCATGGTGCACATGGTTGGCAGATGCCTGGCGAGCCCTCCTCATATTGTCTTCGTTGGGCCGTTTGGGAAGTGCAAAACGCGGGTGGCTCCCGCTTGCAGAAGACTCCAGAGGGCTGTGCCCCTCTGCGGTCTCGAAACTGTCGGTAGAGAAGTTCAGGTGTTGGACCTTTCCTTTGGCAGCTGAAGACGTCTGCAGCGCTTCGGAGAACGCATGACTCCCACTGCTGCTGGAGGGGGTTTTTGAGTTGCTTCTTGTCGAAGAGCGTGCGTTGGCTGGAGGAGGTCTCGAGGGAGTGGATTTGCTTAACGATTGCAAGAACGCGTCTATCTCGCCGCTGGACGAATCGGCCCACTCCAAATTACTGGCACTCTGCATGAGCTTGTCCAAGTCGTCGCTGATGTTGAGTGACACACGCGGACGGTGGGCCTTGGCAAACTCCGATGCAATATGTCCGCGTGGAATGATTTCACTGACCGGTCTTCGCCTCAGCCGCGGAGGAATGGTGGCCTTGAGCTCAGTCTGCACCGTCACTTCCGGCGGGATTTCGGTGCGGGAGCGGCGCTTAATGGTGTCGAGGCGGCCGAGTTGAGCCTGAGACTCGGAGAACAACGACTCTTCCTCATCAACAGCGCCGGCGTCGTCTCTTTTGTTCACGTACATCTGCTTTACTTCGCCCAAATTGCCCCTTTGTTCTTGCACTGGCACCGGTACTGCCTCTCCAATTTCGGAGGGGTCGTAAGATAGTTGGGAAGCAAACGAGGAGATAGAGTGGTGGTTGACCCTCTGCTTCGGGGGCTGAGCCAACGACGAGTCGTGTTTCGAAGAGCCGCTCATTGTATTATTCTTGGCAGAAGAAACTTGGAATTGTGTTCCAGGCTAGATGCACTCGGCGTACAAGACTAGCCGTATGGGGAACAGCTATGGGTAGTAGGGTGTAGCTGAGAGCCAGACGTGGCGAGCGTGAAGCGCAGGACAACAAGTGGGTGACCAAAACGAGTGGTTTGATGATGGGCCGGCGTATGCTCAGCTTAGAAGCAGGCGTGTGTATATTTGCCGTGGATCATTTATAGATCCAAGTGTTTTGATAACCTCCCAATTAGGCTTGCTAATGAGAAGCCTAGATATAGGCGCACATGCGCGGACCGCACCCAGCGCGCTGCATGAGATACTCCGGAGGATCATACATGCTCGGGACAAGATGAGACAATATACATGCTCTGCAGAAGATGGGCGTCCTACTTCAACAACGCCAACTTGAACTACGAGGCTCTCTGTCGAAAGGCGCAGAAGTTCCACCGCCAAGACTCGCATCCGCCGCAGCTGATCAGGGATTATGTTCTCGCCAACCGCAGACTCCAGGCCATCAACAAGCGCCTTGACCCCGAGTACAAGTTCAGTGCCCCAAGGAACAACTTGGGGCTTCTGCTCAACGTTGCGAGCGCCAACCTCGAGCTGGAGCTCTGGGACTTCTTGCGCCGATACTGGGCCCAGGCCGTGGCCAGCGACGATGTGGTGAAGGCCTATGTGCTTACGTGCACGGGAGTAAGCTTGGGGCGTGCTATTGACTTGGTGGAAGCAAATTACCGCCACCACCAGGAACTGGCCTCTCTGATTATGCGCCGTCCGCGTGCTCGTAGTGAGCTTCTCTCCATGCTCCTACGCAAGCTTCTAGAGAACAATGATTACCAGAATTCCTTCAAATTGTTGGACACCACGGTTTGCAGTGTGCTGACAATATCACGAAAGAAAAATGCCGTTTTAAGAATTTATGGCGCCGGTGCTGGAATCGCAGGTGCGTCATTGACAGCCCATCTATTGTTGAACGCCTTGGAAGTCTCCCCCATATTGCCGGATCTTCTTCTACTGCTCACCGGCGCGGCCTTGCTCGCGAACTTTTGCCTTCTCAAATTAAAGCTGTTGGATCTACCTCGTGTATCGTGGCGGCCGCATACAAGTATTCTTTACAGGTACACGCACTACGAAGAGATGGTGAGCCTCAATCGGCTCGTGACTTTTTTTGAGGAGCATCACGAAGTTAACGTCAAGAACTTCCATGTGTCCCGCGTGAGAAACTGGGCCAATAGTTGCTCGTTGCATGACAACGACTACGAATTGATACTTCCCGCCTCGGCTGAGTTGCTGCAGTCATCGCCTCAGATGGATGCCTTGGACAAGCAGTATGAGAGCATACTACAGTTTGTGAAGTCTCAGTTGCTCCTGCGCAAAATGCTATGGAATCCTTTGCACGAAGAGAAGATGTTTTTGCAATTTTGGCTAAATCACGGCGACAGCTTCGAGTGGGTCGAGCCCGACCAGGACCCAGCTGAAATGCGTATGCTCGAGAAGCCATGAAACAGAACTCAAAGTGTCCTTGAGGCAACGGCTCCAAGTGTCTGCAGAGAGTATGCGTTTGGTGGCTCTCTCGATCGTCGTGCCGCTGTGTGCAGTCCCTGCTGTACACCTCACGTATCACTACCATGTGAGATAAACACAGCGTGTTCCAGTGGCTACTTCCTCACCAACTAGTCAAGTGATGGCGGATCATGTCTTTCACTCAACTACCGTGTCCATACGATCTCGATCGCATCTCGCTGCTAAGCTTTTCGGCGCCTTCAACTGACATGCTTTTGGCATCGTCATACGACAAGACCACTATCTTTTTCTCGTGCTCCAAGCAGCTGCTGCTAGGGCAAATCTGGCTGCCATCTCCCATTCTCGACACCACGCTTTCCACCTCCAAAACAACTTTTGCCGGGCTTCTAGACGGTTCAGTGCGGTATATCGACTTTGAAAACACCAAGGTGTCATCTTCAGTTCTCGGACTTAGTGTTGGCGAGGACGTTTCCTCAGGCATAAACCACATAAAATCCCTGAGCAGCCATCAGGTCATCGCCTCTTCATTTAGCGGAAAACTATATCAGATCGACGCGAGAACTCATAGAGTCACCGAATCCAGGAATACTGGCAGCAAGATTTTCGCTATGGATGCCTCTCATGACTACATCACCTTGGGCAAGTCCCACCAGACCGTGGAAATCTACGATCACCGGAATATGTCCAGCCCTGTATATACACGGCCCACTGGCCTTCGATTCCAGACCACATCGCTACGTCATTTCCCCTCGGGCCAGGGATACGCGCTCAGCAGTATCGACGGACGGGTATCAATCGAATATTTCGACCACCTGCCGGAAATTCAAAGCGCAAAGTACGCGTTCAAATGTCATCGTGAGAAAGACCCGCTTTCGGGAATCGACACTGTGTACCCTGTGACGGGTTTGAGCTTTCACCCACGCTTCGAGACCCTTTTCACTTCTGGGGGTGACGGAAACGTGTGTGTCTGGAACTGGGCCCGGCGCAAGCGCATGAAAGTGTTCTCTGTGGAGCAGAAGCCGTCCCTGCAGGCCATATCTCACATGGAGATCAATAGCTCAGGAGACTGGCTTGCCCTAGGAATAAGCGATAGCTCCTACGCACGTACCATTGCGGCGGATCAGATGAAGAAAGGGAATGGAGCGGTGTTGATTAAACAATTGCAGGCTCAGGATTGCGAGCCCAAGGGGAAACCAGACAAAGGCCCAGCATGAGCCGCAAGTCATGCACAATATACATAGATTGGGAATTAGACACTTCAACTTGGAACGCTTCCGGTAAAAGGGGCACCCAAACAATGTCGTGGTACTGGAGGCCGGTGGCACGTGACGTGCAGCGCATCGCCGCCTGCAGCTTCTATACACTCGGAGCAGTAGGCACTCGGAGCAGTAGACACTCGGAGCAGTGGACATTCACACTAAGAATGACCAGCACCACACAGTCTCGTACCGATGAGTTTGTGACGTGGCTTCAACGCAAACATGTACAGAGGTCACCCAAAATCACCATTTCCGACCACTCCAGCTCGGGACAGGGAAGATGCGTCATGGCTACTGACGACATTAAGGAAGGGGAGGTGCTCTGCAAAATCCCCCGGGCCGTGCTCTTGAATATTAGAAACTGCTCGCTCATCAAGGACCACGAGTCCATGGCCACCAGCCTCCAGGACCTCCCTGACTGGGAAGGCTTGATTTTGACGCTCATGTATGAATGGAAAGTGAAGAAGGGTTCGAGTCCCTGGCTGGAATACTTCGATGTGTTGCCCCTTCAAGATGCCAGCTACACGATGAATCAGTTGAACTTCTGGCTGGATGCAGAACTCGAACAATTACGTCCGTCGCTTGTCTTGGACAGAATCGGTCGCGACTCCGCAGACAAGTTGTATGGCAGGTTAGTGCCGCTCTTCGAGAAGTACGTGGGTGACGTGTCGAGCGATGATTTTAATTTGGTCGCGTCTGTGATCATGTCCTACTCTTTTGATCTAGAGAATGAAAACGACGACGACGCCGAGGATGACGGGGACGAGGCCACTCCGGCTGCGCGGAGCCTGCCCTTCTTGAAGTCCATGGTGCCATTTGCAGACACAATGAATGCACACTCCCGGCACCAAAATGCATATGTGCATGAGGAAGAGGAGTTTCTTGTTATCGAAGCAATCAAGGCGATTTCTGCGAACGAGCAGATTTACAACACTTACTCCTCGGACTCCAATGCTGAGCTTTTGAGAATGTATGGGTATGTCGAGGAGCAGCCCATGGAGCAGGACGTGGGGGAAATTTCGTTGGAAAACATCAAGCAGTACTTTGCCGAAAACTCCAGCCTATCGAGAGACACGATCGAGGAGATCATTCAGATACTCAAAGAAGTGGAGGTCGAAGATGACGAGCCGTTTGTTTTCGAGTCTTTCAATTGCTACTCGAACGGCGAGATTGACAAGGAATTGACCTTCATGGTTCAGTTTTTTGTGATTATCTCCGCCATAAATCACCAGAGATCATTCAACTCGGCCTCCTCTGCCCTCAAGTCTCGGGCCATCCGCAGAGTGCACAAGAAGGTCTATCAGCTTTTGATGGGAGAAAAGATCACAAAGAATGTGCTCAAACATTACTTGGGTATTGTGAAAGCAAGGCTTCTGAAGTACCCCAAAAGCGCAGCGAAAGCTCCGTGTGACTTGCAAGCTGGCAATACTACTCCAACGAGAGCCACTATGGCGAAAATGGTCCTACACTCGGAATACGCAGCCTTGAATGCCTGCACCGCTACGGAATCCGTGTTTGACTTGACGGTCATTGATGACGAGAAGCTCTTGAGGAACATTATGAAGAAAGATGTTTTTGAAGAGCATGTTACGAAAAAGCAAAAGTTGAATTAGATATGAATATATGTGCATAGTAAGCGGGCATCCTTCTCCTGGAAAGTTATTGGAAGGAGTGACTTTGATCTTTATCAAGACTGGCTTGACGCGCTACTGGAATGCTGCAGGTCTGCTGTTGGTTTGGGTAATTCGCAACCAGCCAAAGCCTTGTTTTGAACTATCGGGCGCCGGTTAGTAACTTCGAAGCCCCTTGGTTTCTCTTTGATGAACTTACTCCTGATTGTTTGGATCCAGGACTGGCCTGTTGGTATGGCATCCTTCACTGGCTCTTTTCTGGTGCCAGCATTCCAGTTTCTCCTCTCCCACAACTCCCTCATCTCGGGGTCCATCTCATCACTCAAGAAGTATTTGCGGTATATTTTATCCGCTTCCCGGATTGTGTAGTCAGTCTTCTGGATTCTCTTTTCCGCCTGCTGATAAAAAAGTATCTCGTCTTCCAGACCTTTCTCGGCTTGCTCGTCGAGGTCACCGCCGTCATCTTCCACCGTCAACAAGATCTTCTCGCTCTGAGCCCTGTAGTAGTCAACTTCAGCTTCATTAATGGACGATTGTGAAGTTGAGGAAAACTCGGTGCAAGTGCCACTCACGCGGGTCATTGGAACAGGTACTTGCCTGAACTCGAATCCATGAAGCCCTTCGTCTGCGAGTGCCAGCTTTTTCAGAGACTTTCTTTTGGATTTCATGGACCTCATAGCAGCTTTTGCAGTCAATGCAAAGCAGAATAAGGCGTATAAAATATAGTAAAGTCCCACGGCTAAATGGATCGCCAACTGAGTGAGCGCCACGCAAGATCTAGCATACTCGCTGATTCGTAACTCTCGAATATACATGATACACAAGACTGTCAGAACAAGTCTTGCGCACAGGATGACATGATTCAAACCGTACCATGGCGAAGGGAGGAAGTAAGGCTCAAAGACCAATTTGAGCACGTATTTCACAAGCTCAATTATACTCAAGAGAACGACTTGGGCCACCCCACTAGATTGCACAAACACAATGACAAACAGCAGCGCAATAGTGAAGAATAAATCCAACAATACAAAACCAAGCATTGAGGGCTTGTAAACGTTGTACAAATGCACCCATAACACTATGGACTTTACCGAAGAGTAAAGCTTGTAGACGTTGCACCCTCTGTTTCTTCGGAATGACTTGGGGACAAAGTAATAACAAACGAAGAACAACACTGCTGTAAACCACAATATGATTGCAACTGAGCCTGCCGCAACGGGTCCCGCCAATGCAGGCCTGCGAGGCATCTCGGGCAAGTCGTTGGTCAATTCATCGGGGAAGTATGAAGGAAGAAGGAATTTCCAAGGCTCTAAAAACTGGTAAGGGACTATTGGGTTGAATGCATTTAGCGCCAAGAAGTATTGCTTGAAATTGTAAAGCATTGAGTCGTTGCCCGAGGCCCTGATTAACATGTGCAACGTGAAGATCAAGAAGGGAAACCCAAATGAGGTGATGCTTTGACGTAGCACTTGACCCAACATGGCCCAGCCATTGATAGAGAGCGAAAATGAGAACATCGAGGAGTCGCTGAGCTGAACCGCTTTATACTCAGAGTTCATGTTGAAGCTGGTGTCCACGGAATAATCAACGCCCTCGTTAGGATCTGTCATCGGAACCGCACTGCTAGCATCCTGTGCTAATATATTATCTTTGTGTGTTGCAGCGTGCCTCGAGGTGTAGCAAAATGATGATTGCAGGCCAAAAAAGCGGCTGAGAAAAGAGCCACCTTTGCGCTTGGCCAAGACTTTGACGCAGATGAATAGCTGGTAGCAAATGACAGTGAATGCAACCCAAATGACTAGGCAAAGCATGAAGTTGGGCCAGCCATGAGCAACATAGCCTCCCGAGTTGGACATGGTCAATGAGCCGAGGCCATTATTATGATAGGTGACGAACACATTATCTTTCTCAGGAAGCGAGCGGTTTTTCCATTGAATGATGTAGATGTCCATAAGAGTGCACCACTTGATCTGGCTAATTGCAGACAAGAAAAACCCGGGGTACTGAACATTGAGCCCGCCCAAAAACACAGCGTACTGAAGGTAGTTGAGAAGCTTCGTGGGGTCTGCATCCAATTGGCGGAGGAGGCTTTTATTGCAGATGGTTGAAGCCTCAATGAGGAACGGGTTGGAGGATTCCTGGTCCGGCGATAGCACCGTAATAAAGAAATTGGCAATGTACGTGCATAAGCAGGTTGCGGCCACGCCAAAGAATAGGAGCCTTTTGAGGTTTTGCGACTCAACTGTGGAAGTGACGTAGCACACCGAGCCACCAATAATGTTGGAGCTATTGTCATTCGAAACAACGGTAAACACAAAAGAGTAGGAACCCAAATTCCCGAAATTGGCGCTGATATCCGCTTCGTAGTAAAGCACAATTGAGTCGTTTTGGTAGAGCGGGCATTGGGTGAGGTTTCCCGTCGAGTTCGAGAAATACGATTCTATGGACAAATTCGACTTGGCCAAGGAGTCAAATGAAGAAGCGTTGAATTGAGCATTCGTGAAGTTCCCAGGACCCCAAGGAGAATTTTTCCTGTTTCGAAATTTGCCTCCGCTACTCCCTAAATGGAAAGGATTTTGGTTTTCCGGAAGCAGCGAAGTCGTTGTAGTCAGCGACGTGGTGGTGGCTAACCGCCCGTCGTACCGGGGCGAGTCACCAAAGTGGGAGGTGTTTTTGACGGCGACGGCATCGCAGAATCGAAGGTTTTCCAGAATGAACGTCTTACCCATGAAGTCCATTTTCACGTTGAGCGTTGTGTAGCGGTTTGTTTGCGGATCCACATCGGATATCAACACACTTGTCAGCGAGAGGTTGGTGCGGTCTTGGACTTGGCTGTTGATGAAGAACTTCATGATCTTCTTATCCACGTCAATAGCAACATACACTATAAAAGGCAGTAGGATGCGGGTCTGTTTATCGCCGCTTAAAAGCGGATAAGACTCGATGAATCCGGCCGAGACCAATCGTAGAAGGCTCACAAGAATGAGAATGTAAGGCATACATGAACGCATGGCGGTACGATGACTGACCTTCCAAGTGGTTCTGGCGTACTCCGCGTATGTCTATTAATTCTTGTGTCGACGGATCGGCGGATGTGCAGTGGTTTTTATTGCTGCTTTAATGTGCTATTGTGCTCAGGGGTTTGAATGATTGTTTAGAAGAGATGAATGAGCTGCAGCAGAAAAAGGCCGCAGCACGCATAATGTGCACAGTGCGTGGTGAGCAGCATTAGATATTCCACGATACGCTTGAGGGCCGGGGGTTCCGGGCTCTGCTAGTGGATGTTTGGATTTTTCGGGAGGTAATGTTTCGAAGCCGTCCGAAACAGAAATAGCGTTTTGTACAGCGATTCACTTTTGACGTTTCTTGCCAGAGTGGTAGATAACAATGAACGGCGCGAATTTGCTCATGTTGCAACAAATAGCCTTGCATGCTTCCAAAAATCCAGCAGGTTAGCTGGAGTCAAAGTCGTCAAGAAACGTCTATGGAAAGGGTGAGTGGTGAGTGTAGTAGCGTCCTTTTTGATTTGACTGACTTTTATTAGCGTATCAAACCATCATCTCGTATTTTTATTCTTAGCGGTTTTAGCTCAGTTGGGAGAGCGTCAGACTGAAGATCTGAAGGTCCTGTGTTCGATCCACAGAAATCGCATTTTTTGCTCTTCATTCCTTTGATCTGCAAGTACAGCTCCAGCAACCTTCCATCTTCCTTTGCCCTCCAACACGATCACTTAATTCTAGCAATTACTCCTTCAGCCTTACTTGCGGTCAGCATCAGCTGACGCTATGTTAATATCCGTTCCTTTGATTCGCTATATACATAAACCCCAGTAGTGACTCTAATCATTGACCTTCTTGAACTTGGGGTACAAACGTCCCGCATGGAAGTTCATGGAGCTTGCGCCTGCTTTGGTAGGCTTGAATGTCTCCATGCAAGTCTTCAATTCGTGCTCAAATCCAGAGCACTGGCCTGAACCTTCTCCATTGGCCGCCCAGCAGTTCAATAGAGACGACATCAACACAAAGCACTCGTTGGTGGACTTGGTCACATTGGTGTTTCTGAGCCTGATCTTAGGCAACTTGGGCAAAGCCTTGCTCTGGGCCACCTTCTTGTATGCCATTCTAGTGCTTAGGATATATGGTTGGCGAGAAAAATTTGATATTCTCAAAGTTGTGCGCGTGCCGGAGTAGATGCAGGAGGCCACATTCGCTTGACCAAAAGGAACGAATATCCATCCAGATTTTTCCTCTAGTCCCTGAGTTCATTATTGAAAATTTGAAGGATTTGCGGGGAACGCCTGAGGAAGAACCGCGGTTGGTCCAGTCTCCGCGGCTTTCTTTTCAACCAGTAGATTCTCAGAAAACTGCCCGATGTGAGCTTCTTGTGTAAGAAGACATCGTAGTGTTTTGGAACCGGCAAGCGGTGTTTCAAAACCCTTTGGATCAATTTGGTCTCCACGGTTTGGTGGATCTGATCATATGTTTTCTTTATAAAAGCCGCACGGTCCTCCGTCAGCTTATACTTGATTCTGGTGAGCGAGTCCATTTGCTCACTCAAGTTTATAAGCACCAACTTGAACAAGTGTCTGTAAAGATGTCTGTAATGCTTAGTTGTGGTCAACAAAGAGCCGTAGTAGGGAATGAGGTCAAAGTAGTTCAAAGCATACTTGAAGGTGGGCCCCGTATACTTTGTAGCGAAGGGGATCTTAGACACCAAGAGGTACTGGTTTGTCTTGATCTCTCGCTTTAATCCCAGGAATAGAGGGATGGTACTCCGAGTGATCTCTGACGAGAGTACACGCTGCATCTTAACGATCTCCTCCTCGATTTGGGCCCTCAAGCCTGCCAGCTCATGGTCCAAAGTGTTGTAGTCTTCGATATCCTCAATCATGATGGGTTTGCCCTCTAACAGTAGGAAGTCCTCGGGAGTGTTGGGTTTGATATCGTGAGGCATTAGTGTTTCCTCGAGTGCATCGTCCTCCATGAAGTTGACCTCCTTCTTGTGGATAGTGACTTTCGTCGTTGTAGGGCTCAGATCGCCAATCAACTCCGCGGGTATATTGAGCGCTTTGCTCGTCTTGGACAGAAATCCATTTTTGGTCCCATTCAATGGAGCCCCAGCAAAACTCCTATCGAATCCCACGACGTTGAAATGGTATGTACTCTCGAGCGCCTGCTCCAACGCCAGCAACTGCGTTTTTTGATCCCGTCTGGCAAATTTGCATAAATCTGTCAAGCGCTTGTTGCGGACCGACAAGAGGCTTTTCGTGTCGATCGATAGGCGTTTCTTGTACTTGTAATGAACGCCCTGGTCGTTATCTAATTCCTTTAACGCCTGGTAAATCTTCTCGATGTCTTCCCAAGGAGTCTTCACGAGGTCAATCTCGTCAGGAAGCCTGCTGATGGTCTCGTATCTTCGGAACGCTAGGCTGGAGGGATGGCTCCCAAACTGCCTTCCTTCGTCAAGGCTGCTTTGCACGCTGATATCGTGCTTACTCATGAAACCCAAATTAAGCGAGCTTTCCTCAAGCTCTTTGGAGTATAGTTTCACAAAATCATCGAGCGAGTGGGACCGCTTCTTTGGCGAAGCCTTGGCCTCGCTGCCAGACGCATTTTTCTTGGACTCGTCATCCTGCCCAACCTTTCCTTTCAGAAGAATACTTCCGAGCTGCTTGAGTTTTATTTTGCTTTTGTCGGCACACTTGGTAGAAGAGGAGAAACTCCTGCTAAGGGTCTGTTGCGTAGGGAGCCTAATCATAGTCACGATTCTCGAGGCGGTGGGAACTTATAGGCTTTGTTCAAGAATAAAGTTTCAGAACGTAGTGCGGCTCTTTAAAAATTGGCTGCTAGACTGGCTTCCGGCACTTGGCGTACGTTGGTGGCTGTATCCTACAGTGCTTGGCGTGACGATCATAGATAGTGCGATCTCGGGCTACGCGGATCCAGTCACGTGGCATTGCGCACGTGATATGATCAGCTCAGTCTTCAAGTCTGGGGCGATCTTCTGAAGCTTACAGGGCATAAGATCTTTTGATGGACAAGCTCTTTTGATGGACAAGCTCTTTAGATGGACAAGCTCTTTAGATGGACAAGATCTTTAGATGTACATGAGCTGGGGTCTACGGCTATTGCGTGCAAGTTATAAAAATCCAGCCGTTAATTGATCGTAAGTAGAAGTGAATGTCATAAGTGTTCGTAGACTCCAAGAGTCGGATCTAGAGTAACCAAGCATCTAGTTGAGTGCAGAATACTCTTGGGTGTTGGCGTGTGGAGCCCGTTTCGCTTGTAATGGACTCATAGAACCAACAGAGCTGCACAGACTCTGTCTGCCGTGTGCTGCTTCAAAGTGGTCCAAAGAGAGCGCTGACACCGCGGAGGAGCTTCTTGAAATAGGCGGCATTGCCGAGGTTCCGCGGATGGAGAAGTGAGAAGCGTCGCTGACCCGAGGCGAGAGCCTTGTAGATGTGTATCTCGTATGGGCGAGACCAGCGGGAATATCAGAGCTCCTGGCCGGCGAGCAAGCATACAGGGCAATCTCGGCAAGCGCACGCTGTCTTTCTAGGAACCTCTGCATCTTTTGAGTATTGATCAATTCCTCCTTTATTGGTTGCAAGAAATCAGCCAATTGCACCACCATGTCCTCGTTGTGGACGCGGACATCCCAGTTCAAGAGAAACAAGAGCTGTCTCTCCATCAAGTTGACGTCGTTCAACGTGAACAAGCCCTCGGAGTAGCGGGCCCAGTGAGCATTCTTTGGCGAGGAGTCGTTGTGGAATTTGGACGCCAAGATCAAGCAGCTCAAGAAGATGCGGTGTCTAGTGCAGGGCAAGCCTTGGGCGTTTCTGGGTAACCTAGCCTTCAACTTGTCCAAGATCACCAATGAAGCCATCAAGGTGCCGGTGTAGACGTTTGTGTAGTTGACCAACCTGGTAATGAACGTGGTGAGCGAGGGCAATGGCTTGCCGCTTTTAGCAGTGTGTGTTTGCTTATCCTGGCAAGGAATCACCAGTAACGTCTTTGCGGCCAACTTCTGCACCATGTCAGGAGAGACAGGTTTCCGAAGGAATAAGTTGAGAGCCTTCATGTCAAGGGAAGAGACCATGATGGAGGGAAGTGTCGTGTTATCGGGAGGGGAGGTAAACAAAGGTATACCAATGTGGTTGTTAAGGAGTGTAGAAGATTCCTTTGTTCCCGATGAGAAGATGCTCGAGTTTCAAATGTCAGGGGTGGAGGCCGGGTGGGCCAAGCATCGGGTTATATACCAACGAGACCTAGGAGTTTTCAAAGACAGTCGCGACGCATGAGCGCGCTTTCAGAGAGACTCCTTGTACGCGGTAAATTGAGGCGGTGCGCATTGTTACGCGCGTGGAGAAGGGTAAATGCAAGACTCCCATCCCGCGGCGAAGGCAGCGCAGGAGCTCAATTAACGCAATCGGGACATAATCAGCGATATTCTAGAATTTGGATGTTGGCTTGAGACACCAAGACTGAACGAAGATCGGGGTCATTCACTGTTCCAGACGTGGCCTAAATGCCTCAGCACGCCAGGCATTCGTTGGACGAAGCAAAGCGTTGGGACTAGGCTTTTTGGCCAAGGACTATGCCGGCGTCCCGGCTGCAAAGGACCTCCTTTCTTGCACACTCGGCTGCAAAGTGCTTCCTCTCTGAGCCACCGGGCCAGTGGCTTATGAGCATCACATCATAGGCCAATACGGGAGGAGTCATTAGGTGGAATTGCAGCATTGTTTAGCCCTCCACAGCCCATGGCACGCTCGGAGTGTTTCTAACCGGCCGCGGCTTCTTTGTGTGCGGTACCCACGAAACTTTCTTGGGGCGCAAACGATCCCGCAATGGGCGCGCAACTTCTGTGTCACTTTTGACTTTGTTTTTTCGCAAGAGAATAGTGGCGCGGCTGCAAGTGAATCTGGGGCCAGGGAAATGCGCGGTCGATGAAGACGAGTGTGCCTGTTCCTGGATGCGGGCCCGCAGCATCCCCTGATACGCCCTGACGGCAAGCTCACGGCAAAAGTGCTATTTCGTGTGAGTGCAGCGTGAGTGCAGCGTGACGCCATTGGCATGTTGCCCTGAAGGTGGAAGCCTGTGCATCTCCTTTACGGTGTCTCGCAGTGCACAGCCTTATCCTGCCAATTGTGATGCAGTGAAAGGTGAAGAACAATGCTATGCAACCGGCCGCTGCTCCGCACCATAGCCTCGGAATTGTACTTGTTATTATCGATCCCTCTCACGGCTCGGGGAGACTTTCTTCTGTCCTCGGTGAGACATGCTAATCTGAGATCTTCAGCTGGTCAAGGGGTCCTGGAAATGCTCGCTTGTTGCAATGTGTACCTGACGCGATGCCTGTCGTGAGGCGCGCCTTCTAGACCTGTCCCAGAACAGGCGCTCCGCCTCGCGTCCGCTAAACGGCCCCTAACGCCGTAAAAGCATGCCAGTTTGTTGCAATGGCTTTTTGTTTATTACAGCGCTGAGGAAGCCACAGCCGAGCCGCGTATTCTGAACTGCACCGAACTTGGCTTTCGCTTCTCTGCTTAACAATGCTCTGCACGATGCTGTTCCGCATGCAATCCAAGCAAGAGAAGAACACGTTTGGGCCCAGATTATGAAAAAGCTACTGGTTGATGTGATCAATGGGACCGTCCGGTCGCATACGCTGATCCTCTACGCCCTAGCCAAGCGCCCGCTGACAATTGCCCTTGCCATATAGCTCGTGGCGAGGTTTATGACAAGGTGTCATGAGAATCTGAAAACAACCGCCGCGCTAAGATCGTCTTGCCCAATACGGACGATCAGAAGACAAGGGGTCGGTTCCTTGATCCCGGGGAAATAAGCTTGCAGAACTCATACCACGTTACGATGTTACACTTGCGAAGTTCATGTTACACTTGCGAAGTCCATGTTACACTTGCGAAGTCCATGTTACACTTGCAAAGTTCATGTTACACTTGCAAAGTCCATGTTACACTTGCAAAGTTCATGTTACACTTGCGAAGTTCATGTTACACTTGCAAAGTTCATGTTACACTTGCAAAGTTCATGTTACGCTTAAGTTCATGGTACGCTTGCAAAGATCATGTTACGTGTACGATGTCCCAGACAGAATTCAAAACAGTGCGTTGAGAATATCCACCAAAAACAAGGCCAACATCACGAAACCACTAGCTGAAAACATGTGCAATCTAACTTGTTAGTAAAATGTTCACGTTTATAAGACATGTCAGGAACAATGGGTTTACTGGATCGATCATGATTTGAGTACTCTGATTGGTGCACAGCATAATGTCATCATTATGTCCTTGGTATCACATACGGATTGGGTTCGTTGAAACGATGCTGGGAGGAGAAGAAACCGCGTGAAAAAAATCCTTCTTAAACCAGGTGCGCTCCGGGTAACTTCATCTCTATGCAGGTTCCCTCGAGCGAGGGTTTACACATGGCTGCGAAATGAGGTCAAGCATCTGCTATACACAGAAGAGCATGCAATTTGCATATTAGGCATATATATTTGAGAAGCCCTCAAATGCAGTGTTCATATCAAATGGCGGCATTATGTCTTGTTGCGGACTAAGCGGGAAAAGTTTATCGCTGATGTCATTTGGTGCGTCCCTGGCTGATTCCCTCTTATTGTCTTCCTTCATGTCGCTAATCTGCTGCCATAAAAGATCCGTCTCGGGGATTTGCTCCAAAAAGAACGTGTCAATTCCCATTGAAGGGATGTAATCCTCGAAATCATAGTTTTCTGGGAGATTTTGGTATGATTGGAGGAACGACATCGGTGGCCCATTTTTCGGTTCAGAGGCAGCTCCGTTATTGATTTCACTTTTCTCGTTGACAATGCACATCATGTCACCGGAACCCTTTGCATTTCCGCCATTGCCTTGCGTCGCCTTGGGTACAGCAGCGGAATTGATTGGCCCTTGGCGGTATTCGTGGGTTGTATTTTTGACTCCGTTTGCGCCTGCACCATTCACACTCGACTGGTTGAGCATAAGCTCTATCTTGGTGAAGCAGCTCTGGCACAACGTGAAAATCTCGTCGATTTGAGGCTGGCTCAAGTCGATGAAGTGATAATCCAATTCGGTAATTTTCTTGCTGAACTCATCCGACATTGTTTTATTCAACACATAGGTGTGTGTTCGGGATATTCTCCATGCATAATAGTATCTGTGATTTAATCTCGACAAGCAAGATACATTGAATTTCAAAATGTCTGAAAGGATGTTGGTCAAACTGCAGATGCTTCCAAAGCGGTATCTGTAAGACTCAGATGTCTGGAGCAAGTTCTTGTGATCAAGCGCTGATTTCATTTTCAAAATCCAAAAGCGGTAACGTGCAATAATAGACAAAAATATTTGGTCACACTTGTGAATTAGTGCTATAATGGAGTGATTTAAGATGAGCCCGGGAATCGTGGACGAGGAATCGAAATTTGACCGACTGCTCAACAACAAGTTCAAGATCTCAGGAATGAACTCACCACAAAAAAAAGAAAAGATCTTGGATAGGTATGAAAAACTTAGATCAAATCTTTCCGATTTCTCGAAGTTTAAAAACAAGTGATAAAAAATGGACATCGAGAATTGCTTCATGTTCAAATAGACTTTGAGTTTCAAAACCTTGACAAAGGGAAAATCCGAAGACTCCACTACCCTCTCTTTCAGCATTTCTGCGCCGCCAAACTCTATTTTGATTCCACGCAGCCCATTACTGAAGGAAGATTTGGTGCGTGGTATTCTGGACGGGCGCCGTGTTTGCATCGGAGAATCCTGGTTCTTCGTGAAACCAGATGAAGTATAGTCCGCCAAGGTTCCTAAATCCTCGGATACCTTTTCCTCGAACATGTCCATCAATTGAAGAAGCTCGGATACTTTCAATGGGTATTGCAACATAAGGCAACGTCCTATCATCTCCCCGAAATTCCGGTAGAATGAGCCTGTCCACGTTAGTAGTGAGCTGAGCTTCTTTTCCAAATCATCATTCAAGACGTTGGAAGCGCCTTTCGTGAAGTATGGTTCTTTGAGGTTGCTATAGTTATGGTTTATCATTATCGGAGATCCAAACTGCCAGGCTAGCTTCAAATCCATGAGCTTAACGAAAAACCAGATTTTCCTGCAAACATTGGCGTACCTGGTCTCTTGCACCAGCAAATTGGGACCACACCTAGTATCGAGATCGTGATGAATACCTAGGCAATAGCCGATGTGGATGCATGTCGCATTGAGAACACTGGCATCGTACCCATCGGCGGAGTCTGTTTCTTCTGGAGCTAAGTCGGAGTATATTCGCTTCATTATCAAGCATTGGAGGACGCTTAAACAACACTTTTGTGCACCGGTTAATTGATCAAGACATGCTTGCACGTACTCCATGAAGTCAATGCCGACCGGGTGTGTCAAGATGTACTTCGACTCAAACAAAAGCGAATTCTGCAGTCGGGGGAGACGTTCGGAGCCATGGCTGTCATCAGATCTATGGTCACCGTTTTCCACGCCGATATCATCAGCCAAGGAATATGGAGAGTTTACTATATCTTCGTTTTCACTCCGGATATTGGAAAAAGTGGATAGATAAGAAATCCGGAGCACAATGAGAAGAATTCCCAACGTGGCGAAATCTTTTCTTTTCCTTAAATTGATGTTTTCGAATCTCTCCTCAGACTTGGATTCTGTGCCGAGGATGGCCAGGATTTCTCCTCGGAAATATGTCTCGTCAAGAACACACATGTACGGGTATACAACCAGAAAAAACCTCTTGATGAGAAGAAAAGTGGCTCTCTTATTGGGAAGAATGAGCTTCAACTTCTCGATGATGTCCAAAGACTGATCCATGGTCCCCTCAAAAACAGTTAGGCCCAACGCCAAGGTCTTCTTGTTGAGAGAGGCCTTGAGATTCGTGCGAGTATTGGAAGAGATTTGGTCTCGCTCAGGTACAGGCGCTTCACCGTCTGGACCATGTCTTCGGGGTCGTATCTCCTCCAGGCCTTTCCCCTCCGGTACTTTTTGAAAGGCATCTTTGTGGTGCTGCTTATTGGAGACATTCCACAACGCGCGAAGAGCCATGTCTTTTTGAATGTACGAAAACCACGAGAAAGGACCGTGATTGACGTTCTTTCCTCCTTCACGAGACATGGAGGAGTATCCGGTATAGAGATCAAATGCCTCATCCAACGCCAGCTTGTTCTCGGGGTTTTCTTCCGGACTCCGGGGCAAAGCGTGCACGGAAGCAGGAAATCCTGCTGACGTAGGGGCAGACCCGGCCTGAGGGCCCAAAAGTGGGGCACCAAAGCTGGTATACATTTCCGAGTTGTAGCCCTGCGTGTTTCTGTCATTTCCAGGGTTTGGCTTGGCTTGTCCAGCAATCAAGTCATATCTTGCGAAATTATCATTATAATTGGGAGTGAAGTTACCGTTGGGAGGCATGGCAAACGGCGCCTGGATAGTTTGACTTCTTAGCGGCGGATAATGAATTGGTGGGATCATTCGGTTGAGGTTCATCCCATCCGCTGGGTTCAGCGGCTCCTCCGCCTGGAAGACAGTCTTCTTGATCCGCTTTCTCCGCCTCGGATTCTCCTCCGGTTTTCTGATGTCCGGGCTCTGTGTCTGCTTGAAAACCATCAACGTGCCTGCCGTTTCATGGGTCATAACCTGGTCCTCGAGGTATTCACAGGCGCTGCCGACCTTGTGCCTAATGCAAGAGGAGCACGGCAGCTTGCGGTCACACTTGACCTTCCGTCGCTTGCACTGATTGCACAGAAGTGGGATTCTCTTACGGCTGCTCATCTTGCCGGAATGCATTGAGTCTCCATTCATGATGCAGTTTTGCACTTCCTCTTGGCTATGTCTTGCTTGCGAGTTACTACTACTAAGATCTGCACGCGCGAAATCCCCGATGTGAGTCGACGCTACCTAGTGCATCATGTGACTAGGCGCATCGAGTCTTTGATGACTCCCCTCCCCAACACTTCTTTCTCTCGGATCGGGTGCTTCACTTCTTTCTTTCTCTCGGATCGGGTGCTTCACTTCTTTCTTTCTCTCGGATCGGGTGCTTCACTTCTGTCCGATCGCGCTAAAATCTACACTATATCAGTGTTTAATTACCACCCAGAAACTTTGGTCATAGCTGGCGTGGCTCTTTGCCGGCTCAATTCTCCAAGTAGCCATAAAGCTCGAACAACTTCAACAACTCGTCGTTCCCAATCATGCTCTGCTCATCGAAGATCTCTTGGTATTCGCCTTTTCCTTGTTTTTCTTTCACCCAGCCGTACGTGTTCACCGTATTATCGTTTCCATACATTGCCCGGTTGGCCGCTGTAACGTTGAACCCTGGCACTGACAGGCTGGTGGTTTCGCTCATTTCGCCATTCCTGGTTATTTCTGACGGAGAGATTGACAGAATACCGCTTATTTTACCATCACTTGTCCTCTTTTCCTCTGACATCTGGTGATTCTTTTGGCGTCTTATGGATTCTAGCTTAGCAAGCCGGAACTCCTCGCATAGCTTGCACATGCTCTGCAATTCAGGGTTGGACATGAACTGAAGCATATTTGTTCCGTTGTGAAAAAATGACACTTTCTTTGTACTGGAGAATCCTGCTAGCAAGAGCTCTGGATTCTCCATACATTGTTTCAACACAAAGAAAGCCATCACGTAAAGCTTGTATGAATTGATGTAAGTGTTACTCAAGCTTTTGAAATGCCCCACAAACAACTCTGCTTCAATGAGAGAAATGGTAAAAAGGCTGTCAACAACCTCGCAACGCTCTTCAAAATTCTCTGCGTCTTCGATTCCTTCTCCTTGCATCTCTTTGATGGCCAAAGTCCGCTTATAATTGATGAGGCGAATGAAAAAGGATGTGACAAAGTTGTGGGTCTTGATCATACTTCGTTCAATGCGAGATGTCAAGATGAAATCGTAGTGGCGACCGAAAAGCTCCTCGGCATTGTCCAAAGCGTAAGACATGATGTAGACTAGCTGCACGACAGAGCGAATGAAGATTTTGAACAACTCAATCCCAGCCCCGATTTCAGCATCTTTGTCTTCATCGAGTTTCTGTTCGTAATGGAGAACAACCAAATAATACAAACACGACAAGTTGGCTCTGGTTGAAATGAACAAGAGAAAGCGACGTACTTTCATAAACGACTCTTCACTCTCCCCTTCTCTTCGAGGCGCCGCTGACTCTTTGGGCGCGGGGCAGCTGATATAGTCCCTAAAGAAATCCTTTCCGAAACATTTGAGGAAGATTTTCTCCAATTTACTTGTTTCAGACAATAAATCAATGACTCTCAACTTCTTTCTCAAGTTGGTGACCTTTGTGACTATGCTACGATAGCAATCACTAACAGAGTCCACTCTTGAATTAAATGTGGTGACTTCCTCTGAGAACATTGCGGGTGGCTCAACGTCACTATTGTCCAAGTTTTGGAATTTCATTGGGGTTCCGCAGTAAATGGAGTTGTTAGCATCTGCGTTGACAATGTAGTTCCAGAGAGATCGCCAAGTATTCACAAAGTCCGGTTTTTTAGATATGCTGTCGATCGTATCGTATTTGAGAGGATCTCTGTTCAACCCAATGGAAAGGGCCTGGTTCACTATGGCTCCAAACAACAATTGCGAGTCTGAGCCGCTCAAACCAAGACAGTCGTTAGGAAGTACCGATCGTAGGAAAAACAAAAGTGTCAAACTCTGTACGGACTTGAAAGTCGTCATTATTTTGACTTTCTCCTCTGACAAGCACAGATTAATGACGCTCAAATGCTGGTACGACTTAAAGCGAGAGATCTCTTTGATCAACGTAATTTCCAAGTCGGTATATTCCATTTCCAACTCGTTGTTAGGAATCAAGCACATGTAGCCGAGCTGGATCATAATGAGAAGCACGCCCACGATAGTGAGATCTGCGTCGTTTCTGATTGAAACTTGCTCGTAGTAACCTTCATTGCTTTCTAAAAAGTCTCCTCTAAACAAGGTTTTGAATTCCTTGAGAACAGTCTCCTCGTGGAATATAGGCACAAACGGATGCACATAGTGGAAAAAGTTGTCGATAGCCAAGTATACCGCAGGCTTGCAAGGAAGAATCTTAATGACATTGGAAGCCACGAATTGATAGTATACTCTTTTCGACTGCTGAAGCGCAAGGATGGACTGCACTTTGTTTAATGCATTTAGGCCAGTATCAGAGTCCTGCTCTGTCACACTGGGATCGTTAGCGTATGCCTTGATCTTGGTGGTCACCAACGTGTCGTCGTTGATGAAAATTTGCTTAGAGTCCTGCTCTATGTTAGCCTCTTCAACTGACATCGGCGGCTCCAACTTTTGCGTAGATCCAGACTCAATTGTCACGTTGCCGTCTGCATCGAGCTCACCTTCTCCCCTGGGCTTCGACACAAACTGCTGGAACTGTTCACTTTTAAAGAGATCCATCGTAAAATTCCTCACGAGTTTTGTAAATGCATCTCGTTTTGTCATTCCCACATAAGATAGAGGGCCTTGCTGCTGCCACATCGGGCCATCCACCAACAACGTACTTGAAGCTACGGAGAAGGAACTCATGGTGTCGTCTAATGCAATGCGGAGAATGTTTTGCCCGATTGAAACAGAAACAAACCCGGGGTCGGTGTAGTTTTCGGCCTGCGAGAAACCTTCCTTAGTTGAAGATTGGGTTTCCATCTCGGACTTTATGGGGGGTATATGGGATGCGTGGCGGTGCCCGAGTGACGCGGCATCTACGGGAGACAGAAGGCTGGAGGTGGATTCCGGAGGTGGCGGTGGTAGAGGTGGCGGAGGTGGAGGGGGCATGGCATGGCCTTCTGCGGCCAATTCCGACTTTGGCTGGATGCCCTTATGGCATAAGGGGTGCGAGGAAATATCAGCGGCTAGTGGAAGTTCTTGCTTGATGGCTTCTCTGTTGTATGAAGTCGAAGACGAGCTTGTGGATGCCGTGGAACCCAGGTGGTTTCGTATGGACTGCGAAGAGTGCAGGCGTAGGCTAACGTCGTCGTTGGCCAAATCACCGGCAAGGGAAGAAGGAGGACCACGGGTTTTGGGAGCGAACGTCGACGAGCTAGACGTAGAAAGCGGATTATCTCGCAGAATAGGCGGATTCGTATTCGGGAACAACAGGCTATTGGAACGCAGACTTGAAGGAGGTGGCGCAGGGGGCGTGTGAAGCGGTGGTCCGTAGTTCACAGGCAGAAGCAGCCCGTGGAAGTTCTGGTCAGCCGGAGTCGGGCCAGGCCACTGCTGGTACATGGGCGCCATATGACTTGACGGAAGAGGCACATAGGGCATGGCGTTCGGGAGCACGAGGCCGCCGTTGCCGTTCGGGAGACTTGGTATGGTGTGCTTGCCATTGGGAAAGTTGTAGATGCTGGGGCTGTGTCCGTTGGGAATCACGTGGATGTTCTGAGGGGCAAGGGGCGCCATTTGAGGATGGCAAACGCCGAGATAAAGGGAGTTGATGGGCTTGACGGGTAGGTGGCCCAAATCGAAGTACGGCAACACTGCATCGAAGCCATCTTCGTATTTGCATAGATGAGCCACGGACTTCTTTTTGCAGGGGCCACAGACGGGTCTTTGGCGGTCACATTTGGACTTGCGTTTTCGGCACACCAGACACGAAGTGAGGATCCTCAGTCTCTTTTTCGGGGTCTCTTCCATGAAGCTGGCGGTCTGTGTATGGAAGGACGGTGGTTGAGGAGACCTGAAAAACGGGGAAATTGCGACTCAATAAGTACAGGAACGTAAACCGTGGGCGGGACTACGGACGGGCCTTTTGGCCGTTTCGTTCTTGCGAGCCAAGGACTGCCGCGCGCATATCTTGTCCCAACGTATGGGGAAGGTCCTACTCTTGAGAGTTGCGATATAGTCTTCGTGTGCACTGGCGAGCGTACTGGCTGGGCCGGCACACAACCGCAAGGGGCCGTAAGGACTGCATATGTCTGGCACCGAGTGGTTAGTGCTAGTACGGTGAAAGCATGCGACTGCGGGTACTCATGGTTTGTGGCCTCCAGAACAGAGCTGGTTACACCATGAGGGGAGTGTGCTCGATGGTCAGAGCGTATGGTGCAGGCCCTGGTGCAGGCCCTGGTGCAGGCACTGCTGCGTTGAGGAAGAGTCGCACCGTGTGTGCAGGATTGCGCGTGTGTGCAGGCGCCCGCGATGTGGGGAATAGCGCGATGGCTCTTCCACCGCGGGATGCATGGAACCAATCCGGCTTGGCCGCCGCCACCACAATCCATGAGGCCGAGAGCGGCGGTCCGTTGCTGTTCCTGTCCTATTTACTGATCCTAAACCGACCCTAAACCGACCCTAAACCGACTCTAAACCGACTCTAAACCGATCCTAAACTGTCCTAAACCGATCCTAAACCCGCGTTGTTCATGTGCTTACTCTTCCATACTCTGCGTTTGAGCGCTCGCTGAGCTTTTAGGCAGCTGTGTGGATCTTGTTGCCTGTGCGCGCCTACCTATTTAGATAACGCGAGCTTTATACTCGAAGTGGAAATGACATGGGCTGGCTCTTGTGCAATTGCTTAGAGCTACCCGCATTTACTTGCTGTGGTTTCCCTTATTGTGGTGTACTGGCGCCTTCTGCCGTGACATTTTTCTGACTAGTGTCTGGTTCAGTCTGAATACAAAATGGCGCTTTAAGACTCAACGACTTGGATGATGGGTGTAGCTGGCTATTTCAATCAAGCCTTGTATAATAATTAATTGTATCTGGGCTTGCTTAATTCTCTGGCTGACTGGGCGAAAGCTAAGACTTTTGAATACATGAGCGCAGATCGGCTTCATGATCATAAAGGATAGGCAAGGACAATGGTTTCATATCCGTATTGTCATTTCTGCGTGAACTCCAGTGTACCGAAGATTGGAGCAGACAATTTAGCTACTAATATAAACCTCCATAAAATTTAACTTTCGGTTGCGGCCATACCAAGTGGAAAATACTGTTTCCCGTCCGATCAACGTTAGTCAAGCCACTTAGGGCCACAGTGAGTAATGCAGTGGGAGACCATGTGTGAAATTGTGGTGCTGCAATCTTTTTTTTCCAGAACATGAGCAACTGTATTATCGTGAATCTTCCAATTTCTATGTCAGCCGCAGCCCGACTTTTGTTGTGCTTAGCTTGACTCTAGCTGCAAGGCAGTACTACGCACTCCACGCACTGCGCGTCGCGTCTGAAGCGCATCACCAGCGGTCGCTACAAATCTATCGCCAAGCATGTCTGATACAGATAATTACTGGGAGGATCAGGATCTTGCGGACTTCATTGTCGATGATGGGCAGCCGAATCCAAATCATATAGAGGTATCAGATCTGCCCCACCTCCCACAGAGCGTTCATGAAGAGGCCGCAGATCACTCCCACAACGATGAGTTCAAGGAAGACCGAATTTCCGCTTTGAACAGCACAGTTCACTCGAGGATATCACAGACATCCCAGATCCTCAAAGCCCACATATCCGTGCTCGTCAGCGCTTTGGGGGGGCCAGACCATTCCACAGAACAGGGTCTTTATAAGTTGGGGCACGACGCGTTGGCCTGCTTGAAGGATCTCAAGCGGTGGATCCGGACTGTCGACGAGCAAAATGCCTCTTTCGAGGTCGCCCTCGCGTGTGCCGAAACCGGGCTTGTGGAAAATGATTTGATCGTCATCTTGTGTCAATGGGACAAGCCTCCTGCGGGCGTCAAACGGACCAAGGCCATCGAGAAAATCACTCTCGCCTGTTTGGAGCTCTTGGTTTTGCTTACTTGGCCTGTGGAGATTAACAAGGATACGTTGCTCAAAGACTACACCTCGAAAACGGAAAACAGAAGGGCTCAGCTCAAGTACAAGCATGCAGCTCTCTCTTACAAAGGAGGCAAGCTTCTCAAGGCGGTGATTCGGCTTGGAATTAATGCCTTGAAGGTCCCCAAGGATGAACGTGAGCCAAGAGATGTCAACATCTTGCGGTTGATTCTTTTTTTCATCAGGAACTTGCTCTACATCGAGCCCCTTCCCGCCGTCAAGGGCACGAAGTCTATTCTGAACTCCGCTCTTTTACCCAATGGAGTCACCATGGACGACATATCGCTCCCTACAATTCTCCATGTCTTCGACCGCAACAATGTGCTACTATTTCTCACGTCCATTGCGCATTCGGTGCTGACTGATTTGAAGGATGAGTCTTTTGGTCTTCTAACCATCGAATGCCTTTCGTTTCTCACCAAAGGCGTGATGACCGAGGAGCTCACCGGTAAGCCCGGAAGCGAGCTGGTCAAAAACGTCACGACCGTGCCTTCGGCCTCTGCAGCTGCCGGTATGGGTCTCGGGGATCTACTCTCAGAAGAAAGCCGGAGACTCAAGCACCAGAACAATTCCATTTCGAGTCGTCACGGCAGATTTGGCACACTCTTGTCGATTCAAAACTCGAGCAACGCCTCGTACTATGCTGTCAGTGGCCAGAAGGCGCTATTGAGCAACTACGACAGTTTGCAGCGATTGGATAAGTCCAAGAAATGGCACAAGACTTCTGGTTTCAAGTATGACTCCAACAAGTACATCACCCAGTCCCCGACATTTCTCGGGACTAAGGCCTCGGGCATTGTCATCAAATTCATCAGCAACTTGTTGGCCAGTGGGTCTTACAACAAGTTGGTCGCGTACGTTGGCAGCCACTTGACTAATCTTGCGAATGACAACGATTTGGGACGAAAAGGTATTCTTGATGTCATCGATGGACAAGAGTTGGCTTCTTATTTTGGAACCATATCTTGGTTCTTCAAATTCAAGAGAGAATCCATGCAGGCGAATCAGCGGGCTCAAGAAAATGACTATGGTGCTATTGGCGCCTCGTTGGGAGAGATCAACTTCATTCTCTTGATTTCGTACTTCAGGTCTTCTTACGAAGCAAAAGACTACAACTCGCTCCAGGTTGCGATGGTTTGCTTACGCGAGATGTTGCTCATATCCAATGCCATTTTTGCTCAAAAGAAAACCCAAAGTGAGATCGATCTCGCCACCGAAAACGACATCAATGAGGATAGGGAGTTGGCGGAAGGCATCATCCGCAAGCTTTTCAGCCAGAAGGAATTTTTGGATTTATGCGTCAATATCCCCAAAACCGCCTCTAGGCACTCGCCAGAATATTTGAAAACCACCATTTCCGTGGTTCATATCTTACTCAAAAGTTTCGAGATTTTGGCCAACGAAGATGTGCACTTGTACTTGAAAACGAGAAGAAGAATCAGGAAGTTGAAGACTACTTCGGGCTTGAATAGGGAAATGGACCGTGCATACTTGGACATGCTCGAAAGGGGTTCAGATGAAGAAGATGACGAGGAGCAAATACGGTATATTGTTCACGAGAGAAAGTTGGACTACAAGAACATGGAAGTGAAGTTTTTCCATTCCGAGATCATCTCCACGCATATCGAGTTTTTGAAGAATTACGAAGACTTGACCTTTGAGGAAATCAAGAGGGGGATTTCGTTCTTCCACCGCCTCTTTGTCGTCAGAAAAGATTACTCGGCGTTGTACCGATTGGACTTCATGATACTCCTCCACAACTTGCAGGGGTTCTTGCCGAAAGCGAGTAGTATACGGCGCCACGTGGATGAGTTCCTCGTGTATTTCATGAAAAAATTCAAGGTTGCTTTGGACCGGTTTCCAACGGCCATCGAGGTCCTTTTCCCCAGAATTGAAAACCTCGAGATCAAGGGCTACATGAGCACGGGAGACATCACTGAGCATGAGAAGCTATCCGCCAATAACTACTTCGAAGACAACTCCCCGCAGCCAAAAGCGGCAATCATTCTTGAGTTTATTGATGACAGTCTTGCCCTAGACGACATGATCTCCATTTTGATATACAACATTATCAAGGGCAAACCAGCCACCAAAGTGTTGAAGCACTTGATCTCCGAGTTCCAAAGGACTCGCAAGCTACTTAAGCAAAAGCGGTTGCCGATAGTTCTACGCTTCACCCTCACACAACGAAAAGTGGTGATATCCGACCCCCACATTCGTTTGCTTCTTGAAATCTCTGGTTTTGATTTGCCCTTTTTACAAAATGACGACACTACCTTCACCTCTCGCGCTGATGATGATCGCATCCAAAATGTCACTGAAAGTATTGAGAAGTGGTTGCAGTTGCATGAAGCCGGAGTGGGCGATATCGAGCCGTTCTTGGATCAATTGCAACGGGTGATCTTCTCTCAAGAAGAGCTTGATTTTGGGGCAGAAAGCTTGAGAGACCTTCGTGCGGGCCGTTCTATTAACGAGCTTGAAAAAGAGAGGCTCGAAATGACTCTGTCGAAAATGATGCACTCAATTGGCTTAGCCAAAAGAAAAGAGTATGACGAACTGATTTCGTCCCTGACTGCAGAGTTTGATGATGAAGACTTCGTACCCGACTCTGGAAATCAATCCGAAAAGCCTACACGCAGGCGCAGAAGAGCCATGGCCATTATAGATAACGAGGATGAAGACGAACAGCCTCTGCTGAAACGAACTCGGCGCCATGCACTTCCGAATTCCGATGAGGAAAGTGATGTGTTACCAACATCTACCGTCTCTAAATCCGCAGAACTCGTTAACGATTCCGAGGACGACTCTGACGAGGAGAGAAATTCTGCATTCTTTCAGAAGGAGGAGCGTCTTCGTGAGATGATAGCTCAAAGTGGTGGTATTGTGAATAAGGTGCAGTTGCAGTTGTTTAGAGAGTCTTGGGCATCGATCTCTGGCTCCAACAACGCTATGTCGCAGAAGATCAAGAGTGCTACGAGCCTCTTCGTTGACCTGGACGATGAGGATGGAACTCACGAACATGTCTCGGACCATGCACCTACAGAGCAGTCAACACGGATGAGAAGAGCCGTTGTTGACGATGACGATGACGATGACGACTTTTAGTTTTGATCAGTAAAATTTTTATTCTATGCAAGAACCACTGCCTGCGCCATTCTCTAGCGAGTTTATTATCGTCTTGTAGGAACTAACAAACATCACTGAGAAGCCGAAGATAATACATAACACGCTAGGGCCTGCTTTGTAGAGGTAAAACTCCCTCTTCTGACTGGTAGAGGCTGTCTTAAGATCAACAGCATCCAAGCTCAACTTTATATAGCAAAAAGGTGGTATAATGTACGCCATGAGGGATGCAGCTGTTGCCCCAATGAGCTCCAAGATCATACCTAGATTGCAAGTGAATAGCGAAACAGACATGGATGTAAACACAAGCACTGTGGTAACGACAAAGTGCTGTTTGTGGCTCAAGCCTTGCTCTTGTGATGGCGAAGAGTCTTTTACCAACACCAAGTCCTTGAGAACGTCTCTTATAACAAATATCTCCAACGGAAACGTTGTGAGCATATTTAAGCCAAAGCAGAAGCGGGCCACATTGATCCATTTGTCATCGCTCTTGAAGTTATTCAAGAAGTTTCCCTTGACCTTGGAGCCAAAGTTTAAGAAGCCCATGACCCCCATCAACAAGCAATAGCAAAGAGATATTCCACATGCCCAATGGGTGAGTTTGGAGAACTTCTTTATGGACGCGTCTTTCATTGAGTTATAGATGAAAATGGAGTTGTGGTGACAAACAAGAGCGAACGAAATGACAGAGATGCCCTGGAAAAAGTTCGGGTTGAAAAGCCATTCACTGGAGGTCGTAATCGGAGCTTTAAGCGACGCATCCACGGCGGGACCACGGACGAGTGTGATGAGAACAATGATGGACATGCCCAAAAGAGCAAATGCTGAGGCCTTGGCTAGCTTTGAAATGTCCCTGTTCATGGAGAGGGGGTATGAGATGCAAACGGTGAACACCACGATGATAACATTTCTCTCAAAGAGCCAGCCGATGACCGAGGTGTCTGGATTGGTCCATGAGTTTGGGAGCATCAGCTTGAGCACGTGTGGTATAGTATCGCCAATGATCACGCAAAACGCCATGCATCCTCCGTATGCAAATGCGCTGATGGTTACAAGCAAAAAGATCCTTCCACATTTGCCAAAGCAGTACCCCACAGTGTCTTGGTACGACCGGGTATGGGACAAGTTGGCGTTTATGATGATCAAGCGCACAGTCCAGTCGATCAATATAGTCAAAAACACCATGATGAGGATTCCTCCGAGAAGCCCTGAGTTCTTCACGGCAAGAGGCTGCCCGATGATTCCGGCACCGAGAATGGAGTTAGCCATGTTCATGAACGCCATCTTCATATCCGAGGTACCATCAGGCGCGTCCAGGCTATAGAGTTCCAAGTCATCCACTGAGTCGTGGGAGGTTCTGCTGTCTGAAGACGGTAGGTTGAACGTTTCTAAAGGTATGGAGTCCGGGCCGCCAACTATCAGCTCCGGGCCATTCTGGTCGCGTAGCTCTTTGTAGGCAGCAGACATTGCGTATGACGGTTAGAGACGTGATCGCGTAGCAGTAGTATTCGCGGTGCACGGGTCTTTTGCGGCGGCTTACGGCGTGACCTGGAAGAAACAGCCTTTTTACTGACTGGGTATGGACGGGTGTTGCCGTAGTTCCTGTGGAAGCCGAAGTCTGGATTTCTGAGGTTTACATTTTTGCAGACATTTGGCGCTTCATTACACAACTTGACGACAGCGAGGCTCGCGCAGCACTCACTACTCGTGCAATGCTTGCAATTCACGTCAAAAAATCGAAAAAAAACAAGCACGCAAGGCAAGGAGCAGAAATGTAATGCTGGCTCGTGAAAGAGCCGCCGATACCCCCTGGAAATCCAGCAAATTGCCAGGCGGCTTTTTGGCGTGTGGCCGTCCCTCAAAGCTCTGCAGACACAGCGATGGCCGCATGCAGAACAGGCGATGCGTGATCTCACCAGTCATCGCTAGGGCCATACACTATTCATCATGAGTGGCTACCAGGGCAAAAGGAAGCCCTTTCAGGGCAAGCAAAAACACAAGGATTTGAGGGAGTTCAAAAACCAGGAGATCAGAAAGTCGTTGGTCCACAGAGCCAGGTTGAGAAAGAACTACTTCAAGTTGGTTGAAAATGAAGGTGCACCCACGGATTTCGACCGCCTAACAAAAGAGAACGAACAGGACGAAGAGGCTCCTCAAGAATCCGAAACTGAAGTAGGCAAGGAAGACTCGCACAGTGCAAGACAGCTGCAGCCACTACCTCCCCAAAGCTCCATACCCAAGGAACAGAGGGTGGTCAAGGAGAAACGGAAACCGTTGAATTTCGCCGAGAGAGCCAAGCTTGCAAAAGAGCGGAAGATGCAGATGAAAGACGAGCAGCTCCGAAAAGTGCAGGAGAAACGCCGTAATATGGAGTTGTCGCAGAAAGAGAGAGAAAGAAAGAAGCTCAGTTTATCTCAACGCACCAAGTCGGGCCAGCCTGTCATGGGGCCTAAGATCAACGATTTACTAGAGAAAATCAGGAGAAACGAGTCTATTTGAAAGGAGCGATCCTGTTTATATACTTGATAGAGTTCATACAGACAATCAGATCATGGAAGCACAGCCCTGAATTTCTGCCATACTGTCCTTTCGACGTTGCGCAAGAAGACAATCACATCGTAGAGGTAGATAGAACTCAATCGTTGCTGGTGGCGGGCCCAATTGGATACCGTGTGCTTGATCCAAGGAATTGAGAAGCGTGTGTACATCTTTGCGGTTTCCGCCTTTGCCTCGCTGTAGACTGCGTTGGCACAGTAGTTCGCTAGGATCAAGAAGGTACGCTCGGGCCCAAGAGGGCTCTGGAGAGTTTCATCCAAGTTTCGGGTTAAGTCGTTCGTTTTCAAAATCAACAAAACGATGCGGGGCATGCTGCTCAATATGGACATCAAGTCCTCAAGCACACCTTGCTCCGATTGGAGTTGTTGCTGCATATTCTTCATCTCCTCCGGATCACGCGCTTTGGAGATGTCGTAGTTCAATGCAGTGGAGGAGTCTCTTCCCGTGATGGCAGAAACAAATATCTTGAATTTCTGCTCGTCAGTGATACCTGTCAATCTCTCCGTGTATTTTCTGATCTCCGGCACATTGCCATCCAAAATTGCCAACCAGAAGTGGGAATAGTCCCTCTTCATTTGCAATGGGATATAGCGGTACAACCCGTGGTCGTAAAGAACAATTTCAAAGTTGTGGCCATTGGACTTACCGTCAGTGGCCCGAATAGCCAAGTTGCCCTGATGTGGATCGCAATGCAACCCGACATTGGGCGTGAAAATCATGTTGTTGAAGATATGCGAGAGGCACGCCGAAACCTCGCCGGTGTTGATCTTGTGCTGGCGCATATACTCCAAGTTGTCCAAGCGTGCACCGGCAACGTACTCCATGATCAAGATGCGCTTTTCGGCGGAGACAATCTGTGGGATTCTGATGGCTGTCACATACTTGAGATCCAGAAACTGCTGCTCAGTTTTCTCTGCGTTAACGGCCTCGTTTTTGAAGTCCAACTCCACGTATATGGAGTTCTGCATTTCGTCACCCAACCACATCAACGGGTACTCTGGGAACACTTTATTCATGAGCCCAAATACCGTTTGCGTCATGAAGATGTCCAAAGGCACGTATTTGGACAATGACGGATGCTGGAATTTCACCGCAACTTTCTCGCCCGTGCTTCTCATGGTTGCGATGTGCACCTGCGCCAAGGAGGCTACTCCCACGGGAACTGGGTTGAACTCGCTGAAGTAGTCGTCCAACTCGACTCCCATATCTTTGGCAAACATCTGGCGAATCTCCTCAAGTGACGACTGGGGACATTGGTCCTGGAGTGGAGTCATAGTTTCTGTCCACTCCTTGGGCAAGAGATACGTCAACGCCGAGATGTGTTGGCCCAACTTGATGTAAATGCCTCCATTGGCTTCGAGTGCCCTGAGCGTGGTTTCGGCCGCTTTTTTGTGTGCAATGGCGAGAGAGTCGTTGCGCAACTGCTCGTTGTCGAATTCCTTCAGCAAAACACCTTTGTAGATGCTGAAGCACTTGATGGTGGCTATGGTTACCACCGAGACCCTCTGCACAGTATTGCTGATGAACTCTGCGCCATCGTGGAACCGCTGATTGGTCAAGTAGAGTCCGCCAGAGACCAAGCTCACGCCGGCGACTGCTTTGAGAAACAAATGCTTTTTTCCGGGGCGTGGCGCGTTGCTGGAGTAGTACCTTTTGGAGCTTCGAAGAGCAGTCTTGCTACCATTAGCGTTGAACCCGAAGAGAAGTCGAGGGCTCACGCTTTTTGTCGCCAGCAGAAAAGCTGCCAGGTTACGTGAAGCCGTTGTCCTAATCATGGAATCGAGAAACGGCTAGTGACGAGTGCCTGTTGAGATCTATGTTGGTGTAAATTATCACCGGCTCCATTCTGCGCGCACATGCTGCACCTACTTCCGAGACTGATACTTCAAAAGAGGTCTATTTGACAAAAAAACAAATAAGTAGGCAGGAAGAAGGATCGCAGAGTGCAGAACTCGTCAGATTATGATGCACCCTATTCTGTATGATCCCAGACGTTCTGGACGTCCACAGTCTTTGCAGCAATCAACATGCAGTGCGCATGCACCCCAGCTTGGGAGTTTACTGGAACATGTTTTCGATACTGGGATTGTTGAAATCGCCCGCATTGATCTGCAGCATGAGACCCTCCTCGCCTATAAAGTCAAAGTTGAAATTCGGCAAGCTGTCCCAATCCATGTCCTCTTTTTGCCTGGAGTCGCAGTGGGACATAGCCATGGATGGACCCATGGCTGCAGGAGTCAGTCCTAGGTTGGCGAATAGCGGAGGGGTATACCTTTTGACATAGAAAGGTTCGGGCTGAGGTGTAGCGTCCCGAGATCTGATAGCCTCCTCGAGTTTGACCCTCTTTGGCGACTCCTCCTTGACATGTGCAATAGG
This sequence comes from Metschnikowia proteae, assembly GCA_002370515.1. Taxonomy (NCBI): domain Eukaryota; kingdom Fungi; phylum Ascomycota; class Pichiomycetes; order Serinales; family Metschnikowiaceae; genus Metschnikowia; species Metschnikowia proteae. The sequence goes on along the minus strand of NKYY01000004.1, from coordinate 402,258 downwards.
GCACTTTCCAAAAGCAGCACGTTCCCCTTTCTTGCTCTGTTCATAGCTCCTCTTATGCCCATAGGGGCATCCCAGAGTCGCCAATTTGGGCGGCTCAACACTCACAACAGGGCACTTCATGCTGCCTCTCGTGGCAGAAAGCTCGTAACTGGGGCCGGACATGATGGGGCACTTATCCAAAAGCTTTCCGGGCCCAAAGCCTTCTCCATGAATCCGGGAGAGACTCGTGGCGTTCATTTCATGCGCATTTCTAATGAACGTCATGTAGAACTTCCAGATCTTTGTCTTCTTGATGATGTTCTCCCGAGGCATGAAGCTTTCAAGGAGAACCACCGTGTCATCAGTGGCCTTGATGACTTGTTCTTTCTCGGCCAAAGTAACGGAGGTTTCGAACAGATTCCACAACGACGAATTTGGCCGCATTATGGAGTACAACAACACATTTGACTTTTCTCCCGAGGTTTGAGCTGATGAGGAAAAAGACGACATGAACTGGGATTTGTTCGACCGATCCTCCTTTTTGCTTTCAACTTTAAACCGCAACAAGATCCCAGATAACAAATGCGATATCCGGGCCAATGTGTCTGCGATAATAGCCAGGACGTAGTTAGCATTGACGCCCTTTGCCAATCTGCTCTGACTGCCCTGCAAGAATTTATTGATGTCCAAGGCATTGGCAAAGAGACTAGGTAGCATTTGCAGTATTCTGGCAGTGTCTTCCACCTCCTCGAATTGCAAAAACATGACTAGCCTGAAATAAATCTCTAGGTAATGGAGGATGATCTTGGCTTCAAAAAAGCGAATCATGCGGAGTTTCGAGAGCGAGATATCCTCGCTCAACACTCGAATATCATCCACAGCCGAATGAAAATGCCGTACGGTGGGAGGCTCAGCATGAGAGCTGTTTTCGCGGAGAGATATGCCGTTCCTTACCAAACAAGAGCACCTTGCTATGAGGTAGTTTGTTTTTAGGGACACCAAAAGGTCGTCTATTTGGCATATGCGAAACCCAGTCAATTCGCCCTTCTGGACTTTCAGCAAAATACTCTTCAAAAACAGCCTGTGCGTTGCCGACTTTTCTGCTGCATGCATTATATCCAAGAAATATTCCAAGGGCTCGTGGAGATCATTCGAGTTGTTCACTAACGGTATTAGATTGTAGATCGCATTATTGATGATTCTCATAAAGTCACACCAGACCTGACTCAAGAGAACACCAAGCATGGCATTTTCGTTCAGCGAAGAATCACTGAGTTCAACCTTCAGAGGATCACACCATATTTGCAATGACTGGTCCTCATGCCTCACCAAAAGGAAGAACTTGGCAAGCGAGAAGGAGAATGCAGACCGGCAGTCAACTGCAGCGCTTTGTCGTTCATAAAGCGAGTATGTTCTGTTCATATTGGCAAGCAACAACACAATCATTGCTAGCAGACCTTCGAGATCTGCGGCAAGCTTGCTTTGGCAGGAGCCCGAGGTAGTCGGGGAATCAGAACTCTGGAAGAGAAATTGAATGGTATCAGTGACATGCCACAAAATCGCAAATTTCCGCCCGGGAAAGCCTTCTGGAAACGAGCTCTCAAGGCGGGGCAACAAATCGTTGCCCAAGCTCTGCCTCTCGCTTAGACGATCCAAGGATTCCTCCACTATCAACGCAAGCATGCACAAAAAAACTGCCTTTGAACGGAGAAAGGAGATCACCTCCACATCGCTCATCTCCGTCGAAAAGGCACCGAGGTTGAGATGAGGTTGGCCATTGTCTGGGTCTTTCATGAAGATGGAGATAATGTCTCTCTTGAAGAACCTGAAAAGGTGGCACGACTCCGTCTCATTCGATAGTAGGGTTTCCTTCGTGGAACCTGGATAGTCAAAGTCGTCCAAATAAAAGGATATGAGGAAGCAAAGCTGCGAGTGGTTCAAGGGCTCGGAGTTGGTGGCGGAACCAACGATTTTGCCCCACATATTCTGCAAGCACCTCAATAGCTCAAGCGCATCGGGGCTCTGCGTGGAACTTCTGATTTTGTCCATAGGACATCCATTTGGTCTGAGCACGGCGGCCAGGGAGGAGACGGGTTGCTGAGCGACAGGTTTCTCAAGAGCATTCTCAGACTCCTCAACCATGAGATTGAACTCGCATGCGACCACAGGACACTTGTGATGGCCACAGGAATTGGAGTCGTTAGACCCCGCCGAGTCCGAACGCACTAGCTGCCCGCCATACAGAGGCATCTCTTTCCGTAGCAACGAAGTTTTGTATAAGTGGTAAGATTTCTGGAGGTTGGTGACGCGGAACCAGAGCGCCGTGAGCTGCGGGTCAAGTTTGATGATGTTGAGCCACAGGTAGATGGTATAGAGTGGGGTGGAGGAGACACCGGCCTTCTGCAGGACCTTGAAGCCAGACATCAGATATGAGCCATTTCGAAGGACTTTCAACTCCGGCCTTGTCGCAGTGCTGAGTTTCGCCAACACCGTGAGCGGGATATCGGAGAGAGTGGACTCCGGAGCAGGAGCAGACGCTCGAGCGTTTTCCACAGTCTCGGGCTTCTGCTGCGGGCCCTTGTGGGCATGCTCAAGGCGAGCTCGCAAGCATCTGATCTCATTAGCCTGAGAGGCGATCTGCGCCTCCAAAGACTGCCGCAAAGAGTCGTTTTCTTCAGGCCCCGAGCGGATCCTCAGAGGGTCGTCAGGCTTCACCAGCGACTGGGCCCAGTCGGGCTCTACGTACACACAGAGATGCGGCACGTTATTTTTGATGCAGCCGGCACACGGTCTCCCTCGTTCACACTTGACCTTTCGCTTTTTGCAGTTAAGACACGATACGGGCACCCGTTTGCGGACCTTTTCTTTCATGGAGCTGGAGGGGTAGCGACACCAGCGATAGTATGGTCGGAGCAAGCTGGAGCAAGCTGGCAAACTGGAGCAAGCTGGAGCAAGAGAGTAGCCGGCTACGGGGTATGTGTCATTCGCCTAGCGACCGTCACAATATACGAACGCCAGATATGGCTACCGATATGTGCGACCTGGCTGCGTGCATGGCACATGGAGTATTAAATGCGACTCGGACCTCAACATCCACTAGTCAGAGAAAGTACCGATCTTCTCTCCCACCGCAGGCTTCATAAGGGTAAGGCGAGATGAATGTGGAGATAAGTGTAAAGAGTCGGAGAGAGTCTGGGTCTGGGTCTGAGTCTGGGTCTGAGTCTACATGATTCGAGTCTACATGATTCGAGTCTACATGATTCTGATTCTGATTCTGATTCTGATTCTGATTCTGATTCTGATTCTGATTCTGATTCTGATTCTGATTCTGAGTCTACATGTCATCTATATCAATGTAGTGAATGTAAGTGTAGTACGAAGGTGCAGAATCCCTAATGTGCCAAAAATATACGACTTCCCGGTAGTCACTAAACGTGTACGGTGGAGAAGACTGGTCTCTGAGTGCACTCTTCGCACTCTTTCACACAGCTATTCGCTTCATACGCCATTAACTGATTGCTTCACACACATGTCTGCAAGCATACCCGTTCGCCTACTAAATGAAGCACAGGGCCACATAGTGTCGTTGGAGCTTACAACCGGTGATACGTATCGCGGAAAGCTTCTCGAGAACGAGGACAACATGAATTTGTCTTTAGCCGACGTGACTAGAACGAAAGGCAGAACCGGCGAAACGTCTTATATGAGCCAGGTGTTTGTGCGGGGCTCCATGATCCGCTTTGTGAGTGTCCCCGATATCTTGAGAAATGCCCCCATGTTCTTTGTGAAGCCTGGAGATAGACCCAGGCCGCCTGTGCGGGGCCCCAGAAAGAGGACTTGAACGAGCCGACCGTCTGCTACCAGAGCTGAATACCAGAGCTGAGTACCAGAGCTGAGTACCAGAGCCTCAGTGATCCGAGCCAGCTCATTATATCCTCACTACTAACTTCCTTTAAACTCCGCCTACGCGTTCGATGAGATGCATTGAACTCTTCACTCTATATATGCTAATGATAACTTCATCACTTCAAAGTAACAAGCTCCTCGGCAGAGGTGGGATGGATGGCAACACAGTTGTCGAAGTCCTGCTTGGTGGCGCCCATTTTGATGGCAACTCCAAAACCTTGCAAGATCTCTGCAGAGGAGTCTCCGACAATGTGGAGACCAACAACCTTCTCTTCCTTGCCGGCGCAAACCACCCGGTATACCGTGGGAGCCTTCTCTTCATCCGAGTCCATCATGGCATAGTACATGGCTGTGAACTTGCTGTTGTAGATCTTGACGTTCTCCTCGCCATACTTCTCAATGGCCTGTTTGCTTGTCAATCCAATGGATCCAGCTTCAGGGTGCGAGAAAATCACCGAGGGGATGTTGGTGTAGTCCAACTTGTCCTTGGCATGCGCCTCCAGGCCGGAAAACAATCTGTTGGACAACTTGCGTCCTGCGGCAATAGCAACAGGTGTCAATTCATGATTACCAACGACATCTCCCAAAGAGTAAATCTTCTTGTGGGATGTCTCTTGGTACTCGTCGACAACGACGTGGCCAGTTTTGGACAACTGGATTCCGGTCTTGTCCAAGCCAATGTCCGTCAAAGCCTTTCTGCCGATTGTCCAGATGAGCTGATCAACCTCCAAGGTCTTGCCGTCCTTCAAGTGGACCTTCACTTTATCACCCACCTTCTCCAATTTCTCAGCGCTGGAGTTCTTGACAATGTTGACGCCCAATTTGTTGATGTAATGGTCGGTAATGGTGTTTTGAATCACCTCATCAAAAGATCTCAACACCGTTTCTCCACGCGCAATCAAGTGCACCTGGGTTCCCAAGCTCTGGAAGAGACCTGCAAGCTCCACGCCAATGTAGCCGACACCGACGATAGCAACGGTTTTCGGTTGCTGGGCCAATTCGAAAAAGCCGTCAGACGTGATTCCCAACTCAGTGCCCTCCACGGCGGGCGGAATGATGGCCTCCCCTCCGGTGGCAATCAAGATCTTGTCAGACGAAAACGTCAACTTCTCGTCCTTCTTAAACAGCTCGGACAAAAAGTTCACCTTCTGGTCGCCTGTCAACGTCACCTCCACATCACCCTCTTCATTCACGAAAGACGCACGGCCAAAGATGACATCCACCTTCTCGTTGGCCAAGTTTCTCTCGTATATTCCGTTCAATCTGGTCACGTAGTTGTCTCTCTTCTCCTTGAGCTTGGCCCAGTCAAAATCGCCAAATTCCAAGTGCTGCTTCTCCTTCGAAAGTCCGTATGCATACAAGTGTTCTTTCTTGTGGGCCACATCTGCAGCGTACCACATGACTTTTTTGGGAACGCATCCCACATTGACACAGGTGCCGCCAAGTTTGTTGAAGTTGCTTTCCACCACCAACACCTTAGCCCCATACTGGGCTGCACGGCGGGCGGAAGCCACACCTCCAGAACCACCTCCGATTACCAAGTAGTCGTAGTGCTTTGCGATTGAGCCTTTTGTAGGAGCCATGCTGAAATGTCTTTGTATAGAATTGAGGCGTAGCAACGGTTTATTGATGTGCTGTTTAGCCAGAGCAAACATAGATGGGCGCCGAGGTGCTCTATGGACCCGATACCTATCGCACTGCTCCGGTATACGCACACTTTGCTGAATTACTAATGCTTGGAGACTCTTGCGCATCCGCCACAGGCGAGCGACTGCACACGTGGACGATCACCGGAGCATGGCTCTCTTTATAATCAGATGGAGCACACTGCATGCGTACACATGGGCAGAGTTGGGCGAGCCAACGACAGAAATCTGGAGCCGTAGGCGAAAATTTGCCGGCGGAGTCATCGTTCCATACTCCTTGATTGCAGTATTGACTCAATATCATGTAGCCAAGCATCCGTCATCATTAACGCCGAGCGAGATTTCGTCTTCTGCATCTGTCTAAGCATTCTCGCTGTCACAGGCATCCTTCACGCATTGCTTGAGGTGGCTGATGGTACAGGCCATCACCTCGTTGAGATCGCCATTTTCCACTCCATGAGAGTCTGAACCGTCAGCACTCAACTCTTTCTCGTAAGAAACCGTGAGCCAAGAATGCGCGAGCTCCGCAATGCCGGAATTGCCCAAGCCGGGACCGGCACCGTTTTCGGTACACTCGGTCTTGGACATCAGGAGATGCCGCTGGCGCACAGCTTCGAGATCCAGCTCGAATGCAGCGTCCTCCTCCAATAGGCCCATTATCTCGTCTTTGTCCTCGTGGAATGCCTTTTGTGCATTGAAGACATTGTCGTAGGCAGAGTACGACGAGTTGTTTGTTATGTGCTCCTGGTTCAAGCTGTTGGAGTAGCCAAAGAGTTTGTGCAAGAGCTCTTTTTTGTGAAACACCTGCACTTTCTTCTTGCCCTGTAGCGTGTGGTTTGCATTGAAAGCCCGCTCTTGCGATACACTTTGCTGCTGGCGATAAATCCACAAGGCCTTCTTTTCAGCTTCTTCAAACTCGGTGTAATCAACCTTGTGCCTCGTCGTGCGGAGCTCCTCGAACTTGTCCAAGATCACGTTGAGCTCGCCCTTCGTGTAGTGTGGAAGCGAGCGTAGAACACGTTGATTGTGCGAGGGAGGCAGTGCTCCCGCTTCAAGCGTGTCGTTACAGACGCTCGAGTCCAGAGACTCGTGGCCATCCTCGAAAACCTCCACATCCGATTTCGTTTCGTTGTCGAATATGATGTTGGACGTAATCTTCTCTGCGGACTCCCAGGCGCGGATCTGCGAGCTCTTGACCAAGGGTTTCCATCTCGAGTCTTCGTCGTCGGGCAGGTCGTTGGAGAGTCGTTTCAGAAACACAGAGTAGTCGTACATGGTCATGTTGGCCGGTTTGCGGAGCACAAAGGGGCGCAGGCGTGTATATGACTTCTTCAGCTTCAGGAGATTCAAGAGCTTCTTGGTGGTGGCGGCGGTGGACGACACTCCGGCGATTTTGAGATCCGACGGCTTGCTCTTGCCTTTAGATGCTGCCCGGGGCCGGCCCTGGGGGTTCATCTGCTGCACTTTCCGGATATTGTTGCTGGGCGTGCTTAGGATGGATGTGGAGGACGACACAGTTCTGTGGCTAGCGTTCGCGAACGCGGCGTTGCTGGTGTCATTGAAAGAGTGGGACGACACTCGGAGCTTGGGGATGTTAAGCTTTTGCGGTAGTCTTTCGTCCGCCATGAGCTTTGTGTGGCTAAGCAGTGATGTGAGTCCCCGCGCCATCTTGTTATGATGCAGTCGGACTAGTGCCGCTCTGTGCAGTCCCGAAGAAGGTCTTATCACCATGCGGCAACGGTCAAGCACCGACCAGTCACCAGCCAGTCCCCAGCGAGTCACACGAGTCACACCGACCAGTCACAAGCGAGACACAAGCGAGTCACAAGCCAGTCATACACAAACGCAACTACGGTTTGTCAGCACCTGGGAGTAGAAGTGCAATGGTGTTAATTTCGCTGAAGGGGACATCTCAGTAGAAAGCTGCGAGGGCCAGCTAAAGGTAGCATTGACTACTCACTCACGTGTTTTGGCTCTTTCGAGCGTCTTGGCTGCGAAGGTGGGGTCGGGCGCCAGTACAAATGTAGGCGTATTGTAGTTCGTCATAACCAGCAGCACCGCCCAATTCACGAAGCACCGCACAATTCACGAAGCACCGCACAATGTACGAAGCGCCGCACAATGCACGAAGCACGCTGGTGAAACCCGAACGGCGGCCATGGCCAGAAGCAGGCTGCTGTGAATGCTGCAGTGCGAGCACACTAGGGTTCCAGCCCTGGCCGCCTGCACGCGCGCCCGGTCTGAGCACCGCACGCTTGAAAATTTCTCCCGCGACCTCTACTACGAAAAAAAATCTTACAACAAGAAGCTAGATACTAGACAAAACACTCGACAAGATGGCCACTGAATTGACTGTTCAATCTGAGAGAGCTTTCCAAAAGGTATGTTTCCGCCACATCATATACCCGCGTGTCTGAGCTGATTGCATGTTTGGGTGCCCGACAAGCTCCCGAACCCCTTCCCATGCGGGCCAATTGCACACCTAGACACCGAAGTCGACGATGTTCTCGAATGCATACTAACAACCAGCAACCACACATCTTCACCAACCCAAAGGCTAAGGCCCAAAAGAAGGCCAAGAGATGGGTCAAGGAAGTCGGTTTGGGATTCAAGACCCCAGCCACCGCCATCAACGGTTCTTACATCGACAAGAAGTGTCCATTTGTCGGTGACATCTCCATCAGAGGTAAGATCATGACCGGTACTGTTGTCTCCACCAAGATGCACAGAACCATTATCATCAGAAGAGACTACCTTCACTACGTCCCAAAATACAACAGATACGAGAAGAGACACAAGAACGTCGCTGCCCACGTTTCCCCAGCTTTCCGTGTCCAAGAAGGTGACGTTGTCGTTGTTGGTCAATGTAGACCTTTGTCTAAGACCGTTAGGTTCAACGTCCTCAAGGTGTCTGTTTCTGCCGCCAAGACTAAGCAATTCGCCAAGTTCTAAAATCACAGGATTTTTTGTGTATTTAATATTACATCTGCAAGAGACGCCGTGTATTGTACCTACCAGACCGCCGAGTATCCATTTGCGAGACGATTTGAGACCGCCGAGTATCCATTTGCGAGACGATTTGAGACCGCCGAGTATCCATTTACGAGACGATTTGAGACTGCCGAGTATCCATCTACGAGACCGCCGAGTACGCATCTCGGAGACGCGCTCTGGCCGTGCTCTGATAATAAGATTAGCCGTACATTAGGTTCCCGAATTCGCCAATACATACTTCCGCAACTCGTTAGAGTCTAGGAGTTGGAGGGCACCTCGAGCCTCACCACCAGAAGGTCCTTGCCACCCCACTCCATCAACTTGGCCGCCAACTTGCCCTCGTTATGCAAGGCCGCAAACTCATCATACCCGCCGTTACTCGCGGTGGCTTCGAAGCCCACCAAAACGTTGGGCACCGTCTTCCTCTGGGTCACAAGCCCAATGTATTCTTGAAGCTCTTTGCCGTGTTTGTGCTTGTCCAACTCAATGTATTGGGGCAGAGGAGTGATGGCGTAATTCTGCAGCAAGAGCTCCTTCAATTTTCTCGAATATGGACACCGTGACTTGGAGAACACGGACACCGGCGCCATCATGCGGATTGCAATAAACTCCTTGGCCGGGTCAAACGCGCCGTCACTCAGCTTGTTCGACAACGAGTCCGCGGCGTTGTCGTCTGCGGCGTCGTCCTTCTCCTCCACCTCCTTGTTTTTGAAGATTTCCCGGTTGATGGCCTCATCCACCGAGTCATTGATGTGGGAGTCTATCAAAGGCTTTTCGCTGGTGATGATCTTCAGGCCGGTTTCCAAGCCGTACTTGTGTTTGTTGATGAAGAGAAATGTGAGAATGGTGATGGCCACGGCGGCCAAGCCAAGAAGCCGTTTCTGCCTTGTGTTCATCATGGTTGCAGTGATGCAGAGTGTTTAGTCGGTCTGACTTTTGAGAGCACGATTTCCGGTTTGTAAGCGGAAGGCAACGGTCCCAAAGCGGCGGAAGGGTACGGTTTATGTGGAATTTATAGCGTGGTTCCGCAGTATCAGGCTGTGTCGGTGTGGGGTGCGATGTACGAGAAAAGAGCGCGAATATATGGCCTGAAACAATGCCTTCCAGAAAGTGGCCGGGCGCGGGCGCGAGCCATTGAAATCGTGTGCGCGCTCCTTCCGGAGAGCCTGGCTAATCAGCGACTGCACGCGCGACGGTCACGTGCGGCCCGTTACGTTTCCGGCGTCCACCTTGGGCGTTTGTTTGGGGTCTGTTTGGGGTCTGTTTGGAGATCTGTTTGGAGATCTGTTTGATCTGTTTGATCTGTTCGGCTTTTAGGTGAAGGTTAGTGGGTGTTTGGGCGGTTGGGGCTGTGGTGATTTACTGTGGGTGTAGACGGACGCAGGTTTGTGAATTGGCCTCATGAGTGCTTTGTTTTATCATAACGCGCCCGGGCTAAAAAACACACCACTTTGGAGTCAGGCTATTCCTGCTTTCAATAAAATGAATGACAAAAATGGTTTCTTATTACAACTCCGTAGGGTTAACATTGGGTCACTCTTTACTCTTTTCCTTTCTCCTTTCTCCTTTCTCCTTTCTCCTTTCTCCCTTCTCCCTTCTCCCTTTTCCCTTCTCCTTTCTCCCTTCTTCTTCATGTCATGACCCTCGCCTCAATAATCATCCCTGTTCCAATTTTTACTCTCAATTTATACCGTTTTATTGTTTATTCAATTCAGTTTCCAGTTCACAACTTCTCCGCAGGCTGAGCTCTGCCGAGCGTGGTGACCTCGTCGTAGATCAATGTCGTGACGAAATCAGAGTACTTCTCTCCCAAGGCCTCGGGTTTGAAGTATTCCAAGGCCCTCTTGAACTTGTTGCCTGCCTTGGCAGAGCTGCTCAACTTGTCTGCTTCCTCTTGCAAGAGCTGTGCAACGTAGGCCTTGTCAATCTTCTTGCCCTCATCGGTACGCGCACCGTGGGTCACCCATTGCCAGAGCTGCGATCTGGACACTTCAGCAGTGGCTGCATCCTCCATCAAGTAGTTGATTGGGACACATCCAATGTTTCTCAACCATGCCTCAATGTATGACAAACCGATGATACAGTTGGCTCTGATACCCTGCTCGGTGATCTTGGCCTCCGGCACATATGGGTTCAACAAGTCTCTTGCGGTGACAGCCTTGTAAGGAACCCGAGGAGGCACATTGATCTGGTTGGGTCCCTTCATGTGCTCATTGAACACCTTCAAGACAACAGGCACCAATGCTGGGTGTGCAACCCAACACGAGTCGCAGCCAGCAGTGACTTCCCTCAACTTGTCCTTTGCAACATTCTCCATGGCGGCTCTGTTTCTGGCTTCGTCGTTCTTGATAGGGATCTGCGCAGCCATGCCTCCCAACGCGTGCACTTGTCTCTTGTGACAGGTGTGGACCAAGAGCTTCACGTAGGAAGCCATGAATGGAGCGCTCATGGTGACCTGCAGTCTGTCTGGCAAGATGAACTCCTTGTGGTTTCTCAAAGACTTGATGTACGAGAAAATGTAGTCCCATCTTCCGCAGTTCAAGCCTCCAATGTGTTGCCTCAACTGGTAGATGATCTCGTCCATTTGGAATGCAGCAGGCAAGGTCTCGATCAAAACGGATCCTCTGATAGTGCCTCTTGGGATCTTGATGTAGTCCTGAGCGTGGCAGAAGATGTCATTCCATAACTTGGCCTCCAAGTGGTGCTCCATCTTGGGCAAGTAGAAGTAAGGGCCAAAGCCTCTGGCCAAGGACTCCTTAGCATTGTTGTAGAAGTAGAGGGCAAAGTCAAAGATACCTCCCGAGACCGGCTCGCCATCCACCAACACGTGCTTTTCCTCCAAGTGCCAGCCTCTTGGTCTGACAATCAAAGTGGGAATGTGTCTGCCCTCCTCCAAGTTGAGCTTGTACTGCTTTCCGTTGGAGTTGAAAGTCAAGTTTCTGCGCACACCATCGTACAAGTTGACTTGGCCATCGACCAAGTTGTTCCAGGCTGGAGTCAAGGAATCCTCAAAGTCTGCCATGTAAGTGGCAACACCGGAGTTCAATGCATTGATCACCATCTTTCTATCGGTGGGACCGGTAATCTCGACTCTTCTGTCCTGCAAACCCGGAGCCAAAGGTGGACCCGTCCAGGCGGAGTTTTCTCTGATGGCCTTCGTCTCGGGCAAAAAGTCGGGCAAGACGCCTTGTTCTCTCAATTTCTGTTGCTCTTTTCTGTTGGCCAACAACTTTTTCCTTTGGCCATTGAAGTTTCTGTGCAAAGTGGCAACCAATGCAAGAGCCTCAGGGTTGAAGATGTGCTTGGCGTTTGAAGGCACGGGGCCCAAGATCTGGACACCCTGAATCTTTGAAGATGTGGTTGGGAAAGGGGAGGCCATGGTGTAGTTTTCAAGAATAATCAGCGAGTTCAGTTACTGACAATAAATAATAGCGTGACTACCAAAAATCCGTTGTGTGAAAAAAGGATACCCTCTGCGATGCGGAGCGACGTGCGGCCTTATATAGTGACATCAAGGGTTGCATACCCCAGGTTTTGTATCCAGCGGATGTTGCGGTGATCGGAGTCAGAATGCGTGTGATGCGCGCAGCTCCGGCAGGGGAGGCACGGGCTTACGCTATCGCACCGCATATCAGAGGCACGCGCGCCGGGCGCCGCTTTTTTCTCCGGCGCGGCGGAACTTTATCGACCTGTGATTTTGCCCGGATACCGGCAACTGCCGAGCGGATCCCCGGGCCGAACCACATGCCTTTTTGCCCCGGGCCCACAGTGATACACATTCAAACATAAGAAGAGGCTCCCGAGCACAAAATGGGGACGGGCGGACGAACGGATGTGGAGTGGGAGTGGTGCCGAAATGGCCGGGCCGTTATCAATGCAGGACCGGTGCCGGCGTTAGAAGCATGCGAGCGCTCGGCGCGGCGGAGCCGTCCACGTGATGAGGCTATCTCCCGGAGGAGTCAGGCCTCCACGTGACTACACACGGCATTTGCACTGGGAGACAATGATTCTTTGCAGTATATACTACCACTAAGAGACTATTCACACGAAATGCTTTACTCCTTGGCCCACTTGATACCCTCTTGCGCAGGGGTCAAGGTTCCCTTCATGGCTGGGACATAGTTGATTCTGTGGTACGAGTTGATGTTCTTTCTCAACACGAACTGGTAGCACGTGGCTCCGGACTGTCTAGACGTGATGGTGGAGGAGGCCAAAAAGTACTCCCAGATTCTAAACCACTTGATTCCGTACTTGTTGACGGCCTTGTCCTTGTTGCCCATCCAGTTTCTGTACCATCTCCACAAAGTGGCGGAGTACGAGACACCGATGTTGTCAACGGTGACAATCTCGAAACCGGCGGACTCTAAAGCGGAAACCACGAAAGCCAAAGGAGTAGATGCATCAGCACCGGGGAAAATGTACTTGTTCATGAACAAACCCCAGTTCAAGTCCTCGTATTGCCAAGTCTTTCTCAAGCCGGCATACTGCAAGAAGAACAAACCATCATCCTCCAAAGCCTCGCGGACCTGGTCCAAGAAGGCGCCGAATCTTCTGATTCCAACGTGCTCAGCCATCTCGAGACACGTGATCTTGTCGTACTTGCCACTAGCCTTGCCAGATTTAGGCGAGTCTCTGTAGTCGCAACACACAATCTTGGACTGTTCGGAGGTGACGCCGTACTTGGCCATCAATTCCGTACCCCACTTGGTTTGGTTTCTGCCCAAGGTCACACCGGTGACTTTGGCGCCAAATTGCGAGGAGCTGAACGCAGCCCAGGAACCCCAGCCACAGCCCAAGTCCAAAACGTGGTCACCTTCCTTCAATTGGATCTTCGAGGCCACAATGTTCAACTTGTTGTCTTGCAACTCCTCCAAGGTCTCCTCTTTGGTGATGTCGCTGATCACACCAGAGGTGTAGATCATGCGAGGGCCCAAGAACCAGGTGTAGAAGTCGTCACCACGGTCGTAGTGGTCTCTGACCTGCTCCTCGTCCTGAGACTTGGAGTGCATGATGACCTCGGGTATCATGCCAAACAAAAAGAAGCGGAAAAGCGAGAGCGTGAATCTGAAAGTACACCAGTCGTGTCTGTACTCCAAGACGTCCAAACAGTCGCCCTTGAAGGAGACCTTGTTGTCGAAGTACAACTCGTGGAAGGTCTCCATAGGGATCTTGGAGCCCTGGCCGTTGTTGCTGGTTTCGTACTTGGCTTTCAATTCAGGGGTGTGAAACTCCAAGTAGTGGGAAATGGGCTTTCCTGGATACTTGACCTTCTCGTTCAAGCGGGGAGAGAACGACGACAAGATGGTCCAGTAGGCCATCAAGATGGGGATGGCAAACACAAGCGCCAAGAACACCCAGGTCTTGAAGCCCAAGCCCAACTTGCGGGTGGCAAAGTAGGGAATAAGCACCAAGAAGCCGCCCAAGGCGAGGTTGGAGAAGTGCTTACTTCCGGGACCGTCAGCAGGCAAGGGGGCATTGTGGATGGTGGGGGAGTCCGTGGTGAGGATCCCGCATTCACTGGAGGCCGCAGGCTGCACAGGAGCCTTTGGGGTCTTGATGAATTCGACGTTGTCCAACATGACTACTGTGGAGGCTAGGGTTCTGAGGTGGAAAAAATATGGGCGTCGACAGGGATACTGCACGTGCGCACGCCGCGTTTCAGGCGCGAAAACCAAGCATTGGTTGTAGCGCATAGCGCGCTGGAGAAATGTGCGGCGGGAAGCACTGAGAAATGTGCGAGAAGCACTGAGAAATGTGCGACTGCGACAAGTGCACTGGAAAACGTGCGACTGCGGGAAGCACTGGAGAATTGGTGCTACTATCCAACCTGTATGCTGCGCGCAGTAGTGATACACCAAGACAGGCATTGGCAGACAGGGTCTGCTTTTTGTCTGCTTCTCTCTGGCCTCCCGTGGCCTCCCGTGGCCTCCCGTGGCCTCCCGTGGCCTCCCGTGGCCTCGACCCGTGCATCCGCTGACTGACCCTACCCTTTGGTCGCTCCTGCAGATACCCCTGCAGATTGTCCTGGCTTCTCTCAGAGATTGGTGTCTACGCAGTTGCCAGCCTCAAGGCACGTGACCACCAGAGTGACCACCAGAGTGACCAAAGACGTTAATACCAACCAAAACAAAAAACAAAACAAAATCTTACCAGCCCAAAACAACCAAAAACAACCAACCCAAAACAATTCCAAAACAATTCCAAAACAATTCCAAAACACCCCAAAACAGCCTTGCAAACGCTTCCTGCTCTGCGCTCGCAGGTGTAGAGCCGCGTCTGGTTCGCGTGCGGCCGCGCACTGCGAATACACTTCTTAGGCCCACATTACCTACCCTACTGACTCATACAGCGCAGATCATGTCTAAGCCTGGCAACAGCTTTGTTCTCATCGACTCGGACCTGGAGCCCGAGGCTTCCGTCGCCAAAAAACCACGGCTTGCGCCGCAGCCCCTGCCTGCCGCCAAAGTGCCCATGGCCCTGTTTACCAAACCCTTCATGCAAGCAAGCGACTCCGAGTCAAGTGAAACCCCCCAGACCACAGGCTTTTTGCCCGAGCCTTCTACCGGCGCTCTAGTTGGCAGCTTGTCCGACTCGCTGTCAGCACAAAGCGTGGGCTCCTCGGACTTGGAGGAAGCTCTGCCGCATCCGGAGAAGTCTACCGAAGAACCGTTGGGCGACGAAAGGCCCCCCTTGAGTGCTTCGAAGCGTACCGTCTACGAAACACGCAAGTACTTGAAGGAAAAGGGCGTCATGGCGTTCCTACAGGACTATTTGCCGGCCACAGCGTCCAGCGAGAACATCGTCAACTTGATATGGAAGTTGGGGTTCGTGCCGAAAAACCTCCCGCCGTTGGCCGACGGCGAGAACTTGCTACAGTTGATCAAGCTCCTACATATGGCCATGAAGCGAGTCCGGCAGTTGCGGCCCCGGCTCGAGAACTTCGAGTGCTTGGATGATGTGCTCCGCAGTTTGAAGTCCTGCAACAAAATATTGGTGATCACGGGCGCCGGAATCTCCACCAGTCTCGGCATTCCCGACTTCAGATCCTCCGAAGGTTTCTACTCGCAGATCTCGAACTTGGGCCTCTCTGACCCTCAGGAGGTGTTTGATTTGGAGATCTTCCATTCGGATCCCTCCATCTTCTATTCCATAGCCCATATGATCTTGCCCCCGGACAACATCTATGCGCCATTGCACAAGTTCATAAAGCTTCTTCAGGATAAGGGCAAGCTCATGAGAAACTACTCGCAGAACATCGACAATTTGGAGGCCAACGCGGGAATCGATAGGGACAGGTTGATTCAGTGCCATGGCTCGTTCGGCCAAGCCACTTGCGTGACATGTGGGTACGAAGTTGAAGGCGAGACGATATACCCAGCTATAAGGAAGAAAGAGATTCCCTACTGCCCCAAGTGTGACTCAAAGAGGAAAAAGCTCCTCAACAGCGACTCGGTCTATGTCGATGAGAGTTACGGCGTCATGAAGCCTAATATCACCTTTTTTGGCGAGGCTTTACCGGCCAAATTCCACCGGGCAATCAACCAAGATCTTCGAGACTGCGACTTGGTGATCAGCATCGGCACGTCATTGAAAGTGGCGCCCGTTGCCGAGATCGTGGATAAGGTCCCGCCCTCGGTGCCTCAAATCCTCATCAACAGAGACTCTATTCCCCATTGCAACTTTGACGTCAGTTTCCTCGGATACTGTGACGATGCGGTGAGTTACCTCTGTGACAAACTCGGCGAAGATTGGAATATCGATCATCCCGACTACCCACTGCTCGTTGGGGAAAGCCATGACAACCTCGAGCTTGAGAGTGCGCCCGAGAGAGGCGTCTACAAAGTGAACAATAAGGATAGGATGTCCAAGGCCGCACTGCAAAAGCCTGTGATTTTGCCGGAGCCCGATTTTGTGGTCCTAGAACCAAGTATCGAGTAGTCTCAAATGAAGAGTCATGCACCTGGGCACCTGTGTGACAGTTCGGTATACCACCCACGAGAAATCGGCTCACGGAAAGCCTGATTCAAAGAATTCACCGATGACCACTTTTTGGCCTGTGTTGTTTTCATTTCATTCTGGTTCAGATTCGGGTGTTGGTAGGCGGGTCGCACTTGCTCCATACACAACCAGAAGCCATGATGCCGCACTGAAAAATAACGTGCGGTAAATCATGTCACCTGCAATGAGTACCTTCAGACCAAGGGCTCTACTAACGATAGGACAGGGGTGGAAGCTTCACATCCCAACTTCGAGTTATAGAGCGGCATTTGCCCCCGGGATAGGACCCAGACCTGCTGGGCTGTACCGTTTGAGCTCCACAAAAAATGACATTTTCAAGCTAGATATCGAGTTGCCGGGAATGGAGGATAAACCACTGACCATTGTGACGGGTAGCCCAGCGAAAAAAGACTTTGATGAGAAGCGAGAGCAACGCTTGCATGACATAAATTCCCTCTTCGACGATCTCGTTGAGGACAGAAACATGAAACAAGGTGTTGAGATGGAAGCAGACAACAACGACCGATTTCTGGAGCTTGACACACTTCTCGACGAAATCAGTGAAAACTCCGAGCTCAAGACTTTCGACCGAGAGTTCGACACTACATCTAAAATATTTTCCGCAGACAGCGAAGGCTCCAAGTCAGTCATTGAGTCAGAGAATGAGCTATTTCGGAAAATCTTCGAGACGTACTCCAAAAGTCAAGAAAATGAAGTCAACGTTGATCGGCTTCAGAAGCAGGTGCTCATCAATTTACAAGAGTCATTCACCGAACAACCGAAAACCGAAGCTGACGATGTGACGACGCAAGGGGTGAAACCCAAACTGGAGAAAATTGAATTGATGAGTTTGGAGAAATTACCTCCAAAGGATTCAAAGACGTTGGAAACACAATCGCTCGATAGTGTCTCAAGCACCTTGCAATACTTGAACGAAATCACAAGCAAAAAAGAATTGCTTTTATTTGCCATGAACTTTTTCGCCAGATTCGACAGTCAGGTGCTCCACCTGCCCAAATTTTTTCTCCACAAACTCAAGGGAGAGACGGTCCCAGAGTACTTGGAAAGACACAAGCAGTACTGTGCCGAAACCAAGGATTTGAATTCGCAGACCCCCGAGCAACCGGTGCTAAATGCATTTACGATGCCAGTGATATTCAACCACATGCTCGAGGTCACGTGCCACAAGTTCTACGACGGGTCTTTGGCGTTGAGCTTGTTCAACATGACCAAAAACAACCTCAATCTCTACTCGATCATCTGCAACCAGCGGACGTACAACGAGATCATCAAAGTCCACTGGGTTTTCTACGGCAAGTCGTCGTTGTGCGAGATTGAGTTGATTCTAGTGGAAATGATGAACAACGGGTTTGAGGGCGACTTGGTCACGTTCTCGACCTTGAGGGAGATCTTGACTCTTCACCACAAGATGCGCATCGGCGATGCAATCTACAACCCGGGTGGGTCGCCCATTTGGTCCAAGGAGGACGAGAAGCGGGCGAAGAACATAGAGGACAAGTTCAGGAAGTTGGGAAAGAAGTTGAGCAGGAGGCGGTTTCTCGAGCGTGACCACTGGCCAAACTGAAGGTCCCGATGGAAGGTCTCGAAGAGGCTTTTGGCTGCGCCTGCTAGGCCCTAGGCGTTCGCATGTATTATAGAACAGGCGTCCCACAAGAAGTAGAGTACAGGACACAAGAAGAGGAATACTCTAGAGCCGCTCGCCGTAATAATTCTTCTCTAGCCCGATGCTGGCCAATAGAGGGCAGTTGGGGACAGGTGATGGCGGAGGTACGGGTGCACGGCTAGCAGCAAAATCCCGGACTGCGCACATGCATCCCACCCACTTCTCCACTTCGTCATGGAGTTCAAGAGCCCTTACGAGGTCTTTGAGAGATACGACTTTGTCAAGGACACATATGACTCGACGCAGTTATCCCCAGCCACGCAAAATTCCGCCACCAACAGCTTATCTAACGCGTCCCAACGCGTTCCGACCATCAACGTGGGCCCCGGAGTGGATACAGGCAGCCCCGTGAATCTGGAACTCTTGGGGAAACCGTCGGATATCAAGAAGCAGCTCAGCCAGTCGTTTTATGCCAACGGCGGCCAGCTTGGCGTGTCGTCAGGAGGTATAACTAAGCCTCATTCCAGGCGCAACTCGGCTTACCACATCAAGAGCGATAATGACGACGACGAGGATTTTTTAAGGGCAGAGCAGGGAAACGAGCGGAAAAGAAGGGACAATATCAACGACAAAATCCAGGAGTTGCTCACGCTTATCCCCGCCTCGTACTTCCAGGAGCAGGAGAATGCTGCAGGAGGCGTTGTCAGCGGTGGGGGCGTTGTCAGCGGTGGGGGCGTTGTCAGCGGTGGGGGCGCTGTGTATGATGATGTCACGAATAGAGCTGCAGGCACCAAGGACGGGAAACCCAACAAAGGCCAGATATTGACGCAGGCTGTGGACTTCATCCAGCACCTCCAGAACCAGATCGACGAAAACAACAAGAAGGAGGTGGAGTTGTATTTGCGCATGAAGACATTGCAACTCAAAAAAGAAGGCAAAGAAAACGTGCCCATATCAATGGGAGCCACGAGTGCCGAGCTAGCCTTGGGCGAAATCGGGGTGGGGCCGCACTCAGAGGATTACTTCAAGAGAGTTCTCCTAGAAAGCCATGCGGGCGAGGACTAAGCATGACGAGCATCCTTCTCGTCAGTCCACCAGAAGGAACAGGACCGGGTTACGTAAGCGTTTATTGTGTCGCTTCTCTCATGCAGACGTATCTTTTATTTCTTGGTCCTGCCGACCCTTTCCCTCTCGTCGGCATATTCTTCTAGCATGTAAGCCGGCAAATACTGCGGTCCATGTGTGGTGTCTGTTTTCAAAAACGTGTTGGGCACAGTCGATTCGACGCCGCCTAACGACGTGTACCCCTGGTCGTACAACGAGCAGTATTCTAAGTTGCATGCCATGATGAAGTCCCAGATATCACAATAGTGCCAGTGCAAGATTGGGTGGATGCGCACGAACTTGGGCCAGTTGTGGTCTGTTTCCTGCTCATACTCCAACTGGCTGCCATAAGGATCGGCATATCGGATGCCCACGACGATGGCTTTTATCTGCGGGTTGACGCTGCTCAAGTAGTGTTCGAAGCCCTCTTTCATTTGTGATTTGATGGTGATTGGGTTCAACCCATACTGTTTGGTGGACGAGTCAATGAAGTCCGACAATGCCGGAAATGGCAGCTCCGAGTTGATGTATATGGAATCCAAGGCGTAATCGCCATGCGACTCAAGACCGCTGTCAACCAACTTGGTGTATATTGCCGACATGAGCAACATGAGCATGACAAGGCAGTCCTTGCCGCCGTTGTACGAGACGGCCACCTCGCTTAGGTCATGGACTTCCAAGCTATTGTGGAGGACCTCGAGCGACTTGCGGACCTTCTCCTTCACGACTTGTCTTCGCTGGGGCCGAGGGATGTACTTTGGAGACAATTTGTCGAGGTGGTCGACGGCCAATGTATCGGAGAGAAAGCCATTTACGAGCTCGTGCGCTTTCTTGCACTGATATAGAATGGGCGAGAGTCCGGGGTTTTCGGAGGTGGGCATTGGAGTGGGTCGCCTCATGTGATCCACCTTTCACTATGACGGTCGCATGCGCGCCTAGATGCCGGACTGGGGATGTACGGGTTCTGGACACATCATTGCCTTAAGTTTTCGGTCTTTTTTGGCTTTTGGTTCCAGACGGGTGACAGACGGTATTTTCAGCCACTGATCAAGACGCATTGGAGTTCCCTGCTTCGAAACAGCCGGTGTTTCAGTTGCTTCCAGACGCTCATCGAGCAACTTCACAGAGCAAACAAAAACTGGATGAAGTACTCCTTCGAGTCGCGGTCCCAGAACCACCAGTAGCTATCGCTCATTCCGGAGTTGGGCTTCTCCACTTGCAACGCCTTAGGCATGGCGATGGCGATGTTATCGTAGGGCTCTGCAGAGACCACCAAGTACTGCCACGAGCTGGCGTCCACTTCGTCGTCTTCAATGTCGGTCTTTTTTTTCTGCAAAAACGCCTTGCATAAACTCTGGTTTTTCGCCGACATTTCGAAGTGGGAAAGGAACCGAAAACTGGGCTCCTCGGCAACAATGCGAGAGAGCTGTAGCTGGACCAATATGCCAGTACGTAGCGTGCTCTCATCTCTGATTTTCGTGATGTTGTAAACAGGCTTGCCGATCTTCTTCCAATGCCTTGTCTCCACGGCGTTCACCGAAATGCCCTGCGGCTGCAGCTTGGAGTCGGAGTTTTTGTCCTCCAAGATACGGCGCCGCTGAAGGTTCATGGAGTGCTTGCGGCCGCCAAGATGGGAGATGTACGACGCCTCGTTCGTGTGTGTGGTGAGGCAGAGACGGCACTCGAGTAAGCCTAGGTGGTTCTTGAAGACATACGGGTCGTTGTCTAGGTCCAAGACGTGGCTGGTCAAGAGCTCCTTGATGCGGCGCTTGGTTTGCACATTGCTCTGCGACCTGTCGGCCACGGCACCGGCGCCCTTTTTCGAGTTGACTCTGTCGGAGTAGTCCATGGCTGGGGCGTAGGGTGGGCATGCAATGAGATGTGAGAGCAGGCGCACCATGCAGGACCCGGCTGCCACCCTACTGAAGAGTGCTGGGAGAGGATCGCCAGACTGCGCCGCAGCAGCCAAGGCCCAGGCAGCGCGTATGCGCCGCACCCGGCCCGCAAAACAACCGCCCCAGGAGTCCGGAGGCGGCCGCCCGCTGGCTTCCCTCGTGAGAGTGCCGCACGCGGGTCGCGGGAGGTACGGGTCCACACGTCTCCGTTTACGAAAACTTCCTGGCCGTCTGACCACACCACTCCATCTCCACGGTCTCCATCGGCACTCGTCTCTTCCTTCTGCCGCGCCCACCATGGAATCTCCCCAGTTTGCGGGTGACACCACCGCCAATTCTATTTCCAATCAGCTATACGGCACACACATCAAGACGCCGTCCAAGACGGCCGCTTCGCCGAGCCTAACCTCGCCCCACGTCTCGTCCAGCGTGTATTCGGGCCAGAAATTCATCCAGATATCCTTTGAGTATGGCCTCGAGCCGCCGGAGTCGCAGCCGCTGGTCTTGCGCCGCGTCCAGGACTCCTACGTCAACGTCTCTCAAATGCTCCGTCTTTTGGTGCTTTTGGACATCTACACCGACGACCAGGTGGCCGCCTACTTGAAGAACGAGATCCTCTCCAGTCTGCAGTACAACCAGGCGCCGTCACCCCTCTACAACGATTTCTCCGCCCACGAGGTGCCCCAGATCCGCGGGCTCTGGATCCCTTACGATAAGGCAGTATCCATAGCCATTCGCTTGGACGTGTACAAGTTGATCAAGGGCTTGTTCCTAGTGGACGTGCACGACTACGAGAAGCTCCCCAAAATGGCGCTGGTGTCGTTGAAAAAGTCTCCCAAGCGTGTCTCGATCGCGGCCGACGACCATGAAGACTCCCCCTCCAAGAGACGCAAGTGCTCGGCTCCTGCTCCTTCGCTAGACGCTCTTGTTAACCCAAACTACCCCTACGCTTTGCCGCCGTTGACCTTTGACGAAAGAGACCGTGCCATTGTCCTGGAGGCAAAGCTCAAATTCAGCGAGATCTTCAAGTCCGATAGCAAGGACTCGCTCTCGCAAGACGACATCAAAAGCCGCTTTGCTCCGCTCTTGAACTCCAGGCTGCCCTCGGACTTGGACGTTTCGTTGGACTCGTTGGGAAAGACCGCGTTGCACTATGCATCGACGTTGGCCTCCACTAACCTAGTGAGCAGTTTTGTCAAGCTTCAGATATGCAGTCCCATCAGGGGCGATAACAAGGGCGAAACGCCTCTTATTGCCACTATCCAGGTCACGAATGCCATGGAAAAGGGCAACTTCCCGGAATTGCTTGGCCAATGGCTCCATCCTACCTTGTGGCTCTACGACAACCAGCACCAGTCATTCTTGCACCATTTAATGCTTCTGGCCACCAAGAACGTAAGAAGCTCGAAATTCTACTTTGGGAAAATCCTCGAGTGGATAATCACAAACCCCGATAAGGAAAAGAACCTCCACAAATTGTGCCACACGTTGATCAACTCCCAGGAGGCCCAAACTGGCAACACTGCTCTTCATTTAGCGGGCGAGCACGAACTAAGCTGGTTTGTTTTTGTGTTATTGGAGTTGAAAGCAGACGTGAATTTGCCCAATAGCGTGGGTGTCAAGCCCACAGACTTCAAGTGCGTTAACCATGTCATCGAATTGAGAAGAAACTACAACAGCAACCCCTATTCGTTCACCTCGGTCAACCAGTTGCTCGAAAAACTAGCCGGAGCCTCTGAACAAGACGAATACCTCTTTCTGCTTGTTCACACTGGGATGGAGGCTTTCGAAAAGAGTCTCCAATACACAGAAGTCGGCAAGTTGGAGGCTATAGACGATGTTTCTAACGAGCGTGAAGAAACACCCACCAGCGAGGTCGCCAGCTCTTCACTTCTTTCCAACAAAATATTCAAGTCGATTCAAGACTTGCTAACAAACACCAACGACGAGTACAAGAAAATCATACACGCAAAAAAGGTTGAGATCAACAATTTGAACAAGGAGCTTCGGGAAGCCATAGTGACTACAGCCAACAACAGATTCATTGCCAAAAACATCACGAGCAAGATATCGCAGGTCGACACGATGAAGTTGCAGATGACCAACATTAATGATAAGTTGCAAATGCTCAAGAAAAGCAGCACTCATGAGGACAACGGTCAGCTAGATGGTGAAGACGAGGAGGTTGGCAGGTTCGACGCAGACGAGCCATTTATTATAGAGGCGATTTACCAAAAGCTTGCAAATGACGAGCCAGTCGAATCTACGGCCGAAATCGCGGGCACGCTACCGCCGACGGAGGTCTTGGCCGCAAGAATCCAAGCATACCATGAGGTCAACGAGTCGCTCCAGACGGAACTCGACAACCTCCACGATTATCGCATGCTCACGGCCAAATTCAAGAAGGTGGTGAGCTACTGCACTGGAGTCGATGTCAATGAAGTCGATGAGCTTCTAGACGGCCTACTCGAGGCAGTGGAAGGACAGCAGTGAAGACAGTGGCGCTGGTATTAGAGGTCATTTTTAATGACAAAGCTTTAGACTAAACCCTCATATGTGTTCAAAGAATTGATAAGCGACGGATCCTGCTTTACAAGATGCTTCATATCGTTGAAATCCAAGAACTCCGTGTCCTTGTCTTTTTCGGCAAGCAGAAAGAGCTTCTCAGCACGAGCCTGTGGGGTTTTCTCGTCGTCGGGCAACGCCACCATGGGCCCCACCATCTTGTAGATGGCCGTGATGACCGCCAACATGTCCTTGTAGTAGATCTTGCCGTCACGGTCGAAATCGTATAACCTGAAGCTGAAGTCCAATTTCTGCAGGAGGTCGCCTCGGGCGGTCAAGGACAACGCTATTATGAACTCCTTGAAGTCAATGTACTTGGAGTTATCGGTGTCGAATGTGGAGAACAAGTAATGGCAGTAATCTGTGGGATCGCCGAAGGGAAAGAACTGCTTGAACACTTTTGCAAACTCCTCCTCTGATAGTTGTCCGCTTGGACAGTCCCTCAAAAAGCCTTTGTACCACTGCTGGAGCTCTCTTTTGTCGAAGAGGGTCCGGTCACGTAGTTGCTTGATTTCGTCCTTGGAGAGCTTGGAGACTGCTTTGCCCATGCTGCTTTGGCGGAGTTGGAGGTGTGGACTGTAGCGATGGACAGAGAGTAGCCAGGACAGAGAGTAGCCAGGACTTGGAGTGTGGTGCGCAGGACTGAGAGTGGTGCGCAGGACTGAGAGTATGGTGCGCTGGGCTGAGAGTATGGTGCGCTGGATGTATGGAGACGTGCGCTTCATGTGTGCGTCCTGCACGCAGCGCCGGCGGGCCCCGGCACACGTTCTGCAGCCACGGCCCCGGCGGCCCCGGGGGCGCGGGCGCGGGCCCGCAATGCATGTGTGGAGCCCGCGCAAGCCTCGCCCGAGCCGCCACACGCCGCGTGGCGGCATACCCGGCACCCGTGGGTGGTGGCTTGGCGCCGCACCCGTGCATCTCGCGCCTCCGCGCGGCCCGCCAAAGTCTGCCTCACTTCTGCCCGGACTGGTCTCCTTACCTATTCTTCCACCATGTTTAGAGCCAGAGCACTAGCAGGCAGAAGGTTTTTGAACCACGGCAAGCCACAGAACCCCTCGTACAATGAGCTCGCCGCGCGCATCAACCCGATCAAGAGATCCGGGGAGTCCATCGACGTCATGAGAGCCCGGCTCACTTACCAGGCCAGGAAGCGCGGCATTTTGGAAAGCGACTTGTTGCTCTCCAGGTTTGCCAGCAAGTATTTGCACAAGTTCAATATGGACGAGCTCCGGGAGTTTGATCTGTTGTTGGACGAGGCAGACTGGGACATTTACTACTGGGCCACCAAGAACTTCGACGTGACGCCTTTGCCGGAGAAGTGGAAAGACTCCAAGATTTTGAGTTTGCTACAGGAGGAAACTGTCAACAACGACGGAGAGATCTTGCGCATGCCAGATTTGCCCAGTTCGTGAACCGCACTGTGCCAGGTCCAAAGATAGAGACATACCAGGCCGTAAATGAGTATCGCCCAGCCTTGACAAATAGATTAAAAAATGGATTAAAAAATAGATTAAAAAATGGATTAAAAAGAGATTAAAAAAGAGATTAAAAAAGAGATTAAAAAAGAGATTAAAAAAGAGATTAAAAAATAGATTAAAAAAGAGATTAAAAAAGAGATTAAAAAATAGATGAACAAAAATACAACAAAAAATACATTAACAAAAATAGATTAACAAACACATTAACAAAAATACATTAACAAAAATACAACAAAAATTACAATACCTGCAAATAATTAACAAAAATACATTAACAAAAATTACACTAGCTGCAAATAATTATCAAAAATACACTTACTACAAAATACTACTAAATACTAATTGACAAAAATACACTAACTACAAAAACACTAACTGCAATACTCTAACTGCAATACTCTAACGGCAATACTCTAACGGCAATACTCTAACTGCAAATTACTTCACTGCAGTAACTGCTTATTACTACTGTTCACTTTAACCACTTACTACGCATCTACTTCACGCTTCTCCACGGCCTGTAGGCGCGCCCCAACATCCCTCATACCCCACCCTCTTCCCCAATTCATCCAGTCACTGTCCCCAATTCTTCACTGTCCCCATGTCCATCTCCGTCAAAGACGTCCCGGCGCAGATCAAAGCAGACAAGAACGTCACGCCCTTCATCGCCCGCTCGGCGGAATTGGCCGACGCTAACCCCGTGGTCAGTTACTACTGCAAAGTGTACGTGCTCGAGCACATTCTCTCCCAGAAGCTCCATCTAAACGGGACTGACGTGGAGCAGTTCGCCATAAGTCTTTTGGATGACACCGAAGCTACCAAGTCCTCTCATCCGGACGAGTCCGTGCGGCAAGTGCTTCAGAGCAGACAGCTCTCGGCCAATCTCATCTTTGTCTTCGCCTTCAAGCTTTTCCACGGCTGTCTTGAGGATTTGAGCGAGTACGACGGCTTGACCAAGCCGGCGTTGGTGTCCAAGTTGAGAGCAACGCTCAATTTCTGGGCGCTCCTCTCCATCTTCACCTCCGACTACCAGGAGCCAATTGACTATGCCAACACCACCGGAGGCACGTGCTCCACACAGGATCAGTTTGTGGCTTTCACCAAGGAGAAGACGAAGACTTTGAAGTATCAGTTGAGCAGGCTTCTCAAAGACGAGGTGCCCACAAAGGGCGAGGAGAGGGAGTTGCAACAATTGAACGAGGGTGTGGAGGAGAACGCGCCACACACCGCCCAGGATGTTTCCAACCACGGCGGCAACGGTGGCGAAGAGCCCGAAGTTGCTCTGACGAATCACGCTGCCAGCAACCTTGACGACGCCCCCTTCACACTTCCGGGGGCGCCCAGCTTCAGTCCTGGCCTGGCTGCCGATCTGGACATCGAACTTCCGGGGGCGCCCAGTTTTAGTCCTGGCCTGGACGATCTTCCGGGGGCGCCCAGTTTCAAATCTGGCCTGGATCTTCCCGGGGCGCCCAAGTCCATCCCCGATGACACCTCTGCAGTGCACAGTTCATCGATAAAAGTCATTCCCCCCGACGCCGCGGGCCCAGAGCGGGCCACTACTCGGAGAGCAGAGTCCTCCCGAAGCGTGCAAATTACAAAGGCTGATGTGGGAGCGATCGTGGACGCAACAGAGCAAATCGGCAAGGTGCAGAAGCACGCTAAATTCGCCATATCTGCGTTGAACTACGAGGATTTGGAGACCGCAGAGGCGGAGCTCATCAAGGGCCTTGAGCTCTTGAAGGCCTTGAAGGCAACTGATCTTTGAGCAGAACGAGCACTGGGACCATTCGATTATCCATACCTTTCAAGAAGCTTTTGGCGTTTTGCTTCTCCGGCTTTACGCCGTTTCTCCTCGTTCTGCCTATTTTTTAACACCATGAGAGTTGGACTTGCTTCAAGACTGGATTCTAGGTCTGCAGCAGCCAAGGCTTCGATATGCTTATCCGGGTTGCTCATTTGCGCCAAGTGATTGTCATAGTTGGCTTTCTGGATTCTGGCTTCGTACTCTCTGTTCTGCTCCCACGCAAACTTCTGCAAGTTCTTGAGCTCAGAGATATCTGCGCTCTCCTTGTGGAAGTCCGAGTCGTCGGCCACCACAGCCGCTAGAGAGTCTTTGCCGATAATGATTTTCCCTCCGGCATTCGAGTTTATCGCCTTGATATACGATGGAATGTCGCGTCGGTCACGAGAGCCTTTCTCCATGGGGTCCTCAGCCTGCCCAGGAACCAAGTCAGACTTCGCCAAGCCCAACTCCAGAAGCTCGAGCTCATAGTCCGTGTCGTCAGAGTCAACAGCACCCGCGGCCAGAGAACTGCCCTTGATAGAGTCCCAGTTGCGGAGAATCTCATCCCACTGCAGATCCGTGTGTCCTCGCCAGCGGTCACGTTTGGCGTCATAGTCCTCGACCAACCTCTTCTGCTCTCCTTGCTCGGAGACTGTGTACTCGTCATTGATGCCGCCTCCCGCCTGGGGAAGACTGTGGTCGACGTTCTTTTGGGATGGGTCTTTCCGGTGGTGACTCAAGGCATCGTCGCCCTGCTGGGCGTTATAGTACCAGGGCACGTCTTGGATGAACCTGGGGATGTACTGGTTTTTGTCGGCCATGGCAGCTGCTTCTGTTCTTGACATCTAGTGTGGAGACGTGCGGCGATGAGTTCGGCATCGCACGACCGGCACTACAACATTGAGCACGGTGTGTATATGCAGTGTGTCTGTGTGTCTGCAGTGGGTCTAGATGCACTGTGTCTAGATGCACTGTGTCTATGATTATGCCGGTATCTATGTCGCTAGAAACCCGTCCACTCGTCTTCGGACTCGTCGCTCTCGCTAGCCTCAACGACGCCCCACTCCACCAATCTGTCGTCAGCCAAGATCTCCTCCCTGCACTTCTTCCTCATGGCCTCAGTGTTGGCAGTCTCCGCCAATGTTCTGAACGGCTGCACCAACTGGGCAAGCGGAGTCTCGCTGAGCACCTTGGCCTTTTGCGCGTCCACCTCGGCATCCTTCTCAGCATCCTTACTGTCAGTCTCTCCGTCGCTGACGTCATTGTCATTGTCGTCATTGTCGCTGACGTCTTTGTCGTCATTGTCGCTTTCCTCAGGACTCTCGTCATCGTCGTTGATCTCCTCGCTATAGTCTCTGAAGTCCTTGAGTACCACGTACTCGATTTCATCAAGAAACAAGTCACACACGTGGTACCCCAAGGCAGGAGGAGTTTTGGGGTTGCCCGAGTAGAGGTTTTCGAGCAAGACGTCGAAAAAGGCCTTGATTTCTCGTTCGGGCCAGCTGTGGGCCTGCAACCGGAAGAGCATGTGTCTGACGACTCTCCTCACCAACATCAAGTACTTGTCGATCCTCCACTTGTCTATCAGGTACCATTCTCTGGCAAGAATGTGCCAGAAGGCGGAGTGGAAACGATTCAAGGTCTTCTGCGGCACGTACTCGGAGAACAAGGAGCCGAGATCATGGGCCAAATTTTGCTGGGGGATGGGCTTGTCACAGAACCACATGGAGAAGTAGAGGCCCTTCCATAACTTGTCGTATGCAAACTGGTCGAGTTTGGCAGCGGCCTTGGACTGCAAAAACTGCTTCAACGCCAGGAACGCTTGTCGGCGCACACGCTCGTCGTTATGTGCCAATTTCTTGACGAAAAGGGACGTGTCTTTGGCCATTGTGAAGTATGTGGAGAGTAAGGTGAAGATTGAGATGAGGTTTTTTTCGCTACGGTGCGTGCAGGTGCGCCTGAGTACCGCATGCACTGACAAGTCAGCGAATGCGACAGCCATGGCTTACCATGGCCACAGAGGCCATTTCCCCAGCCATTTGAGTATCGCTAGCCATTATACTCGTCAGCCATTATACTCGCCAGCCATTATACTCGCCAGCCACTTATTCCTAAGCTAGAAGGCTAAAGCTACTTGAAGCAACGGCAGAGAAACTTCGGCTGCTGACAGCTTCATTTATTAACTTATATCTTAAACAATCAAGTATCTGATTGGAATGTGTAACAACTTGACCACGTATCCCACAACACCCATCATCACGAAACCAACGCCCACGGCTCTGATGATGTTGAAGTACTCTGCTTGTTAGTATTTGTCGGGAGAGGTACACGCATTCATAGTCACGGTTTCTGTTTTCATAGAAGTCACGGTTTCTGTTCTCATAGAAGTCACGGTTTTGTATTGGAGGTGTTCTAGTGTGGCCCTCTATCGTCACACGGAGACCAAAGACATACCTTTTCTGGTTGGCTTAGAGCATTTCCTGATGAACATGGTCCCGTCTTTGATGAAACCAGCGGGGATCTCGGTGAGTTTTTCCAATCCTTCAGCCATAGTGTAGTATGTTTTGGGGTAGTGGGCGGTTGAGGAAATGTGTTCAATACGCGCATGGCGTGCGCGCACCAATCCAGCGGGGCCATGGCTTGGGCGAACTAGGCGTTTGACTAGGCGTATTGACTAGGCGTATTGCCTAGGCGTATTTACTAGGCGTATTGAATAACCGTATTTGAATAGGGCTGATAAAGTCGGCGCTCTCGACCAATCCGGTTTCTGTCGCCCGACATCTCTATGTCTATATATGCATTTGTAATAGCTCAGAGCAAACCCAAAAACTCGTCGTCTTCGTCTTGGGCTTTCTTCACGGCGTTGAGTGCCTGGAGATACCGCTCCTCCTGGCCTGTCACCCACTTCCGTAGGGAAGCTCTCATGTCAGAGTCTAGACTCCACTCGCGGAGAATGTGAGATATGGTTCCCATCTTTCCGGACTCGCCCTTTATGTTGATGAGGAGCTTCATTGTGTTGGTATAGATTTCCCTCACTTTCTCTACCCTGGCGAGCGTCACAGGGAGGTTGTAGGAATCCAGCGACACTTGATAGACGTCATTCTGCTTGAACAACTGCCGCATGAGCTCATAGCAGTCCTCCTCGCTTCGCAGTTCGCTGGTCAACGTCAAGAGCGTCTGGAACGGCCTGACGGAGAACTCCATTCCAGACTCCTGGTAGCACCGCCAGAGCTCCTTGATCAATCCAGACCTCTGCGCCCTCAAGTCTCCAATGTACTGCAAGTAACCCTCGTAGTTGAAGTCCGCCAAGTTCTTGGCCTCTTCCAAAGTCACGCTCAATTCAGCAGCATTGGTGGGTCCTAGTAGCGACTTGACGTTCGTTTCCTTGATGTACTGGTGGAGAGCCCTGTACTCGGAGAATCTGGTGGTGATCTCGCTCCAGCGAAAAAGCTGGTCCCAGAAGAACTTGGCCTGCCTGGCACCCACGTCCATGGAATAGTGGGTCTGGAAAGCGTTGATGTACTTTAGGCTCGCAACGTACCGTTTGTTGTAGAGCATGCAGATCACTATCGCTTGCAACACCTCTATGTCCGGGTAGAGCGAGTCCGAGGATTGTGGCGGCACAAAGTTCTTGGCCATTCCGCCGCTGGGCGTGATGCCCCAGTTCAGCTCAATCAACTTGTGCAACTGCGGCACGTTGCCCTTGTGAGCCACGGAGTAGAGGATCTCACACACCAAGCTCGTGTCGAAGATAGCACGTGAGCTACCCAGCAGCTCGGCCTGGTGTTTCACGAAATCGTTGAAGATCTCTGTCCACGTCATTTCGGACTTGAGGTTGCCCCGCCGTGGGTTGATCTTCTTTTCGTAGAGCTGCGACGGCTGCACCTGCCAAAGCGCCGGCTTGGATCCGCCGTACACCTGGAACTTGAGGAGCCACAAGTCGTAGGTCATGTGCCTGTAGTGTTCGTGGTTAGGGTATTGCAGCTCCAAGGCCTGGAACCATTTCGAGGCCAAGTCCAATTTCCCGTTGCTCAACTCCAACATCACCAAGTTCTCGAAGTCGCCTGCACTCAAGCGGAACCCGGAGCTGTACTTGCGGCCCCTGGCATAAAGATGCTGGCGCGTGCTGCCCCCGTCCGCGAGAAGATTGGAGTAGACTTTTCGAAGGCCCTCTCGGATGGCCCGTGCATGGGTCAACTTGGATTCGGCGTGGACGTAGTTGTGCGAGAAAGTCTTGAAAGTGGCAGCCTCCTGAATCACGCCGATTTGGTATGTGACGATTTGCCTCAAGATGTGGGAGAGCTCTCGGTGCTGGAGGGTGTTCTGCCAGTCACGCTCTCGCAGCGGCGCCGTCCACTTGGTCAACAACGAGAGCAAGCTGTCGAACTTCTTGGTCTTTAGAAGGCGATTGATTTCGCCACGCACCCGCTCGTTGTTGGAGCCGTTCTGCGTGCATGTGGCGGTGAACCCTGGCGGGAGACTGGACGTGAATGCCTGGGAAGGCGAGAGTAGATCCGCCACGGATTTCGGGCTCGCGGGGAAACTTGCTATGTGGCTGTTATGCGGCGTGCGTGTTTCAGCACTGGCTAGGCTGCGCCGGAGAGGCCTGTGCCAACCCCACGTTCGTTTTAGCATGTGGGTGGAAAAAGCGGGCCCGTTGTAGGTCTTTTTTTCGATGGTCGCAGTGCCTGCATACGCGCCGGCTTGAGTAGCTTCGATATCACCTCGTGCCATCCACTACTTGGCTTTGCCACGGCTCTGGGAATCCTACAGAGTGGGGCATCGGGATAACCATGCATTCAGCTATTGCTTTGATGCGGGTCCTTGACAGGGCGTGGACTCTTATTTGGAGTGGACTTGGTGGGCTTGCGAATGGCCGTTTGGAGTGGGTGCGAATGCCGAGACTCCTCGGTAGCAGTCAGCCACGAAGTAGAGAGCTGGCCACGAAGGAGAGAGCTAGCCACGAAGGAGAGAGCTAGCCACGAAGGAGAGAGCTAGCCAGCTCCCTGCATCTACCACACTGGGTCGACCAAGCGAAATGCAGGACTGGTGAATCAGCCCATTACAACTTAGACTTGTCAGGGAGCCCGCCAACCAAGTGCGTGCTGTTGTAGCTGGCAATGTTCAACAAGCCCTGCTCGTGGGTGCCTCCATCCACAATGAATTGAATAGACTCCTTGGTTCCCTTGATGGCCCACTGTGGATTGCTATTGATTTCCAGACCCAATTCAAGAGCATATGCCACGCCCGCATCGAAATCTGGCAAAACTCTGCTGACAAAGCCCATGTTCAAGGCATCTTCCCCAGAAAATATCTCGCCTGTCAAAGCATACTGGTATACAAGCGACTTATTCCCCACAATCTTGCTGATTCGCTGCAAGGAGCCGATATCAGCGACGATCCCGATTTTGATTTCTCGGATCGAGTTCCGGGCATCGGCCGTGGCCAATCGAATACTGCACGCAGACGCAATGTCCAAGGCTAGTCCATAACACACTCCGTTCAAAAGACAAATGGTGGGTGTTCTCATGCGGCTAGGCAACGTGATGGCGTCCTGAAACTCGCGGATATGCTGGTACATTATGCCCTTTTTTACCGCAAACGAGTCGTCGTCATGCCCCTCCAAGATATTCAATGCTGACTTCAAATTGAGACCCGAAGAAAAGCCCCGAGCAAAAGCCGACGAGATGAAAATCACATTGGTATCCGGGTCATGCTCGAGCTCAAGCAAGATCTCTTGGTAGGCCCTCCAGTCATCTGTGGAGTATGCATTCAACGTCTTCGGGTTGTTGTAGGCCACGTGAACGAAGCCAGGCTCAATCTCTTTCACAATCCACTCGGCGTGCTTTGCAAAAATTCTCTCGTCAAACACCATTTCTGCAGCGGATTGTGCTGCTCTGCTCGGAGTATGTCTCTTCTTATACTAGCAGATACCCCACCTGAAGGACCGAGGGTCTCGCGCGCAAGATGCACTCCGGTGCGTGGAAAAGGCCGCGGTCCGAGTAGATGCAAATTGGAGCTGAGAAAGACCCATTAAACTCAAGCTGACAACACCAAATCGGTTCCTGCCTAGCTGCGTCTGCAAGCTCAAGACTGTGCATCACACAGTGTACTTTCCCTGCACAGACGAGTTCTCGTCTTGGGAGGTTTGTTCCAAGCCCTCTATCATCTTTTCCCGAATCATGCGGTTAGCATCATTCACCGCTTGCTCCGTTAGCCCTTCAATGAGCAAATAGAGCTTGGGCGGAGCAGGCACATCCTTCCCGCCTTTTTTGATGGTCTGTGGGACTTTGGTTTTGGGTGGGTAATATTGGCCTTTGTTCGTGATGGACGTCGAAGTCGTATCAATGATTCTTGAGAGCGTCTCCCTATTGACGACCGTCCATCTCGCTTTCTGTGGGAGATCGTTGATGGTTACCCGCGAGTGGAACCTGCCTTTATCAGGACCGGACGTTTCTTCTGCTTTACCTGCAATGACCTTGAATTCAGGCAAATCGAGGCCCACGTCCGGCGTAGAGGTATTCTTAACAGCGGCGCTGCTCTCGGTAGGCGCATGTTTGGGCTTCTCTGTTTCATTGTAAGCTTTGCGCTCAAGAGTCTGATTAGTGGATCTGACTTCATCAAGTTTGCTCAAGCCCCGACCTCCGAACCCAAAGCTCATTTTCTCCGTGCCCGACTTCAACTTGTCCATGTACTGGCCTGATATCTCGATAAGTCTTTCATCAATACTGTCCACTTTGCTCTGCCGCAAAGCCTTGACGATGTCTGTAATAGACCGTTCCTGAGTAGATTTGACGAAAGTGTAGGCATCGCCAGTTCTGCCTGCTCTGCCAGTGCGGCCCACTCTATGCACATAATCTTCCATGTGGCTTGGTGGATCGTAATTGATAACCACATCCAAGCCTTTGACGTCTAGGCCACGCGCAGCGATAGACGTAGCAATCAAGATGTCCATACCGCTGTCAGGATTGGAAAAATCCCGAATGGCATACTTGCGATCAAGCTGCTCTTTGCCACCGTGTATTGTAGTGGAAGCGATTTTTTGTGACAAGAGTTGCACTAGTAAGGCATCTGCGGCCAGCTGCTTCTCCACGAAGATAAGCTTCTTGGCACTGGGATAAGAATGGAGAATGTCAATAAGCTTCTCTAATTTGCGGGCCTCAATTGTCGGATCTGAGTCATCATTCACTTCGAACAACTCCACATGCTGCGTAATCTCTGGAGCAACAACACTGATACCACCAGCAATGACCTCAACAGCATTCGAGAGGTTTGTCCGGACCAAGGCTTCAAGTTTCCGGGCAAATGTTGCGCTGAAGAAAATCTTTTGACAGTCCGGGCGGATCTGACTGAAGATCTTATTGACTTGAGGCTCGAAACCAAAGTCAAACATACGGTCTGCTTCATCCAAAACAGCGTATGTCACGCGGTGGAGATTGCAAATCTTGCCGTTATTGGCAGCCAATAAATCAATCAACCTCCCTGGAGTAGCCACCACAATCTGCGAGCCCTTTTTTAGCTCTGCAATCTGCGCTTCTATCGGAGAGCCTCCATAGCAGCAACACGATGTGATTTCGAGCTTTTTGGTGAAATACGTGAGCTGTTTGTGAATCTGCTGGGCAAGCTCTCGAGTGGGCGAAAGCAAAATGGCGATGGGTCCGTCGCCTTTCTGAAGCGGGGGTTGGTCCAAGACATGTGTGAGCAACGGGAGTAGAAATGCCAAAGTCTTCCCAGACCCAGTTTGAGCGATTCCCAAAAAGTCTCTCCCTGACATGAGTGCTGGAAGGGCTTGCGCCTGTATGGGGGTCGGCTTCTCAAACGAAAGAATGTCCTTCATGACATCCAAAATGATCGGGGATAGTGAAAGATGAGCCCATTTCGAGACTGGAGCCGGCACATTCGTGCCCTTGACTCGGATGCCCTCCAAGCTTCTCGCCGCTGCGATTTCTGCGTCTGACAAGCCCATAAGGTCGTCATGTTCGGCGTAGAAGTCTTTTCTGAACGGAGCGTAGTCAATAGCGGAATGGTCCACGTGGCCCAACGCTTTTTCGTGTTGGAGCTTTTCGAGCTTGGCCTGTATGATGCTATCGGAGCTAGCGTTTGAGTCCAGCTCGTCGGAGTCGGAGTCGCCGCTTTCTCCCAAACCAGGACCGCCGTCTCCACGCAGCTGTGCCAGGTTTGAGTTTTCTAAGGCACTGATGAATAGATCCAACTCATCCACTTCCGGCTCCGCCTGCTTGGTCTTTTTCGGGGCAACCATGGGAACCTTGAACGTGGGCAGCAGCCGCTCTTCGTCGTCTGCATCTAGATCAAAAACGTGTTTCCTGACAGCAGCAGCCAGCGCCGCTTTCTTCCTTGGTATTCTGATCGTGGGCACAGAGGTCTCTAGCGCACGCTTCTTCTTCCACGCCTCTAGGCGCTCTTGCTTGCGGGCTTTTTCGTCTTCCGCGGCCTTGGCTTTGCTGGCAGCCTCTTCTTCGGCGTGTTTCTTCCTCTTCCATTCCTCCAACCTTCTCTGCCTCTGGAGTATTCTGTCACGTTTCGCTGCATCCGGGTCGTTGTCAAGAGCCCCGTCCTTTGGCGGCTCGGCGATTTCCGCTCGCTTCAGCTGCCCTTCTGCGGCAGCGACCTCGCGGGTGTCTGGGCTTGCAGCTTCAGAGGTTGCTGAAGACTGCTTGAGCTTCCACTGGGCAAGCCGCTCCTGTCTTTTCAAGAGACGCTCCTTGGCAAGTTCTGCTTCCGATATCGTAGAGCATGCAAGGTCTTCTTCCGACATGTTAGTTGATGCACTAGAGGGCATGTCTATGATACAAACGTGTGCCCGGCTTGGGTGGATGAGAGTAGTATGTAGAGATGGAGCGCGCTGATCATGCTCACTATGTAGTCAGTGCAACACGGCTGCAGAAAACGACCAGTTGAAGCGAGGCTGTGGATGCAGGAGAGCCATCGACGGCCCGGGAGCCCCAAGTGCCGCTCTGTGCAGCACCGCCGCCGGTGGCAGCTGGGCTGTTTCGGGTGTACGGGTGCGGCCCCGCCGCGAGCCTACTCAGCAACTCCACGCTCACTGCTCCCGCCATCCACAGTAGAGAGACCTCCTGTGAATACGCCCGCCATGCCTCTGCCTATAGTTTACCAATTGGGCCACGAGCCTATCAAGGACCACTGTTTCTCGCCCAACTTCGACCTCTTGGCCGTCACAAAGGACAACACAATTGAGTTGTACCATACGTCGGCCAACGCCACCACCAAGCCCCAATTGTTCACAGTCTTGAAGGGCCACGACAAAACCGTTACTTCCGTGGACATTTCGCCCGACGGATCCAAGATTTTGACCTGTTCTCAGGACAGAAATGCCTTGGTTTGGGAGTACGACTCGGCCTCCGGCGAGTTCAAGCCCACTTTGGTGCTTTTGAGGATCAACAGAGCCGCAACTGTGTGCAAATGGTCGCCCAATGGCGATAAGTTTGCCGTGGGCTCCGCAGACCGCATCATTGCTGTGTGCTATTACGAAGAAGAGAACAACTGGTGGGTGTCTAAGCACTTGAAGAAGCCGTTGAAGTCCACCATCACCACGTTGTCTTGGCATCCCAATAATGTGCTCTTGGCTTCTGGGTCCACCGATGGCCATGTACGTGTCTTCTCTGCGTTCGTCAAGGGATTGGACGAGAAACCGGAGCCTTCAGTGTGGGGTTCTAAGTTGCCCTTCCAGACCTTGGTGGGCGACTACACCAACACCACCGGCTCGTGGATCCACGGCGTGTCCTTCAACGAAGACGGAAAAGGCGACTCGTTGGCTTACGTAAGCCACGACGGTACCGTGTCGGTGGTGTATCCTTCGGGAGAGGGCCAGCCGCCAGCGTCATTTGTGACGGTCAAAACCGATGCTTTGCCATTCAAGTCACTCTTGTACTTGGGAGACTCGATTATCGCCGGAGGCCACAACTGCAACTTGGTTGTTTTCCAAGGCGACGAGTCAGGCTGGAAGGAGGTCTACGAAGTGGAAAAGCAGAAGGACTTGATCCACGACACGCCTCCCGTCGACGAGGACGCCGAAATCTCCAGCCACCAGGCCCTCAACATGTTCAAGCAAATGGACTTGAAGGGCCGCGTGAATAAGCCAGACCACCGGGGCGCGGGCAAGGCTTTGAGCACAACGCATCAGAACACCATCAACAGTATCCGCTGGTACGACGGCGGCAAGGTTTCCACGTCAGGCATCGACGGAAAGATTGTGATTTTCTCCATCTAGTTTAGTAAACGAGCCCACAAGTGAAGAATTGTAGGAGAAGAGGTCTACAGCCATTGACTGGGAGCCATTGCAACGAAGCGTCAGAAAATTATGTAAAGCTTGGTAAGGAGTATCTTCATGAAAGTGGTTCAGAAGCAGAACTGAAATAAAGTTTTTCATCATAGAAACGTTGCAATGTTACCGCTAGTCAAATGGTGACGGGGGTTTCGCCCGAAACCACCGCCTTCAAAAGAGAAACTATAACAATACGAAAGCCTGTTTGTTAGTTTGTGCTGCAGCTCGAATAGGCAAGGTCAGATGGTGATGCATGTTATTCCTAGATCAGGGGTCACCGGACATTATGTTGTGTAAACAATCATCAGTAGAGCCTGCAGTCATACATACGTTGACAGCACGCAGACAGGTGCACGCAGACTGGCGTCTCAATGTTGATCTGCTGGAGTCTCAATGATCGGCCGGCGTCTCAAATGGAGGTGAACGAAAACGTTGATGGTATGAAAGCGTTGATGTGAAGAAAAGAGTAGTGAGCGGAAGAAAAAACTGCTCGCGCACGGCCCTCTTGAAGTGTGTGCGAGCCGGGTAATCCCCACACAGGGCATTGGCCGCGCGCTGTGATGCTCCAGATAATGCTGCGGCTTGGGTAGCTCCATTGCCATGGCGCGAAGTGGCAGGCGACAGCATGCAGACCCGGTGGCTTGCATTAGAGCGGTTCTCCGGGGAGACAACTCTGCAGCAGTCTAAGCGAAAAGGGCTGATGGAATCACCGCAATATCAAATGGTCAAATGTTCAAATGGTCAAATGGTCAAATGGTCAAATGGTCAAATGGTCAAATGGTCAAATGGTCAAATGGTAAAATGGTAAAATGGTCAAATGGTCAAATGGTCAAATGGTCAAATGGTCAAATCGACAAATGGTCAAATCGACAAATGGTCAAATCGACAAATCGCCGAATCGTCAAATCGCCAAATGGTCAAATCGCCAAATCCCCTCAAATCCGTACATCCCTCTCAAAGCCGTCTCAAAGCCGTCCCATATTCACGCCTGCGCTCTGCGCACCCCACGTTCTACTCCGAAAACCGCCAAACCCGCGCCCATAGTGCCAGGCCCGCACACGGGCAGCCGAAAAGAGACCTACAAGGAGAAAGAGAATATGGAAAAGCCAGTGGAAGCAAGAAGCAAAAAAATTCTAAGCAAACCAAACCAACAAATAAAACCAACAAACAAAACCAACAAACAAAACCAACAAACAAAACCAACAAACAAAACCTCAGCAAACACAAGAGCCATAGGCCAAGAAATTGCAAACGTTCCTGAACTTCACTATTCCAGCCGCACTTTCCTCACCCTGCTGATCGCAGCCCATCGCCCCAATTCCTGCTTCGCTCACACCGCCGTTTATGTCTGAAAGAAGAAGCAATTCTATCCAGCCGGTTTTCAGGCATCACGGACGTGAGCCAGACGAAGAGCAAGTCGTCGGCTTGGCGGACTCCGAGAGGCTGCCGTTGCTCGCCGGCCAGGAGCCAGCGCTAACCCAGAGCCCCCAGCATCCAATCCGCCGCTCGTCGTTCTCTGCTGCTGACCTCAAGCACCGCCCCCCGGCGCCGCCCCCCGGCCTGGTCCACATCCAGCCGTGGTTGCAGCGCCTCTTTGCTTCCCAATATGCCGTGCTGAACCCCACAAACTACGTGCCGTCAAGCTCATCAACTCACCTCATCCACGATACCAGCTTGGACTACCAGTCGTATAGCAGAGACCTCGAAGACTACTCGCGGCGTAAATTGGTCCCCGTGGTCCGCCCGGAGAAGTTGATTGGCCAGTTCAACAACTTGGCCGTGTGGCAAGACTGCTTCGCCGGAGACTTGGCCCAGTTCAAGAGCAGGAAGATCCGCAAATTCTACAGCGACCAGAACG
The DNA here is from genome assembly GCA_002370515.1 of Metschnikowia proteae. Taxonomy (NCBI): domain Eukaryota; kingdom Fungi; phylum Ascomycota; class Pichiomycetes; order Serinales; family Metschnikowiaceae; genus Metschnikowia; species Metschnikowia proteae. The sequence goes on along the minus strand of NKYY01000004.1, from coordinate 363,125 downwards.
AGCTCATCCAGCGGTATATCGAAATCGACCATTTCTTGGACAATGGCAAGATTCACTTGAACATGTTGTCCACCTATACAAATGCCAAAACCTGCAGCGACGAGCCCGGCGAGCAAGCCGACCCCTTGGCGCTCCAGAAATCGGCCTCCAAGTCTCGTTTCAATGACTTGCCTGGAAACATCAGAGAAGGCGGTCACTTCTTGGGCTTCGACGAGGAGCAACTGTCACATCAGGTGTACGTGGCCATCATGGTGAACTTCTTCATCAACTTCGTGCTACTCTTGGGCAAATTCATCATCTCTTACCTCACAAGCTCGCTTTCGGTGGTGGCCTCATTGGTGGACTCTTTCCTCGACTTTCTCTCCACATTCATCATATACATCGCCAACCGGCTTTCCAACACAAAGAACTGGCAGACACAGATTGCCTACCCGATTGGGCGTACGAAACTAGAGCCCTTGGGAATTTTGATCTTTTCCATCATCATCATCATTTCCTTCTTCCAGGTTGGGCTTGAGTCGTTCAAAAAGCTTTTCTTGGCGTCCAGCGAAGAGAGGGTTGCCGTGTCCATCGGCTTCGATGCGGTGCTGATCATGTTGGTGACAATATTTGCGAAAATTGCTTGTTGGTGGTGGTGCTCCAGAAGCTCATCTAGCTCGGTGCAAGCGTTGGCGCAGGACGCAGTGACGGACATCATTTTCAATAGCATTTCGCTTGTGATGCCCGCTGTCGGCTATGCATTCAACATCTGGTGGCTAGACCCCACCGGTGCCTTGATGTTGTCCGTGTACGTTATCATCTCCTGGAGCATCACTGCCTTCGAGCACATAGATAATTTGACCGGCGCCGTGGCTGACCCACAAGACTACAAGGTTGTGCTCTACTTGGCTTACCGTTTTGCTGAGAGCATCAAGAAAATCACTGCCCTCAAGGTATATCACGCTGGCGACAACTTGAACGTGGAGATTGATCTAGTCTTTGATACCGACAACTTCGACTTGAGTTTCAAGGACGCTCACGATATTGCCGAGGCGTTGCAGTATGCTATTGAGACCTTGCCGATCGTGGAAAGGGCATTTGTTCATATTGACTATATGGAGGGCAACTTCAAAGGCCATCTCACGTGAGGGCTCATTCATCGGACGGGAAAAGTTCTCGCATGCATTGGATAATGCCTGTTTTATACTTTGAGAGAATGTCGTGTGGGTTGTTTTGGGTGATTCGATCATACTTCTGGATAATCTCGGCCACACCATCCAAGGCAGTTTTCCATTCTTTGGTAGGCTGGGTTGATCTTTGCTTTATCAAATATAAGCTGACCAATAAACACTTTGATCCGTAGAAAAAGAAGAAGTGTATCTGGTCCGACAAGTAAGCGAAGTACGAGTCGTTGGTGACCTTTTCTGCAAACTTCACCAACTTCAACGAGTGGCTGAATATGAGCGCCAATAGATTGTTGTCTGCCAGGCCGATTACCGCTCGCAAATTATCCATGAGTCCACCTGCGCTGGCAGATTTGCAGTTGAGGTAAGTGATCAATATCTGCAAATTACAGAAGTGGTAGCACAATTCCACAAACTGCAATGTGGGCTGCTCAAACAAATACAGCCATTGGTCGTGCCAAGACCGGATTTCATGACCCACCGCCTCGTAATTAAAGTCAAGCTGGTCTTCGGAATCCAGATTCACCTGGATGAAATTGTAGGTGATTAGAAGAATTTCAATCTCACTCACCATTCGTCCGTCAAAGTTAGTGGCGCTCGGTAAGCTCAATGCAGAAGTGCAGTAATTGAGCCGAATCTCATCCACCATGCACATGCGGCCGCTGACCACACAGCTGACCAAATGAACTAGCACCAAATGATTGTAGATGCGGAAAATAGTGAGAGTCTGGTCCGAATCAATGTCTTCCGAGCCAATTTCTGTTAAAAACGACTTCAAATTTGAATCTGAGGTGGGGCTACTTTTAAAGAGTTTTCCGAAAACAGATTTGGATATCATGGTGGAGAGCCCTAAGCCGGAGAGATACCACGCATCAAAGTTTAAATGGTCTTGCTTCAGTTCAGTCGCGAGAAGCTCATTTGCACTCGCAGCAATAGACGAGAGCGAGGTCAGATAGATGGCCAATATCACAATGGCCTGGAGATACTCAATATCACCTGTTTGCTCCCCCGGAAAGGAAGCGTACCGTAGTATACATGCATTTAAGTCATCTGTGAGATGCAGCACCACCGATTGGAACGTAGAGCTGCTCTGAATCTTGTCTGCATTGAGCAGGAACCGTAGTGAGAGGCAGCAACATGTGGTGAGGAGAAGTGAAGACAGCCGCCGCACGTGATCTACCAAATCGCTGGACGTGATCTGTATCGGAAACAGCACCCAGCGGCCGTAATTGCTGCGGAAGTCATCCATGAGTGCAACTGTGTCAGCCCTGCACAAGATTTCTTTGGTAATGATGTCATCGCCATGAGCACTTTCTGGCTCCGTCAGAATTAACTTGAGGAACTCCTGTGGAGCATTTTGCATCGAGTTCGAGATGAGGAAAAGCGGCGAAGTTTGGAATGACCTAGCTGGAGAGATAAGAATGGAGGCATCGTCTTTTCCAGTCTTTTCGCCCGAGGGCTCGACAACGTAAGCGTCATTTAAAGGGAAGCTCGGAGTGCTATTCAAGTGCATCGAGTGTCCTAAATCCTGACGTGTTTGCTTCACTTTTTGCGCAGCATCTAAAAGAAGCTTCACATTATCCATCGGGGGCTCGTTTTTCTTTTCACTGGACATTCGTAATATCTCAGACACACCTTCAAGAATCAAGTCGAGTTTTTGCAGCATGCTGGGGGCCAGCCTTGCATCTAGAGACGGGATCAAGCCCAATGGAAATGATGAATGCTCGATAACATGGCCCACCAAGTGTTCAGGAATACCACCCACAATCTTGACACTAGGATTATCGGCCCTATACTCAGTTTCAAGCGAGCAACAGATTCTGGCCAGGATACACGACACACACAGAATGGATACTGATGACGGCTTGAAGCACTTCCTCTTGCGTTTCTTGCAGTAATCGCAAGCTTTGAGGGCTCTATGCTTCCTCGGAACCGGGCGTATACCATTTGAACCTCCCACTAGAGAGGCAGCCACGCTATCACTTTCCGGAAAGGCAATGGGGTCTTTGATGTCGGCAGCGCCAGCTTTATGGTGTTTGGCCATGGGCGTTTTCGGCTCCTCCGAGGAATGGAAACATGTAAAGTGCGATAAGAGCGTGTGCAGGCATCAACACATTCATACACGTCCTTAGCACCCGCTCCTCGCAGGCCAAAGCATGCTCAAGAGTGATTGCTGTCGAATACCTTGTAGAGAATAAGGCTTCCCCCCTCAGACATCTTCAAGTCCACGGATAATAGGCGTGCGCCATGGTTGAAGTCCAGATGGCCCGCATCCACAGTCCCTGTATAAAGCACCACGCCCGAGTGTTCCCTGCTACTGATATTCAAGTGCCCCCGGAACATGACCCTGAAATCCTGCAGCTTGGGCGGGTGAGGAACCGAATCACTGTGCACTTCATGGACACGGCCGCTTCCATAGTCGTGGGTTTCTGCTGCTGGTGAAGCAAGAGTGCCGATGCGGCAGAGCGTCCCCTGCACACAATCCTTGACGTCCCAGCTAAGCAGCTTGATGTTCCAGCTGAAAGCCACGTCCACATCTCCCGCGTTCTTGCTGATTGCAATCTTGAGGCCATGAACGGTGGGAAAGTGAGGCTCGATCCAGACCTCGAATTCGTCCGTAGCTGAGGGTCCCACTTTGAGGGGGAGACCATAAGTCTCCCGCACCACGGGCAGCCGAAACAAACAGTCGAGAACACGCGAGGGAATCATGTCTTCAATGACCCTCGTGTCGAGAGTAGGCAAGGCGCCGGGGTCAAGGGTGTGGCTGTATGCAGGGTACGGGAGTTTTCTCTGGTTTGGCCAATTGACGCCGAGCCACAAGGGAAGGTAGATAGTTTTGCGGCAGTCTTGGTCGCTATGCCACACTTTGGCTACCTCTATGGCCAAAAAGAGCAGCACGGCCAGGGTTGTGGAGATAACCACCGTCACCAAGAAGCGACCCCACCAACGCCCATTCATCCTCAGGCCCGAGGCCACCAATTCGGGATTGGTCTGGATCTGTTGTATGAAGCGCAGTCTGGAGTATTTCTGGTGCGTTCTGCTTGAAGTCACGAGCCCACGACGGGTGTGAATATGTGCAGTTGTACGGCGGGCCAAAGGGCCCAAGGAGAGAGTTTTCAAGCGCCCGCCATTGCTGAGCGACGAAAACATTGTGAGTTGCCACTGTGCCTGGAATGCTTGGGTTTCCAAACTAGGTGTTCTCGATCAGGGGCGGACTGTATAGTGCGGCCTGCCTAGGGTGTCAGATTCCAACAGATGATGATAGTTGAGAGCAGAGAAAAACCGAGATGCGCTGTTAGAGGCGAAGTCAACGATGGCTAGCTTCACACGTGGTAGATTCTGCGCCTGGCCAATGTATAGTCCATAGAGTGGTACGAGAGTACATACAACACACTGCGCGGGCTTACGGTCTGGGCAGACTCCCGGAAGCATGGCTCACAAGAGACGTTCTTGACGTTCTTTGCTACGGTTTTCAACACAGACTTGAGAGGCTTCTAGCTCACATGCCCGATGAGAGCTTAATCACCGCCCAATTCCGTAATTCACATGAAGGGCGTGCTACGCGGAGCACTACGACGGTGTGGATATGTCAATGTCATATAGCGTCTGTTGTTTTTTAATTATAATCACAATCTATGGGATGACTATGCCAAACTTCAATGGGATAGCTCACTGTATGCACCTCTTGGCCAGGTTCTTTGGGACACGATCTTCACCGGTCACTTGAGCTGGACTATTTTGGACCCGTGTAGATTGAGTCTATTACCTGGTGTCTGTCTGTCTGTCTCTGTCTCTTTCTTTCTTTCTTTCTGTCTGTCTCTTTCTTTCTTTCTTTCTTTCTTTCTGTCTGTCTGTCTGTCTGTCTGTCTGTCTGTCTGTCTGTCTGTCTGTCTGTCTGTCTGTCTGTCTGTCTGTCTGTCTGTCTGTCTGTCTGTCTGTCTGTCTGTCTGTCTGTCTGTCTGTCTGTCTGTCTGTCTGTCTGTCTGTCTGTCTGTCTGTCTGTCTGTCTGTCTGTCTGTCTGTCTGTCTGTCTGTCTGTCTGTCTGTCTGTCTGTCTGTCTGTCTGTCTGTCTGTCTGTCTGTCTGTCTGTCTGTCTGTCTGTCTGTCTGTCTGTCTGTCTGTCTGTCTGTCTGTCTGTCTGTCTGTCTGTCTGTCTGTCTGTCTGTCTGTCTGTCTGTCTGTCTGTCTGTCTGTCTGTCTGTCTGTCTGTCTGTCTGTCTGTCTGTCTGTCTGTCTGTCTGTCTGTCTGTCTGTCTGTCTGTCTGTCTGTCTGTCTGTCTGTCTGTCTGTCTGTCTGTCTGTCTGTCTGTCTGTCTGTCTGTCTGTCTGTCTGTCTGTCTGTCTGTCTGTCTGTCTGTCTGTCTGTCTGTCTGTCTGTCTGTCTGTCTGTCTGTCTGTCTGTCTGTCTGTCTGTCTGTCTGTCTGTCTGTCTGTCTGTCTGTCTGTCTGTCTGTCTGTCTGTCTGTCTGTCTGTCTGTCTGTCTGTCTGTCTGTCTGTCTGTCTGTCTGTCTGTCTGTCTGTCTGTCTGTCTGTCTGTCTGTCTGTCTGTCTGTCTGTCTGTCTGTCTGTCTGTCTGTCGCTCACTCATCCTCCAAGTCGGCCCAACTGGTACTTTTATCGCTCATCTTCTCAAAAAGCGACTGCACCTCTGCCTTGAGCTTTGCTTCCTTTTCCGCCTGTGCTTTCAATAATTGCTCTTGCTTGAGTTTGTCGTCGTTGAGCTTCTTCTGCTTGGGCGTAAGGTACTTCCGGGGCGGTTCGTCTACCCGTGGTTTGGGCCGGGTTTCAGCAGCCTCTTTTTGCAGCCTGCCCCCTTGCGTTTTCGTGTTTTCCTTCTGAGAAGCCATGCCCAACCGAGCTGCGAGTACATTGCCCGCATCGGTCATTGGACCACGCTCATCCTCATTGTCTAAGGAACCACGCAGGTATTTTCTCAGAGGGGCGTGCTTGGCCGAGTGGCTGCTTTGAGGGGCTTGCCTGGCCGAGTGGCTGTTTTGAGGGACCTGTTTGGAGAACCGAGGCCCAGGAGCAGGCTTGCGGGGCTTGCCTAAATCGACTCTGTGCAATGAGTCTGCGAGCTCCGCAACATTGGGGGCGTTCTGCTTTGGCGAGTGCCTTTTCGAATGTCTGTCGGCCCTGGTGGAAGACTCGGGCTTTTTCGAGTTCGAGGGGACGGGCGCTTTGGAATTGACAGGATGATCTGGATCATCGGGCGCATGGGCCCATTTGGAGCGTAGGAGCCCACTTGAACTCGCCGTTTGATGCTGTTTCGGCGCCACTTGGCTTTTGCCTGCATGTTTTGGCTCCGGAACGGACTCGACTTTGGCCCATTTCGAGGCAAGAAGTCCGGACATGTGCTTGTGGCTATGGTGTGAGGGGAGGCTTCAGCCGTAGCTAGCGTGCGTGGAGATGACGTTTGCTTGGGTTCCTGCACACACGCGGAAAGGAAGACCATTAGTATAAGTGCCGGGCACGACGCGGTGCGCCGGGGCCATTCTCGGCGTCTTCCCCTGTTTCAGTGTCGGGCTCGCCGAACGGCCCAACCGAAGCCTCGAACTCACAGCACCAGGCGGCAACCACCGCTCAAGTACGTATAGCGCCGGCCAGGATGGTCACGTGACGCGCGCGTTGGTGTCTGCAGGACAAAACTGATCCAATTAGTACGAATTACTAAGTTCATGCGCTTAGCCAACACATGCACGCACTCCAAAGCCACCGGTGCCGTTGCAGCTCAGAGCCGGCGGCCAGTGGCCTGGAGAATCTGAAGCAGCCGTTAAATCCAAAGCAGTCAAAGCAGTCAAATCTGAAGCAGTCAAAGCAGTCAAATCTAAAGCGGTCAAAAGCAGTCAGTGCGCTGGGCTCGGTGTTGCCGTGTTTTCCGGACATCTGTAGGCACACTTAAAATTACATGCCAATGCGCAAACCGGGCCTCCACCCGTGGTGGCTGAATATACCAGAGCATGCAGGTTTCCGTATCCGGCAGTCCGGATAAACGGGAAAATCTCCGTTATAATATATTATTATTTGAACCGGAATTCATCGAACTGTACGCACTGTACGCACACAATTGGGGTGTAGCGTGGTGTAGCTACTGGAATGAAGCAGTCTTGCCGCGAATGGTTCCTGTGGCAACGCAGTGCGCATCCGGCCGGTGGCAAGTGTGCCGGACCAACCCCAGCCATAAGTAGCGCGGACCTGCCGCTCGCTTTGCTCTCCATTTCGCATTTCCAATCATACGCAATTGCCATGTCCAAATTCTCCTCATTCAATTTGTCTTCTGACTTGCCTGCATGGAAAAACCTCGAGGCCACCTACGACAAGGTCGGCACCTCCTTGAAGGTTAAAGACGAGTTTGCTGCCGACAAGCAGCGTTTCGACAAGTTCTCTCTGACCTTCACCAACTACGACGGGTCCAAGATCCTCTTCGACTTCTCCAAGAACATCATCAATGACGACATCAAGAAGCAATTGATCGAATTGGCCAAGGAGGCCGGTGTCGAGAAGTTGAGAGACGAGATGTTCAACGGTGACAAGATCAACGAGACCGAGGACAGAGCTGTCTACCACGTTGCCTTGAGAAACCGCTCCATGAAGACCATGGAGGTCGACGGAAAGGACACCTCGCGCGAGGTTGACGACGTGCTCAAGCACATGAAGGAATTCTCCGACGACGTCAGATCTGGAAAGTGGACCGGCTACACCGGCAAGAAGATCACCGATGTCGTGAACATCGGAATTGGTGGCTCGGACTTGGGTCCTGTCATGGTCACTGAAGCCTTGAAGGCCTACTCTCAACCTGGCCTCAATGCCCACTTTGTTTCCAACATCGATGGTACTCACTTGGCCGAGACCTTGAAGGGGTTGGACCAAGAATCCACGTTGTTCTTGATCGCCTCTAAGACTTTCACCACCGCTGAAACCACCACCAATGCCAACTCCGCCAAGTCTTGGTTCTTGGAGAAGGCTAAGGACGAGTCTCACATCGCCAAGCACTTCGCCGCTTTGTCCACCAACGCCGAAGAAGTCTCTAAGTTCGGCATTGACACCAAGAACATGTTCGGTTTCGAGTCTTGGGTCGGAGGCCGTTACTCTGTTTGGTCTGCCATCGGTTTGTCTGTTGCTATCTACATTGGATACGAGAACTTCGAGGCATTTTTGAAGGGTGCCGAGGCCTTCGACCACCACTTCACCAGCACTCCATTGGAGGAGAACATTGCCGTTACCGGTGGTTTGTTGTCTGTTTGGTACAACAACTTTTTCGGTGCCCAGACCCACTTGGTTGCTCCTTTCGACCAATACATGCACAGATTCCCAGCTTACTTGCAGCAATTGTCCATGGAGTCCAATGGAAAGTCTGTTACCAGGGGCAACTCGTTCACCAACTACCAGACCGGAACCATCTTGTTTGGTGAGCCAGCTACCAATGCCCAGCACTCCTTCTTCCAGTTGGTCCACCAGGGTACGAAGTTGATCCCTGCTGACTTCATCCTCGCAGCTCAATCTCACAACCCAATCGAGAACAACTTGCACCAAAAGATGTTGGCCTCCAACTTCTTTGCTCAAGCTGAAGCTTTGATGGTGGGCAAGGACGAGGAGCAGGTTCAGAAGGAAGGTGCCACAGGTGGTCTTGTTCCTCACAAGGTCTTCTCTGGTAACAGACCAACCACCTCTATCTTGGCGCAGAAGATCACGCCCGCTGCTTTGGGTGCATTGATTGCTTACTACGAGCACGTTACCTTTGTTGAGGGAGCTATTTGGAACATCAACTCGTTCGACCAATGGGGTGTCGAGTTGGGTAAGTCTTTGGCCAAGGCCATCGGCCCCGAGTTGGACAGCTCCAAGCAGATCGAGAACCACGATCCATCCACCAACGGCTTGATCAACCAGTTCAAGGAATGGCTCAAGTGACTGCTTGACGCGAAGTTGTGAGTCACGAGAGATCTTTAGACAAGTTTAATCAAGGGAAGAGACAGGATTCATGGCGACTGTAGTACTAGAAGCAGAGGGCAGCAGACAGGCACAGCGCACGCTTCGATGCGATACGCTGCGCGTCCCTGCACACAGCCACTCAAAGATTCAGAGCATGCCCGATGCTAGTAATTGGCAGTATCCAGCAATGACGAAAGCCAGCCTGGCAACAAACCTGCCCGAAATGAACGTCACGGAGAAGCACGAGATCCCCGAGGGTGCAGAGGGCTTGGACAATCCCTTGCGTGCCATTATCGTGGTGCATCTGAGCGAAAGCCCCGAAGGTGACTTGGAGGAGAGAATGCTAGACGGCATTCAGAGCTTCGAGGAAGTGGAACTGTTCTTCGACCAGTTTGACGAGAAAATCGCATATCCCAATGAAAAGGACATCAAGTACGAGGTTGGCAGCGACGGGCTTGTGGTGTTTGTGGTGAGCACCTTGGCGTTGAGAGACCAGGTGATTGAGTTTTTGGATGCTTTCACCAAGAAATCCGAGGAAGCAAGTGCAAAAGACGAGCGCGAGGAAGAAGACGCCGGAGAGAACCAGACTAAAAAGAGCAAGCGCACTTAGAGACACGAACGATCCATTCGGGGTGTTGAATCGTTGATGGTGGCATGGTCTCATCAGCAGCTCTACGGATTGCAAGTGACTAGGCTCCATTTCGGGGCTACATGGCATTTTGCAAGGACACCACGATGTAGCAATACAATAAACGACCAAATTAGAACTGAGAATTCGCGCTCAATGTTGAGAGTATTACTCGTAGTGTCTAAAATGGCAAGCGTCGCCGGATTTCGGGTCGCCTCGATAGTTGCAGTGGGTGCTGGTGGTCAGCAGGACAGCACACCCGTGCACCGCACCAAGCCTCTCAACATTCGCAGGTGCACCTCCCGGTCTCTCCACCCAAACATGGACGACTGGAGAAGAATTGACATCGACGCCTTGGAGCCTGAAAACCATTTATCCAAACAGGACTTGGTGCCGGACATCGAGCCTCTTTCCTTGCAGCAAGTGCAAGCCACTACTCAGCAAGTTAAGCAGGCGTTATCGCTGGGCCAGTTTGCCAACGCCTTGCAAGCCGCCTTGGAGACGCCCCCATACACCAGCGAGGAGCAGGTCAAGACCCTCCAAACCGATGCGGTGTTTGAGGTGCTTGCATCGATCAAGAACAATCACAACGTCAACGAATTCCCCAACTTCGTGAAGCAATTGTCGTCAGACCAGCAGGATACTTTGATCAAATACATCTATAAGATCATGTCGACTCAAAACGGGGCCAAGCACGGTGCATTGATGTTGAGCTGGTTTGAGAAGACCGTTGAGGCCACGGGAATGGGCCCTGTGGTTCGTTTCTTCTCCGACAGAAGAACCGTTTGACCAGTTACGTGAGGGGTAAGGTAGCAAAAAATGATTAAGTGATCAGTGTTGATTAAGTGATCAGTGTTGATCAAGTGATCAGTGTTTAAGTGATCAGTGTTGATTAAGTGGTCCGTGTTGATTAAGTGATCAGTGTTGATCAAGTGATCAGTGTTTAAGTGATCAGTGTTGATTAAGTAATACAGTGCATGAATAAGTGTTGTAGTGACAACTGTTCCTGATAAACTTTCTCGATGTCGTTCAAATGATAGTAAATCGTCACTGTCCAAACGACTAGTGTAAAGTAGTGTCTTCGGCGAACGGTTTTGGTAAGCTTGTGCGCATATTGGACTCCATTCCGGTGCGCTTGCTACCCACAGAATCAAAGCGGTTCAAAATGTTGATGTCGTTCGACATCCTCAACGGGCTGGAAGATCTCAAAACCGCGGGTTTCTTGAACGCTCCATTGTTTTCATCGCCAAACTCATGTGCGACATTCATTGTGGGGCTGTTCGCCAATGGATAATTGATCTTCGTGAAGTCCAATTCGGGATACTCAAAGCTGGCCGTCCTCTCGAGAGTTTGGTTCAACTCTGCGATCTTGGCCTCATACTGGGCCTCTTTGGCAATGTGGTGGTCGATGGCCTTCTGCTGTTCCTCAGAGGTGCGTTTCTGTGCCTGGATTTCCCGCTGGTATTCACTGGCATTCTTCTTGTGGTCCTCTAGGTCTTTGCGGTACTCTTCTCCCTTTGCCTGTAGTTCTTTGAGCTTGCATTCGAAGCGTTTTTCGTTCTCACTCAAATCCTTCTCCGCCTTGGTCTTGTGTGCCTCCAAGCTCTCGTTGATTTTTTGTATACCCCGCAACTCCACGATCAAGGTCTCTTTTTCCTCCAAGATAGATGTGAGTTTGCGCAAGTTCTTCTCTTGGATACCATTCGCCAGCTGAAGAGCCTCAAGCTCAGCCTTCGACGTAGAGTAGCTCTTAGCCCTTTGCTCCAGGGCTTCCAATTTTTTCAAAGTGTCTTCGTAACGTTGCACGATTGATTTATGCTGTTCCTGCAAAGTTTCAAGCGAGCGGTTGGATTTTTGGAGGAGAGCTTGCGTGGTTTCGAGTTGATTCTTTGAAATCTCGGCTTCCAGCAACTCTTCACACTTTTGCTTGTAGCGCAGCTGCAACTCCTCAAGCTGGACGCTCTGCTCAGAGACAGCTGATTCGAGATCGGCGATCGTGTCACCTTGGCCGATGAATTTCAGCATTATCTGGTCAAGGTTGTGCCTTGTCAAGGACAATTCACGGTGGATCTCCTGCACCGTGCCTTGTTTCATTTGAGCCACCGCTTGTTTCAAGCTTAAAATCGTCTGAGTGTAAGCGTCTCTTGCATTTTTCATTTCAGCGGTCTGCACGGGACGTCTTGGGCTAGCCCGCAGGCTGTTTGCCCTGCCTACTATCTTGCCTGCAAGCCTCGAGAAGCCAGTTCTATCGGCAGGTCTCCTGGAAGCAATTGTGGGTCTGGCGTAGCCCGGAACCGCTTTTTTCAGCACATGAGGCGTAGCCGTGGAGGGAGCTGACTTTATGAGCGTGTGCTTTCTCGTGAAAAGGCTCTGAGTATCACTGAACTCCTTTAGGCAAAGCGCCACCGCTGCAGAGTCTGCGTTGCTGTCCAAGTGCAATACAAAATGGCTTTGGGCAGGCTTGAATATCAACTTGTCCACCATAGGAAACGTAGCGCCTCTAGCGAAAGCCTCGTAAAAGGCCTTTGTGTTGACATCGACGATAGAAGTGATCATACCTTGAATGTACAAGTTGACTATAAGACAAGACAGAATGCCGTATGACGAATTGGAGTGGCGCTTCGACACCAAGCGAACAATGGCCTCGCTCAATTTGACCTTCTTTAGTTGGCGCTCTAGAGGGATGTTTTGAGCATAGTTTTTCAAGCTTGAGATATGGAGCAAGTCCACGATTCCGTCCCTCTTGACTTCACAAGCACTCACAAAAACTGTGGAATCGAGCTGCACATACTGGGCAAAGATCTCCTTCAAGCTGGAGAGCTTCCCACAAGCGCCGATTAAAACAATGGATGATGGTGCCAGGGAAAGACAGTCTAAGAGCAGACCCGGGAGTGAGTTTTCAGAAATGCTCAGGAACGAGTGCTGCTGCTGGTCAAACGTGATACTATCGTGGCTGGTTGAGAAGACGCTCTCTGTGGTAGCATCAGGATTGGTTATGACTTTGAGAATGTTCATAGCACGTGTTCGGTGGATAATCTTTGGGTCTGGTATGTCACTGTTGGCGACCGAATTTGGAGTGCTTAGCTGCTTTGTTTGTATGGTGGTCAGACGTGCTTGTGATGGTTTGTTTAGTGAATTTGGAGAGCGCGTGTTTCTGGTGCTGCGATCTTGTTTATAAAGTGGCCGCATACGGCACACAGTGTAAGACGAACGTCTTGCAAACACACAGCAGGAAATGGGGTTGGAAAACGGCTGGTTAATGCCGACTGAGTGTTCACTCAGATTGACCGAATCATGGAGCTGACAGAGCTCGACTCGGGCAAAAACGGCGGTACATCCTGGTCACGTGCAGCATCACGTGATCTTGCACGTGATCTTCCTCATGTGATCTTGCTCATATGGTTCACGGATTGGGTGAAGACCAGAGTGGGCTCTGCACTTTCTGAATTGGGAGCCTGGGTTTGCTGTCCCCCTGCAATGAGCATTCATCGGACGGCCGGGCGAAGCTGGTAGTGCTTGAGCAGAACCCTAGAGCGCTGATACTCCCGCTGTGGGGCGGAGGGTGGTTGCTTGCCGGCTTCGGAATGGTTCCGCGCCGCCCAGCCAAACGCAGAACTTCCCCGCGCCCGAAGACTACTCTGAAGCTTGAAAGGCGCGTGCAGTCACTGAGCGGCGCTCCACCTAATGTGGAATCGAAGGTCTTTTATAGTTCGGTGCAAGCGCAGGGGAGCGGGTAGCGTTTCACAGGAGTTGTGTGCAAGACGTACTTTGCAGTGCATGGTAATCGTGCATGTCCCCCCGCACAGTGCCACACTCAGCAACTATTTAAACAGGTGCATTCCCCCACCTTTATTTTTCACTCACCCACTCTTTACACAATGTCCACCATCAAATTAAACTCCGGATACGAAATGCCCCTGGTCGGGTTTGGCTGCTGGAAAGTCGACAAGGCTACCTGTGCCGACACTATTTACAATGCCATTAAAGTCGGATACAGACTATTCGATGGTGCTGAGGACTACGGCAACGAAAAGGAAGTTGGCGAGGGTATCAACAGAGCCATTGACGAAGGCTTAGCCTCGCGTGATGAGTTGTTCGTGGTTTCTAAGCTTTGGAACACCTACCACCACCCAGACAACGTGGAGAAGGCTTTGAACAAAACGCTCTCAGACTTGAACGTCGAATACTTGGACTTGTTCTTGATCCATTTTCCAATCGCCTTCAAGTTTGTTCCTTTCGAGGAGAAGTACCCCACCGGCTTCTACTGTGGAGATGGAAAGAACTTCCACTATGAAGATGTTCCTTTGCTCGACACTTGGAGAGCTTTGGAGAAGTTGGTCAAAGCAGGCAAGATCAGATCCATTGGTATTTCCAATTTTAACGGTGCATTGATCTATGATCTTCTCAGAGGAGCTGAGATCCCACCTGCTGTTTTGCAGATTGAGCACCACCCATACTTGCAACAACCTAGATTGATCAAATATGTGCAGTCGCAGGGCATTGCCATCACCGCATACTCGTCTTTCGGCCCACAGTCGTTTGTGGAATTAAACCACCCAAAGGTAAAGGAGTGCACGACCCTTTTCGAGCACAAGGATGTGCTTGCTATTGCTGAAGCTCACAACAGAACCGCCGGCCAAGTGTTGTTGAGATGGGCCACGCAAAGAGGCCTTGCCGTGATTCCAAAGTCTAACAAGATCGACCGCTTGTTGCAAAACTTGACGGTGAACGACTTCGACCTCACCGACGCAGAATTAGAGTCTATTGCAAAGTTGGACGTGGGCTTGCGTTTCAACAACCCATGGGACTGGGACGAGATTCCAATCTTCGCTTAGTCGTATTTAGGATATTTCAAGAGCAAACCCAGCTTAACGATAGTATATTGTCAGAGTGCAGTCTAATTAAATCGAGTCCAAGACAGCCTGTCTGCCCACATTCAATAACTTCAATCTGCTCACGAAATCGTCTCTGTTGATGTACGCGCCACAGAGTCTTCTCTTGCCCGTGAACTCTGTTCTCAGGTGGAAGCATCTCCAGTTGTCAAAGATCAAACACTGACCTGGCCTCAACTGGTAGAAGATCTCGTTCTCGGGCGAGCTGATGATCGCATACCAACTACGAATGGCCTTGTAGAACTTAGGCACATCCTCTGGATTGGCCCAGTTATCCATGCAGGAGCGGTCGCTCTGGTTCCAGCGAACCTGTATCAAGTCACCGTTCAAGTCAAGCTTGAAGATCGGCTGTGCAATGTCCGGTTGAATGCAAACCTGCTCCTCTCCGGCCGAGTGGGCAGGCACGGGTACTTTGGTCAAGAGTTCGAAACTGTCGGGGTCGGTTCGCCGCAAGATATCCGCACAGTGGAAGGCATCCACCAAAGAAGTGGTTCCGCCCTCACCGTCATGGTACAATAAATGGAACAATTGCAAGCCGGGAGTGTCGGACCAGTAGGTGCCGTCCGTGTGGGACGAAATGTCGAAGTTTGTGTAGGCAGTGTCCTTCTTTCCCAAATCGGAGGTGAAGTCCCAGAAACCACCGTAATGCGTGGGCCGAATGTACATGAGCTTTTCACAAAGCTTCTCCGTGTCTTCGGGAGTCACCGGAACAGAATCAATAAGCGTGAATCCATACTGCCACGTTTTCAAGCACCAGTCTTTGATGGCGTCTTCGTTGTCGGTTTCGAGGGACGAGGCCATTATTTTGTTGAAGTCCACACGGGGCATCTTGTCCTTGATGTCGGCCGTCGTCCAGAACTTGCGGGCCAAGATCTCCTTTTCGCCCTTGACCTTGTCTTTCTGAGGCACAAGCGGCGGGTTGTAGGCGTGGAGCCGCAACCAGGAAAAGCTGTAGGTGGACTCGTGGCTGTCCTGGCTCCACACAACGGAGATGCCCGAATCAGTGGTGTCACACTGGATGGCGAAGATATCAGGATCGATCGTGGCCGAGTTGAGCAAGCGCTGCTTGGTGGTGTCGAAGTAGCACTTGTCACAGTGGCAGTTGTCCCTCAACCAGATGTAGTGGAAGGAGGACATGGCGCCGTCGAAGTCTACGGTCAAGCTGTCGGGGTTGGGTCTCACGTGCATGTTGAGAGGCGGCCGCGAAATTGGTGAAGGGAGACGGGGGATGCTGGCGGTCTTATATGCTGCGCTCTTCGCCTGAGCCTACTGTACAAGGCACCGGTGTCAGTGTATGGTGCGAGGAAGCGAGCGGCTGCGGCTGTGTGCAGGTCTGGGTACTGGAGCAGGTCTTTCTTGGTCGATACGGACGAGCTGCGGGAGCTGGGCCTGCGTGGATGGCTGCATGGTGCTGTTAGTGTGGAAGGGCCGCGCACCCGAGCCGGACTCCCGAACCGGCCGCCATATCAAGACAAACCACGGGCCTGGTGCCTATGTTCGCGCACTGCATACAAGCCCTCGTAGATACTCACCTCTCCTCAGGCTTTCCGTCAGGCAAGCGCTAAGCAGCGGTACTTTGCTTCACTTACGAGTTAATATAGAAGCGAGCGCAAATCTGAACTGTGGCCATGACAGTTTCTACGCTGCCCCAGCCGGACGCTCCACCACCCACCTTGAGCGTTGCTCTCGCAAACAACGATAAGGATATGGTTGCCGCCACATGCCGGCTGCCGCTGAGTGTGTGTTCTGATGACGATAGGAGGCGGCTTTGGTGTTACTTTCTAGGGCTCAGTAGCCCACTGCCCGCAGAAGCTGCAAATGTCCGGGGCGACCTCAGGGACTGTGACGAGTCCTACGAAACCCTTTCTCTTCGAGAAAATACAAAAGGTGTGAACAGCACAGTACAGGCTCCAGAACTGGACCTGAGGCTTAAATTGGCCGATGACGAAGATCTCGCTTTCTTGGTGCTTGACGATTTGCAACCCCATGCCGACGAAGCGCAGGTCATGCTTGATGTCAAGCGGCTGTTCACGCTTCTATCTAAGTTTCACGCAAACATGAGCTCCTCCTACACGACCATCTTGTCGAAAGCGGAAGTGAAGATCATGCGCAGAAGGCTCTATTTTCTCATAGTGCTGATGCTCCGGAAGTATCAGTGCCTACACTACTATCAGGGGTATCACGATATAGCCAGCGTGGTGCTCCTCGTGTCTGGTGGAGACGATGAGGCCTTCAAAACGTTGGAGCTGCTCACCTTGTATCATCTCCGGGACTTCATGTTGTGTGACATTTCGCTCACCGTCAACCACTTGAAGCTCATTCCTGCAATTCTAGAAAACGCCGATCTGCTGTTGTTTGACATAATCCGGGACACCTCCCCGGCGTATTTAGGCTCTGGCCGACTCTACTACGACTATAAATTCACACCTGCGCTCCTGCTGGTGTTGACGCTCTTCAGTCATGATATGGTCAATTTCAGCCATGTAACAAAGGTGTGGGACTTCATACTCAGCTACAAATCCGTGTCTGTGAGCGCTTATATCTATGCTGCAGCTATTATACATTCTAAGGATCATATAGTGTCCGCGATGGGTGGTGTATCTGATGTGGATCCTGCGATACTCCACTCGCTAATATCACCAGCAAAGCTTTTCGAAAACGTGACGGACTCGGACCTTGCTTCAATTTTGCTTTCCGCGTCGTCCATGATCCAGCAGTTTCCGCTTGAAACCCTGGCTAACTCCTGCACAACCTATAATGTTTGGTTCAAACAGCACAACACAAAGTCCGTTCTTTGCACCACGTCCAATTTAGCATCCGATTCAGATTTGACACTCGATCAGGAATCGCTTACGCAGCTTTTAGAAGCCCAGGAACGTCAACTGGCCGGCGAAACACAGCACGATGCTGATTTGCTCCAAAAAGCAATGGACAGTGCCGAGTCGGCGTTAGCAAGCTCAGAGGAACTTGAGAAGCTGAGTTTGTTTTCTTCCTTTAGTATGGCGTCCAGTGTCACATCTTTGACAAACTCATCATTAATTCAGAAGATTTTCGTTTCCGGAAACGACAAGCCATCTAACCCTCACTCGAACATTTTCAAATTTAGTCTTTGTGTCGGCTTTGCTGGCATCCTCCTTCATTTTTTGTTCCGGCAGAACGGATGGTACTTCATTTCGAGATTGCCTCGACTAGTCCACAACAGCGTGAGTGAAAGAAGCACCGCCTTTGCTGAAATCAATCGTGTGACCAATGCACTCGGCGAGGTATGTTCTCATGTGAGAGACGCGATTTCACGCGAATCAATGAACTTGGGCCAGGTGGGACTAGGAACATTAAGAAGACATGTCTTTGGGCTAGGCAACATCAACTAGCGACCCCAAGAGACTTCCTAGGTACTCAATCCTGCATCGATGGAGTATATGAGGACTACATCCGCGTATGGCGAGTGTCCCCAGCCTCTGTTGCCACTCGAACTGATCATGAATCTACCTGTATCGTCGACAATGAGGTTGCTCAAGACACCACCATGATGGCCCGGGATGACGTAGAATGGCGTTGCCCGCTTCTTGGACACGGCGGTCTCCTGCGTGAACTCATCGTATAATTTGAGGTTGTAGAGACGTATGTTGTCCTGAGATCCGCAGAAAATGAAGTTGTCGTTTGGCATTATGGACAATGCACTGACAGGCCCCGAGATCTTGGGGAAGGCCAAGCGCTTCAGCACATTGGGTACCAGAACATTGTTATGAGTGGCATGGGGCATGCGCAAAGATATCTCCTCCACTGTGCTATTTCTCCTGCCCGCATAAAGTTTGTCTCCGTCATTGGACCAGCTGGCGGTCATGCACCACGGAGGTGTGCCATCAGGAACGCCGAGCTTCAACACTGAATTAGCACCGGAGACTCTGGCATCCCAAATGTTGATTGTGCCGTCGATGTTCGAGCTCATGAAGATCTTGTCGTCAGTAAGGGTCTTGTTCTTTCCCGAATCGGACTTGAAGTTCTTGGCGTCGATATCGGAGGGCCGAGCGTCATCCTTTTCGTCGTCATCTTCATCACTGCCAAACAAGGAATCAGCATCACTGGAGTTTTCTGTGAATGTAATGTCCGTCAAGCCGATGGACCTATAGCTAATACTGGAAACTTGCCCCGTACTACCAGAGTATAAATTCAAGGTTTTCCCCGTGTTAAGGTCCCATTCGCGGATGCACTTGTCCCAGGACCCGGATAAGAAAGCGCTTTGCGAGTGGTTGACACGAAGCACCGAGATTGCGTCCAGATGGCCGTTATTCAAAGACGGCGAGGCGTTTTTGTTGGAGTTGTGGCGGAAATAGTGATGGATATTTCCCTCGTTGTATATCATGGTGTAGAGCGAAATGCCACCCGAGAGCAAGCCACTGACGCACCAGTGGCCATTTCGCTCCACATCAAGCGCGTAGACGGGGTTAGTCTTGGGCTCGTAGCATGCAAAAGTGGACGAGAAATCCAGCTCCTTGATCTTGGGGTTCTCGTTCATGATCTGGCTTTTCGTGAGCGGCTGCTCGTTCTCCCAGTACGAGCCAATGACCCCGGCCTTGTTGACGTTGTCCATGAGGTTGTGTTTTTGGGCCACGGTCAATGGCGCCTTGCCGTCTATAGACGCCGAGAAATCGTACTTGCGGATGAAGCCGTCCTCTCCGCCCGTGAGGAGCCATTTGGGGCCCTCGGACATGGCCACCGCATGGCACTGCTGCGCGTAGGGTATGGCTACCATGGGCACGATCTCGAAGTCGCTGGCGGCCTTGACGGCTTTGACCGCGGTGTCGCGGATGCTTCTGCAATCCAGCGCCGACTTAGCGTTTTTGCTTGCATCGGCGTCTGCGCCGTTGGAGCTCTCGTCTGCGGCACCTGCGTCGTCGTGCTTCCCCTCGGTGGTGTTGCCGGCATGCACGCTATCGGAGTTGCGGGATTGGGGCTTGGAGCCGGGCTCCTCGTTTGCGTCGTCGGCTTCGTCGTCGTCGTCGTCATCACTTTCCTGGTCGTCGTCGTCTTCCTGGTCGTCGTCGTTCATATCGTCGTTGTCACGTTTGGCCTGGCCATTCAGCTCGTCGTCCATGTCCATATCGGAATTGTCTTGGTCATCCTCAAGCATATCGTTGTCTGCGTCATTGAAGAGATCGTCATCTGCGGACATTGGTGGAGCGTTCGGTGGACTTTGGTTGAGCTTTGGTGGAGCTTCGGTATGTGTGGATGCGTTCGCACTCCATCACAGCGCATCACCTGCGGTGCAATAAAGGTACTCCAAAATTTGGCATTGCATTAGAGTGGCATTGCATTAGAGATTTTATTCTTTGGCATTCGTGGATTTTATTCTTGGCATTCGTGGAGTTTTATTCTTGGCATTCGTGGAGTTTTATTCTTGGCATGTTTCTTACTGCGGTGTGCCAGTGACTATGAGCCATCACTAGCCACCATCGGACGAGCTCCAGCGGACACGGCTACGACAATGAGATGCGAGATGTCAAGGAAACCACAGCAGCTACACGTTCAGTATGTGGCGCAGTGTACATTTGTATATATCTAGGTGTCACGCTTACTCGTAGATCCAAGAGACCATGGCAGACTTGAAGTCAACCAACTCCTCTTGCTTGAACCACAAGCCAATCTCCTTGTTGGCAGACTCAACGGAGTCAGAACCATGGCACACGTTTCTACCCATGTCAATGGCAAAGTCACCTCTGATGGTACCTGGGGCAGATTGCAATGGGTTGGTGGCACCCAAGATGGCTCTACCTTGCTTGACGACGTCCTTACCCTCCCAAACGGTGGCGAGAACTGGGCCAGACAACATGTACGACAACAAGGAGGGGAAGAAAGGCTTCTCCTGCAAGTCATCGTAGTGGTTTCTCAACAACGACTCGGTTGGCTGGCACAACTTGATACCGACCAACTTGAAGCCTCTGTTCTCGAATCTGCCGAGGATCGAGGCGATCAATCCTCTTTGGACTCCGTCGGGCTTGATGGCAATGAAGGTTCTTTCGGTGTTGGACATGATGGATGGAGGGAGAAATTTTCCCGGTCGAAAATTTCGCTTTTTGAACGCGGCCCGCGTCACGTGACCCACGGGCCCCGTGTGCCGCTGCTTCCCGCGTGCACCGTTTGGGGGGCCGTTTGGGGGGCCGTTTGGAGGGTCTTTTGGAGGGCCGCTTGGAGAGCTGCTTGGAGAGGCCGCTTGGTGGATCAGCTGCTCCGTACAGGGACTGCCCCGCCTCCCTGCCCCACTGGCAGCCCGCCGGTGTCTGCAAACCCAAACATACCGCGCGCGACATAAACACCGGCTCAGCACCGCCTTCCTCTGCCTCCACGTATGCCCAGCATGAGCCCACAGCACCCTGTCGCCAGCCCGAGACAGGCGGAAAAAAGAGGCCCCACCACACCCTTGAAGCAGTCCAAACTCCAGAATAAGCGCAAAGTGGTGGCGAAGCCTGAGCCCATTATGCATGTCTCCCCCTTGATCACGGAGCCATCCTCTGCCTCTCTGTATCGTGCTGAACTACTCAATGCAAAGTACCAGAATTGGTGTCTTGAGCAGCACTTGGCAAAGCAAAAGAGCCTCGTGGCGTTCTTGGAGCTAGAACAAAGGCTTCACAACTAGCTTCTTCAGCGTTGATTGACCAACAGGCACTGGCTGTCCGTCTTTCCTGTCCATGGTTGCTGAAGCTTCTCCTTCGCCTCCGCGTTGGCTTGTTCCCGGCCCTATTCATTATGGCGCACGGCTGACTATATATCGGTGCTGCTTCTGGTGGCTCGGAAATAGCCCTCGACCTTGGAATCCCGGTCAAAGTAGTGGCCGTCTTTGGAGTTGTTCCAGTCGTTGATCCGCTTGGCAAGACGTGATTTCTCCTCGTCTCTACTTCCACGCTCGGTCAAATCGTCCTGGAGCCACTGCAAAACGAGGGGATGAAGAGACTCGGCTAAAGCCACGTCTATGCCCTGAACGACCCCGGCGTCCTTCTTCACACGGACGCCATCCATTCCAGCCAAGAAGTTGATTTTCTCAATTTCAACATCGTCGGTTTTTCTACCGTCGTTCAAGTGAATCACGCGATCACACCAGCTCTTGCCCAAGCCATCGAAAATGTGTGTGGCGTAAATCACACAGCAGTTTCTTTCCCGACACTCCCGCTTCAAGAATTGAAGAAGGTTCTGCCTGACAATGACATCCAAATCAACTGTGACCTCGTCCAACAAGAGAAGCTTCCATGGCTTAAGTAAGCCCATGACTAGTTGCACTCTTCTGCGCTCTCCATCGGAGATGAACGCCATTGACCAGCTGGGGTCTAAATCAAGAATCCGGATCAATTCGTCTCTTCTCTCACGGAACTTCTCGCCGCCAATCGATGAAATAAGCAACTTAACGGGGATGTCTCGCCTGACCACCTCGTTGTTGGCCCACTCGGTGCCCAAGTACGAGATATGATTATTGATATCGGAATTGACGTGGTCATTTCGGTTGATAGAAAATTCAAAAGGGTCGAAACCGCCGAGCCTAAGTTTTCCTTGCTTTATCAAAGTCTTACCAGCGAGAATCTTGAGCAAGGTGGATTTACCTGCTCCATTTGGACCCACCAACAAATTGGTGCTACCCCAAGGAATTTGCAAGTTGACATCTTCTAAACCACGCCTCTTATTTTTGAAAAAGTACGTGAGGTTAGTGGTTTCCACTGCATAGTCGGAATCTGACATGGTGCTTGATTAAACCGTGCTGGGTGAGTCAAGATTGCGTGCTATGTTCGCGTGCACTGCACATACGAGATGCCGACCTGCTGCGTGATCTCAATCCGTCTAAATCTTTCATATAATATCTTAATACTTCAACTCTTCGGTCCAACGAAGAGCATCGTCTCTAACTTTGCCGTTGACTATGCCTTTGAAAATCTCTCTCACCTCGTCAGTGAACTCTGAGTGTTGCGTGCTGAACTGTCTCAAGTAGGTCTTGAGCAAACCCTTGTACTCGAAGAACAACCATTGGTTATCGATTTGTGTCATCATAACCTTATCGGTCTTGTCTTCATCCGTGAAATCGGTTTGGATTTTCACAGCATCGGTTTCTGGGTTCTCCAAGCTCAATGTGTTCAAGATGTCATTCAAGTTACGCACAATCAATTTGAACAACAACATGATGATTTCCTTGAAATTGTCACTCTTGGAAGAGCTGTTCAACACACGATTAATAGACTCCATACATGACACGTTGTTGATGATAAGGTTGTAGTCCAGTTTGAGCGCACTGCGGATGAGAAATTGAGGGTGCAAAATCTTGAATTCGATGAGGTACTCCAAAATCAAGAACCCAACCTGGGGCTGGTGAATCCAGATTCTAAGAATAGAATCCACGATCCACAGCTGTCTATTGTCCTTCTCCTCCGCCGAAAGGGCGAGATCCGGGAAAGCAAAGTCTGTACCGCTGAGTTTATAGTCCTCTTCGGTGACAGGCTCACCACTAATGAATTTCAACTTGGCGACATCTCTATTGATGATGCTGACAACGGAGTAGATGGATCTGGAGCCGATGTATGCGTATGTCTGGAAAATGAGGTTGATCAAAATTTTATTGGTGTCAACATTGACAACTGAAGATTTGATGGCCTCCAAAGTCTCATTCACCATATCGTGAAATTGCTCATTTGATCTCCAATTGGCAATAATGAAGTCATAGAGCTTATTGGCAACTTCGTTGAGCGGCAATTGAGGGTTGGAAAATTCATATATGAGCTCTTCTTGCGCAGTCATAATAGAGTTATTGGCTCCAGACTCCTTCTTCTGACTCACAGCGGCTTTGATAATGTTTTTAAACTCATCATTCGCATCGTCGCCGTAAAGAGATGAGTCGTAATCAATGATAAACTGGTCTGCGTTTGGATAAAGCGAGATATCAAGATATTGAGAAAACTCATCGAGAGCGACTAATTTGCCCTCGCTGTTTTCGGCTTGCGCCATGGTCACGAAACTATCCTTGATTCTGGACTTGTTCGAGAGTCTTATCTCCTTAGCAATCAAATTTTTGATGAAATTCTTCTTGGGATGGTAAAAAAGGTTGGAATACTTCACCGAGTCCTGCACCCACTCATCCCACTTCCAACTGAAATCGAAATTAGAAATTTGAGTGGTCATCCAGTCCATGAAGCGAATCTTAAGCTCGTAGTCAAACGTGTCCAAGTTGTTGTAGAAGAAACGAATGGCACGTCCAAACACTGGAGCGATAGATTCGGGGCTCTCGCGGCAGCAGGAAATGAGCACAGTGTAGTAGTAGATTTCGTAATGCAAGGGCTTAGGAAGCTGGAAAATCATGGTAAGAATACTTTCCACGGCCACATCCTCGACCTTCCAGGTTGAAAGAGGTGGAACGTTTTCTCCCAGCTCGTTGTCCTTGGCTATGAGTGAAAGCTGGTCCACAGAAGAGCCCGGTGGACTGAACAAGTTTTTCGAGCAGAACAAGTCTAAAATGGACAATTGAATAGACGCTTCTTTTTGGTTGAACGACATGTTGGTCAAGATGTCAAACGCTAAATCCTTGAAAAACAACCCGTAGTACGATTCGATGGAGGGAACCGTTTCGAAGCTGGTGGAGTTGTAAACTTGGAAAATCAACCGGGGGTGTTGAACCCATAAAGCATCAATCAATCCCGAAGGCTTGTACTTTTGAAGCTGCTCAGTTGAAGGGATGGAAAACTG
This sequence comes from Metschnikowia proteae, assembly GCA_002370515.1. Taxonomy (NCBI): domain Eukaryota; kingdom Fungi; phylum Ascomycota; class Pichiomycetes; order Serinales; family Metschnikowiaceae; genus Metschnikowia; species Metschnikowia proteae. Next base: position 338,797 of record NKYY01000004.1, on the reverse strand, counting down.
AGGCAACTGATGCTTGACTATCTCACTAGAGATGGAGTTGTTTTCAAGGGCATCCGAAAGCACAGAATCCAAGAACTCGGAGAAGTTGAGGAACAACGAGTCGTTCAAGCCTGCCCAGGTTTTCTCGGGGGTTTGCAAGCCCACAAGAGCAGGCAAAATTAGGGTGACGAGCTTTCTCGGCCGGTAGGGTAACAGGTCGGCAAAGTTGCCATCTTTGGAGTCAAACGGCTCCAAAACAGAGATTGTCTTTGCCGAGTCGTCCTCCACGATTCGGAAGCTATGAGCTAGTTCGACGATCTCGTTGGCGCCGTTGATGGTGCTTTCAGAAAAGTCGCTGAAAAATAAGTAGGGCGTCGCAAGAAGCGCGTTGTAGAAGATCTCCTCGGCTGTTCCGTTTCTGTACAGCGAGGCGTTTTGTAAATCTATGGCAGCCTGGAGAAACTGCTTGAGGATCTGAGACATGGCGTTGCTTTCGATTATCGGAGACAATGCAGCCAAAAACTTGAAGATGGACTTCAAGTCGTTGAACACGCCGGCGTTCTCAGACCATCCGGGGTACTTGGCCGCGGCGTCGTCGGCATCAGCCATGGCCACATCGGCACCTTTGAGCGTATCTAGTAGCTCCTGGCCCTTGGCATGGAAGAACTCAACCACATACTTGGCCACCAAAAAGTTCTTGGCGTTGCAGATGAAGATCAACACGCAGAGATTGGGGATTTTCTGCGGCTGCTCTCGGACCACGGCGTAGAGCGTGGCGAGAATGGCTTCACGCAACTTGTCGATTTTCTCGAACTCCGCCACAATGGGATTGGAGATGTACGAGATGTCGTCGATCTGCTCGGCCAACTTGGGGTTTTCGCCGATGCGCCGGATGTCTTTGCAGATGTTGGCGATCAATTCCGTGACGGGGTCTACGTGCAACTTCTTGGCGGGGTCGTCGTATTCATTCACGTGCGCGCCATTGGAGTCGTCGAACTCGTCTCGGGACCTTTTGGCTGGGTTTTCCATGGCGTGGTGGGGAGTGCCTGGGTCGTTGACCATGGATTTTTCGCTGCGACCTTGCGCACCCGCAGGACATCAACACCTCCGGGCCCTGCACACAAGCCCATCATATATCCCCACGGCTACCGTGTACGGGCCTTCACGGAGCGGATAAACTGTCTGTCGTGCCGAGCTCCGGCACGGTGGTGTTGGGCCCGTCTGCGTGGCCCTGCTTTTGGTGCATCGAGAAACGCCCACCAGAGTGTTGTGGTGTAGTGGGGTTTTCTCCCAACGTCGCACCACGCGTATCGCCAGCTACTCCCCCTACACCTGTTCCCACACACGCCGCCATGTCGTTGAAGGAAACACTTGCAAAACGTGTGCTAATACAAGATGGCTCCATGGGTACACAGCTCGAACAGCTCTTGCCGCTTGATCATCCGCTTTCCGTCAAGGGCTCGCCCCTCTGGTCCACCAAGATCCTCTTGCAGGAGCCCTCGTTGATCACCAAGGTGCATCGGAGCTACTTGGATGTTGGCAGCCAGATGTTGATTACATCCACGTATCAGGCGTCTCAGCAGACGTTGGAGAAACACGCGGCGCTTGATCTTCCGGGCGCCAAGGCCGTGTGGCAGAAATCCATCGACTGCGCCAAGGACGCAATTGACTCAATGCCCGAGCAGAAGGAGAAAATCTACATTGCTGCTTCTGTGGGGCCATACGGAGCGTATCTTGCCAATGGTGCTGAGTACAGTGGTGATTACAATGGGTTGGAAGCCGATGCCTTGGCCCTATACCATGAAGAAATGGTCAAGTTCTATGTCGAGAATGCGGACGTGGACGTGATTGCATTCGAGACGATTCCTAACTTCCAGGAGGTGCAGGGAGTCTTTGAGCTCGTCAAAAGGCTCTACACCACGAGCCGCCAGAAAGAGTTCTACGTGAACTTGAGTTGCAAAAACGAAACTACGCTTGTGGATGGCACGCCCTTGGCGGACGTTATTCTGTACATGGCAGAGCAAATGGCGCCGCTCGTGAAGGCGAATTTTGTGGGCACAGGGTGCAATTGCGTGCCCTATGAGATTGTCAGTGGAGTTCTCCAAACCATCAATGCCACGTGTGAAAGCTTGGGCGTGGAGCCTTTCAACTTGATTGTCTACCCAAACTTGGGCTTCGAAAACGACATGTCGGACCCCAGCCAATACGTGTTCCGCTCCAATACTGACGGGTGGAAGAAAGCTATCGAGCTGTGGTTAGCGGTGCCGAACGTCAGAATCATTGGAGGCTGCTGCAGCACCGCGCCACGTGATGTCAAGGCCATCTATGATGCTGTCAAGGAATGCTAGCACACCTTTGCTGACGGCTACAAAGACTTTTAGCATTAAATAAATTATCATCGACAAATCGTAAACATCAGTTGATACTTCGGACATTATTAATAGGCCAGAGAATTAGGGCCTTCATGTGTGTAGGAGTCCGAGTGAAACAACGACTTAGTGGTAACTTTTGAGTTTCCTGGCAGCAATACCATCTTTCATAGAAAAAACGCCAATAACCCACGCCATGACCAATGCCACCACGCCCAAGCTGACGTTGAAAGTGAACATGGGAGTGAGCCCATGATACTCCAACAGATGCACCACTGGGTCACATGACTCGATGAAAATCAATCCTCCACAGATAAGTCCGAACGAAACCAAAAGCTCTGTCATGGGGTACAGCGGCTTGCTGAGGGTTTTTGGATTGGCGGGGGCTATGGTCACGTAAATATATGTGATCACACGGAATGCACAGGCCAACACAAACAAATTGCCCCATTGCTGATGCAAAGTCGAGGACAACTGCGATGCTTGCTCGTGCAGAGACATGAGGTAGCCGGTCCAATAGATAGTGAGCACTGGGAATGGGTTGGGCGAGTATCCAGGAGTGGCCTTCACTATTTTAGACACTTGGTCTTGGCTGGCAGCGATTGACAAGTTGTCGATTGCCTTCTGGTACCTCCAATCAGCCAAGTTCTTCTCAAGCAAGACACCACAGAGCCCACATCCAATGAAGATGAAGGCAATGGACATGTGTTGCAAATCTTTGGCCGAGAATTCGCCACCGGGGTTGGACAAGTGCTCCAAGAAGATATTGGTGGTTCCGTAGAAGAGAATCAAAGCAGACTCCACCAATTCCATGGAGCAGAGCCCGCTGGATTGCCAGCGAAGCCAGAAAGTGTTAGTAGCTTTCCCACTAACAAATCTGTGGTTCCAGGCCCAGCCCTTGTTTTTAAAAGCACCACTGTAACGAGCTAAGTACACCAAGCCAAGCACAAAAAAGACTCCACCTTTAATGAAGTGTGCTAGCATGTTGAAGAAAAAGCCGTCAGTTCCGTATACCAAGTAGGTAGCAACTCCGGTGGCAAAATAAACGAAGAAGAAAGCAAAGAGACCCCAGTTGAAGACGGCAGTTAAGACCAAGGCGGTCTTGCCGTACGCCTGAGTCACGCGCTTGAACACAGGAAACTTAAGGAAGAAGTCTGCGAGCTTGGAGGATTTAGGCGAGAGCATGGCGTTGTTGGAGGTCTTCATATCGTCCTCGGAGTACGTGTTCAGGTCGAACGACTGGGTTCTAGAGTCCGAGTTCAGCCCGCGCAAGGTTTGCTCAGAAGAGTCAACAGTAGTCAAGTCATCCAAGTCCTCGTATTCAAAGTCGCCATCGAGGTCCAAGAAGCGGTACGCAACTGCCGAGAGCGCAATGGCCCAATGGCAAAGTGTGGCCATGAACAACATCACCGACATCTTGGTGAACGCATTGTTTGGATATAAGTCACGGATGGAGCCATTGAAGATCCAGAGGCACGAGCACGAGAGAAGTATGAGCGCCGAATGGAGCGTCAAGAAGGGGAGGTACAAGGCGTGCTTTGTGTTCCAGAACACCAAGGCCATGGGGTACACAAACACAAACGAGGATATGTACGAGGCCATGTGTGTAGCGAGCGCCCAGCGTTTGGTGGAGGGCGTGTTGAAGTAAGTTTCCGTGGAGTAGTTCTCCCAGAAGAGCCTTTCCTCGGGCTCAAGCTGCGTCTGTAGAATGGGCATGCCGTGGTGGTGTTTCATCGCGTGGGGCACGGGCACGAGCGAATCCGTGGAGTTGGACATTTGCAACGAAGGGTCCGGGTGCATGTCGTGGCCGGAGGTGTGGGAGGATTCCATGTCCATGGAGTCGTGGTGAGTCAATTGAGCATTTTGCGTTCCTGGGTCGGAGGCTAGCAGCGGTGCCGCCAACAAAAGAAGAGCCAAGGCACGCATGGGAGGGAGAAAGGGACGGCTGGTGGCGCAAAGAGAAATTCGACTCCAGAGAAGTAATTGAGAAAAACAAACAAGTCGATTACCTGCTAACGTGTACAGAAAAATGCAGGCAGCAAGAAGGGAAGGAAGGTATTTATACGTGTTGCGCGGCCTCATGCTGAGACGGTACGGTGGTAACGTTCACGCCGCACGCATTTGCATGCGAGTCATTTAACAGCGCGGGACGGTTCGGGAGCGGCAGCCTCGGGCCTGGCGCAATTTTGCCTGGAAAGCTCCACTGTGCTAGCAAATCCAGCGGCGCTATTCTGGGAGCATATTAAGGGGTTCATGCAAGCTGCGATTCGAGAAGCCCCGAAAGAAATTTGACCCTTGCTGTTCGGCCTATTGAAGACGTCATCGGGCTAGGGGGATGTAGGGTAGTCTCGCAATTTACGCAGATTTGGCGGGAAAGTGAAGACTGGGTTTTGCCTGGTCAATTGCTACTCCACTGCCGGGGTGTCAGATATGCCCGCCAGGAGCTCCCGAATTCTCTGGCGAAATTGCCGAATGGCTCTACTTAAGAATCCCCCAATATTTCGGAGTTTCGCCACTATTCCGAGATGTTCCTTTATGGTAGTGGACAATCGTACGATGCTGCAGTGCATCATCACCTGCACCCGAGAAACATGCGCACTCTACCATGCTTCCAACCGAGCTCCCTAGGCTTGCTGGCCTTTCTTACGGGGCTCCGATGGCACTGGGTGTTTATGGCTCCCTGAGGCTGCCTTTGAGTGCCTGGAGTTGCTCGAGGGCAAGAGTTACATAACGGCCACGGCTGCTTGGTAGTTAGGGCTTCGGATGGCTCGGGACTGCTTGTTGCCTCTGGTGCTGGCACTCAGTTACCTTGGTATTGGTGCATTTGCTAGGGGATGGAAGTGTCCTGTATTGTGGCCCAGTTTGTGGCCAAGCTATTTTGTGTGAGCAACTTTTAATGCGCCACATCACCATGTGGCAATGCAGCCTGTGTGCAAATGCGCCGTCTGTTTTGCACCCAACTGTGCATTGCCACTGGCGGAACTCTCGGCTCGGCTGATCCTTCATGCGCACTTTAATTACTTGCGTGACGCTTGCTTAGCCATCGCAATACCATCAGCGCTGGCACTCTAGTCCATCCGCATTTTGGGTGCCTTAAGGTCGTTTCCGTTTGTCAATCTGGAGTTCTGTATCGTTGCCATGTCCTCTTTCAGAAAGCTTGCGCCGACCACGGCCATTGGTGTGTGAATGCTTCGACTTAAGCGCGGTGCATTGCTTGCTACAGGATTTATGTCTTCAATCTGGCTCGGCAATACCATTCGCAAGATTCTTCCGGCTCCACCATGTCACATGACTACACATCACGAGTGGGTATGTCTCTGATAAGTGTTCATTTATAAAGCATTTTTTCGCGTCAAGTAGTCGAACCGCGAGTAGGTGTATCCGATAAACGGCAAGTCTTCCTTGACGTTTTCTCCGTTGGACTCGGCCTGCTGCTGATGAGCCCTGCTCATTGCCGGACTATCTGGCACATTCTCCAATTCGTCCGTAGGGAAGAACCGAGTATCTGTGATTGACCGCAACTTGGGAATGAACGGCGCATCCACCTTACGAATGGTGTCCCAATCCACTCCACGAAAGAACGGATGTTGCTTGATTTCATTTGCGCCGCCGTGCCGTCCAAGCCTCCTGTCACTATTGGTCAACAAACTGCGAATCAAATCCTCTGCTTCCGGCGAGAGATGTATGTCTTCGGGGATTATCAATGAATCCTGCCAATTGATGATTTTGCGGTACGTTTCATGGGGCGTTTCCGAACAAAACGGCGGCCATCCGATCAAGCACTCGAACATGATGGCACCCAAAGACCACCAGTCGCACTCCTGACCATATCCTTGATGAATGAAGATTTCCGGCGCAATGTAGTCCGGCGTACCAACCGTGGAGTATGCCATAAGCCGACGAGACTTCCTCCACGTTTGCATCTGCTGTCTATTTGTCATTGTCAAATGAATGGCGTCTACCATCATCGAGTTTCTCTGGTTACTTTTTCCCGGCGTCAGCAATGCGTTTGGAGAGTTCAGATTATCTTGTTCCAATAGCTTCTTGAAATAATTGGAGTCGTGCGTCTTATGGAATCCAGTGGATAAGCCAAAATCAGAGAGCTTGATGTGCCCGCGAATATCGATCAAAATGTTATCAGGCTTCACGTCACGATGAATGAATCCCAACTTGTGAATCGCCTCGATAGCCAATACACACTCCGCCATGTAGAACCTGGTGATGTCTTCGGTGAAAATTTGCCATCTGATAAGCATAGTCATCAAGTCTCCGCCAGGGAGAAATTCCATGATCAAGTATAAATTGACAGAGTCTTGGAAAGAGTAGTAAAGGGAAACAACCCAGGGCGAGTCACTTCCAGCCAAGACATCTCTTTCCGCTTTGACGTGTGCCAATTGATCTTTTTTGTACATCTCGGACTTCAAAAGAGTTTTCATGGCATAGATCTTTCCGGTGTTTTTCTTCTGAACCAAGCGCACTTCACCGAATGCGCCCTTACCGATGACCTTGACGGTGGAAAAATCTTCCAAAGACAATCTGGTTCTTCTCAAACGTAAGAAATGTGATTCTTTCTTGCCCAAGTTTTGCAATTGCCTGTTTTTGCGCTCTTCGCTCATTCCAGCCTCCTCCATTGAGAGTTTGTTTTCTAAATCCATTCGACGCTGGTTTCTCTCTATCGCATGGGTGACAGCCATTTGATAATTGTTTTCCAATTTTAGTTTAATGGCGGCCGTTTTGTCTTGCGCGGCTTTGCTTAACAAGTTTGGCTGCCTCGTGAAGTAAACATAGTTATCCCCAGAACCTTCTGTCGAATGACTCATTTGCGCTGGGGGGGTTTGCGGGGTCACCGAGGGTAATTTTGGAGCTTGCAGGGCTCCATCAAATGGAGCTGCATTGTTAGTTTGTTGGCCTTGGGACCGAGATTCGGCCTCAACTCGGGCCTGTGCCTGCGCCCGGGCCTGTGCCTGTGCCCGGGCCTGTGCCTGTGCTTGTGCTTGTGCCTGTGCTTGTGCTTGTGCTTGTGCTTGTGCTTGAACTTGTGCTTGTGCCTGTGCTTGTGCTTGTGCTTGAGCTTGAGCTTGTGCTTGAGCTTGTGCTTGTGCTTGTGCCTGTGCTTGAGCTTGTGCTTGAGCTTGTGCTTGAGCTTGAGCTTGTGCCTGTGCTTGTGCCTGTGCCTGTGCCTGAGCCTGTGCCTGAGCCTGTGCCTGAGCCTGAGCCTGAGCCTGTGCCTGTGCTAGAGCTTGAGGTTGCAGCCCTTCGAGGTTCTGCCTAGGGTAATTGTCCAGATTCAGCATTTGCAATGGCGCAAAGTTCAGCAGCTGCGGCACTGGAGAGTTACTCGGAAAAGTCCCCACGCTCGAGTTATCGCCAAATGGCAGCACATCATGTTGTGAGCCCGTGATCAGGTTGTTCAGGTGGCTGATATCGGATAGGTTAGTGTTGCTGGAGTTGTTCAAGGCAGTGAAAGCCGACGGAGGCTGAAAGCTCATGGAGGAGTTGGAATCCACCAGCTGGAAGTTGGTGCGCTTATCGTCGAAGTTGTCAAACGTTTTCCCGGAAGAGAACGTGGGCGATAACTGGAACTGAGGAGGCTGTGCATGGGTATCAAGCACATTCCAACTGCCTCTGTTCATGTCCGCTTGAATGGTATCGTTGGGGTCTTCATCCATGTAACTGTCATCGTGAGCATTGGTGTGGTCGAAATGAAGCTTGGGGATTTGTTGCAGGCGTAGCTCGTCATTGCTACGGTCCATCTGAACATCGTGGTTGTTGAAGATGTGGTTGTGGTAATCGGAGTCCATGACTGCTGCAGGAAATATGGAGCTGCTGAAAAACCCGCCGCAAGTGAAGAGGTGGGATGTGAGCTGCTGGAAACGCTCAGAAGTTGGCGTCTGGGTACCTCACTCTTGATTTGCAAGACAGTTTTCCTCGAGGAGCAGTTCTGAATCACGCGAATACGATGCTGTGGGACCGGCGGAGCAGAACGTCTATGATCTAGCCACTTATCTGCACGACTATGGTGAACTGAGGAATGAATCAGACAACCGAGGACTCTGGCGTTGCGGATGCTGCTGATGTGTTCAGTGTCTTTTTCTCGGTCGCGCCCGTGCCTGCTGTGTGCGCGTCCACCTTCGGAGGCACGGGTGTGCGTTCACCTTCGGAGGCACGGGTGCGCTGCTGGGGCCGCCGTCCTGCCCGCGTGTCCTGCATCCGCCGCGCTGCCTGCTCCTAACCACCTGCTCCTAACCACACACTTGCTCTGGCCGGCGTCTCCGCCCTGCCTCTGGCCCTGCCTGCACAGCGTTGGTGGTCGGCATCGCTGTGCAGGCAGTGCCGAATGGCGTGTGCAGGACTCTGGCGGCCCGTTCGTAGCCTGTCATTCTACTGCTGGCGCCACTGTGCAGGCGCGCTCGGTATGGTCACTCTCCCACACTCAAGTATCGCCATCCACGCCTCCAGAGCCTCAGCAAAGTCGTGTGAACATCCAGCGAAATGCCAGGCGACTCGAAATTGCGCCCCTACTACGACCCCGAAACTTTCAATGCAGGATACCTGGTGATTTTCCGGCCCGGCGTCGGCCTAATCAACACTGAGACACAGCAAGAGATCACCGCCTCTTTTGGACACGGGCTTTCTGCCTCCAAAGGCAGCTTATTGGGCGGCAACATTGGCATCAATGCAGTGGGCCAGTCTCGGTCCTCGCCGTCTCTTCTGGTTTCGGCAGACAAAAACTACCTCAATGATCTAGAGATTCTGGAGTACTTTGACTTCAACAACATCCTGGAGGTCTTCAAAAACTTGGCTGCCAATTTCTTGAAGAACTACTGCCGCATTCTCTTATCGCAGCCGTTGGATATCGTGCGTTTGATTCTCCAGGTGGGCCGCTTCGACTCCGCCCCCGATCTGCTGATACACTCGCCTTTATCGAATGACCTCGTGCCGATCAATTCCGATGACGACGAAGAAATTGTGGACTTTTTCCAGCCGTCCACGCCCCCTGAGGCCTCTGTAGCTGCTCCTCGTGTAATCCAGACTCCAAAGCAGAAAAACTCCAACAAAATCCATCCCATTTCACAACACACAATTGATATCATGACTAGCATTGCTGCCAAGGACGGACCCCTTGCTCTCTTCCGGGGTGTGAATGCTTCGTTCATCCACTACACTCTAACGCATACCATTGAGGCGTGGCTCACGGGGTTCTTGTCGCCTTTCTTGAACATCCCAGATCCGTTTTTCTTAGACTTGACTCACTCCACGGACCCCGTCAAATCTCTCTGGCTTTCTGTGCTGGCGTGTGTGCTCACCGGTGTTGTGTTGATGCCATTAGATCTACTCAAGGTGCGCTTCATGATCACTCCCATCCACAATTCCAATGAGCCTGCAGCCCCAACGTCTGGCGCCACACCTGTGAACCGCAGGAGTATCCGTGACTCGATTAGGCATTACCCAAGGCACTATCTTTTGACGCCGCCTCCCCTGATCACCATCTTGACGATACTATATCAGTTCTCCACCATTGTTTTCCGCAAGTCCGCGCCCTACCTCTTATTTGTCAAGTACAATATTGATCTGTACCTGGCGCCAAGCTTGTTCACGGTGGCCAATCTCTTGCTCCTGATTACGGAGCTCTTCATAAAACTCCCTGTGGAAAACTTGCTAAGAAAAGAACAGGTGCGGTTCTTGTTGCAGCCCAAGTCGTTGGAGGACGACAAGTATAGAGTGGTCACCATTGACCATCCCGATGAAAACCTTGTGGTTGACTTCAACGCGTGGGACCACCAAGACTCGGATACCAGCCAACCCTCGAGCCTCTCTTTTTGGGCGAGAGTCAAGAAGTTGGGTTTGTTCAACGGCTGGCGAGTGGGCGTGCTTAATGTGATTGGCTTCTGGGGCTACAACATATTCAAGGCCACTTCAGTGATGCCCGAAGAAAGGCTTTGAGAAGGTAAACTTGCCACTTAGAGAAGCTCCGAGAAGGTATATAGGCTGAATACGAAGAAACGAATATACGTAACCACCTGCCCAGGCTTATCGTGCCACGTGACTGCGCGCACGTGCGCTCTCTCAATCCCAACTCTCAAATGCCAGTCTAACACCCCTGTAGACTCCCTTGCCTCCAGCACAATGACATCATCATATGCCTACGATCCGGATGAGTTTGAAAATAACAACCCCTTTGCAGAACCCGAGGAGAACCAAAACTCCCTCCTTGGCACTGCGCCCGTCACGGACGATACAAGGGCGTATCCTGAAACCACTGCGCCCGAAGACCCCCTCCAAAACGCATCCCATCAGGATCCCACCCAGCACCCCCCACTGGACGGTCCTACGCCCGAAGAAGGCCAATTGGTGAAGGAAGAGCTAATGAAGCTTCTCCCGGAGAGATTCAACAACAAGTACAAGATGAAACTCACGCTCAAAGCTGTGGAGAAGAACAAGCCTGACAATCCGATCCTCAGGTTTGATGCCTCGGTTTCTGGCTTGTCAAAGTACCGCCAAGGCTATTATAAGGATGTCAGAAGAACATACAATGAGGTGGTGAAGTTCAACAAGTACTTGACGATCTCCAACTTGGAGGTGTTTGTGCCGGTGATTCCACTGTATATCACATCTTACCCCACTGGTGGGGAGGACGAAACGAAGCAGTTGATGTATGTCTGGCAAGAATGGATGGACCGCATTGCCCGAAACCCAATTTTGATTAGAGACGAGGAGTTCGTATACTTCATCGAAAACGATTTCGGGTACTCGGTGATCAATTCCAGCCGAAAAGCCTCTGTTGCCAGCGGACTCGTTCGGAAAACTCTCAAGCAGTTGGCTGTGCCGTATGATCCATATGTGGAGTTGGCTGGATTTCGCCCAGTGGTGAAGGCCGCGTACTTGTTGAGCCAAAAGCTTCACAAGCTGCTCGAAAAAGCGCAGAAAAACGACCGGCAGTTGGCGGTTTTGGTCTCGGAACTGAGCACCAAGCTCAAGGGCCTAAGTCACTTCGAAACTGTGCATCCTGGTATGAAGAATATGTGGGAGAAGCTATCCAACGTTTCCCACATTCAGTCGGAGCTTTTGCTCGTGCAACTGATGACCGATATGGGCTCCATGGGCGATGGAATCTTGGCCCTAGCAAATGAGCTTTACGAGATAAAAGAGGCTCTCACCAACCGACATCTCATCATGAGAGAGTTCAACCAAGCGCAAGCGCAGACTAAGGCCAAACACATGACGGCGACCAAAATCAAGAGCCGGTCGTCGCTTGACCCCATCAGAGTCGACGAGGCCTTGAGCTCGCTAGAATTCGCCACGCGGGCCGAGGAGAATCTTCACCAACAAGTGAAGCGGATCTCAGGCGAGATGATGTTTGAAAAGAAGGAGGCCACGGCGTTTCTCGAGCTGAAGTTCCAGCGCATGCTCAAGCTGTACTCTCTCTGCCGCATTGACCAGAGCAGGAAGCTTTTGAAAAACCTTGAAAACATCCGCCTCGATGTGCGGATCATCGATTCAAATGGCGGATTGTCCAGATTGAACAGGGATAATCTTGCGCTGATGAAGCACAAGATCTCGCAATCACAGGAGGCTAGTGGCGATGCTTGGTCATCCAGGACATTTAGAAGTCTCAATTCAAATGAGGCAGCAGAGCAGAAGACTCGTGATCTCGAGGATATCAGCACGCAAGTCGACGCCAAGCAAGCAGCCTCGATTCTTGGCGTGGCTACATTCTAGTGTCACAACACCCGCCAGCAGGCGAAGTCAATTATCAGGCGTTGCGAATGTATGATGGCAAGGAGACAAGTTTGATTACAGGTCAATAAATCTAAGTCATCAATTAGTACAGACTTGGTGAGGCGGCTAGCTGGGCACCTAGTTGACGGTGTATCTCTTCTCGGCCTCCTTCCAGTTAATGACGTTCCAGATAGCCTTGAAGTAGTCAGCCTTGACGTTTTGGTACTGCAAGTAGTAAGCGTGCTCCCAAGCGTCAATTGCCACCAAAGGCACCAATGGACCAGCTACAGTGTCCTGGTTGGCGGTGGTGACGATCTCCAATTGGCCGCCGTTCTCCTTGTTCTTGACAATAAAAGCCCAACCCGAACCCTGGATTCCAGCCAACTTGGCGTTGGTGGCAGCCTTCAAGTTGTCGAGGGAGCCGAACTGCTTCTCGATCTTCTTGGCAAAGTCAGACTCCGTGGAAGGAGGCTCGCCACCGCCCTGCTTCTCGGGAGCCAAGTTCTTCCAGAACAAGCAGTGGTTGATGTACCCACCGCCGTGGAAGTTGATCTGCTTCTGCAACTCCACGGTCTTCTTGACCTCGCCCTTGGCCTTGGCCTCTGCGTGCTGCTCAATGGCCAGGTTGTAGCCAGAAACGTAGGTCTGGTGGTGCTTAGTGTAGTGGAGCTCGTTGATCTGGGCGGAGATGTATGGCTCCAAAGCGCCAAAGTCCCAGTCCAAGTCGGGCAACGACACCTTTGTTCTGATGGCGCCGATGGACGACACGGCCGGTCTGGAGGCACGGAGGGATGTTCTGAGCGAGGAAGAAAGCATGGTGAGGAAAAGGTTGTCGCGGGTGGAAGTGTGGGTATAGTGCGCGGGTCAGCAAGCCGATTTCATTGGATGGTGCGCCGTCGGGAAGGCGGGGTGCCAGAGAGGCCGACAATTCTGGCGCTGGGAAGGGAAAGGGAAAGGGAAAGGGAAAGGGAAAGGGAAAGGGAAAGGGAAAGGGAAAGGGAAAATGGCGATTTGGCGATTTGGCGATTTGGCATTTACGAGAGGTGGGGCTTCGGCGGATTTGCTTACGGCCGGTCTGCCATATGGATGAACCGGTGTTGGCGGGCGTGGGTTGAATGGCTGGTGCGAGGATTGCGTAATGGTGCATTGGAGTGGCAGGGCTCGTGTGCGGGCCCACCACTTGAGCTGATTTCGGCGAGGTATAACGGGCCGCTGTTTTGCAAATGAGTCGTGGCGCCCGTCCGAAAGGTGTTGCATATTGCTTGGTTTTGCCGCCTTCATGATTGCTTCCTGGCTGCTGTGTTCGCTCTGTGTGCTCTGTGTTCACGTCTGGTGATTGAGGTATTCACGATATACGGTGTGCGGGCTCGGATCGATGCGGCCACAGATTTAGCCAACGGGCTTTTGGTTGAAGCTACTTGGTTGAAGCTACTTGGTTGAAGGGTACTTGATGAATGGTACTTGGCTGAAAAGTATTTTCGTCCTTTTTGGTGGAAGAGTAATTTCGTACTTTTTGAAGAGTTCCTTAGTCTGGTTGAGCACTTTCGTTGTGTTCGGTCCACATCGTAGAATGCCGCGAACTCTACTCAAGTGACCGTTACACACTCAAGTAGCTACCGTAACACGCACTGATACCCAGTCCCATTTCACACTCTCTTAAGCCCCTTTGCAGCCGTCATCAAGTCTATTCGCAATCACTTCGACATCAGTGTCGTATAGTGTCCCTGCTCCCAGTGATGACTCGCACATAAGAGATAGGCTAGTGTTTAAGAAGTGCACTGTATGTATTGCCTTTCGGGATGCTCGTAGGAACTGCCGTTTGAAAGGGGTTGCCGTATCTCTTATATAGTTGAGGAGAGTTTGCACATGCGTCTCATGTCCGACTCGATTCCTCAACCTAAACGGGACGTCGGAGACTCTACTAGATCTGACTGCCTGATGGAACATAACCTGACTCCACTTGTCATAATGTAGGGTTGTGACTTCACTCGTACATAATGTATTCGTATGGCTTCACTTGTCATAATGTAGGGTTGTGACTTCACTTGTACATAATGTATTCGTTTGGCTTTAATGTATTCGTTTGGCTTTGCTGGGCTTGTCAGAGTTAGAAACGGGACGAGCTCGTTTCTTATTGCACTCAGCTGCGCAACGCACGCAACCGCTCCGCAAGCTTGTCCTCCTTTTCCTCGCTGATGGCCACCTGTGGAGTGTCGAGGTCCACTTTGGTCTCGTTGAGCCCTTGCTTCATTTCGATGCCCGCCTCGTCCGCCACCTGGCTCAATAGCTCATCCACATCCTCCTGGGGCGTGGTCAATGCATTCACATTGTTGGTGGCGGACTCGTAGTAGTTGGTCAGCGCATCCAAGTCCTCGAACTGGTCCTCAAACTTGTCCATCACGAGGGAGATCCGCTCCAAGTTCATGGTCTGGAGCGCCTTGTCCATTCCCTTGATGACTGTGGTCATGTTTCCAGTCACCGACCGCATCGTCACGGCCGTTTGCACGCGGGAAGCCACGGCATCGATTCGAGACGCCAATCGCAAGAGGTTGACTCTTTCGTTGGCTTTTCTTATGGCGTTTTGGGCGTAGAGCTGCGCTATGTCTTTGTTGCCCTGGGTCAAAGCCTTTTTGACCTTTGCTTTCTCCTGTAACTCCTCTTTGGCCGCCTTGGCCAGCTGCCTGTTCAACAGCTTGGCTGTGAATTTCAACTGGAATAATGATTGCTCTAGTCCTGCCATGGTGAAGGTGGCGCTGAGATTTACCGCTCTTGTATCTTATCTATCACGGTCCTGCATACACCCCGCCCTCCACGGTTGAATCTGCTTCTTTTACGTGTCGCTATACCTACTATATAACCGTCACTGTCTGAGTGCGGTTCCCCTCCTGACTTCACAGTTTTGCCTGCGCACTGGTTTCTAATCAAGATCGTCTGCATCGGGCATCTCGGTGTCCTCGGGTCTCGGTGAATCGGTCCTTCTCTCAGCGCCTCTCTCCGCCTGCACAGGCCGCTCGCTATTTCTGTTGGGCTCCCGTCTTGTTGCCGAATCTCGTGCCGGATGATGGTGAACTGTGACCTGGGCCCCATCACGGGGATGCGCTGGTGCGGCTTCTGCTTCTGAGCCACGGGCATTGCCCTGGGCACGAGTGCGATCAAATGCGGCCTGGTGATTCCGCAAAGCATGGCTGATGATGTTGCGGAAGCCGCCGGCAACTTCGAATCCGCCCACCGTGAACGGCTCGTTGTCATGCTGACTTGGAGCAAGCGCCCTCTGTGCACTGGCAATCGCTGTAGATACCGGGTCGAGCTCCGTGTTGTCCAGGCTGGTCCTTGCTCTTGCTTCAGGTACTGAAGTGTCAGCAGCCGGTGCAGCGTCCGTTGGGGGTTCTCTGTTTGGGTTACGTTCGGGTAAAACACTGACAAACACCTCGCCAAGGTTATTGAACATTTCCCGAATGCTAGGCTCCTGGGTTTCTGGTTCAGCTGCGTTACTGTTAGCAGCTGGTGGCGACTGTGGGGCGCCCGGACGGTTAGGCAGCGCGTTGGCAGAGAACGAAACAAGGGGAGGAGGCAGCACGGTAATTGCAGACGCTTCGACGCTGGTACTGGCCAAGATATCTTGCGCCACATCCGGATTCAAGATGCTGGGCCGGACGCGATTTGCTCTGGCCGCCGTCGCCCGCGTGACGTCGATGTCGGTCTCGTAGGCATAAGATAAGTAGTGGACATCCTCGGGAGCAACATAAGAACGAAGACGGGCCAAGATGGCCCGCACACGGGTGGTGGCTTCCTGGATGGAAGAGCTCGGCTCAAGCTGTTGTTCAGCGCGCTTCTCGGTGAGAAGGATGGACAGCACCAACTTCTGCACGAACTGGGGGAACACCGTGTTCAACTTGGCTTCGGTGTACGCCAGCCGCAGGGACACGTTTGAGGAGAAATGTAGCGGGTATATCTCACCGGCAATGGTGCGAAGGGCCACAAGGTAGCACTTTAAGGCTAGAAGCGCCAGCCCCAAGTATAGGTGGCAGTAACCCAATTGCACCCATGCCGGAGTAAAGGTGCGATCTAGCAGAACGGCGGCTTGCAAATCAGAGACGGCCTCCATGAAGCAGTTCGAGGCAATGAAGGCAATGGCCCTATTGGTGTAGAGCTGAGGCAAGTTGTTGAGGGCGGAGAAGCCGGCGCCCTCGATTGCTTCGGTGTAGACTTTCAACGCTTGCGGATACGAGCAGTTGACCATGAGGTTGTTGCCGAGTTCACGGGCCTCCAAGACGCGAGCCAAGCTGTAGGGCGCAAGCTCCACCTGCAAGGAGAGAAGGCGCTTGAAAAGCGGGTATACCGCTTCCCAAGAGACGGCCAGCTGCAGATCCGAGGGGCCCTTCAAGTAGGCGATGGCCGCCGAGGAGAGGCCGCCAAGGGAGAACTTCAGCGAGTGCTCTGCTTCCTGTGAGCTCAAGTAGCCGACGAGAAGCTGAGATATATGCAGCGCCAAGAGCAGCGGGTCTTTGTTTTCCACTTGCAGAGCCGTCACCTGGACTGCCGCCTGGAGAAGGCCGTACAACTTGGACAACAATGCAGGGTCCTGCAGCAACGGATTGGCCAGCAGCTCAGCTTCGTCCACACGGCCAATGAGCTCCTCGGTGGAGAGGCGCAGCGGACTTCGTTTCAGAGAGCCGCCCAAGAAAAGGGCATTGAGAAGGACACAGGCCGAGCCGTCATGGGCGGCTTCGTGCACAGAGGCCAAGGTCCGCAACGCATAGTTTTTCACCACACGGAGTCCTACGGCAAGCTCCTCAACATAGCAGCACTGTTCGATGGTGGACGACGGGTCTTCGCTCACGGCGTCGAATTTCGCCTTCAAAGAGTCCAAGTGGTGCGCAAAGGCAAGGATGAGCGCAACGTGGCTCGCATCCTCCGATAGTGCCGACATTTCGAACGTCTGTTTATGTCCGCTATCAAGTCACTCGGCTTGTCACTAATTGAGTGCAAGCTCCGCGACAAGGCCACTCGCACGAGGCCGCACGCAGGAACAGACAAGACAGGTGTCACTCTGCAGTAAATCAACAGCAATTCAACAGCAGTACTTTTGACTCTGCAGTAAATTTGCAGTAAATTTGCAGTAAATTTGCAGTAAATTTGCAGTGAATTTGCAGTACATTCAAATTGCAATTTGCAGTACATTAAATTGCAAGTTGCAGTACATTCAAATTGCAAGTTGCAGTACATGTAGTGCTGTGGAGACCGCAGGTGTACGGGCCCGGCCGTCGCTGCTACAGGCCCAGTGGCGCGCCACTCACTACTCCACACCAAAGACGAGCACCGCCGTAGGCAAACATCGTGAGACAAATATTGTTACACGATACAGATCATGCTATTTAGCAAGGGGGACCAACCCAGCGCCCTGGAGTCTCTTTTGACTCCAGACAATTGCGTGGAAAGCTCGCGCATCAGAGCGTTTCTAAGACTATCCAGAATAGTCTCGGATGATACCATTAGACAGCACTTGAATGAGATTGAAAAGCCGCAGTGTGACGACTTCTTCCGGAATAACATCGCTCCGCAGTGGAAGTCTCGTGCTGAAGCCATCCAATATTGCTCGAATTATGCTCTGCAATTGCGTCTGCATTCTTCGGCCGTTCAGCCTGCAGACACAGTCTACGACTACCGGACTGACCCATATGCTGCCAAAAATGCTGCCAGCCGGATCGACGAGCAGGACTCAAAGCGTGTCACCATAGAAAACTGGGTCGCCAATGAGCTGCTGGTGGAATCGATAATCAAAGAGCAAACCGCCAATGTCCTCAACAACAAGTGCTACTACTCGGACTGGCTCGAAGCCTTCAGGAAGATGTCGTGACATCAATATCTGCACTGACCGCTGAAAAAAGTACGCGTTTCTATAGACGCAGGATTGAAGTCTGAGTCGCTGATGAAGTGTGAGTCGCTGATGAAGTCTGAGTCGCTGATTAAAAAGTCTATAGACATTTGAGTAAGCACGATCATCGATGGACCGCCGCTGCTGCAGCAAATGCAAAACTGTTAATTTTTTTTTTCGGCGTAGCCAGCTTTGCCGCTTCCCCCGATGCCTTACGACTTCCAGTCTTTCCCGGCAGACCCAGCCGCGTGTCGGCTTTCGATGGCGCCTTCAACATGGGGCTCTTTTTGTGGCCCGCCTTGAGCTTCGGCTGCACAATCGTGTTTTTCTTCCGCTTGGCTTGTTTGTCAACCTGCTCTTTCGCCCAGATAAGGCAATCGATCCACCCAAAGTGGCCACCAACTCGCATGGCTTCACCCGAAGATCCGACAACCTGTATCGTCTTGCCATAAGTAACGTGGTCGGTTTTGCTGAAGCGCTTGAGGAAGATCAAATCACCTCCTTCCTTAATCATTTCTAAAATCAAATATCCGTACACCTCCTCCCCTTCTTGGCTAGCATTATCCTCCACCACACCCTCAAACTCATAGTCGTACATCAGATAGTCTCCGCCACGGTTGGCGGTTAAATCTACCATCATTACGCTGAGGGTGTCATCAATAAGAAAAACCTTAGCTTTGTTAGAGATGCACGCAATCACAGGAATCTGGCTCTTGCTCAATATGGCTTGATTGGTTTCCACTAGCGCTTCAATGGTATCATTGTCCAAATTGCCAGGTTTCCGGTCAATCAAGCGATTACTCAACATCAGTTTCAAGACGCAGTCGAGTTTGATAATCTTCTCATCGGGTCCCAAGAATGCTGAGATTTCGCTAAAAGTGATTGAAACAATGCCTTTTGCAGCTGGGCGCTGGCCGTTTCGATTTCCAGTCTCAGGTGTGGGCGGCCGCGATGCCGGAGGCTTACTCTTCGAAACCACTGACTTTGAGATTGAGGCAAAAGCTGTATTGGACCTTAAGTTCCTTAGTTCGGGCGACACTGAGGATCTTGGAGAGACTGTCATTTCACTCATAGCTTTCTGAAGATTTTGTGTTGACGCAGATGTAGCTTGTTGAGCGGCAATATAGGAATTGGATTTTTCAAGCGTTTGCAGGGGCAGTTGACTAGGCGGGGTATGAGGGTTCCAAGAAGGTGATGACGTGGCCTCTTGAGCGTGGGTCTTTGGCAGCTGGTCTCTTTGAGGCGGCAAATACGAAGCTTGCTGGGAGTTCGGTTTTAGCAGTAACCTATTTCTCTGAGGACCAGATTGTGTTCCGTTGAAGCTGGGATCCTTTCGAAGGGTTTGTTGAAAGTTCTGCTGCTGCGATTGCAGGTGGCTGTTTTGATTGTTCACAACACCATGTTTATTGATGTTGCCGTAATTGCCGTGACTGTTGACGTTGGCATGGGTGATATTGCCATTGTGATTTTGGTTAGGAACATGCATTGGAGTACCATGTTTCATGGTTGATGGGTTTTTCTTCAAGCAAGTGGCAGGCGAGTACAGAGTTTTGGTGGAGATCGAAGGCACAAACGTGTCAAACGTGTGGATCTGAGAAAGAAGTTTGTAGTTGGTATTGTTTTTCACCAAGTTTCTGTTGGAACCCAGTTTCAAGACGGGGGGATTACCACTGTGTGGTTGAGATTGATTTTGCAGAGAGGAAGGAGCCTGGCCATGAATGTAAGGTTCAAAGCGAGGAGCATTTCGCCCCCAAATGTAATCTCTGTTATTCCAAGGCACACCCTTAAACCAAGGCATGGCTTGGATCTCAGGCAACGTGAGCCTTGACTTGGGGTCTAGTACCAAGATTGAGTCGATCAAGTCCTTCACCAACAGCGGAAGCGGTTCTTTATAGTGGTAGTCCACATTTACGATTTTCTCGAAAGTGAGGTACTCTGAGGCGCCTTTGAAAGGGGGCACGCCGTTGAACAACTGGAACAAGATGCATCCAATGGCCCAGATATCAGTCTCGAAACCACAGTTGTTGTGCTTGAGAAGCTCAGGCGGGACATACTCCGCAGTGCCCACGAAAGAGGCCTTTCGTTCGGGCTTTTCTGTCTGCGCCAGCAGACCAAACGAGTCGTAGTTGATTTTTTCGCCGGCGGATTCGTCGGCATCGCCCAAAAGCTTGGCAGCGCCAAAGTCCGTGATTTTCAAGTTGAAGTCGTAGCCCACGAGGATGTTCTCAGGCTTCAAGTCCCGGTGAATGACTCCCTTCAGGTGGATGAACTTCACGGCGTCGATGATCTGGAGCATGTAGAACTTCAGCACGGGCTCCAGGAGGGAGCCGAATTTGGAGATGATGGAGAGCAACTCGCCGTACTCGGCGAAATCAAGCACAAAGAAGAGACTCAGCTCGTCTTGAAAGGTATAGTAGAGCTGGACGATTCCCGGGTGCTGCAACCCCAAGCGATGCAAGGTTGTCTTTTCGATATTCACGTACTTGATCTTGTCTTCCTGGACAATGTGTTTTTTGGATAGCACCTTGACGGCGTAGGTTTTCTTGTCGTACAAGTCCACCGCCAGGAACACTGTGGAGTACAGGCCCTCGCCGATACGAGTGCCGAACTGGTAGTCTCTTGCGGAGCGTCTGCGGGCGGCAGGATTAATTTCACTCATGGATGGAGGGGGTCTGATGAGCAGGCAACAAGTGTCAATTCAGGATCAGAATCGGCCGGTATGAAGGTATAATCAGTTGAATGTATAATCAGTTAAATGTATAATCAGTTAAATGTATAATCAGTTAAATGTACAATCAGTTAAATGTATAATCAGTTAAATGTACAATCAGTTAAATGTACAATCAGTTAAATGTATAATCAGTTAAATCAGGTATGACAGTGGACGGGATCGTTTCAATAGGAGTCTGACGTGGAGATCACTTTCTGAGCGGAGGGAGGTCACTATATTGGACAAAAGCGAGCCGAAAATGACACGCAGAGTTTAATCACGCAGAGCAATGGCCTAGCGTCAGGAGTGTGGACACAGTGGAGCGGCAGAAGATGTGCTGGAGGCGAGGAAAAAGCGTGAATATGGCTCTACCGGAGTCCGCGCAGGCACTGATCAGGCCGCGGTGTCTTTTGTCCTGCGCTCTGCACACAGCAAGGTTGCCCGAACACAGTAGAGGGACAATGGGCGGAGATAAGGAGTTCGCAGGGCAAACACGCCCACGAGGAGCCGTAAACGCGGGCTATGGCGCCGTTGAGCGGGCGATTTCGGGCATGGACGCGTGCGGGCCAGTGTCATGGAGACGTAGTGCGGCACGGGCTATGGCTGGGCACGGCTCATCGTGCTCTGGCACCGCTGCAAGATAAAGTATGCAGATGTAGATGTTTTAGACGTTATACAAGCTATAGACATTATACAAGTATACAAGTATAGATGTTATAGATGTTTAGATGTTTGGATGTTTAGATGTTATACAAGATATACAAGATATACAAGATATACAAGATATACAAGATATAAAAGTTATAAAATTTATACAAGATATAAAAGTTATAAAATTTATACAAGTTATACAAGTTATAAAATTTATACAAGTTATACAAATATACAAGTTATACAAGTTATACAAGTTATACAAGTTATACAAGTTATACAAGTTATACATGTTATACATGTTATACAAGTACATGTTATACAAGTATACATGTTATACAAGTACATGTTATACAAGTATACATGTTATACAAGTACATGTTATACAAGTACATGTTATACAAGATATAGATGTTATACTTGTTATAGGTGTTATACAAGTTATAGACGTTATACAAGTTATAGACGTTATACAAGATATACAAGATATACAAGATATACAAGATATACAAGATATACAAGATATAGATGTTATAGATGTTATAGATGTTATACAAGCACATGTTATACATGTTATACAAGTACATGTTATACAAGTACATGTTATACTTGTTATACTTGTTATCTCGACTATCCGACGCTTCGGCACGGCTCCAATTGCAGCCACGCCCATTTGGTGCAGCTCGATAGATTGGCGGCCGGCGTGGTGACTGGCCCAGCTGAGTGCACACCGCTCCGCGACTCGCGACCGCATCCACGCTCCACGCCCAGCCATAAACACTCCACGCCTCACCCTTATAGCATGCTCGTGCTCCGATACAGAGAAGCGCTCCAGACGCAGCGCCGCGTGTGTCCCGAAAGAGCCCTTCGCTCCGGCGCCATTGCCCTTCGCTCCGGCGCCATTGCCCTTCGCTCCGGCGCCCAGAGACACTTCCATCGCACCTCCGGCTCCGATCAGATCCTCAAGCTTTTCGACAGCCAGAAGTACTTCTCCAACTTCATCCTGGCACAGTACCTGGTCTTCTCGGCCGCCAACGTGGGCTTGTTCAGAAACAAGCATCTCGCCTCGCCCGAGGGCTTGATCCGCTTCTCCAAGCAGCTGTTGCGGAAAGCAAAGACGCTCGTCAAAACAATGCTCTTGGAGGCCCAGACCGAGCAGGGCAAGCTCACCTACATCCGCAAGTTGGACCAGCTCAGCGACACGCTATGTCGGGTGATCGACGTGGCCGAGTTCATCCGCGTGGCCCACCCCAGCCAGAAGTGGGCCGACGCCGCCCAGAACACCCATGAGATCATGTTCGAGTATATGAACCAGCTCAACACTGACGTCCGGCTCCATTCCACGCTCTCCGCCATTCTAGAAGATAAGTACATTTCCCAGAACCTCAGCCACGAGGAGATCGAGGTGGGCAAGTACTTGCGCCAGGACTTTGAGCGCTCGGGCATTGCCATGGACCCGAGAACTAGAGACAACTTTGTGTCCATCACGCAGCAGATTTCCCTCTTGGGGTCTCACTTCAGCAACGAAATGCAGAACTTGGAGTCGTTTTGGATCTCCGTTCCCGAGGCTGACTTCTGTCTGATATCCCTGCATGACTTGAAGAACGAGATCTACCTGCTCCAGGCGAAATCGCCACTTGTGTCTGAAACGCTGCAGAAAAGCGTGTTCATTCCATTGGCCGGTCATATCCCATCGAGTATCTTGGCCAAGTGCTCGTCTGAGAGCATCCGCAAGCAGGTCTGGATTGCGCTCCACAACTCCGTGGAGTCCCAGTTGCATACACTCAACTCGTTCTTGAAGTGCCGGGCCCTTCTATCCAATATGTTGGGATACAAGTCTTTTGCTGCGTACCAACTCGAGTTCAAAATGGCCAAGTCTCCAGAAAATGTCGTGACCTTTTTGGAAAACCTCCAGCGCAATCTTTTATCGGACGGGGGCGTCGTCAACGAGATCAAAGAGCTCTATAAACACAAGCCCGGCGCTGATCCCAAAGCGACTGACGCACAAATACTCCATAGCGTGAAGCCCTGGGACAGAGACTACTTGTTGAGTCAAAGTGAGCAGAATGCTGCTGACGCGGACGGCTTGAAAGAGGATCTCTCGCCGTATCTCTCCGTGGGCACCATCATGAGTGGCCTAGATAAGCTCTTCCGCAGCATCTACAACGTTGCATTGATCCCAGAAAGAACTGAGAAAGGGGAGACCTGGGACCAGAACAGGGTGCGCAAGTTGAGTTACAGAGACCTCTCCACCAATGAGACCTTGGGCTATCTCTATGTGGACTTCTGGTCGCCTAAGGTGTTGCCGTCCCACTTCACTATAGTGTGCTCCCGAGAAATCAACAATGAGCTTGGAAGCGAAAGTGGCGAAGAGCTCGCAGACGAAGTGCACTTGAATCCCGCCAAGGACTACCAACTACCAGTGATATCGCTAGTGTGCAATTTCCACAGCAATAGCTCTTCCAAACTCAAAAGCTGGACGGAGGCCGACGTCCCTACATTACTCACCTTGGAGCAGGTCGACACCATTTTCCATGAAATGGGCCATGCTACGCACTCTATGCTAGGCCGCACGAAGCTCCACAACTTGTCGGGCACACGGTGTCTGACGGACTTCGTTGAATTGCCTTCTGTGCTTATGGAGCTGTTCAGCTCGGATCCCCGCGTGCTATGCAAGATCGCTCGTCATTATGCGACCGGTGAGCTTTTGCCAGAGTCGTTGTTGAAAGCACACAGAAGAAAATCCGGAAGCCTTGAGAAGACTGAGACGTACATGCAGTCGAAGATGGCCATGTTGGACCAAGCGTTGCACGGTGAGATCTGCGACTTCTCCAAGGATGACTCTCTCCAGTCTTTCGATTCCACGCAGGTCTACCACAGTCTCGAGAAGAAGCTACAAGTGTTTGCGGATGAGTATTCGACCTGGCACGGCAAATTTCCGCATCTCTTCTCGTACGGCGCCGTTTATTACTCTTACTTATTGGATCGTGCAATTGCAGAGAAAATATGGAAAGGACTATTCCAGGAAGACCCCTGGAGCAGAAGTGCCGGGGAAAAGTACCGCAACAGCATTTTGAAATGGGGCGGCACCAAGGACCCGTGGCAATGTTTGGCTGACGCTTTAAACAAGCCAGAGTTACGCAAGGGCGACTCGGAGGCCATGTCCATCATCGGAGACGTCTGACTCTTCGAAACTTGACTGGTTTTCCCTGACTGATTTCCCTGGCCGAAACCCCTATCTGATTTCCCTGGCCGAAACCTCTATCTGATTTCCCTGGCCGAAACCTCTATCTGATTTCCCTGGCCGAAACCTCTATCTGATTACCTCTGACCGGTTCAAGAATTGTACATATGGCAAACAGCCAGAACTAGGACAGCAAGCGGATACGATCTTTTCGCAGTATTTCTCTACTTTTGCAACACCAAGCGAAAATGAATGGCATGCCCAAATCCCAACTCAACCTCCGACAATTCCTAGATTACAGCACGAAACCTTAGTTCCTCATCACCGTCGGCGGCAGCAAAGGCACCAGGTCACACTTGCACGAAGTGCCATGTGGTAGCCTGCAGGACACGCGAACAAAGAACCACCACGCTCCAAATACACCAGTGATGCCACATCGAGTGTTCTACCGAGCAGCAAGCTCGTTCAAAAACTCCACGGCGCTCAAGCGGCCAGTGCTTGACATAAAGAGGATTTTGGCCAATGAGGCCGAGATGCGGGAGTCAATAACTCGGCGTAATGCCGGCACAATGGCCCAATTGGACTTCCTCGTCGCCAACAGGCAGGCGGAGGTGGAGAAGCAGAATCAGAGGAATTCTGTGCAAAGCAAGCGCAAGAAGCTTGGTGCCGAAATGGCGAAAAAGGCCAAGAACGGCGAAGACTGTGACGCGTTGCGCTTGCAATTGGCCTCCGACAAGCAGGCCATCTCCGTGCTTGAAGCGGAGCTTCTGGGATTATCGGAGCAAATCCACGATTGTGCAGAGAGCTTGCCAAACTGGCTTGCGGCACGTGTCCCCCTAGATCCCCAGGTGGCCTCGACGGTGGAGGTGATTAATGGCAGCTCGGAGCAGGAGATCGAGAAAAACATGCCTGTTTTGAGCTATGACCACAAGGACATTGGTCTCAGGCTCAACATCTTGGAGTTCTCGAAAGCAGCGCAAATCTCGGGCTCCTCGTGGTATTACCTTCTCGGGGATGGCGCGTTGCTTGAGCAAGCCTTGGTGCAATATGCGTTATCAGAGGCCCGCAAACATGGCTACACGATGGTAGTTCCACCGTCGATAGTCAAGTCCGAGATAGTGCATGCATGTGGCTTCAAGCCCAAAGACCAAAACGGCGAGAAGCAGGTGTACACAATCCAGGACGAGGAGCTTTCTTTGACGGGCACCGCTGAGATTCCTTTGGGTGCCTTGCACTCGCAAGAAACCATCTCGACCCCCCTCAAGTACGTTGGTGTTTCCAGAGCATACCGTGCCGAGGCTGGGGCTCGCGGGAAAGACACCACGGGGTTGTACAGGGTGCACGAGTTCACCAAGGTTGAGATGTTTCACTTCACCGATGCGAGCGCGTCCGAGCAAGAGCTCGAGGCCCTACGGACATTGCAGACGTCAATCATCACGAAGTTGGGGCTAGCTGCCAGAATGTTGAATATGCCCACCTCCGACTTGGGTGCGCCGGCCATGATGAAATATGACTGCGAGGCGTGGATGCCCGGAAGAGGCTCCTGGGGTGAGCTCACAAGCTGCTCCAACTGTGGAGACTACCAGGCACGGCGTCTTGGAATACGGAGCAAATCATCTCTGGGCAAGTTGGAGTATGTGCATACTTTGAACGGAACTGCAATGGCCGTGCCTCGAGTGATTGTGGCCATCCTCGAGCAATTCTATGACCCGGAGACCGAGTCCGTGTTGATTCCAGAAGTGCTCAGACCCTATATGGATGGAAAGCACAGCATCACAAGGCAGTAGAAGCGCTGGTCTTTTGATCACTCGTCGATGTCGGAGTTGTTGGAGTGAAAAGAACGATCCCTCGCTTCGTGGGAGGGCATGCTGCTCACTCTTTTGCGCTCCAAAAGAGGCGTGGCAACCCGAAGCTGCTGCACATTGTTAGCATGCAAAGTCTGCACAGTATCGAGCTTTTTCGTGTCGAGATTCTTCATCCTGGTCTCGAACTGCTGCGCTTCTTGTTGGAGGGCACTGAACTCTGCCCTGATGCGCTCGCACAACTTGAGTTTAGCCTCGTACTTGTCGTTGAGATCCGAGTAGTTTTGGCGCAACTGCGTATACTGGTGGGACAACGTGGCCAAGTCTGTTTCCATCTTCGCTTGCTGTTGGGCCAACGTGAGATTGCCTTGCTGCAAGGCCTCGTTTGTGGCGCTCAACTCCGCCTTCTGCGCCTGCAACCCCAACACGTCGTTTTGAAGCGTCTGGCCAAGCGCATGCGCCTGCCGAGACCCATCTGCGCCTGCCAGCAAATCTAGTTTGTCAAGCTTCCTCACTATCTGCGTAGCCAGAAACTCCTCAAGCTGGCATCTGAGAGAGGCATTCTCCTTGACCACAACCTCCTCTATACGCGTCGCCACCTCTTCGGCCACCTTTTCTTTTATGGCCGCCTCGGATTGCGCCAAAAGCTTCCTGAGCTCGTCGAGCAGCTCCGTATGGGACTTGCCCATAAGCTCATGCACCTGATGTAGTCTCTTCTCCAACTGCTCCAACTGCTCCTTGTCCAAATGTTGGGATATCAAGCGAGACGAGTCAGCGTAGGCGCCAAACTTCCGTTGCCGGTGCATGGCGTCTTCGAAGAAAACCGTGAGCTGATCTAGTGAGTCTTTTTGGCGCTTCTCAAGCTTGGATGTCGACTCCTTCACCACGACTTTTGCCTCCTCCAAAGCCAGAAAAACTTTGGAAATATCCGACTTTGTGGCGCTCCCCTCCTTGGAGAGTTCCCTGGAATATGCCGAGATGCCGTCGAGAAGCTTGTTCAAGTGCAGATTGTTGCTCTTCAGCCGCTCGAACAATTGGCTCAAGTCTAGACTTGTTTGCTTCGACTGGTTCTCTATGGAGTATAGAAGCTGCTTGATATCTTCGTGGGAGTCGAATAGCTGCACAAACTGGTCGTCGATGTTATCGTTTTGGAGGAAGTTGAGCCTGCCCACGACATTGGCCTGTTTGTGTGGGGAAACGGAGTGCACCAGCCTTCGAGGACTGTTGGGGGCACTTGTTCTTGGTGTTCTTGAGATGCCGTGGACACGAGCGTCTGTGCCGTTGTGGTATTCACTCATGGCGAAGAGCCTACGTGGTTTGTGTTCTCGATAAACACAACGGAGTATATACAGGCGGCCGCACGAGAATGATTGCAAATGACAGGCGCGTCCATTCGCACGGTTGTGGGGACTGCCGAGGGCTGCCGAAGGCATTGAACTGCTCATTGGACCGTGCATTGAACTGCTCATTGGACCGTGCATTGGACCGTGCATTGAGCTGCTGCATTGAACTGCTGCAGCCCGGTGGATCGCCCTAGAATCCAAACCTGCTCTTCAAGGCCAGTGTGTACATGGTCTTCTTTCCAGAATCCACGGTGTCGGTCATGCTTTCAGAAAGTCCGTTGGCCGCATTGTTGATGGACTCCTCCATCACATCGAGCCCATCCCGGATGTTTCGCATGATCCCCTGGGTTCCAAACGCATATGGATTACTGGATGCCCCCCTTTTTCGGGGTTCGTCATACGCCTTTTCTTCTGCATATGCTTTTCCATACGGCGTGCTCATGCCGTAGGAATGGTTGGGATTGGCCTCGGGGCTGATATTGTGCGCCAACTCGCTCTCAGCATTCTTCGGAGCCTTCCTGTTTGGTCCCCCAATCAATAGCGCCAAGTCCTTCGCCGAGATGAGAGAGCTTTGTCCCTTGGCCCACAGCATCGCGCCTGCCACTGGCCTCAGTGGTATGATGGCAGTATCATTGAAGACAACATCCGTGGGTTTCTGCTTGTAAGCCTTGTTTTTGCTGGTATCGTAGACGAATAAATTGAGCATCTCCGTGGGGCTCACCTTCACGAATATCTCGCCCGAGTAGAGCACATCTGACAACGATGCAGTATTGCTTTCCAACGATGGCTTGAGCCGGGAGAACACGTCCGATGGAATCTTCACATCTGCAATATCGTTGAGCGCTGGAAGAGAAAAGAGCTTAACGAATCCGGACTTGGTCACACTGGCCAACACCGCCCCTTCGCGCTTCATCGTCACTATTCCACTGCAAAGAACCGTTTCGTCCACCACCTTATGCGAAAGCTTCTGTTTTGGCGTCTTCAACACACGAAGGTCCCTCGCGGAAGAAACAACCACAAGACCAGGTATCAAAATATTCTGCCCTAATCTCTGGAACATCTCCATTGTAGCCACGGCCGACTCCCCAGAGGATGCATTCACCGGCATAATTTTGTCCAAGCAGGAGACCCCGCTTGAGTCTGTAGTTCTGTAGTTCAAACCAAGTGTCTTGTTGGCAAAAACCACCTCGAATCCGCCGTTTCCGAGCGGAACAATCTTGAAAATAAGGAGGTTTCCTCCTGCACTAGTACCAGCAACTAGCATAAGAGACGAATAGCCATCTTGGCCATACTCCATGATAGTGAACTCCATAGCGGTGACGTAACACTCATCAGTAACAGATGGCAAGTGCAGGGCCACGGACTCCAAATTGAGGATGATCGCCGGCCCTCTCACAATGTCGCACACGACAAGTCTTCCCGATTTGTACGCAACAGCAGCAAAGCCCGTATTCGACATCTTCAAAGAAGTAATGGGGTCCTTGCATCCAACTCTGAGCAAGTAGTGCGGGGAGAACAATGACTGGGAAAAGTCACCACACAACCTCTGGGTAAGGTCAAGAAGCGAGATGCCCCCATTGCTATGAAGGACCCGACACTCATCATAATCAGCAACGCTCGGCTTACCCGAGCGTGGGGGCGTTTTGCCAATTTTGCAGATCGCAACATTGCCATTGGCCAAGCCCACGGCTGCATGCTGACACTCAAAAGCAAAAGAGACGTGTCTGACAGCATAGGCCGACGAGCCGGTGTTGTTGTCAAGGGTATTTTTCAAATTGAACTCAAATCCCTTCTCCTCTCGTTGGTGATCGGAAGAAGTGATATCGAAGCAGCGCACCGAACCGTCTTCGTGGCCAGAGACAAGAACATCCACCACATTATCATCGGCCCCCAAAGTTCTGGGGAAGTTTCTGGGGACAGGAGCACCGCCGGAAACAAGAGCATGGGCATTCAAAGCATTATTTCTTCTCAGCAGGATGGACCCAAACCACTCCACCTTCTTGACCGACTGGATGCAGCTGAAAGTGGCGGGAGGTATGATAGTAGTCAACGAAGGCGGCAAGCGAAGCGGCAAGCTCGTGGGGCTGTATTGTGTGCGGTACAAAGCCCGGAAGTTGGATATGAGCAAGAGCTGGGCGGGGTTATGGCCGCCGGCAAAATAAGGCAGGTATTCTGCGGGAATGGGAAAGATGCAAGAGATGTACTCCTGTGCCCCGTGGTCTTGGGATCTGCGGTTGAACTTGACCAGAATCGTCCTGTGGCCCTCAGAAGGACGGGCATAGAAGTCGCCTTGCTTCTCGTGGGAGGTCAAGGAGTACTTCAAAGTAAAGCCCAATTCAAGCACGTTTAGTACATCAGGCAGCGACGCGGTGGCGCCCGCCACAATGATTTGTGTGAGCTCGGGGTCCTGTCCACACACCCATTTCATGGTGATGTTCCCGCAAGGCTCCAGAGGGACATATGGCGGCGCCGGTTTATGGAGGTCGAGCTCCAGTACCGTCCGCGCTTGCAAGAGAGTGGCGTCATTGGCGTCCCAGAACACAATTGTTCCGTCGCCATGGAGTGTGGCCAAGTGCAAGCCGTTTGGGTGGTAGTGGGCCTCGCGCACCAGGCATATAACCTCCTTGACGGAACCAAAGAGCTTCTTCTTGCCGCCAGTCTCAAAGTCGTTGGAATGCTGGAAACCCTTGCATGCGGGGGTCAACCGGTAGATGAACGCATTGCGGATGCCACCTTGCTGAATAGAGTACTGCACCGCACAATGTGAGTAGCAGATCAACAACACGCCCACGTCACGCGGATGCCATTGCATGGACACCACGGGCGAGAGCTTTTGCTTGGGCAAGACGCTTTTCTGGAGGTTGTCGAGCCGAAGCGGCGTCAAGTGACAGCGGTCCACGTCATAGAAGAACACAGAGCCATTGGCAAGTCCCAAGATGAGCCAGTCCATCGACGGGTCACACTCCACCGCCGTCACGGCGCCCGGCGCCAGGTACGTGGCCAAGACCTTCTTGGAGTGGAGCGAGAGCGTGGTGACGTTTCCCGTCGACTCCACACACACCAAGTAGACTCCCTTGAGGAGCCGCAAGTGGAGTATTTCGCCTTTGGTCTTCATTTCAAACACAACCTCCACGGCGCTCTGGCCGAAAACGTGCACAGAGCCACGGGCGGTGGCCACGGCAAGGAGCGATTGCACGGGGTCGTAGGCGAGGGCCAGAATGGAGTCGAGGGGTAGGCCGAACTGGTCGCCCGCCACCATGGCCAAGTGCTTCAGGTTGAGCGGCGGCGAGAGGTCCGAGGAGTTGATGTTTTTGAGCGCGTTGCTCACGGAGCTCAACGAGAGCGGCGCCTTCCTCGATTTGAACTTGTCTAGCATGGGATCGGTGTGCTTGTCCGCTGAACTTAGTAGTGCGCAGTGTGGGGTGATGGTGCACGGGTGTGGGTGTGGGTGTACGGGTGTACGGGTGTGTGTGCACGGATGCGTTACTGGTGTACGGGTGTGTGTACGGGTGTCGCGCGGCCACGTCAGCGAGCCGTGCCCGTGCTGCCACCACCAACAGCAATGGTGTGTACGATAGCGGTGCTCCCACCAATGAGTGTACTAACTGCAGGCTTTGGATAAATTAGTAGGGTTAGGAATGCTTGCGATTGCCACGGCGGTGTTTTCGTACTACACGGCCTGGGTCTTTTTATTGCCCTTTTTGGACGACGACAACTTGATCCAGGCCTTCTTCTTGCCGCGTGACTACGCCATCAAGTTGCCCTTCCTCCTTCTTTTGTTGGGCGGCTTGGCTGTGGGCACGTTCATCGGCAATGTGTTGATCAAGAACGCCCAGAAGGAGAAGTTGAAGCGCTCCAAGAAAACCGAATGAACCGTGCAAATGCGTCCAAGAACGCGCCGGAGCAGTGGGCCAAAACCAAGCCTGCTGCGCATCTCCCAGATTATATAGCAATGTCATATTCCGCTTTCCCCCTTACATTTGCCACATGGTGTAGACTCCAATCGTTCCGTGTTAGCATCTGATGGTGTAGTCCGCACAATCGGTCATGTACTTGACGCCCTTGTATGGCTTGACGGACTCGCCCATGCCCTGCGACTTGACCACCTTCATGCTATCGATCTTGAGCCCGCTGGGCACTTGTCCTTTGTACATGAAGTTCACACGGAACCAGCATGGCCGCAAAGGTCTCGGCTTCTCGGCATTGACATCTAGCAAGTTCTCTTGGCGGCAGCTCGCGTCTTCCTCGCTTCTCTGCGACTTGATTGCCAATCGAAGCACCGCCGAGCTGCCCGTTGGTAAGTTTTGGATCGTCCACACGCCCGAGCCCGAGCCTTTGTAGCGGAAATCGCCGTCGGTGACCCGGATGGGCTTCATGCCCGTGATCTCGCTGCTCTCCAGAATCTCATCCGCCGGGTCGTGCGCGTACACCTCGATGTCCACGGTCTCGATTTTGGACACGGCCTGGTCTTTGGCGGTGCGCATGCAGAGCTCCACCTCGTTGGCGTCCAAGCCCAAGCCGGCTTCGTACTGGAACTCGATGAGCCCGAGCATGTCGTTCTTCGTCCTCGCAGGAAGCTCGTCGAGGTCCAAAGAGTAGTTCATCAAGACGGACCGGCCGTCTGCAGGAACAAACGACAAAGCCTTCGAAGTCAGCCACGCCTCGAGATCAATGCACGGGTGAAACCGCGGCGTTTCCAAGCGATGCGCCGCCGAATTCAAGAGAATCTGAAGCTCGGGCACGCCGGAAATATGCGACAAAAACTCTAGCCGTCCGGATATACTCCCGGACAACACCTGGAGCTTGTTTGTGAGCAGCAGCACGGGCCCCGCCGTGGAGTAGAAGGCAGAGTCGAAGTTTTGCGTCCGAGACACGCGCTTGCTGCGAGGCTTGGCGGCCAAGATCACGCTAAGCGACTCCACCACATCCACGAACATCTCATTGTTGGTGTAGCGAACATTAGCCGAGCGCCAACGCACAGTGTGCTCGGGCCTGGACTCGGAGGGGGCGGCAAATGGAGATGTTTGCGGGTTTGTGATGGACGAAATGGACTTGGCGTTGGCCGCAGACGCCAATTGGTTGCCTGTCAGAAGGATCTTCGAGAGGAAGCTTTTCAGCGACACCAAGTCCTTGAGGTTGTTGAAGTCCGTGATGTTGGGCACGCCGTCGGCGATCATCTGGTGTAACAAGAGCGTCAAGGAGTCGTTGTTGGCGTCGATCTTGACCGTGGTGAGCGGCACGCCAAAGTACTCGCGCATGGTCTCCACCAACTTGTCGATGAATAAAAGGGGCAAGAGCGGGTTGAGGTGGCGGCCGAACTCGCGCGTCAGACACAACAAGTAGACAACGAAGCGGGCGTTGCCGCAGGAGGCCACGAGGTAGTCCAGGTTGACCTCGACCATCTGGAGCGGCTGCGCCGCGTGGTCGGCGACCTTTGCCTTTAGCGTATTGGCAATGGCCGCGAAGGTCGGCACGTGCGAGAGCACCAAGTACTCATAGCAGAGGTTGTTCTTGTCGTCGGTAATGTAGACGCCCTCGAACATGGGGAGTGACGAGGGCAGAGGACGCGAAGTAGAAGGTGAGGTTGAAACCCGTACACCCCTGTATGCAGGACGCCATTTTAAACAAGAAGGCTATAAAGCATTATAAGCTTTATGAAGCATTATAAGCTTTATAAAGCAATTTAAAGCAATTTAAAGCCGCTATAAAGCATTATAAAGCATTATAACGCATTATAAGCTTTATAAAGCATTGTAAAGCCGCTATAAAGCATTATAACGCATTATAAGCTTTATAAAGCATTGTAAAGCCGCTATAAAGCATTATAAAGCACTATAAAGCACTATAAAGCCGCTATAAAGCATTATACAAGCACATTGTTTCAAGGTGTATTAATGGGTAGGGAAAAGAGGTCGAGCCGTTCACATAGGGAGAAGCAGGCAACGGCGCGGCACGGCAGGCGACAGCTCATAGCACAGTAGACAGCAGGGCCGGTTCTCGAACACACACTTATTTAAATGGCCCGTGCTGTCTACTCTGTCGACCGCCAGTGCCCGCAGGCCGCCACTCACTTCCGGTGGGAGAGTTCCTCTTCGGCCGCCTCTTCGGCCTCAAGTTCAATCTCGTCTTCTTCCGAGAGTTCCACATCCAAGTCTCGGATCACGTGCTCCTCGATGTTCTTCACCTCGGACATTCCGTAGAAACTGATGGCTATCAAACCAACGACGCCGGCGATGCACGAAAACACCATGGCAACAATGCCCCGTGCAGTGAAGCCGGCGGGCAAGGCCTTCTCCTGCACATTGACGCCGGTCAAGTCCAAGTAGTTGGTGTGTCCGGCCGCGTTACCGGTGTAGGCCACACCCACGTTTTCGCACACAGACTTGTGGTTGTCGGTGAACACCTGCGACGACTGCTTCTGCATTTCCTCGGGCGCCTCGATCAACACAAGCGCCAAGCCTTGCTCCAAGTGCCACTCGATGTGGCAGTGGAAGAACCACACGCCCGGGTTGTCTGCCTTGAACCGCAACACAATGTACGACTGTGGGTTGACGTAAACAGTGTCCCGGATCATAGGGTACTCCGGGTACTCGGGAGGGTTCGAGGCGTCGAACGGCACGGGCGACTCGTCGTCTGGAACGCCCTCGCCGCGCGCAATCACCTGGAAAACGTGGCCGTGCAAGTGGAACGGATGCTTACCGGTGTCGTTGTTGTTGAGCACGATGTCGATGATGGCGTCCTTCTGCAAAACGTGCGCGTTGGTGTTTCCGTACACCAAGCTGTTGGTGGCGAACTCGCCGGCCTCCAAGGCAGTGGCGAGCACCGGCACCCGCGGCGACACGTAGGTGACGTTGTTGAAGAAGGCGTAGTTGACACCGTTGTTCAAGTTGTCCATGGTCACGTCGATCACCACCTGGTCGTCGGAGTCGTCCAAAAGCTTCTCCTTGGAGAGAGGCTGCAAGTAGAAGTCGTCCAAGAAGTCGGTGAGCGAGTCCACGTAGCTCTCCTGCGGCGTGTCCGCGTCCTTGTTGTAGGTGATGTAGTTGGTGGAGTTGACTATCAAGTCATCGGGCAACACGTCCAACATGTCCAAGTCGATGGAGTTCATGAACGCGTAGTTCCGGTCGGTGGAGGCCTTGGTGGTGATCAACACGTCGTACCGCTGCGCAATGGTGATGTACAACATGGACGTGGTGTTGGGCTTGACGTAGATCCCGTCCACCGCCACCACCGTGAACTCGTGGTCCTCCATCCACAAGTACTGCGACACGAAGCCGCCCACGTTGACGATTCGGACAAAGTACGTGGTGTTGGGCTTGACCTCCCACGTGTTGTTCCTGGTCTCGTTGAACAAGGTGTTCTGCGGAATGGGCTCTGCGCCGGTCGGGTTGAAGCGGCTCAAGAACTTGGGGATCAAGTAGTCCGCGTTCTGGTGGTACCACTCGCCAATGGGCAACGTGACCTCCTCGTCGAAGTCGAAGGGGTAGTCGGACTTCTCCTTCTCCTCGATGATGAAGAGGCCCCGCATGCCGTCGCCGTACTGCCCGGCTGTGTGCGAGTGGTACCAGTAGGAGCCCACTTGGTTTGGCACGGTGAAGTTGTACAACATGGTGTCTCCGGGGGCAATGGGGCACTGCGTGACCATTTCCGGGCCGTCCATCTGCGAGGTTCCGTTCTGGAACATGCCGTGGAAGTGCAACGAGGTGTTTCGGTCATCGAAGCCGTTGGTCAAGAAGACCTCGATGCGGTCGCCGGTGGCCACCCTCAAGGTGGGCAAAGGCCACGTGTCGTTGAAGCCGATTACGGGGCGCTCCTTGACGCCGTCGGGGTTGGCGTTGACCCACGTGGTTTTGAAGTACCAGGTGTGGGTTTCGGCAGCCACAAGGCTGGCTAGCATAGACAAGAGTAAGACGGAAAACGCACGCATTCTGTCTGGGTCCTGCAGCTGGAAGAGTGGTAGAAAAAAGGAATCCCCCCTATGGAATTAAGAACAGGCTAGAGAAAAGGGAAATAATATTTGCTCGCGGGACCTGTTATCTTATATACGATGTGGTCTGGCGGCCGGGTTGCATTGTGCGATCTCAAGGTGGTCCCGACTTTCGGTTCCCGCAGCCAATGACGGCTACCATCTGCATACTGCCCACGCGTGCTGCATGCGCTGTGCAAACCTGCAGCACTCTGGCCAATGTCAGCGCGGTCTGGTGCACTGTACACACACGCGGACGCCTGATGGACTTGATAAAAATTCTCTTTTCACGGTGAGACGGTTTTGGGGATTCTCGCTGCCGCTGGTTTGAACACCTTAATTTTGGTCGAACACCTTAATTTTGGTCGAACACCTCTTTCTCGGTCGAACACCTCTTTCTCGGTCGAACACCTTCTTTCTCGGACGAACACCTTTATTTTTGGTCTTCATTTTTCCCATCTTTTTCCCATCTTGGTTCACCCGCGAGTAGACTCCACGTGTGCCTTTCGGCATGTGTGCCCGCTGATATGTTGGCCAGAAGGGGTGTGCGCCCAGCTCGCTGGAACCCCACGGCGATTGGCGTAGGGGGACTTGTCTTGACGAGGTGCGCTGCTTTGTTTTGCAGGTGCGCTGCTTTGTTTTGCAGGTGCGCTGCTTTGTTTTGCAGGTGCGTCGCTTGTGTGTGATTTTTTTGATAATCTGCACATTCAATGCCGCGACTCCTCTTATCCCACATTATCTTGACGTCTTATGCGCTTGCCTCCACGCCAGCCCATAGTCACACGATCCAATAGCGCAGCGACAACCGCTCATCTCTGCAGCCACTGCGTTGTTCAATTGTTTGTGTGCGTTCCACAACTGGTATGTTCAATTGTTTGGGTGCGTTCCACAACTGGTATGTTCAATTGTTTGGGTGCGTTCCACAACCGGTATGTTCAATTGTTTGGGTGCGTTCCACAACTGGTTTGTCCAACCACTGGACCGATCATGCTTTGAGCCCCATATGGTTGCACTGACCTCGAACTATGCATTGTTGTCGCCGTGCGCCAAGTGCCTAGAAAAGCATGCTGTCTGAATGCATGCACGCTTTCTCTCCAAAAGAGGTCCATCTAAAAGACAATGCTCGAGAGCGTTCCGTCTGCAGGCCTTGGTCATTGGACAGGACCCATGAGCTCGGCACGTACGCCTGCGCAGCTCCTGCCTGACCATTTGAATCCCTTGTCTTTGACCACCCAGCAGCCAATCCCGCATAGGTAACAATTCCACTGGTATCACATAATGTGGTGCTCATCGCCATGCAGGCATCCGTACACCTCGCCCCATTATGGTGCGCACGGCACTCGCCTCATACCCGCACTCGGCCCGTACCTCACGCGCACTCGCCTCATTTCGGCCCGTAAAACAGCCCACTAACTCACCAAGCAGCCGTTCAAGCCGTCCCCGTTGACCCATGAAAGTTTAGCGCCGCATGCGAGTCAGAGCACAACTTCACTTCTCTTTCCCCAACCCGGTGTTTCGTCAAACCAGAAATGGTTCGCTCTTCTGGAGACATAGCTCGTCACTGGCTCTGTTCTATGCCCAAAAAAGTCGTGTAAGCCGTCCCAAGGCACCAACTGTCTCTTCCTATAGAGCACCCACCCACCCGACATCGGTGCCTTTGAACCGACTTTTCAACTCTCGCTTCCCTCTTTCCATCCGAGAGCTGATACTGGACTATACTTGGAGAAAGAACCCTCTCAAGTTCCAGCATGACGTGCTCAGTTTGCTTCCGTTTTACCCGGAAGCAGATCCTTCCTCGGGAAAGAGAGCCGAGGTCGTCCAAACGCGTCTTTCCTCGGGTGATTGCATCAACGAGTTTGTCATCTATCCTTCGCATATAGCCAAAGACACGGACGTCAAATCCAAAGCCTATCGTGAATGTAACCATTTGATCATGATTCACGGCTATGGCGCCGGTCTTGGCTTTTTCCT
Source organism: Metschnikowia proteae (assembly GCA_002370515.1). Taxonomy (NCBI): domain Eukaryota; kingdom Fungi; phylum Ascomycota; class Pichiomycetes; order Serinales; family Metschnikowiaceae; genus Metschnikowia; species Metschnikowia proteae. Next base: position 301,227 of record NKYY01000004.1, on the reverse strand, counting down.
CGAAAACTTTTCGGAGCTCCTGTCTTTGGACAACTGGGTGGTGCACTCCATCGATCTTCTAGGCTTTGGATGCTCTTCACGGCCCCACTTTGCCGCCGATTCCTTGGAGTCTGTGGAATCTTTCTTCCACGCATCTTTGCGTGAGTGGGCCACTGCCCGGAATTTGGTCCACAATGCTGAGAAAAATATGGTTTTGGCCCACTCCATGGGCGCATACCTCATGGCCACGTATGGCCTCAAACACCCAGACTTCTGCAGCAAAATGATGATGGTGTCACCTGGAGCAGTCATGAAACACCGCCGCCAAGTGCCTGTTCCGGCGTATTTCGCCAAGCTCTGGGAGCAAAACATCAGTCCCTTCTCGTTGGTGCGCAACGCGGGGCCTTTGGGCTCCAAACTCGTCAGCATGTGGTCCAGCAGACGGTTTGCAAACTTGTCACCGCAAAAGGCGAAATTGCTCCATAAATATACCTATGGCATATTCCAGAGTCCCGGCTCGGGCGAGTACATGCTCAATTACCTCTTGGCGCCAGGCGCAGATGCTCGGTTTCCGCTTTTGGAGCGGGGCATAGAAAACCTTCAGTGTGAGATACTCTGGTGCTATGGGTCACACGACTGGATGGACAAAGAGGGCGGTGTTGTCGCCTCTGCGCTCATCAATCAAAAATACTCCGAGCAACGAAGCCGGGTATGCGTGGTACCTAACTCAGGCCACCACATTTATCTCGACAACGCGGATGATTTCAACCGCTTGGTCAAACAGGAAATGAACAGGTAATCACTTGTGGAGTCGCTTTCAAACGAGAACAGGTAATCACTCGTGGGGTCGCAGGTAATCGCTCGTGTAGTCGCTTTCAAACAAGAGAACAGGTAATCGCTCGTGTAGTCGCTTTCAAACAAGAGAACAGGTAATCACTTGTGGAGTCGCTTTCAAACAAGAGAACAGGTAATCGCTCGTGTAGTCGCTTTCAAACAAGAGAACAGGTAATCACTCGTGTAGTCGCTTTCAAAAAAGAGAACAGGTAATCACTTGTGGAGTCGCTTTCAAACGAGAACAGGTAATCACTTGTGGAGTCGCTTTCAAACGAGAACAGGTGATCGCTCGTATAGTCGCTTTCAAACAAGAGAACAGGTAATCACTCGTGGGGTCGTTCGCTGGGTCCTGTATAGGTCGAGATGGCCACCAGCATGGAGATCTTCAAGGCGTGGTCGCTGATTAACATCTCTTCTCCGAGTGCTACCAAGTCCAGCATCCTCTTCGGCAAGTTAGCCAGCGTTTTCAGTCTCAATATCTCCGGGTGGCTGATGAACAAACTCGCATTTGACGTGGTGATCGAAGGACTCTTCATGGAGTACTCGGGCTGCGACCCTAGCCACAGCACAAAGTCTGAAAGCGTCCACCATCTCTGCGCCACGATATGCCGTACCTCGGTGCCACACACGGGACAGCTCGGCTTCTTGGTGTGCGAGTATGTGTAGGTGAAAATAGAGTCGTCGCCCAGGTACATCATGTAGTTGTCCAAGATCGGGTTGCACGACGTGACTATTTTGAACACCTCGTTGCAGCAGGCGGCTGCAATTATAGCATTGGTCGAGGCTATGGCCGGAACGATGTTTTTCACCACGCCAAGTGTGAGACTTCGAGACACGTTCTGAATGCCAAATTGCTGCGCTCGTGTCGAAGCGATCTCGTACATCGTGTCCACATGAGTAGGAGTATCGGCGTCAAACTGCACGTTGGGAAACCGTTTGGGCCACTCGAATTGGCTCGCCCATTCAATGCAGTGCTCCGGCAAACGGGGCGTGTTCGTGATGGTGCACACGGGGTAGGTGTTCTTCGGCAGAAGCATATCCAAGGAGCATTCGAAACACGACGTGAGCGTGGGCAAAATCACTCTGGCCTGCCCCCGGAAGCCCTCGGTTCCACCATCGACCAATGGGATCAAACCGCCAAGGCTGTCGTCCACGAACCCCACCAAAAGCGAGTTGATCCATCTCCGAGCCTCGACGTTGTCGAGCCCGCACACAATGGCGGAGAACCCGCGGTAAAACTCGGCGGGCATGTCCTGAATGGCACAGAAATGGGCCTGTATGTGCAAATTGGCGTCCTTGAGCCGCTCCTTGACGGCCCTGGCTGCAGTCACGCTTTTGGCCAGGCCAATGTCCTTTTGCCGGAAAAGGAATTGCCGGTTTAGGTTGGATATGTCCACGGTGTCCATATCGATTATATGGAGATCCTTGAACCCCAGCAATGCCAAGTTTTTGACGATTTCACAGCCCAAACCGCCAGCGCCAATGATAAGGATTTTGGAGCTGGCTAGCGCTTGCTTTGCCTGTTTGGGAGAGTACTCCTCGGGCATTTCGTTGAAGGGGCCTAACTCTTCGAGTAGACAAGATATGGAGCTCGAAATTGGCAGCATTTTCGGGAATGTCGTTGTTGCAAGAATGAATCTCTGATGCTGGATGCCGTTTTGCATTTGCTGTAAGGATAGCTTGAGTTGTCTTAGCGAGATGTCTCGCGATGTCTAGCTTGAGTTCTCTTGGCGTGATGTCTCGCGATGTCTAGCTTGGGTTGTCTTAGCGAGATGTCTCGCGATGTCTAGCTTGGGTTCTCTTGGCGTGGGTTGAGTCAGTACAGGACGGATCTCATGCAATTGATCAATACACCCGTTGTCTAATACAAGCCTGTGGACAGCGCCGTGGTGGAGGTCCGTGTGGGGCAGAAGTTCTACTCCCGACACGCGCCATGGGTCTGTCCTGCACACACGCCCCACCTCCGTGACTTTGCCAGACTGATGCTTCCGCGCTTCGCCAAAATGCTTCGCGCCGCAGCCTAGTTGTTCGCATCCATGGCATTGCCATCCTTATGGACTCTTTTGGGCTGCGGTCTCTGCGACGGGGGCATGCCCAAGGGCCGCTTCCCGACGCCATTCGGGCCAGACAAGAAGCTGGGCGACCCCACGCGACTGGCATTGATCTCGCTGGGGGTATGTGTGGCCGGTACGTCCAGACGCCTGACTTTTTGCGACTTGAACGGATCCACGGTTCGCTTGACGCTGCTGGCCACAAACTTGTGGTCGTAGACGGGGATATTGCTCTGCTCGGGATCCTTCTGTAGATCGATAGCTTTCTTTGAGCTTGTGAAGAACACCTGCTCCGGAGCGGCGGGTGTATCGTTTTTTTTTTCGTCGTCGGCCAACGCCATATCGAAGTCATTTGCACCTGCTCCATCCGCGGGCAAATCATCGCTGAATTCAAACAGTTCATCAAAGTCGTCGAGGTCGTAGTCCTTCACTGCCCGAGAGATTACCAGCGCTCGCAGACCCACCGACGGCGCGCTGTAGCCAACGCTGGAGGTGTCGATTTCTGCCAGGCCGCCGCTTCGTGGGGCACTTCCAGTTCCACCACTTCCACCAGTTCCACCACTTCCACTTCCACTTCCACCACTTCCACTTCCACTTCCACTTCCACCACTTCCACTTCCACTTCCAGTATCACCACTTCCAGCCGGAGCATGGCTTATGCTCGCGTCAAGCTCTCGCAGTCTCGCCATGGCCTTGGCAGCCCGCTCCGTCTCCCGTTTCACCACCAACGGATCTCGGTGGAAGTCTTCCCGCTGAAGCTCCGGCTCAGGAAGCTTCACCTTCTGCATCTTGGCCACTATACTCTTGTCGTATAGACAGTTACCTAGAACATTGCCAAAGCACCGCAAGCAGCGCTTGAGCCCATCGGTGAACGCCTCCTTCTTGCATTTCTCAAACGCCACGGCCTTGCCCTTGGCATTCTCAATGAACCCGTACCCTATATCCTCGTGGAAAGTTCCATCTCGTATTGTGATTCTCACCACCACCGAAAGACCCAACGACACACGTCCGCCACCAAGCGAGTCCAAAAAATCCACCTGCACGCTGATCACCTGCGAGCTCCAGCCGTTGAAACCAAACACCTCGTTGGCTAGATTGAGCGCCTTCCAGCCCTCGATATACGACACGTTCTGCCCGCCGCCTCCGGGGCGAAAGCTGACGTATTCCGGGCCAAGCACTTTGTTGAGCAGTTTCTGGATGCGCTGCTCCTCTGCCGCCGTATACGGCTGCGCCAAATGCGCTTTGCCGGACGAGTTTGCCGCCAGATGAAACGTGCTGGAACCCGGCGGCGCTTTTGCTTGCGTCGCGCCTGCATACGCCGCCGCCCGCCCGCCCGGCCCGCCCGGCCCAGGACGTCCGCCGCCCGGCGCGGGCCGCGGCATATTATTGTGGTTGGCGCTGTTGTTCATGGAGCCTCTGCAGTTGGAGCGTAGCGTGAGACGTGAGGAAGCGCGTGCGCGTGCCTGCACACAACGCACGGCTGTCGTTCCAGTTGCCATTCGGAAACTGCCGCGGTGCGGTTGTGTTGGCAGCAGAGCGGGGCTTCCGCGGCCGGCGGGACAAGATCCGCGTGGCGGCACGAGGAAACTGCGTAAAGCCGCCGCCGTGGAGGCAGGCGTGATTGCCGGTGTACGGGTGCGCGCGATCTTTGGTGTACGAGTGTGCGTGATTGCCGGTGTACGGGTGTGCACGATTGCTGGTGTACGGGTGTGCATGATTGCTGGTGTACGGGTGCGCTCGATGGGCTGCGCGCCTCATCAGCCTTGCCATCACAAACCCCGCTATGGTCCATGCCCGTCCACAAGAGCGGTGACGAGGCGAAGAGACAATGGGCAGGCCGAACACATGTAGCCAAGAAACTGCCCCACAGACTGGGCCATGTTGAAGTGCCGCGGAAGCGTGCGAGAAAAGACGCCTCCACAACGGGCCGGTTTCTGACCACACTGCCTCTTCCGGACGACGAGGTCGTAAAGCGCAAGACCTCCTCACAGAAAGACGAGATTCACCTCCGGCGGCAGCAACAGATGGAGCAGTATGCATGTATGGTTCTGAGAGAGGCACGTGACAAGCGCAGCCTGCTACGGCACGGCGGTGTAGCGGAGGAGTCTCCCAAGAAGCGCAAGCGGGTAGAGTTTTTGGTTGATGCTAGAGAGGATTCGATGCATGGACGAGATTCGTGACCACTTGGGGCTACAGAGCCGGTGTACGAGTCTTGAGTTTGGCTTCGAAGACGAGGCAGGCAGTCAAGGCCCTGTCGGGCAGATCCTCTAGTCTTTGCACTTTGATAGAGCTGACTATGCTGGCCTTGAGCTGACTCTGGGAATTACCGAGTCTAGCCTGCCGACACGGGCACTGCACTTCTGATGTGCACTGCACTCCTGACGTGCACTGGAGGCACGGGCACTGGACGACTCCTTGATGTGCACTGAAACAGCTCTGAGACAGCACTGGATGACTCCTTGATGTGCACTGAAACAGCTCTGAGACAGCACTGGATGACTCCTTGATGTGCACTGAAACAGCTCTGAGACAGCACTGGACGACTCCTTGATGTGCACTGAAACAGCACTGAAACGGCACTGGATGACTCCTTGATGTGCATTGAAACGGCAATGAAACGGCACTGAAACGGCACTGGAGGGACTGGACGACTGGACAACTGGACAACTCCTTGATGTGCACTGGAGGCACTGGAGGCACTGAAACAGCTCTGAAACAGCTCTGAAACAGCTCTGAAACAGCTCTGAAACAGCTCTGAAACAACACTGAAACAACACTGAAACGGCACTGCACCACTGGACCGCCTCCCCTAAACATCAGCACTGCAAATCAAAATAATATTGTCCCCCTTAAGAAGAATCCTCCCGAGCTCGTCTCGACCCCCCGTCTTGGTGCAAACCTCCACGGCGTCGTCAATGACCAAGTTCATAAACTCATCAAAGCCCCGGATCTTGCCCTGGATTCGGAGCCCCGTCTGCTCGTAGAGCCATATGGTAACAAGCGCTTGCTGCTGTAAGAACTTGAAAATAACGTTGATCGGCGGAAGCACCGACTGCTTGCCTTTGACTGCAGACATGTTGGTGTAGTACACGCTGGGCGCTGTGATGAAGTGCACGGTGCGTGCTGAACATCCGTACACCGCAATGCAACACATCCGTACACCCGACATCCGTACACAACAAGCCAAACATCCGTACACAACAAGCCAAACATCCGTACACAACAAGCCAAACATCCGTACACAACAAGCCAAACATCCGTACACAACACGCCAAACATCCGTCCACAACGAGCCAAACATCCGTACACAGCAAGGCAAACATCCGTACACAACACGCCAAACATCCGTCCACAACGAGCCAAACATCCGTACACAACAAGCCAAACATCCGTACACAACAAGCCAAACATCCGTACACAACAAGCCAAACATCCGTACACAACAATGGTGAGCATCCGTACACCGCACACATCCGTACACCGCGGTAGGCATTCCCGTGGCCAGGGCCGAAAAAAAGCCCGTTTTCAAGGCCGCACGTGCGCCGCGTCCGCACGGCCCCGCACCACTGCGCAGACCCAAACTGGCCCTCCACTGGGCCCGTCTACCCGACGGCCTCTATGCAGGAGCGGCATTTCGAGTGCGACTAGCAGAGCAAATAATAAGAGGCCCCCACCCTTTCACGCTTTGCTGGCCCCATTTCTCCGGACAGTTTCCAATAGCTCTCCGTGTATCTCCACTCGCAAAAAGCTCTTCAGAAAACCGAACATCTTCGCCTGCGTCACTCGGACGACATTCTGCGTTACCCATCCGTGCCCACCGCCTACAGCCATGGCTTCGTTCAAAAGAGCAGGCTATCTTGAGACCGAGAAAGGCAAACACTTCGGGCCGTTGATTGAGCAAATCGTGACATGCGCCAAGCCGCAATTGAGCGCTTTTCTTGACGCCAACATGGCGTGGAACTACCCTAAGTCGGACCTTGTGCACTGGGTCAAGGTGCTCAACCATTTCGACGGCCTCCTTGAGAAAATCATTGCCGAATACGGCTACGACCACGAAACCCCCAAGTTGCGCGAGATCGCGCCTGCCGACACGGCGCTTGTGGTGTCGTGCTTGCGTTTCTCCAAGCTTCTTGTTGAAAACTGCGTCAACCGCAGGCTTTACTCCAGCTCGGACCGCGTGTTCCACTTGATTGACATGCCGTGCATGGGCATCAAATTGGCGGCCTTGGAGCTCTGCGTCTCGCTTGGCGAGGGCTACAGTGCCACGGCTGACTACCCTCCCAAGAGCCTTCGCATGAAGATCCTTCACATTGCGCGAGCCTTTCCGCCGCCGGTTCCTGCTAGCTTCATCCAGAGCCGGATCGAGGCTGAGCGGCTGGCGCCCGTGCACAATGCCGGCAAAAAGGCCCACTCCGACCACTACAGCTTGGTGGATGCGCTTGACCACGAGAAGAAGTACCCTTCCCAGTGGAAGTCTTTGACTTTTGACTACTACGTTTCTGATGTGCCAGAAACGGCGCTTGGCAAGCTGGACGACAAGGCCGGGCTGGACGACAAGGCCAGGCTGGACGACAAGAAAGCCAAGCACGAGGGCCTCTACACCTTCCGCCTCGGCGAGGAGAGTATCAGAAAGCTATCCTTGGAGCAGATCTGCGATAAAGCCTCCGAGGCTCTTCCTGCTGCAGCCCTTGTGCCCTTCGCCTACCATGCTCTCAATGCCAAAGCCTTCAACACATGCTCGGACGATTCCATGCTTCTTAGAGCTAAACTCTTGAGGATGAAATGCTTGGCTATTGCCTATGTCTGCCTCACCTTCAACACCGACTTCACATCGTGTCAGCTTTTTGAAACTGAGCCCTATACCTTGAGTTTTCTCATGGACTTGATCTCGCCCGAATACTACCCCCTCATATCCAACGACATCTTCCACACTGCTCTGCGGACCCTTCGGGCTATAGCCATAAGACGAGTCTGGGGAAGCGAGCTCGTTCGCCATCTTGGTGGCAATGTCAACCACGGCTTGCTTTACCAGGTTCTTCGTTTCATCAATAAGAAAACCCGGAGCGACGAGAAAAACGACTTCCACGAAAGTTACCGCTTGTTCCTAGGCATTCTCTCCAACTTGGTGGATTCTCGCACTTTGGCGCCACGTCTCGTGGCCGGCGGATTGCTCACCGAATTGATGTCGTTCATGAACATTCACTCGCAGAACCGCTGGGTTTCAACGACGGCCGTCAGGGTGATTTCTCTCCTCCTCACGTCTTCCGTGGATTTGATTGGAAACTTTGCTGAAAACGACGGCTTCCGTCTCTTGATCGAATCTATCAACTATGAGATTGACTTTGCGCTCGAGAACCCCGGCTACGATGGCGGGGGTCCCAAGATTGGCGAAGTCTACCATACTATTTCGTTGAAGCAGGTGAGCTACATCAAAATCCTCCTCAAATTTGCCATCGGCCTCATCCAATCTGAAGCTGGAGACAGATTGCGAAAGCTTTTTGACTCGCCGATTCTCGCCAGCTTCATCAAAGTGGTTCAGAACCCCCTTGTTTTTGGTCCTGTGATTCTTAGTGAAACCATCGAGGCCATTTCTCAGATCATCCACAATGAGCCCACGGCCTATGCAATTTTGAAAGAAGCTGGCGTCATCAAATGCATTTTTGACAACTATGGGTCCTTGTTCCTCCCCAACAGCGAGCTCCTATTATCGTTGTTGGAGGTTTTGGGTGCCCTTGCTTTGAGTAAAGACGGCCTCGAGAACATTATCAGCTCAAAAGCCATACCCACGTTTTTCCAGTTGTTCTACAAAGGTGACTGTGCCATGGCCTTGATGTCAAGCTTCTTGACGTCTAATCTCAGTAGTTCCATGCGGACTTTGGGAAGGCACAACGCAGACTTGCGCCCTGTGATCCTTCATGAGATTGCGACTCTAGGCAGGCAATTCTCGGCATATTTGAGCGGCAAATTCATTCCTGGTGAGTTTCAGACCTCAGAAACGGGCTGCTTGTTTTCCGGTCCCAACGATCATCAAGATGCATTGGCCAAGGAGCTCCCTTCGTGGGAAAAGACGCCTGCTTCGTACTTGTACGATAATGTCCTCGTCTTCATTGCTTCGACGTTGGGACACAATGATGTCTGGCAGGGCGAGATCCGCTCCCAGGTAGATTTTGAAGCCTGGCTTGAATATCTACTTATTCCCGATTTGCCCCATGACTTTTTAGACAACAATGGTCTGAGAGACCTTGAAGTTGTCTTGCGACATTTGAATTATCCAGCTGGAATGGGCATTATGTTGGCCAAATTGCATGAAAAGTTGACCACGCCTAGAATTGCTGGACTTTTGCTGTATGAAGGCGATGTTCTGTACTTTGCAAGATTCGGCAGTGATCCATCAGAGGGAGCAGCGCTTTTATCGGAGTTATTCGTGATCCAAAACCTCCTACACTTCTCGGTGAATTTCTATCTCCACAGCTCAAACTCTTTTGCTCCAGGACCATGGGCAGAGTTTCTCGGTTCGCACATGGACATCATTGAGAAAATCACTAAGTTGACAGAGACCAGTTTCATGGAAGAGATTCTACTCCATGAATCATGTCCAAAAGACATCGCCAACGCCACCATGCCTAAAATCCGCTTTATTCAATGTGATGCTGTGATGAGAATTGGAGTTGCATCACAGGGGGAGGTTGCAGAAGAGGTTCTGCACGGAATCAAGTTCCAGAACACCCTCCACTTGCGCAGGTCTTTCGACCTAATCAGAGGCTATTCATACTACTTCATCGGCAGTATTACGCAAAGTTGCATGCTTCGGAAACAGGACCAATTGCCGGTTTCCGGCATGCAGACTTTCGTTTTGGCGACTCGGAAAATCGCCCTCTGGATTCAGCATCTTCTCAGTATCCCCAAGAGGTTGTCCCCTTATCAAGCTGCCACATTCAGATTGTTTGCAATTTACTTGATCAAGCGAGTTACCTCAGGTAGCCCGATTGGAAAGTTTCCTTACACTTCTTTAGTGCTGAACTTCTTTCACACTACAGACGTTTACCAGCAAATCACGGACATTTCAATTGAGCTTTTCCAGCAAATGCCGGCGAAAGAAGTGCTCCGAGAAATAAAGGAATTCAAGGCCAAGCACGAGTCGAAAAAGTCCAAGATTATGCTCAACATTGACTATTCGCTGTCTCAGATAAACATTGAGTTTCTTGTTATTTCCATCCCATACCTTTCTAGCTTCATTGAGCCTGGAAACCTCACCAAGCTCCCGTTCACTTGGTCATACTACAACCGAGAATACTGCAGCAAAGAAGCGCTCATTCTTGACGGTATTCGTTGCGAGGCAGCTTTGCAGTGTTTGAAATTGCTTATGGGTACTATTGGATCGGAGTCGAGACTTATGGAAATTGATGATTATTCCAGCATCTCCGAAATGCCCACTTCCATTCCTGATCATTTGATTGCCTTGATTTTCAAGGTATGGGCGTGTGAACCATTCAACGAGTTTTACCCTTTGGATGAGGATAGAATGGCGTATCCCACGGATTCCATGAACTTTTTAAGGACCACTTTAAACATCGACGACGATGCATGCAAGAAGTTCCTCTCATTTGTCAAAAGCATCAGAAATGTTCACGATATTTCCGATGAGTCGTTGGAGAGTGCAAACAAGGGCTGGTCTAAGTACAAAGAGATTATTTCGGCCATTGATCTTGGAGATTCTTTCATCTACGAACCCATCAAGACGCAATCGGGAGACTTATTGAAAAAGGGCAGAAATGATGAGATGCCCCTGCTCTATAAGACACTCATCCAGTTGGCGGTTTCGGCGCCTGGTGATCCACTGGCTGATAGCTCTTTGAGCGATGCATTCAGCATCGTGCCAAGCAAAGATAATCTATTGGTGGATATAGTCGCTAGAGCAAAAATGTTGTCTAAGAATAAGAGCGACGCCAATCTTGCTCTGCTCAGCCGATTAACAAAGACACTCAACGAGTTATTCTTTCACGCATTTGACGATGATTCCACAGACGTCCACAAGAACCAATACTTCGAATTCGTGGACTTATTGTTGGAAGACTTCCTGTCGTCCGGGTCGACCGTTGACCTGGACTACTTTGCTGATGGGCTCACGCTCTTATTCCCAGTCTTTACCGCAGCAAACTCTCTTTCTGAAGACCACAAGTGGCTTCCTGAGATGTCAGAAGCTTCCGTATTGAAGCAGAGAATCGCAGATGCCATACTTCCGTTAGAGCCCAAACTGAATGCCCGGGTAGCCATTTCCATGTGCAAGCTCATGTACTTGCTAGCCAAAGAAGACGCTTTCGTGAGACAGGTGACTGAGTCACCGTTATTGAAGTCTATCTCAACGAAAATTATCAATTTCTACAAATCCAGCGATGAAAAGGCTCACAGGGACATTCACAATGGAGTCATTCTCGTCATCAGGACTTGTCACGAAAGCAAAGAAACGCTTGCGGATGTCATGTCCGCAGAGATCTCGAGGCAGTTCAAGAGGCACAATACGACTAAGTTCGACATACGCCACTTTCTCGATGAAGTGGGATATTTGGCATCTCGGGACACTGAAGTATTCCTCGAAGTTGCTTCCAAATTGATTCGCATCGACGATTACGACGGAAAGACAGTCCTGCCACTCAAGGTGTACTTGCTTGAAGACCTGCAGTCAAGCCCTTCTTCCAGTGACACCAACGACGTGGAAATGAAAGACGCTGGTCTGCAAGGGTACACTGTTGGTATTATCCACCATCTTCTTCGTGAGTTAATGAGGGTTGGCAAAAAGGATTGGTTGACGACACCCGTGGAGGAAGAGCCAAAGAAAAAGCTGGATGAAAGTGGCAAGAAGAAAAAGGAGGATGACCTGAGTTTCGAGCTCCTTATCAAAAACAAGAACTTCAGATACATCTGCTTTCTCTTGCAAAATATATGTGAGTTGGTGGGCTCCTATGGGCAGGCGAAATTGGAGTTTATCACATTTTCGAAAAAACATTCCATCAACGAAAGAAACAAGCCTCGCTTCACGAGTTTGAACTTTTTCATTCATCGGCTTCTTCCTGCACAACTGCTCGTTACACTGAAAGGTCTTGAGTTTCAAAGAAGAGAGGCCATTTCATCTCTCGCAAAACTTACCCTTTTGGCCTTGGTCTCCACCCCAGTATTGCGGAATGATGAGGTACCCGACTGCAGCAAGGAGAATCCTGACACGGCCATTGTCCGGAAGCTTGTTATGGATAACCTTTCGAGAATTTTGCGGGACACCGTCTCCGATACATCATGCAGGGCTAAGTCTTACTCGAAGATATTCGATACGCTTGACTTGTGCTACTGCTTCTTCTCGTCCAAGTTTAGAGAGCTATGCTACCCGCTTTTGAGTCGGAATGCCACGAAATCGGACCTTTTTTACCTCTCGTCGGCTATGATTGATGCTCATTTACCCAATCAAATCACCAGCATCTTGTCTAGCCTTGATTTGAACTTCCCTAAGGTGAACAAGGTGCTCAATGTCGGGCTCAAAACAATATCTAATTTGGCAAAACTCAAGGTTGCTCACGCTGATCTCTTCGAGTCTCCTCTGACTGATAAAGAGGACGACGATATCGAAGATATCGAAGACAAAGACGAAACTCCCGATTTGTTCCGAAACTCTGCGTTGGGGATGTACGACAATGATCTCGATAGCGAGGAAGAAGAGTTCTACCAGGACCAGCCACTACATGTTGTGTTATCAGAGTCAGATGATATGTCCGAAGATGATTCTGAAGACAGTAGTGACGATAGTCACTCTGATATAGAGTTGGAAGAGGACGACATGGAGGAAGATGAAGAGGACGGGGAAAGTATCGAAGCGCATGGCCTCCGTGGCTATGATACGGAAGACAGCGAACAGGATATTGAAATCATTGAGGACCTCGATCTTGATTCCCACAGTAATGTGGACACGGAAGAAGAGGAATTCAATGGCTTTGGCAGCGAATACGAAGACGGATATGAGTATGAGGATGAAGACGGATCCGAGGACGAAGTGTACGATGAGGTTGAATTGGGCGGTTGGCTCGAGGCATTTGCTGATACAGACGACAACGGCAACCGCGGGTCGACGAGATTCAGTGCATTTAACAACGATGATGACGACGAGGATGAAAGAGAAGAGGAGGATCGTGATACCCACGATGATGTTAACTTGGAGTCGGGGTCTGATTACGACGACGAAGGGAACCTCGTGTACGAAATCTCGCCGGCAAATGACCGCTTGCAGATCCTCAACCCTCTTCGCTCTGTGGGGTCTACGTTCACGATCCGAAACGGGTCTGTTTTCCCACAAATCGACGCAGCGTTCCAAGCGATTTTGAACGACGATTTTCCTTCGTCGTCAACCTCCGGCTATATCCTCATCAGCTCAACGACAGAGCGTTGGATTAAAGCTTACAGGGATTTTGACAATGCAGCTGGCGGCAAGATGGGTGATTTGATTCGCCCCAGGTTAGTGGATTTGATTGCAGAAGACAGTATCGCCATATACGAGAAAAAGGCCGAGGAGAAGGAAAAGGCCCGGCAGCAAAAAGAAGAGAAGATGCGCAAAAAGAGGGAAGAGCTTTTAGCTCTAGCAGAAGAATCGAAAAAAGAGGCCCAAGAAGAAGCAGAAGCCGAAGAGGATTCAGAGCCTCAAGAGCCCATCATGCTTTGGATTGGAGGCCAGGAAGTCGACATCAGCGGAACTGGTATTGATCCGGAGTTTTTGAGAGCGCTCCCCGAGGATATTCGGGAGGAAGTATTCACCCAGCACGTCAGAGAAAGACGTGCCAATGCCAACCAAACAGGCGGTGAAGTCCGCGAAATTGACTCTGATTTCTTGGAGGCTCTCCCCGAGCAGATACGTGACGATATACTTCAACAAGAGTCGTTAGCTCGTCGGCTCTATGATTTCGATGACGAGGAAGAAGCAGACTCTCTGGGCGAAGAGTCCGAACCCTTGCCCAACATGGAGGTTCCAAAGGAAGAGAAGGAAGAAGAGAAGCCTCGCAAGAAGACAAAAACGTTTGCAGTGCCACTCCTCGATCGTGCAGGCGTGGCAAGCGTGGTGAAACTCTTGTTTCTCCCATGTGCTATAAACCAGAGAGAGCACATCTACAAGGCACTCGCACAAATATGCAACAACAAGCAGAACCGTACAGATGTGCTTAGTATGCTTCTTGCTGTGTTATATGACGGATTGCTGAGCCAGAAGTCTTTGGAGAAGATGTTTGCACAAGTGTCATCGAAGGCCGGAAAGGAGACGAAGAATACGAGGTCCTTCCCGTCGAGTGCAACACCCATCATTTGCGGAGTGCAGATGATCGAGGCGGTTCTCTATTTGTTGGAGAAAAACGCTGCCGTCAGGCTATACTTCTTGACGGAGCACGAGAACGTGTTCCTCACGAAGAAAAACGGCAAGAAGTTCAAGCTCAAGAAGTCCTCTATGGAGGAAAAATACCCGATCAATCTTTTGATCAAGCTCTTGGAAAACGGCTTGCTAAGCAAGGAACACTACTTCATTGATCTCCTTGCCAACGCTATGCACTTTGCCACCCGGCCGTTGTTGGCACTTAGGGAATCCAAGCCAACGCCTCCAAGCTTCCACACCAAGTTTATCCTGGATGCCAACTTGAAGTTGCTCACAAAGATCCTCGCCTCAAACGAGTGTGTCAACTACACATTCCGGAACACCATCAGTGCCATGCACCACTTGTCGCTTTTGAGCAACTCGCAGGCGGTCTTCTCGTTGGAGCTCTCCGAAAAAGCCAGTAAGCTTGGCGAAGTGGTTATTCATGATTTGAAGCAGTTGCAGAAGGAGCTCACCACCACGCAAAAGGAGGATGTTGACGTCTATGACAGCAAGATTATCAGCAAGTTGACGGCGCCGAGCTCCGATCAGGCCAAACTTCTCCGGATTTTGACGGCTCTCAACTACATGTACGAGTCGAGCAAGTCCAAAGACTCGAAAGACGATGAGCACGACAAGTTGACGAAGTTGTACCGCCATCTCGATTTGGGCAAACTATGGAAGGCGCTCAGTGGATGTTTGAGGGTGCTAGAAGAGAACTCGAGCATGTCCCACATTGCAACGGCCTTGTTGCCCTTGATCGAGTCGCTCATGATTGTGTGCAAGCACAGCAAAGTGAAGGAGCTCAAGGACGTGCAAAAGTACGAGGTGAAGAAAATCGACTTTGAAAAAGAGCCCCTTCAGGACCTCTTCTTCGCGTTCATCGATGAGCACAAGAAGATCTTGAACCAGATGGTGCGGTCCAACCCCAATCTCATGAGTGGACCTTTCAGCATGTTGGTCCGCAACCCCAAAGTGTTGGAGTTTGACAATAAGCGAAACTACTTCAACGGGCAGTTGCACAGCGAAGGCGAAAGCCGCAACAAGCTCGGTATCTCCATTCGGAGGGAGCAGGTGTTCTTGGACTCGTACCGGTCGCTATTCTTCAAGTCCACAGGGGAATTCCGGAGTGCTAAGTTGGAAATCAACTTCAAGGGCGAGGCCGGAATCGACGCTGGCGGAGTCACCCGAGAATGGTATCAGGTGCTCTCTCGGCAGATGTTCAACCCCGACTACGCCCTCTTCACGCCCGTGGCCAGTGATGAAAACACATACCATCCGAACCGAACGTCATACATCAACCCGGAGCATTTGTCGTTTTTCAAGTTCATCGGAAGAATCATTGGTAAGGCCATATACGACGACTGCTTCTTGGATTGCCACTTCAGCCGTGCGGTCTACAAGGAAATCTTGAACCAGGCGGTTTCGCTCAAGGACATGGAGAACTTGGACCTAGAGTACGCCAAGTCATTGATGTGGATGTTGGAAAACGACATTACGGACATCATCACCGAAGACTTTTCCGTGGAGACAGATGACTATGGAGAGCACAAGGTGATTGACCTCGTGAGGAACGGGCGCAACATCCCCGTGACCGAGGCAAACAAGCAGGAGTACATCCGGTTGGTTGTGGAGTACCGGTTGAAGACATCGGTGAAGGAGCAGATGAGCAACTTCATTGCAGGGTTCCACGAGATCATCCCCAAGGATTTGGTCAGCATCTTCGACGAGCAGGAGCTAGAATTGTTGATCAGTGGGCTCCCCGACATCAATGTTCTGGACTGGCAGAGCAACTGCACGTACAACAACTACTCTGCGTCTTCGGAGCAGATCCAGTGGTTTTGGCGGGCGGTGAAGTCCTTCGACAATGAGGAACGCGCCCGGCTCCTCCAGTTCTCCACCGGCACGCTGAAGGTGCCTTTGAACGGGTTCAAGGACCTTCGGGGCGCCAACGGCGTGTGCAAATTCAGCATCCACCGAGACTATGGAGCCAAGGACAGATTGCCGTCGTCGCACACGTGCTTCAACCAAATCGATTTGCCGGTGTACGAGTCGTACGAGACGCTCCGGGGATCTCTTCTTTTGGCCATTTCCGAGGGGCACGAGGGTTTTCAGTTGGCATAACTGCAGGCCTGGGATGTCAGGGAATTTGAACGCAGAACCAGGCGACGAATCCTGAACGCAGAACCAGGCGACGAATCCTGAACGCAGAACCAGGCGACGAATCCTGAACGCAGAGCCAGGCGACGAATCCTGAACGCAGAACCAGGCGACGAAATCCTGAAAGCCATGGCTTCTACAGACGCTTCCACAATGTTGCATTACCTGCAAGTCTTTCTAGAGAGTTCGCTGGCCCACTGCTCCAATTCTTCGGAGGTCTTCATTTGACTGATGGCAGCATAATTACCCTCATTGGTCTTCTCCACCGCATCGTTGTACATGCCACACTCGGCGATGAACTCCCGTGGACGCATGGTTATCCGGCCCTTCTTCTTGAAGACGTACTTGGTGATGGCCACCGCACAAAGCGAGCCGTCGGTCAACTCAAACTTCAGGTACACGTATAGCCATTTGTCGTCCCACGCATACACACTGGACGTGACGGAGTACCGCTGAAACACCTTGATCTCCTTTTTGAAGGTACACTGGATGGTGCCCACGGGGATATAAGGGCAATTGAGGAGCGACTTGCGGCGAAACTCGCCGGTTTCGTTTTCCCAATACTTGATGAAGAGCGCCTGGAAGATCTGGCAGATGAAGTGCGTCCGTGCAATGTCCAAATCCACCAAATAAGTCAGGTTCGACTTGTGTAAGTACATGTCAATCTCAAGCGGG
The DNA here is from genome assembly GCA_002370515.1 of Metschnikowia proteae. Classification (NCBI taxonomy): domain Eukaryota; kingdom Fungi; phylum Ascomycota; class Pichiomycetes; order Serinales; family Metschnikowiaceae; genus Metschnikowia; species Metschnikowia proteae. The sequence continues at coordinate 284,154 of NKYY01000004.1, read as the reverse complement.
GACGCGTACGAGTGGTAGGCGACGGGACGGAACACATCGTCGGGCTTTTCGCCGAATCCATAGGTGTTCTTGCCTGTTTTTAGGTACTGTTGTTTGCGGAGCACAAGATGCCGGAACACGAGCGAGTAGAAACGCAAGACGTAGGCAAGCGGGAGCGTCTTGTACGTGGAGGCGAGCAAAAGCGCCACTGCTGCTTTGACGAAGCCCTTCATGGGGTTGGAGTTGCTGTGGTGGGGGCCGAGTACTACGCGTCGCACCCGTGCACCGGCGGTGGTCACGTGCGGGTCACGTGCAGGCAGTTCTGCCTCTACTGGCACGTCAAGGGCTTCTTCAATCAACAGCTTTTCAATCAACAGCTTTTCAATCAACAGCTTTTCAATCAACAGCTTTTCAATCAACAGCTTCTTGGCTATCCTCCTCTGCTGTTCCGTGTCAATTAAATCTATAAATCCGGTGCAGGCCTATTCGATGGCCTGGCACTCGTGTGTCTCAATGTGCAGGGTGATCCAGTCATCCACCGATTTAAACTCCTTGCAGCAGAGCTTGCATGTGCCCGGGATCTTGCTGCGGTTGCTCTTCTTGGTACCCTCTGGGTACTGGAAGTGAATCGCCTTCAAGTGGTTTTTGTAGGTATCGCAGCGTGAGAAGATCCCCAGCGTGTGGCTGCACTTATCGGACTTGCCAGTTTTGAAAGGGCACTTGAACTGGCCCTGGTCCGTGCCCATCTCTTTCCAGTGGCACTTGAAGTGGCGGAAGAGGTCGTTGGGACGCGCAAAGCCTCGCTGGCACACCTTGCAAACATGCGGCCGGGCTGTGGGGTTCAAGTGTGTGGAGCGGTGCGTGGCCAAGTTGGAGAAGTGCTGCAAACACTGTGGACACTGGCGCTTTTTCCGCTTTTTCAGCGGCTCGGACGACTCGTGCTCCGCACATTCGCTGTGGCACTTGGGAGATGCGCCGCTCTCCTCTGACGACGACTGCGGCTCTTCGCTAGGAGCACGCAGGTCAGCGTTGGCGGGCTTGCAAGCGGGGGTCTCGCCCAATGCCGGGATGTGGCAAGCAGCGGTTGTTGGCAAGAACAGGCGGGCCGCAGAGCCGGCGGGCTCGTCGGACGCCGAGTCCGAGAGCGACGACTTGGACGAGTACGACGCGGGGTACGCGTTGGTCACGTAAGCGGCGCCGCCGGGGAAGACGAGCGTCCCCATTCTGGTTTGGTTTGGGTTGCTGAAAGGATCGGGCGGGGCGCTGTACGCGCCGCCTAGCGCCACATGGCCAGACCCCACCACGGCGGACTTGCCGGCCGTGAAGATGTCGGGTTTCATGTGCGCCACGCTTGAGTGCAACACGCTGGGCAACGTGCGTGTGGACTCCATGTTAGGGGGGGTTCGTACCGAATCATGAGGACGGTAATGTGTAGGGTATGAGTTGTAGTAATGTTCTTGTTGCGCATTTGGTTGCGGTAGAGCAAAGTCCAACGCAAGCGAGTTCAACGGGGGAAGGCGGCACTCGACTTTGTAACCCATGGTGTGGAAGAGGCAGGAAGTGGTATGAGCTGTTGGGAGCTCGACTGATCTGGGATGGAGCTCGACTAATCTGTGCTGGAGCTCGACTGGGATGGAGCTCGACTAATCTGTGCTGGAGCTCGACTGGAATGGAGCTCGACTGGAATGGAGCTCGACTGGAATGGAGCTCGACTGGAATGGAGCTCGACTGGAATGGAGCTCGACTGATCTTTATCTGTGATCAGCGAACTTTGAAACAGGAAAAACGCTAACGTCAGAAACCTCGAATGTCAGACGTGAAATCGTTTGCAAGAAAATCAAGAAGTGAAGTCACGGTGGGTGGTAAAAAACACGCAGCGTGTGTGGGCAGGCAGACGCTATATAAGAACCGGCCGGTTAGAAGTATTCCCGATTCTTCCGCTGCAAAGTAATAAAACCTCGCGGACGGCTGAAAAACCTGCCAAGAGTGCAGCCTTGCAGGTTTGATGCAGGCTGCGGCTCGGAATCCGCATCCACTTGTGCGAGATTCCCGTCGAGGGATTTGCCGCTGGTTTCGGTTGCTGGCGGTCTGGCGGCGGACCGTGGATACTGGCCGGCGTTCCACGTGTGCCGGTGGTTTTTTGCACGCAGCCGCCAAGCAAAACTTTCAGACCAGTACGGGCGTGCACTGATGCCGAGACGCCTCAGGCGGCCAGCGCGCTTCCCGAAGCCCATGTCAATGTAGCGGCCAGCGTTCCGCGCCAGCCGCTTCGGCTTCGGTAAAGTGCCGAGAGGGCCTGCAGAACGCGCGCGGCCTGGCTGCAGGCCGTGCATGCGCCGGTGTCAGATTTTAGTCATCAGCTGCGCATACCCGGAATTGCGAGCCGCTTGAAGGAACAAAGGCGGGTTTTGAGCGAGCCGTGGCCTGCAGAAGATTGGCCGTTTCTGATGCCGCCCCAAGCTCTGCCGCTCCTGCACCGTGTTTCCAGGGAGCCGGACTTCCGCTTATGGATAGGGGTACGGCTCGAACGCGCGCTGCTGCTGCTTTGGGTGTTTTCCCCGAGCTGGCGGCCGCACTCCCACATCGGTAAAGGGGGGACCTCAGCCTACACCGCGAGCGGCCCGCGGGTATGGACTTCTTCCCCTTGAGATCCCCGATTGGTGTGCTGGATATTTGTGGTCCGATATTTCTTGTGGTGTTGTCTGATCCGCCACTACCCTTGCTGCCTGATTTGGGGCATAAGCGGGGCAGAACGGGCGGCACGGGGTTGGTTGAGTGGCGACACGGCGTGAGGTCTAGGGGCGCCAAGGGGCGAAACGGTTGTCAATCTCATGCTCCAGTTTGGGGCCGCCCGCTGTTTTGGGTTTGCCTCTGGGCTGCCGCTGTTTTGGCTTTGCCACTAGTTCTGGGCTGCCGCTGTTTTGGCATTTGCCTTTGGTTTTAACTTTTGCCCCGTTTCGGCTTTTGGCTACCTCCGTTTTAGCTTTTGCCCCGTTTTTGCCCCCATTTTAGCTTTTGCCCCGTTTTTGCCCCGTTTCGGCTTTTGCCCCGTTTAGCTTTTGCCCCTATCTCCTTCCTCTCGGTGTTAGCGTTGCTTGCTGCAGACGCTTGGCAGCGCGAAGCTGCTGTTTGGCATAGTGCGGCTTTATTTGTGGCGTGGGCGGTCCGCGGAACGGCACTTGAGCTGTGCGTTGCCGATCAAAGAACACGCGCGACGTGGGGGAGAGCCGCGTGCGGAGGCTGGATCCGCATGAGCCGCGCCGCCTCCCTGGCTGCACCCCACATAAGCACCTCGCTTTGTCTGCTTGTCTTTCAGTTTATCTTGTCTGCTTTCTTCTTGGCTTACCTTGTTCGATTGGCTTACCTTGTTCGATTGGCTTACCTGTTCGATTGGCTTTTTCTTGGGTGGCCTTGTCAAGGTTTTATGGCGCTACTTGCTCGTTGGCAAGCCTACAGGAAATCCATTATGGCATAATTCTATTCAGCGGTCTCCATAATCATGGCTGGGTCAACGAGGAGCCCTGCATTGCGACTATCTTATCATGGCTGGGTCAACGAGGAGCCCTGCATTGCGACTATCTTATTATGTCGGCAGGGCTCAAGCAAACGTTCTCCCGGTCCCTAAGCCTTTCTGGAACGAGCCTTGCTCGCAGCAGCGTCCGCACCGGAAGCCTTAGCTGCAGGCGCAGCATCCGCGGTCTTCTTGGCCTTCTTGCCGGCGCTCTTGTACACTCTGATGTAAAAGGAGATGAACAACAACAAGTAGCTGGTCAAGATCAAGTACCCGTAAAAGGCCGCCAACTCAGAGCCGTAACAGTCGCCAATGTGTGGCAACGCCTTGAAGTACCGGAATGCATAATGCGTGTACGTGGCAAAGTACACGAACCCCAAGTCCAACACGAACTGGATGATCTGGAACCGCGTCACCCATTCCTTCCACCACACGCGGATGCCACGGGCGCTCAAGAAGTAGTACCAGTACATGACCACGTGCACGGCGAGGTTCAATGTGATTGGCACCCACTCCACGGACGTCGACCCCACCAACTGGGTGTAGCACAAGAGAGCGGTGGCGCCGTGGTGGTACACGTGCAAGAACAACAACTTCTTCTTCTTCAACACCAAAAACACCGTGTCAATCAACTCCCAGTACTTGGTCAAGTAGTTCAAGTAGTACAATGTCACCAACTTTGGGGCAAACGCCTGCTCGCTGCAGATGGCGTAGAAAATGCCGTGGTTGACCAAAATCGGCATCAACTGCTCGATGGTCAAGAGCAAAAGCGACAACGACGCAATGGTCAAGCCCAAGTTGTGCACCTGGAACAAGAAGTTCAACTTCAACGCAGGAACGCCCAATTTGCTGCTGAGAAAACGGCCTCCGAATATCACAGTGTAGTAAACGGCAATGATGCCAATGGCCTGCCAGCCGTTGGCCAAGAATGTCTTGTTGTAGACGAACTGGAAGTCCTCGGCTGGGTACCCCACGACCTTCTCGAAAACGGCCGAAAAAAGCGGCCAGAGGTACAACCCAAACGGCCGCTCGACAGATGGCATGCCGTACTGCACGAGCGGCTCCTGCGAGAAGATGTGCTGCAAATCAGGCATTGTTGGCGGAAAAGAATGGAGAGGGAGAAGTTTTCGCGTCGCGGTTGTTAGCAACGGGTCTGGTGCTTGAGCCGCGGCCCCTCTGCACCCGTACCTCCCATCTTCTGGTCTGCCGGAGGCCTACGGAAACCGCCGGCTCCGGGGCTCGTCGTAAAAGACTCACGGGTCAAAGTTCGTATGTACTGCTAGCCGTCCGCGCTTCTTCGCCGGCTAGCTTTTTGATTTGGGCTTGAGGTTCAAGAAATCGATCGACACAATGATGTCGTAGCCGTTCTCCTCGCACGCATACAACGCCTCGTGCTCGTTGGAGTGCAAGAACCGGATGTTCTCGCCGACCAATGCCCGGATGAGGCTGGTGGTCTCGAGGTCTCGGATCTCAATGAACCCGGGATCAAACGCCAATAGGTATGGGTAGAATAATGCGATGTTCTGCGGCATTCCTTCCCAGAAGATGCCCCAGTCGTGCTTGGTTCTCCATCCATTCCCGTTGATGAAAAACGAGAACTCGCTGTAGCTCAACAAGAACTTCTTGTCGAGTCTGTGTATGGCCAATGGCTTGACGCTTTCTCTTTGCGTGGCGAAATCCAACGACGGGTCTGCTTCGTCCAAGATCGACTCCTTCTTTCCTGCTTCTAACGAAAGAATCTCGAAGCCCTTGGTGCACCCGATGCATAGTTTTGTCTTCAAGAATGAGATTGACACTGGGTCCGAGGTGAATGTGATTTCACGCACTTCTGGCTTGCGGTTCTTGTTCTTATTCTTGCTGTCAAATGGGTTGATTGGCTCAACGATGTTGATAGCCTTGGCGTTGCCGGATTTCACGGCACACATTAAGAGTTTTCCATCGCAAACACCCGTCTTGAAGAACGATATGTTGTTGAGGATCACTTTTCCGCTTCTTGTGTTTTTCACGTGATCCAAAGAGTCCGTGCACGACAAGTCGAATTCGTAGAATGTCTTGTCAGAAAGTACCAAAACCTTAGAATACTCGACCAAGACCTCTAACTGAGTAACATATGGTTTGCTTATCACCAATGTAGGGTCCGAGCAAATCTTCTCCAGAGATGTAACGCTGATAGACCGGACTGTGGATACCCACACTCCTGAGTCTGTTCCATATAAAAGTTTCTTTCCACCGTAGCAGGGCACTGCGCAATTAATTCTATTGTTCCCAATGAATCTTCTTGTCTCATACTTGCACAATGAGAAGACGTCATTCTTTTCAATAAGCTTCTTTTGCTGTGCTTGCACTTGCAGCAACACTTGGTTTTGATTGGTCAAGTCGTCTGCAAACAAAGAAACATGCGTGGCATTACTTCCAAGTCCCAAGAAGTTAAGCTGCAATTTTGGCTGGGACGACAACACTGGGTTGTATTGCGAGATCTCCACCTTATTTTTCAATCCAATATCCGAAACGATAGACCCGTTTTCTCTGTACGGAAGCAAAGTCTTAAATGTTGGGATTTCATAGCCACTGTTCATGAATAGTAGGGGCAAGTAGATTGGCCGTTCAAAGACTTTATGCACCTCCCTTTTGTTTTGTATCTTGTGCTTGACCAATAAAAGCGCATGCTCGAAAAGATAGAGGTCAATTTTTTCGTTATCCCGTTTCCGACTTAATGTCACTTGGTAAATAATGCGGTTGTTGTAGTTCAACTTAAAGTTGAAACGCTCCTCTAGAGTCTGTCTTCCAAGAAGCCTATGCAAAACCATGACTTTGTGACGGTCAGTGGCTTCACCAGTCTGGATATTGATTCGGGCCAAAACCTTCTCTAATTCCTCCTTGGTTTCTTGAAGCACCTTATAGTCAGGAGAATCTTCCTTAGTGTTTTTCAAGATCCCGCTAACCAATAACTGGTATCTAGCTGGTCTTTGAACACCCTTGATAAGAAACGACGAAAAGTCTTGCTTTCGGGATTCGGGTTTCTTTTCTATGGCCTCCAAAAATCTAGCGTATTTTATGTTCACCTGCTGTTGTCTTTCGTGCTCGAAACTGGCAAAAACTTTGTTTCCAGAGTACTTGATGAATGGTTCGAAACTTCCAACATACAGCAACAAAATATCACCGATGGTCTCTATCACGGGTTTCTGAGTCTGCTGACGTGCGGTCAACGCTTCACTAAGACTCTTGGCCAATCTCAATAACTCACTCACACCCCCGAAAACAGTTCTTATGAAAGCATCACGTTCTCTTTCGGGGATAATGTTGTTGGTGGGGTTTCTCAACGGCATGATGTAAAAGTCAGTCATGAATTCCAAATCCTTGACATAGTCTCTCTCGGTATAGATGAGCTCATAGATCAATTCTTGTCTCATTTTTTCATGCTTGTCCAACTTTTCAAGAACAGCGCTGTCGACAGTTTCGTGCCACAAGGTCTTTGAAGCCTCTGTATCATGCAAAGACAATCTCGATACTGCACGCTTCAAGCCGCCCCTGGGTTTCATATTAAGACGCGCCTGTTGCTCGAGACGACGAGGACAGGCAATCGAGTAGCACAACCTGTTGCGGTTGCATGTTGGAGAATAGCAGTCGGTCAAGATAGTGAAGACACCATTAACCCGAGACTGGTCGATGAAGTCCTTATCATTTCCCACTTTGTTGAGACTAGTGTAACTTCCAGGAAACCCATCTATTGGACTTCCCGGCATTGGGGGGAAACTTGATGAAGGGTAAGGTGCAGTCGAGGAAGTCTGGTTCTCAAGCAATGAAGCCCTGTTGGAGTTATTATTGCTTCCGTTCCCACTCATACCACCGTTATCATCAAAAAACTCCACATCGCTATAAACACGAGTAAAGTTGTAGATTTCGTTGGCCGAATCCCTCAAACGATGATTATAGGTAGCATCGTGGAAAAACTTTTGGGCATCTAAAGCCCTTCCCAATAGCAAAGCCAAGTTTCTGTCGTTTGTCCGGATGATATTGCAAATGAGGTCAATGGCGACTTTTCCCGTGAAAGAGTCGTGATACTCCAAGCCGTCCTTCATGTTGATCGTGAGTACCATTCCCTCTTTGAAAGCTTTCGCAACACGAGAGAGAATTGCCGGGTACACGATAGGCTTCCTCAGAGAATGCGAGGCCGGCTTTATTGTAGATATAGTGGACAGCGACAACGTACGCTCTTTTTGCAAAGTAGACGTACTAGAAAACTTCTTGGTAGAAAGAGACGAAAGCTTTCCCAAAGAGCTCAAAGATCTCGATTTGGACGAGAACGAAAAGGTGTGGCCTGAGCTGCCAGATGTTGAGCGTTGGTTTTGGGTATTGTTGTAATACACGGGCTGGTTCGACGACGTCATGGACTTTGTTCTATTCTCCTTGTTGTCCCGTTCCTTCTTGAGCTGCTGAGTCTGGAGGGTTTCAGCATTGTATATCGGCATTGACGGAGACGTCACCACGCGTCGATTCTCCAGAATGGGCAGAATGGGAGGTTTCCGCGACGCCGAGGACACGTCTCCAGAGGGAGGACCATACTGAGGAATGGACAGGAGCAGGCCCGTTTGATGGTAGTTCTGCTGAGGGGAATATTGACGAGGGTCGCCGAAAGGAAGTGGCCGGCTGTCCTGCGGATAGCCTTGACGAGGGGGCTGGGGGTGTTTTTGCGGCAGGTGGACGGGATGCAAGTTGGGCTGTTGCAGACCATGGGACAGGTTTTGAAGAGCAGGCGGATCCTTGCGGTTCTGCGGAGGAAAGCCGTTGTTGTAGGAGGGGATTGGATTGTGGTGAGCGGGCTGGCCCAGATAGCTTTGCGGCTGCGGAGCCTTGTAATAATTGTCGTTTCCATTGTTGGGGAGGCCCTGGTAGCGCAGCACCGGCTCGTGGGTCAACGACAGAGCCGACGAGCGATTGGCTTCCCCCTGAGGGTAGCCGTAGATATGGGACCCCCCAAAGGTGTCACGGCTACCATGAGCCAGCTGGGCGGCCGGATACGGCGCCTGCCCCAGGCCGCTGTAGGCTGCATTGATGTACGGAGTCGGCAGGCCAGCACGGGTGGAACCCGCCAGATTGTGCGAGTAAGGAGCGGCGTTTGCGCTGGGCGAAGCAGGATTATGGCCCGGGTTGGAACTCAACAATGCCAGCGGTATTAGGTGTTCAGGGAGGTTGAACGCCTCGTGGTGGTTGGGAGGATATGACATAGTCAAGCAGACCACGGATGCAGAGGGAGAGTTTCCGGAGCTAAGCCTTGACAGTAGAATGAACCGAACACGAGGCACCACGAGCAGCAGGGATGTACTGGTTTCTGCTTGGAAGCAACCGTCTGTGTGCACGTTCAATGGGAGCGGGCCGTGGAGATGAAGCCGGGAAGAAGGGTGGGGGTGGAAGAAAAGAATAGAGGCGGTGGTTGCGAGGGTGTGAGGGTGTAAGGGTGTCGGGGTGCAAGCAACGCAAAGACCGGTTGCGCACGGCAATACCCGACGACTACGGGAAGCGCCGGGCGGGGGTGTGCACACCGAGACGGCGGTGGGAAAGGCCTACATATTAGAGAGGGGCCGGGCCCGAAGCACCCCTGCTTTGCTGGCATGCTTCATGGGAACTGCATGGGTGGCGGGCGCGGCGAGCGCAGTGGGAGGCTGACTACCCGAGATCGACGCTGCGGGCGGTACACGACGCACACTCGTACACCCGACGCACCCGCGCCATGTGTTTGCATGGCATCCGTACACCAAACGCACATCAGTACACCAGACACACATCAGTACACCAAACGCACATCAGTACACCAAACGCACATCAGTACACCAAACCAAAAAAGCATACACATCCGCACCCGCCCTCCTCGACTCCACACCAATGCCTGCCTACCACTCCACATTCCTAGGCGACTCCGCCGCCGAGCGTATTGTTGGCAACATTGTCTTGTTGCCCATCCACACGTCCTACCGTGGCCCCTCTTACCCCCCAAACCAAGAGTACGATATCATTGAGGAGGTGCTCGATCTTTTCAGAGCAAACTCGTTCTTCAAGAACTTCGACATCAAAGGACCCGCCGATCGCTTGCTCATCTACGGCATATTGTTTGTCAGCGACTGCTTGTCCAAGTTGAACGCACGGGTTTCCTATAAAGACGCGGTCCGGGCGCTAAATAACTTGGCGCTCGACTCGTTTGCGTTGCCCGGCGACATTGGCTTTCCCATGAAGGCATTGTACCAGGCTCCGGGCTCCAAAAACGAGGCTGACTTGTTGCGCAGCTATTTGCAGCAATTCCGCCAGGAATTGGCCGACCGTTTGTTGAAGAAAGTCTATGCCGAAGACCAGACGGTGCCCAGTAAGTTCTGGTTGGCGTTCACGCGCAAGCGGTTCATGAACCGGAGTTTGTGAGCTGTCCGTGAAGCTGCGGTTTTATGTACGTGATCCATGTACGTGGTCCATTTACGTGGTCCATTTACGTGGTTTATTTACGTGGTCCATTTACGTGGTCCATTTACGTGGTCCATTTACGTGGTCCATCTACGTGGTCCATGACCTGAGGCCTGGATTAATTGTCATGACAGAAGTTGTTAGAGTTGACAGGTTGGACGGCTGAATACCACGACATTGACCAAGTGCACAGCCCCAACTGTTAGTATATGTATGGGACCAAGCATGCGACCTCCTTCTGGTATTGCAGGTACTGTGCCCCATACAACTTATTGACCAAGAACCACTCCTCGAAGCGGATGCGGCGGGAGAAGAAACGAAACAACACCAGCAAGCTGAGCGTGTGCAGCACCACCGTGCCCAAAAGAAGCTGCATGCCCACCACATAAACTAGAAAACCTAGGTAGCTCGGATGCCGGCACCACTTGTAGATTCCGCAAGTGACTAGGCCATTGGCATCCTTCCTTTCGGTCTCAATGTAGTGGGAAAACGACTCTCCACACTGGTACATTGCCATGGCGCGGATCAAGACGCCAGCGAGCGCCACCACCATTCCCGTCAGAGGAAGGCCCCAGGCGAAGCCCCAGCTGTGCAAAATAAGGTGCTCGGCAACACTGGCCAAGTGCACGGCTAACAAGTGCACCGAGCCGCGTGCACCATAGAGGAGAAACGAATGTGGCGTGAGTGTTCGGGGCAGGCAGTATTTAGTGAGGGAGTACTCGGAGGCATGGAACACGGCCCAGCACAAGAAATACTTGGCCAAAGGCCGGGGCCAGTGGCACGCCGAGAAGCTGCCGGTGGCCGCCAAGAGGAGCCATTGGGCGGCGGTTACGGGATCCATTAGAGGTGTTGGCGGTTGCATGCAGTATGGAGCTTTGAACCGAGACACCCCATTGCACATCCGTACATTCCACATCTGTACATCCCCATTCCATCAACTGCTACGTTTGGATCTTCCTGCATGCTGCTTCCCGAGGGGTGGGGCCGGGCCGGAAAGGCGAGTTCCGGGGTCTGTGTGCAGTTCCGACCTATTGACTCAGGTCGTTTGATCCTCCTCCACAAAAGAAAAATCGGGGCTTTGAAGCGCGGTGCGTCTCCGTGCCTACTGTCAGACGCCCAATATGCCGTGAAAAAGCCATCCCGGGCGTGTGTGGGCCGCTATGCCCTTTGCATGTCTGTTCACGTGACTTGCGAGTTCCGAGGGTCCCTGCACGTGACGCAGCAGAAGATGTTCCAAAAAGCTTTACCGGGACGAGTCGAACGTCCCGATTCTCCATTACAGTCTCGCGCCTTAACCAGCACTAGTTGGAACGATATATATTCCTCCGGGTCTTTTTAAAACTAGTAGTTGTATATTCGATACTCAAGGTATAAGATCCTTTCCCAGATTCTTGATCATTTCCAGATTCTTGATCCTTTCCAGATTCTTGATCCTTTCCAGATTCATTAGTGGAATCGTTCTTATATATGCCATCTTAGAGCATATTGAGGTGCGTATGGCTCATATCAGGTGAACCATAATAATTACAGTCCTGATTGGGATGTGAAACTTGGTCTGACGCACGGCGTGTTTCACATCATGTGTGTAGTGCACATCTGTTCTGGGGTATCCACATTAGCTCAATCCATAGTAGTAATATAGTAACTTTCGTTCCTAACAATTTCGTGTTACAAACAAGCCTCATGCTATTCTGAAGCTATGCTTTAGAGCTTTCTATTACACTCTGTATCAGCCAGTACGTGTATTACCTAGGCAGAGGGAACGCCCTCGCGGCCCCATCCTGGGGAAAGCTCCTTATATATTAGCCCTGTTACGGGATCCTGCACAAATCTTGTTTCAGATCTATCCCATATACCTTGCATCTCTGTATCCTTCCTAGATTCGTTCCTAACATCCTCCTCCGTTTCGACTAGGTCGTCCCGACCAGTCATGGACCAAAAGACTTTGGAATATCACCAGTTCTAACATTTGGTGTATGGTCCTACCCGGCACCACTCGGGGTTTGGGTCGGAGAGCTAAGCATTCGGGCTACCACCGTTGCCGCTAGGAGCTGGATGAATCCGAGGGGGCGGGGTTTGAGTCGGAGAGCTAGGTCTTCGCATCGAAGTATGCTGCGCTACCAAGTGTTAAGAGATAGGTGGGATCGATGAAGTGCACTGTATGTATTGCCTTTCGGGATATTAGGAACTGTCCTTCAAAGGAGGTTTGCCTCTTATATACTTGAGGAGAGTTCGGGTCGGACTCTCGGTCCGAGACGGTGTCCCTACACTGCGTCCTCAACCTAAACGGGACGTCGGAGACTAGATCTGGCTGCATGGTGGAACATAGCCTTAAAGGTTGTGTCTCCACTTGTACGTAATGTATTCGGAGGGCTTTGCAGGGTTGGTCAGAGTTCGAAACGGAACGAGCTCGTTTCTTAACAATGCCTTCAGGGTCCGATTTTAGGATCCAAGGGAATTTTGTATCACCAATATTAGTCTTAGCTCTTCATTATTATCTAATTCGTCAGATAAAATTACAACCAAACTTCTAAAAGGTTCGGCAAAAATTAAAATTGCTACATAGTGTTAACGTGATGAGATTTATCATTGATTAAGCTTTTTCAGCGTCAGATTATCTGTATTAAAAGATCAGGTGTACTTTTGTATTTGATATATTTAACAGGTAACCTTTCATATTTCTGTAATATCTGATGATTATATTATTATTATTACAGAGTTATTACTTTATCTGTCATTGCGATCAACTAATGTTTGCTTAATCATGTTTCATATTTCGGGAAAGCTATTTCAGGTGGAGGTCAATCCTACGACATTTACCTTTAATCTTTCAAGATATATTCTTATATTATATGTTCTTATATTATATGTTCTTATATTATATATTCTTATATTATATGTTCTTATATTATATATTCTTATATTATATATTCTTATATTATATATTCTTATATTTTATATATTATATATTCTTATACATTATATATTCTTATATATTCTTATATATTCTTATATATTATATATTCTTATCTTATATGTTCTTATATTATATATTCTTATATTATACATTCTTATATTATATATTCTTACATTATATATTCTTATATCATATATTCTTATATTATATATTCTTATATATTTGCGGCCTGCACACAGCGCAGGCTAAAACGCGCGCACCCGCCCATTCAAACGCCAATGCGCTTGCTGCCTCATGTGGTAGCGCTCAAGTCGTTCTTCTTGGGCGTGGCGTGGACGCTGGCGGCGGCCGTCGCCTGGTGCACGCGCAACGGCCCCGCGGCTGTGTGCAGGATCGCCGTCTACGTCTTGTTCGTCGCGCTGTTCCACTTCCTCGAGTTCCTCGTCACCGCCGTGTACAACACCGCAGAAACCGATGACGACTCCTTCATCTTGACCGACACGGACCTCCACGTGATCTACGCGGCTGCCGTGGCCGAGGCCGCGGTGCTGGGCTTCTTTTTCCCGCTTTACGCCGTGCTGTTTTGGGCCGGCTTGCTTCTCATGGTCGTGGGCCAGGCGGCTCGCACTATGGCCATGCGCACCGCTGGCGTCTCCTTCAACCACTACGTCCAGAAGGAGCATGCCGCCGGCCACGTGTTGGTCACCTCCGGCATATACCGCGTCTTACGCCACCCGTCTTACTTTGGGTTTTTCTGGTGGTTTGTGGGCACCCAGCTTCTTTTGCAGAATCCCTTGCTTCTTGTGTTTGGCTGCTACAAGCTCCACCGCTTTTTCCTGCGCAGAATCTACTACGAGGAGAACCTCTTGGTGTCTTTTTTTGGCAGCCAGTACTTGGCCTACAGGGCCCGCACTCCCGTGCGCATACCCTTCATCTCATCCACGCGTACTTAGGTCGCCTAACTCATCTTTGCTCATCTTTACTCATCTGTAACTCATTGACTCATCTGTAACTCATTGACTCATCTTTACTCATTGACTCATCTTTACTCATTTACTCATCTTTACTCATTTACTCATCTTTACTCATTCTGCTCTCTACTGTTGCTCTATCACTTGGCTTATAATTTACTTGGCTCCCATCCCGTTACCGTTGATGTTTCTGTACATCAACACTCCGTTGTCTCCGTCGACATACTGGCACCATCTGGCTGACTTCCACAACGACTGGAACATGTTCTCGTCGCTGTGGCGGTAGTGCTTGCCCATCACCTTCTTGATGGCCTCGCTGGCCTCGCGCGCGTTGTAGAAGGGAATCCGCGAGCAGTAGTGGTGTAACACGTGAGTCTCGATAATGTCGTGGAGCACGTGCTTTCCAATGAAACCAAACTCTCTATCAATGGTGGCGGCTGCGCCTCTAGCAAAGTTCCACTGGCTGGCCTCGTAGTGAGGCATCTCGGGGTCCGAGTGCTGCAAGAACGTGATGAACACCAACCAGTGGTTGACGCCAATGTATGGAAGGAACCAGTTCACAAACACGTTGAAAGCACCGTAGTTCTTGTACCATGTGTACAACACGAACATCTGCGTCAAGATTCCAATGTCCGACAACACAATGTACCAGTATTGGTTGGTCTCAAAGATAGCGGACTTGGGGTTAAAGTGGTTCATGGCCCAGCCCGACTCGGCCACCGGCTGACCCGTGACGTTGGTAAAAAGGTACATGATCCAGCCAAAACCTTGTTGCAAGATCAACGTGTACAACGAATAGATGGGCGAGTCGCTGGCAATCTCCTCAATGTGCGAGTGCAGTCTCAGCTTCACAAACTGCTCTTTGGTCTTGGGCACGAAAACCATGTCTCTGGTCATGTGTCCCGTGGCCTTGTGGTGCTTGCCGTGAGAAAACTTCCAGGAGAAGTAAGGCACCAACCAAAAGGAGTGCAACACCCAGCCAACGGTGTCGTTGACCAAGCGGGAGTCAGAGAAGGCCTGGTGACCACACTCATGGGCCAATACCCAGAGCCCGGTTCCAAGAAGACCCTGGGTGATGCAGTACACGGTCCAGGCAAGGAAGCGCAAGGGCGCAGAGGGCAACAACTGAATGTAGTTGTTGGCAATGTACCCAAACACCAGCATCCAGAACACGTCTCTGCCCACGTAGTACAAGGACTCCATGGTCCTTCTCTCGTAGCAGTGTGCAGGGATCACTGACAAGACATCCTTGATGGTGAAGTCTGGCGCCTCAAACGTGTTGCCGTAAGTGTCTGTGGCTGTGGCCTTTTCGTCGAAGGTGGTCACGTTACCAGTCTTCTTGATGGACCCCGAGGTGGCGGAGCCGGCGCCGGTGGTCGTGGACGATAACGAAGCGATCTGGGCCATTATGGGGGACTAGATTGGCGGGCGGAAAAAGCTTGGGCTGAGCAGAGACGGCGCGAGCTGAACCTTTATAGCGCGACCCAGAAAAAAAGAAAGCCCAAAGTTTGCATGCGCGCATAATTGGGCCCATAGTGCCTTCGCTGTGCGAAGCGGGACCTCAAAAAAGAAACGGCGCACTGGCCCCCACTATATGAAGTACGGGAGCACATTCGTTCCTTAGGGAGTGGATGAGAGCTGCCACGTATAAGGTCACAAAAGGAGCAGCGCGAGGGGTGGCGAGACTTGATACACTGGCGCATGCTGTAATACCGTTGTTGGAACTGAAAACTGCCAGAGAGGCTGCGATCCTCCTGCCAAGGCTGTCAAAAGGCTGCCACTGAAGGTGAGTGCTGCCCCTTAAATTTGAGTGCCATTTGCTGCCACTGAAGGTGAGTGCAATTTGCTGCCCCTGAAGGTGAGTACTATTTGCTGCCCCTGAAGGTGAGTACTATTTGCTGCCATAAGTGGCTATTGTATGCCATTGTGGAGGTGTACTGTTGCACTGCACGATGGTTGTTGAAAATACCTGATGCATCAGGTACTAGGGGAAGAGTCCCTTGTTCAGAAAAAGGGTTCAGAAGCACTGAGTTCCGGGAAAGCTTCCACGCGCATCTCCACCGAGGCACAAAGGCTGCGGCAATGACTGGCGGCCGGATTTGCAGAGTCGGGCGTGGGACGAGTTCCGGGGACTTTCGCAGCCGGTCGTGTACCCCGGCTGATCCTGACTGCAGCCAATTCCGGGGCTGGTGATTGGCGCGCGCTGAAAACCGCGCAGCGCCAGATGCTGCTCACGTGAAGGCACCGGGCGCCTTCGCGCAATGTGCTCGAGACGTCGGCCTGCGGCGCCCGATCTCCGTGCAAACAGTTCGCGGAGAGATGTACGGGTGTGAGTCCACGGGGCCCCCGCTTCAGATTCCGCTTTCGCCCGCGCCCGGGCCCGACGCGCGCAAGCTGGAAAAATTTACTCCACCGTTTCCCCCACACTCCCCCTTCTCCATAGCAGCTTCTAGATTTCGTGGATTCGATAGTCTTCCTGAGAACAATCGTGCCTTCATCGAGCTATACTAACGCGGCCGCATTTCCATCTCGTTCTCTACCTAACCTCCTACAATGGCTAACTTGTCTCCTAATACCATCGAGAAGAAGCCTATCAACTTCTCCAACATCTTGTTGGGCGCAGGCTTGAACATGGCCGAGGCAACTACCTTGGGCCAGCCGCTTGAGGTTGTCAAAACCACCATGGCTGCCAACAGAAACATCTCCATTCTCCAGGCGGGAAAATTGGTGTGGTCCCGTGGAGGCGTGCTTGGTTTCTACCAGGGTTTGATTCCATGGGCCTGGATTGAGGCCTCCACCAAAGGTGCAGTTTTGTTGTTTGTGTCTGCCGAAGCTGAGTTCCGGTTCCGCAAATTGGGTGCCAACAGTTTCCTTGCAGGAATGGGAGGCGGTGTCGCCGGAGGAGTGGCGCAGGCTTACCTCACCATGGGCTTCTGTACATGCATGAAGACGGTGGAGATCACACGGTCCAAACAGGCCGGTGTTCCCGGAGCTCCCCAGCAAACGTCTTTGCAAGTGTTTAGAGACATCTACCGTAAGGAGGGAATCCGCGGTATCAACAAGGGTGTGAACGCTGTGGCCATTAGACAAATGACCAATTGGGGATCACGTTTTGGATTGTCTCGTTTGGCAGAAGACGCCATCAAGAACTTGACGGGAAAGAAAAAGGAAGACAAGTTGTCAGCAGTTGAAAAGATTGCTGCTTCTTGTATCGGTGGTGGTTTGTCAGCATGGAACCAGCCCATTGAGGTTGTCCGTGTGGAGATGCAGTCCAAGACCAATGACCCTAACAGACCAAAGAACTTGGGAGTCCTCTCGACGGCCAAGTACATCTACTCTCTCAACGGCATCAAGGGATTGTACAGAGGGGTTGCGCCAAGAATCGGATTGGGAGTCTGGCAGACGGTGTTCATGGTTGCGTTTGGTGATATCTTCAAAAAGATGTTGAACGCCGACGGAGGCCATTAGCAGTATATTAGATTGTCATTAACAAGGTGGCCATTAACAGTATATTAGATTGTGGCCATTAACAAGTATATTAGTGGCCACAGGTATTTTAGTGGCCACAGGTATTTTAGTGGCCACAGGTATTTTAGTGCCACAGGTATTTTAGTGGCCACAGGTATTTTAGTGCCACAGGTATTTTAGTGGCCACAGGTATTCTAGTGGCCATCAATAGTATATTATTGACGTCTAATGGTTTCGCTGGATCCCCCACTTATCGTAGCAGTAGAGCCCGAATGCGGTAAGGAAGATGCCACAAGTCTGCGTGGGCGAGAAGTTGAAGGAGCTTTCCCAGACGAAAGCGCAGATGATCACCACTATGCGCTTCATGATGTTTGCAATGGAGTAGTCGATTGTGGAGATGGATCCCAAAAGGGAAAACGCTAGCAAGGACTGCATGAAGTGGGAGAAGCCGTTCAACGCTAGCAACGCCAAAAGCGGAAGCGAGAGGTGCGAGAGAGAGAGCTCGGCGTTGCGGCACTCGGACACCAAGTAAAACGGCAAGGTGAAGACGAAGCCTATGATGGAGCAGAACAACAATATGGTCAACTTGTCTAGTTTCTTCTCCAGGTCGTTTTTGAACGACGGAAGCGACTTCTCATGGCGCACCGGTTCGGTGTGCGTGAGTCTCTTTTTGGCAAAGATGTTTTGCGACACGAAAATGAGCATCGAGACAAACGCATACACGAGGCCGGCGACATAGGCGTCGTCCGGGTTGAGCACCTTGCCCAGCTTGGGCTTGTAGCACGTGAGCATGATCCCCCACATGAGCGGCACCAACGTGACGTAGGTGACTGTTTTGAAAGGCGTCTTGTACAAGAACCTGTAGATGAGCACCGTGGTGATGGGCGACAAGGCCTTGATGGTGTGCACCAAGGACACGGGGATGACGGACGTGGCCTTGTGGCTGGTGATGTGGCCTGCAAACTGGAAAATGCCCATGGGCAAAGTGGTCAGGATGACGAACGACGTCGGCGTGAGGAAGCGGCGGAGCGAGCCGCCCAAGGTATGCAGATCGGGAATGGAGCCCGAGGGGAAGCGGCGTGCGAACGCAGGGCACAGCGCCAAGAACACGAACAACGCCGAGCAGAAGAACGAGTTGAACACAAACTGAAACTGCGTGAGCGTGAGCGGGTACGAGAACTGCGACAAGACGGCCTTGGTGGAGTTGGCCGACACAATGGAAAAGCCGTACCATAGCGAGCAAAGCACCACCACCTCCACATTGATGCGCGGGACAAGCGTGCGGTACCAGCGAGAGGGAGCCACGGGCGGCGCCGGCGGGGCGTCCAAGCTGACGGTGGAGCTAGCATGCGACGCGAAGGAGAATATCTGGTGTTTTCCGCCTGGCGTTGGAGAGTTGGAGGTGGTGGGGGTGATGGGGAGAAACGCCGGCGGGTAGTGCACACGGGAAGCCTTGGGGTGGTTCAACCGCAGGATGTCTGTGGAGGAGAAGTTTGGGTTCATTTGCAGCGTGCGCTGGGGGTATTTGGGGATGTCCTCCATGGACGGGTTGACGCTTAGCATGGGGAGCAGGAGGGGGAGGGGAAACAGCGGAGATAGCGGAGATAGCGGAGATAGCGGAGACAGCGGAGACAGCGGAGGCAGCGGAGACAGCGGAGACAGCGGAGACAGCGGCGGAAATGGGAAACGAAGGTACAGGCGAGAACCACGGCGGCTTGGGGTGGAGCAGGCGCCTTGGCGGTGGAGAAGCTGCGCGGTGAAGAGACGAAGAACAAGTGCGGCGTGTGTGCAGGACGGCCGCCAAGGTTACGGTGAAGACAATGTATGGGATCGACGCAGTTTGAGGTTCCGAGAGAGCGCAGGGGATGAGGCATGGTTTTCCGGGTGTACTGGTGTGGTGTACTGGTGTGGTGTCTTGTGTGGTGTCTTGTGTGGTGTCTTGTGTGGTGTCTTGTGTACAAGTGTACCGGTGTCCTGGTGTGTCACTGTCTCGCCCTTCACTATGGCCCGCCGTGACGGCTCGGCGTGAATGCCCGGCCCATCGGCCTGATGTTTCATGGTGTAGGCGTGTTGGCTCAATGACCTGTCATGTCAGGGCGGTGAACTCGCCCATCCGGCCCAACACCAATGGCCGGACACGTGATCACGTCAACGCAAAGACTTTCAACCTGACAGAGAAATCCGGTTTGACTGGGCCATGGTGGTGGCTCATACACAAGAGCCTTCAGAAAGAAGATAGACAAATGATGTAAATGTAAGTAATGTAAATGTAAGTAAATGTAAGTAAATGTAAATGTATATAAATGTAAATGTAAGCAAATGTAAATATACACATATAGTATACAAAAGCTGCACTACATTTCTTTACTTCATCAAAACTGTAAATACTTCTTTATGAAACGGCGTCCGCTAGGACTTGGAGGGCACCGTGCAGGACGCTCTGCAGCACGTGGCCCGAAACAACCCGTTGGACGAGGCCAGCCCCGTGGATTCGAACCAGGCCACCCATTGTACCCGTATAAGGTTATGTTCCATCATGGGTCAGATCTATTAAAGAGTCTCCGACGTCCCGTTTAGTTAGGACGCCCAAATGGTGTGGTCCCTAAGGTGCCTAAGGCCCCTAAGTGTTTCAGAGACGCCCTCCCTGTTTCAGAGCTGCCTGTTTCAGAGCTGCCTGTTTCAGAGCTGCCTGTTTCAGAGCTGCCTGTTTCAGAGCTGCCTGTTTTAGAGCTGCCTATTCAGAGCTGCCTGTTTCAGACTGCCTGTTTCAGAGCTGCCTGTTTCAGACTGCCTGTTTCAGAGCTGCCTGTTTCAGACTGCCTGTTTCAGACTGCCTGTTTCAGAGCTGCCTATTCAGAGCTGCCTGTTTCAGACTGCCTGTTTCAGAGCTGCCTGTTTCAGACTGCCTGTTTCAGACTGCCTGTTTCAGAGCTGCCTGTTTCAGACTGCCTGTTTCAGAGCTGCCTATTCAGAGCTGCCTGTTTCAGAGCTGCCTATTCAGAGCTGACGCATATGCATGCGCACAGCGCACTTGGACTACTCAACTATATAAGAGATACGGCCGCCCTTAAAGGAGTTCCTACGAGTATTCCCAAGGCAATACATACAGGCACTTTGATAAAACTAGCCTTTCTCAGCACCGGAACTACACCCTCCATTTGCAATATACCATTATTCATCCTGCATCTTGCTCTAGTTAGATAAAGTGTATCCTAGAGAGTGAAATATAGAAAGATAGAATAATTGAACGTTCAAAATGACTGGTCATTTATAGGTAGACTTAATCCCAGGATAAACCTTAGACTAGATTCTTTGATATAGGTTCACGATATACAAGCCTCTCTTATTAACTATAGATTGTTATACGGGATTGGGGAACTCTGAAGTGATCTATCAGTTCTTGATTATAGGTGTGTCGCTGACCTGTAGCTGAATCAGTATCAGGCCATCTGACTAATCTTCTATTTGTATAATCTTTTGTTCTCCATAATATCATCCAGTCATTATTACCATCTAGGTCTATTGTTTGTATTGGCTATAGAATGAACGGATAATGTTTAAGATAAGGATAGATAAATGGAAATTACCGAGGTTATATCTAATGGTTGAAACACAGATAAAGTGATGGACATCTCTTGTGGATTCATTAAGATCAATGGAATACGCCATTGCTCCACGTAAATGATAACTGTAAATATAAGAATATAACTGTAAGTATATGAATATGGTTTTTATAGTGTAGAAGTATAAACTGTAATATATAACTGTAGATATATGAATATGATTGTATATAACTGCAAATATAAATATAAATGTATATCAAAGTAATTGTAGATAATTGTAAATGTATATAAATATAAATATTCGAATATGATTGTATATAAATATATATATATAGAATCGTATATAACTGTAAAGATACAAATATAAATACTTGAATATGATTGTATATAAATGTAAATGTATAATGTAATCTATAAATATAATTGTATATCAAAGTATTGTATATAACTATAGTAGTAGTTTAACGTTTTAGGTATCTTTAATTGGATACCCGTATCAGGATCTCTAAGATCAAACCATATTTCATAAAGGCTTTTTCATAGTTATCAATTTGAATTTATTAGCTAATGTTAAAGCGCAGGATTGTCTAAGTAATCAGAATACTCTATGCAGACGAGAGTAATTTCCTGCATAAGAAAAGCTATTTAACATACCATTAATAATGTAGTTATAGAAACTATTATACTATAACGGTCCTTTAGGATTAAATCCTTGAGTCCTGTAGCTATTACTGCACCTTTGCTATTAATTTGAACAAAGTTCTTATCTTTAAATTTTTTAATAATTTCATATATTGGAGTTGTTATATATAACTTAAGTGGTAAAATTCTATTGTATGGAATCCACTTACCGTTGGGACTTTGTAAACTCTCTTGTTTAGTAATCTAATATGGGCACCTAAAAAATAAAACCCATCTCTCAAATGAGTAATAATTGTCTTATCTTTATTAAGCTCAGCACTACAACGATCTCTCAATATTATTTCAATATTTGAACATATCTTAGTAGCGTCATTTTTAGATCCTATAATCAATATAACGAAATCATCAGCATATCTAACATAATGCAATCTTTTAAAATTAGTTGCTAATTTTAAGCTTGTCATATTCTTTGGATTTTATAGCACCTTCAAATTGAATCTTTAATTCATTAATGACATAATCGTCAAAATCATGTAGTACTATATTAGAAAGTATAGGACTTAAAGGACTACCTTGGGGTAAACCTATATTAGTTCTAACTCGTCTACCATTAGTAGGATCTATATATCCTGCTTTTAGTAATCTTTCAATATACTTAAGAAAATGTACATCTCTAACTCTTCTTTTTAAAATATTTATAATTAAATCATGTGGTATTCTATCAAAGAAATTTATAATATCACCTTGAAGAACTCAAGTGTGAGATCCACCACTCTTATAAAGAACCTAAGGCTGTCTTTATAGATCCTTTAGGTCTAAATCCATGGCTGACATTTAAAAACACAGGTTGGGAAATTGGAAATACCTGCGACATTTGAGATGTTAGAAAGAGGAAGTGATTGGGGGATTAGAAGAGTCCCCCAACCAATGTATTAAACAATTCATATTAAGGTGGATTTCGTGCCTAGCCATATTTACAATGGACGTTACGTTCTCCACAGACCCCCAACTCCCCTCACCCCAAATACTCCGTCTACTTCTAATGGTTTGCAGGCCCTCCAACCCCAGACCCCCGACACTGTTCTTCAGGTATTCGATGTATTTTTATGCGATCACATTCTGTTAATTCAACAGATTTTCTCTGCCCGATCCCGATTCACATGTTGCCGACCTGACCGCTCACTCTGGGCGTGCTATTCTCATGGTTCAGACACCCCATTCTCTGGCGTCATAACATTATCGTTATAAATAGCAGTTTCTTGCGACATTAGCACGGAGCAATTTAGGTTTGACCCAGAGAAACAGAGTTCATGGCATCCTACAATCTTACAAGAATGGAAAACAAAACAAAAACTAAGCCAAGAAGCAGAGCATAAACAAGAACGAAATAATATAAATAAAAGTAAAACAAAAGTAAAACAAAAGTAAAACAAAAGTAAACAAAAGGAAAACAAAAGTAAAACAAAAGTAAAACAAAAGTAAAACAAAAGTAAATAAGGTATTTACGTAGACTAATCATGCAATTAATAAGTGTTGCAGACTAAACTTGCAATCAATTATGTGTAGACTAATCATGCAATAATGCTGCTGAAGGTTAATTACCAATTCTTTATGATCAAAAGTGAGTTTTGGAATATGTGGAGCTTAGATAAATCATGCTATTGTAGAAATGCAATTTGTCCACTAGTTGTTCAAAAAAAGGCCAATATCTAAACCGGCGGCGAGTGCTAAGGAAACTGGAATCAAAATCATAAATTCAATTGATTGAAAATGCCGAAAAACCGATTTCAACAGTCAACCTTTCAAATAGTCATTGCAGCTTCCACCTGTGCCTAGGCTGTAGACACTGTGTCACGTGGACACCAGCCGCAGTGACTTGAAATGAAAGCAGTAGATCACTTATATAGTGAGCCATTAGGCCGTACCGTTTAACTTTTCACCCGAACATATATATTGAGGTATCCTAGACCTCGCTTTTACCCCCACCATTGAGTTGACTATTCCTGCAAGCCAACAATTTCACGTACTGTTTCACTCTCTTTTCAAAGTGCTTTTCATCTTCCATCACTGTACTTGTCTATCGGTCACTCGCCAATATGTAGCCTTAGATTACCACCCACTTTGAGCTGCATTCCCAACTCTTAGGAAGTGAATTTTATGGATTATCAAACGGGGCTATCACCCTCTGTGGCGCTTTTTCCAATAGACTCATTGAATGTCCAAATTCACTCCATCAAATTGCAACTCCGAAGATCTCGAATTTGAGCTTTTACCGCTTCACTCGCCGTCACTGAGCCCGGTGGGTTTCTTTCCTCCGCTTATTGATATGCTCAAGTTCAGCGGGTAATCTTAGAAGGATGAGGAACAAGTATTTAGTTGAGGACTAAGCCGATTGAAACCGAGAACTACTCCTCTCACCCCCTAGACTCAATGGCCTACCAATGAGTGCAAGGTGCGTTCAATGTTTCACGTCTGCAAGTCATTACGTATCCCAATATGCTGCGTTCTTCATCGATGCGAGAACCAAGAGATCCGTTGTTGAAAGTTTTGTGTTGAAGCATATTGAAGTCTGTTTATTGTTTTTCTCCCTGAAGTGTGATTTTGGTATTTTATTGGTCCTTCCGCAGCTTCACCTACGGAAACCTTGTTACGACTTCCTCTAAATGACCAAGTTTGCCCAGCTCCTCTCCAAAGGTTACCCCCAGAAATCCATCCGGAAGCCTCACTAAGCCATTCAATACTAAAACAATGAGTTTAATGCTAATTATAGTTTATGTACTAAAACTATAATATTATCTATGTGACAATAATAACTTATAATAATTAGATAAATAGCCGCAACATAAATATGTTGCATCGGTCAAAACAATTAAGCTTGTCTACTACTTTCTATTTCTCTTTCCTTGATTGTTATGAAACCTCTTCCCAACATTGTATATGTATTGAGCATCTTTACTGTCATTAGCATGATCTAAGTGCGAAAGTGATACCATTGAATTTGGAACACCTTTACAATACATTTTTTGTTTATTTCTGAGGTCACACCTATATCCATACATTTAGGCACATAGCATTTAGGCACATGGCATTTAGGCACATGGCATTTAGGCACATGGCATTTAGGCACATGACATTTAGCCACATGGCATTTAGCCACATGGCATTTTAGTTTCATTGTTTAAACTTCCTTCTATTGTGTCATCTAAGGATCCTAATTCTGTCACATTTAAACACGCTATTAGTGTCACTATATATCTATATTATATATTTTATTGTATAATCTATGATCCACTTATATAGATATCCGTTGTGTTGCGTAAACTGGTTTATTGTTTACACCACTATATTCATATCCATCTAAGTTATAAAATTCTGGAGATTCATTTTGTGTGTTGTGCCATAAATTTCCTTCCCATTTTCTTAATCTTCCAGCTATTCTCTTCTACAACGCATACTTCTATTGGTGTTGAACAAAGTTTCCATAACGATTTTCGCTCTCATTCTTGGCACGGTTTACATACACACCAGATGTTCATCTTTTAATTTATAAGAATACATGTATAATCTATTCTATGCCTTCTTGCATTCTATTTCGAATCCTTGGTCTGTAGCCATCATTAAATCGTGTGTATGATATGTTCCTGTGTATTACCAGCCCCATTTCAATCTACTTTTCGTCTCTTCTAGGTACAATCTAAGTGATGCCTGGTTTTGAATCTGATTGTGTGTTTTACTTTATATACTCCGTGTAATTCCCAATTAATTCATTTACATTTTGGTTTTCCGTAGCAATGCTTAACAATTTCATTGCGCTTGGGTATATTATATTTTCGTTGTGTATACCATTTTTAGCTATTACTCGCCATATACGGCTTCTTTTACAATTCATCAGTTGATGGTACATACATTCTATTTTTGGGGAATAAGGATTGCATTAGGTTCAGCTTAATTGAGATAGAGTGAATATATAGTTATTTTTAAATCTAAGTTTTCTTCTTAAAATCTAAATTTCAAGTAGTCGTATAGTATATAATCATATACAATTGTGATATATATTTATATACAAATATAGTAGTATAGTTATATAATCATATAAAAATGTAATTGTATATAAATATACTAGTAGAGTAATATAATTGTATATAAACATACTAGTATAGTAATATTGTATACAAACATACTAGTATAGTAATATTGTATATAAACATACTAGTATAGTAATATTGTATACAAATATACTTGTATAGTAATAAGATACAGATGAAACATACAATGAAGATTAATTTGTCAGTTAATTGACAATCGAGAGTCATTACTATGCATAGTTGAAACTCACACTCGCATTACTCGAAGCAACTCTCTATGGGCGTCCAGTCTCAGTCTTCAGCTGTTTCATATCTGTTTAGACTGTTTCAGACTGTTTCAGTCTGTTTCAGTCTGTTTCAGTCTGTTTTTTCTGTTTCATATCTTTTTAGACTGTTTCAGTCTGTTTCAGTCTGTTTCAGTCTGTTTTTTCTGTTTCATATCTTTTTAGACTGTTTCAGTCTGTTTCAGTCTGTTTCGTCTGTTTCAGTCTGTTTCAGTCTGTTTCAGTCTGTTTCGTCTGTTTCATATCTGTTTCAGTCTCTTTAGACTGTTTCAGACTGTTTCAGACTTAATCCAGTCTGTTTCAGACTTAATCCAGTATGTTTCAGTCTGTTTCAGACTTAATCCAGTCTGTTTCAGTCTGTTTCAGACCGTTTAGTCTGTTTAGTCTGCTTCATATCTGTTTCAGACTCAATCCAGTCAGTCTGTCTCTTCAGTCCTTGGACTATTGGATATCCGGCATACAGCGCGCTTCCTCCTGCACACCCGCACCTACTTCTCACCCGTCGCCTCCTCCAACAACTCCATGGATTCCCTCCTCTCGCTACTCGCGCGCCAGGCAACCGCCCGAGGCGCCCGGTACCTTCTCCGCAGGGCCGTCGAAGACGATGACGACATGCAGGACATCCCCCTCCCGGACCCCGACGACGACGCCGATCCCGTCACCGAGGAGATGTTCTCCTCGTGGGCGCTTTTCATCCTCTTCTGCCTCTTGTGTGCGGCGTTGTGGTCGTCGTATTACCTCCAGCAAAGGCGAATCAAAGCCGTCCATGAAACCGTGCTTTCCATCTTCTACGGCATGATTGTCGGCTTGATCATCCGCGCCGCCCCGGGCCACTACATCCAGGACGCTGTCAAGTTCAAGTCTGGCTACTTTTTCAATATCTTGTTGCCGCCGATCATCCTCAACTCGGGCTACGAGCTACATCAGGCCAACTTCTTCAGCAACATCGGCTCCATTCTCACCTTTGCCATTCCCGGCACCTTCATCTCGTCCTTGGTGCTCGGCACCATTCTATACGCGTGGACCGCTTTGGGCATCGACGGTGTCCACTTGGAGTTTGTGGATGCCTTGGCTGTGGGTGCCACGCTTCTGGCCACGGATCCCGTCACCATTCTTTCCATTTTCAACGCCTACAAGGTCGATCCAAAGTTGTACACCATCATTTTTGGCGAATCGCTCTTGAACGACGCCATCTCCATTGTCATGTTCGAAACCTGCCAGCAGTTCCACGGCAAGGACGTCAAGTTCACGTCTCTCTTCGAGGGTGTTGGCTTGTTCTTAATGACCTTCACCATCTCCACCATCATAGGTATCTCCGTGGGCATCTTGGTTGCTCTCATCTTGAAGCACTCGCACATCCGGCGCTATCCTCAGATTGAAACTTGCTTGGTCTTGCTCTTCGCCTACCAATCGTACTTTTTCTCCAATGGTATACACATGTCGGGCATTGTGTCTTTACTTTTCTGTGGCATCACCCTCAAGCACTACGCTTACTTCAACATGTCCCGCAGAACCCAGATTGCCACCAAGTACATCTTCCAGTTCTTGGCGCAGATGTCGGAGAATTTCATCTTCATCTACTTGGGGTTGTCGTTGTTCACTGAGGTGGAGTTGGTGTTCAAGCCGCTCCTCATTATCGTGACCTTCATCCTGATTTGTGTGGCCCGTTGGTGTGCCGTTTTCCCGCTCTCGCGGCTACTCAACTTCTTGTTTCGCACCAGGCTTGAACGTTTCAACACTACCTCGGCGATGTCTGGTGGCATCTCCTCGCATAGTATGCCGGAGGAGATCAGCCACTCGTACCAGATGATGATTTTCTGGGCTGGCTTGCGAGGTGCTGTCGGTGTTGCATTGGCTTTGGGCTTGCAGGGCGAGGCAAAGTCTACTTTGCTCGCCACGGTTTTGGTGGTGGTTGTTTTGACCGTCATCTTTTTCGGCGGCACGACTGCTTCGATGTTGGAGATTTTGGGAATCAAGGTCGGGTGCGTTCAGGAGGGCGACAACTCTGACGACGAGTTCGAAATTGAGGCTCCCAGACTACCCAATTCCGCCAGCAACGTCAACCTCATGAGCAACAGAAGATATAACTCCCCGTCAAATGTTTTCCGCGCGGCACAATCTGCAAAAGGCCCAGGCTACAGACCCGACGACTTGGACGGTTCTAGCTCCAAATTAGGCCGGACGCTGTACTCGCTCAACAACCTGCAGGCGGACCTTCACGATGAAGAGGAGTACACCGCTAGTGATGTGGATGACTTGGTGAGCGATCCCATGAACTACCCGTTGAGCGATGCGCCTACCGCCGCTTCTCACGGCGTGTTGGGGGCTTTCTTGAGCGCTGAAGAACATGCTAAGTGGTTCACGAGATTTGATGAACAGGTCTTGAAGCCAGTTCTTCTTGATTCCGCACCGGGGCATGCTGACCTCACCCATGATGAAGAAGCTAACTTCGGCAAGTGAGTAATTGGGAGAGCAACTACTAAGAACCTGCGGGTTTACATCGAAAAAAAATCAGAAACAGATTGTGTGTGTGTCAGGAACAAGCCTGATGCCAGACTACTTATTGCAAGTGTCAAAACGAGTCGCTACATCCCCCGGATTCTTCCTTCCAAGAGCAAAAGCCGATGTCGCTATATATCATTAAGCAAAGTCGCCAACGGGACCATGGATTTCACAAGGCGCTATGATTTCATTGAGGGCTAATTTAGTCAGTTGACTCAGCTCTTTCCTCGTCTTTCTAAATATACACACCAGCCTGGTGAGCGTTTTTGTCTGTGCTGGCAATGGAGGCCGCAACCACCCACTTTGCAAGCTTGAAAGCCCTTGGAGAAAGTTGCAAATCGCTGAGTTTGTAGTTGAACTTCACCGCAAGTTGGTAGTACTCTTTCACAGTCAAATCATGCATAAGCGCCACCAAGTGGTTTTTCGTCGAAGAGGCATAGACTGAAGCAGGCAAGAAATCCGTGTAGTTTGCGAATGCTCTGACAGGCTTTTCCAATAAATTAAGCACCTCGCTGAGGTAAGCGTTGGTGATGGTGTTGGATCTATCCTCCTCCACGGAATGCAACAAAAGCCCCGAAAGCGTGAGGACGGCGTTGCCGTAGTTGACGGGATTCAATACACGAGACTCAGTGTCTCGTTTCAACGTCGTTCTCCACAAGAAGCCGATTCTGGTGTCCAAAAGCTGGGCGTAATAAACGGCAAACTGGTTTCTTAAGTGGGACACATTTTTCGGCCATGCTGTATTGTTGCCTGAGAACCTCGACAAGCGTCTGTTCAAGGGCAAGAGGACTTGGTTGTCGAGGACTTGGGCCGCTTTTCGTAGCACGGCTTTGGCCTTGGAAAGAGGCACACTTTGTAGAGGATCGGCGACCTGGGCAAGCCTGGCCTGCTGGGGATTGTCGTACTGCTTGACGGGACTGGAAGTGGCGCTGATGGCGAGGTTTGTGGTGTCGTTGAGGCTCTCGTTGAACGAGTCAAACGTGTCCCTGGAGGCAGCATCGATTTTTGCGTTGGCGGAGTTTCCAAAGATGTACGCGCCCGAGTCTGCTTCGGGCGTGTTCACGTCAACGGTTCGCAAGGCAGACAAGTCAGAGGGCGAGCGGTAGTTCACACGTGACGAGGTGTTTTTGATGACCAACGAGCACTCGTCCAAGATGGACGGCCAGACGGAGCGAGCAATCGGCAACGACTTCGAGCCGTTGAAGATCTTGTTCCGGTAGGCACCGGCCTCGGGATCCGGCGAGGAGGCAATGTACGCCAACTCCTGGAAAGCAGACACGTTCAGCAACGACGACACGAAGTCCGAAGGACGCACGTCTCGCACGCCCGAAAGCAACGTGATCAACGGACTGGGCGACGCCAGCGAGATGGGCTTCAAGTGGTGCAAACAGCCCACCGTGGCATAGGTGTTGAAGGCGTGGTTGAAGAGCTCTAGCACGAACAACGCCATCCAGGAGTACCAGGCCATGCGCAAAAGAAAGCCAAGCTCCAAAAACGCCCACGAGGGCGAGGACTTGGTGTCCAAGTTGAAAAGCACCAACACGGGCCAGAGCAGCCTGTACACAGAGCGGTGGAGCAGGACGTAGACGAACGGCACGCCGCAAAAACAGGCGGCGCTCAAGGTCAACGACACCGCCAAGAGCCGCAACACCGGCGCAAACAAGTACTTGGCGGGCGGGTTTATGGGGATGCCGTAGCTGAAAGCAAGGCGGTTGCGCTGGAACACCGCGTACTGCACATTGTGCGCTGCTCCCACGGCCCCGGCGTGGAACAAGAAGTAGATGAACTGGTCATTCACCAACGGCTTGTGGCGGTACTCCTTCGAGAATACGTAGTAGGAGACGTTTGCCTGCGCAAGAAAGGGCCCGATTAGGCATAACGCCGAAAACGCCGTGGCAACGCCCGACCCCCAGAACTGCCGGGAAGAGGCCGTTTTTAGAAGCTGCCAGTGGAGTGTTTTGGCGTCGGAGTAGGTCACCGTGGAGTTCTGCATGCGGGTGATCTTGACCGCCTGCAATGCTATCGTGTACACAGGCACCTCGTAGACCAAGGCAAAGATTTTCAGCATCCATGTGTGGTGGCGGGTGAGGAGCACGGCGTAGAGCACGGCCAAAAAAAGGGCTATTTTGTCGACGTACCTCATTCGCTGTGCAAGCACATCCCGGAAGTAGTGGATGTACGGCTTTATCAGCGAGTCGGGGGGGTCTGAGTGGGGAGACATGGCGGTGGACTGGGCGATGTTGTTGCGAAATACGCGTGGGTCTACAAAACACCCGTACACCTCCGCCGCCTGGGGCCTTGCTGACTGGAGCCCGGGCCTAAGTTCGTCGATTTTGTTCTGTGCATCGGGATGCTGTGTATTTACATGGCGTGGTTGGCCTTCCCCTGGGCCTGGCGTCTCAACTTCTCGGCTTCTCCGCTCAACGTGTCCTTGACCATCTCCAACCCCGGCTGGCCATCGATCTCACCAAATGCCACATGTTTGATGTGCTGCTCCATCTCCGAGCTCTCCTCGAACGCGTTCACTTGGTCGAACAACTTCGCCTCCACCTTGCCCTTGGCGGTCTCGAAATTGGCTATCCGTGTCTCGAATGCTTCGTGGATTGCTTCGTTCAACTCCTCTTCCGTGGTGATGAAATCACCTGCGGCGTGATAGAGCTCCAACAACTTGACGGTTTTGGAGTTCATTACCCGCAACTCCTGAGTCTTGCGGTTCAACAATCTTCTCTCTTCCACGATGGCTGTCTCCTCCGCAGTTCTCGGCCTCATGATGGGTCCCTCCAAGTAAGAGTCTATTGTGGGTAACGTGAAGGTGGTTCCATCGCCGACATCGTGCTCATGGAGCTTTTCCTTGGATGCTTCCTTTTGCTTCTTTTTAGCCTCCAATTCCTGGATCTTCTCCAATCTTTTGGCTTCCGTGATAAATGCGTCTTTCAAATGCGCTACCCGCACCTCCTCTCTTTGCTGCTGCCACAACTCTTCTTTGGTCATTTCAGACGCATCTTTCTTAGGCTGCAGTCTCTTCTCCAACTTCTTCAAGCGCTCTTCAACGGTGATGACAGGCTTCTCTATGGGTTTTCGTGCGATTTTGAAGCCCCGGATCTTGGGAACCATCACACCTTCGGCGTATCCCTGCTCCGTATTGGCTTTCTGAATTTTCTCCTCCTCAGTGTCGGGCCTTATAGGGTTGTGTCTGAAAATGGGACGCACTTTTGGCAAGATACCTGATTTGCCGCCATACTTGATTGTTCTCTTGCCAAGACTTATGCTGGAGACTTTCATATTCACACTGGCAATGTGGTTTTCACAGTGGCCTGTACCGAGTGATGTGTTGGAGTAAAAAAGTTCGCACATCAAGTTGAGCAGCGCACGCCATGGATCTTTCGCAGCCACCCTCACTCTCTGAATCGCTGCATTTCACGACTTCAATGGAAACAACAAAAGCACTCTGGAGACTTTTTGTATGCTGTCCAGTGCGACGAGCCTGAGAAGCCCGTCGTGATCCGAGGATTAAGCTCCCCGAAATTGATCCGCTCAAATGCCCCAGGCCTCATACATAGCGATCAGTGCTGCTTTGTTAATCTTTTTGCTACCGATAGCACTAGAAAAGACGTTCAGCATGAGGAGCTCCTTTTCGCTTGCTGGCCCTTTGTACTCCCGGTAGAACTCAATCAATTTCCGTGGGGTCTTGAACTTTTGCTGTATCATAATGGCCTTTTCAAACGAGATTCCTCGCACCAGCATAAGCATGAGGAGAAACATATCTTTCACTGTCATCATATTGCTCTTTACCAATGTAGCCTGGTACATGTGGAAGTGGTGAACGCATTCGTAATTTGGCTTCAGTCCTGTTGCCAGTCTTACAAGGCTGGCTTCCAGCTCCAGCGGACTTCGAAAGTCGACTTTTGGAGTAGGAGTCTCAAACTTGCTTCTGAAAGTGGACAATAAACTCAAGTACTCATTCTGCGTGTTGATGGACTTTGGCTTAAGCACCATCAACCGACAGCTCAGGTACCGCTGGATCAAGATATTTGTCATTGTCACCAACCAGTCAATTGTATCGTCAGTGCGTCGGAAACGCTGAACAAAAAAGTTCGAAGTGGTGATCACCGTGGATATTGCCGTTTCGATCAGTTTCTTCATTTCCAGGATGCGCTGCACGTCGGCCAATCCACCCTCTTCCACTAGATAGTAGATGTTTTTGATACCCGACCGCTTCAACCTCGTTTTTTGCTCGGCAAAACGGCCATCTCGGATAGACATGGCCAAGTCGTCGAGCCTTTTGCGCTCACAGACGTAGTTGAGCACCACTTCTTTCTTCAGCTGCTTATTCCGGGCTACCCAGAGAACATCGCCCACGCTGAGAGAGCGCACTTCACAGTTGACGCCATTGGATATCACCCGGTTGTAGAAGAAGTCGCGTTCGCTTTGGGACCGAATCTCACGGCTGTCTATCAAGAGCACAATTTCGAAGGCATCGCCGGGCCAGATCTCATAGGGTGTTCCTGCGTACACTCTGTTAGCATAGTCATGCTTCGGCGGCAGTGCGATCAAATTGGGCTTGGAAACTTGCTGACTATCGCTATCGAGGTTTTGAACACCATCGGCTAAGTCAATGGCATCAACAGCTTTCTGTGCACCTTCAACCTCATTCAAGTGCAGTTTGACGCGAGCTGTTTCCTGGATGAGTCGGAGAGGGCTGGAAGACTGCGTGACAAATAAATTGCCCGACACATTGGGCGATTGAGCCATTCGGGACGTTTCCGGCGAGCAGCGGATTCCGTTGTCGAAAGAAACGTCCGGCTGGTTCTGCAGGGTGTGCGGTTCCAGAACGTCCATGCCCTCCTGCTGTGATATCAACGACGCCATCGTTCTACCCGCATCGGTGAGCACGTATACTTTGGGCCGTCCGATGCACTCCACGAGCTCGCGTTTCAAGAGCGTTTTGATGCCGTCCCAGGCCGAATAGAAATCACGCGCCGCCGGATTTTTAGTGAAGGAGTGGTCGCAAAACTGTCCCGCAGCAGCGATTATGGCGTCTTTCAGGAGCCCAGCCAGGCCACGGTTTGCCGTGTGGAGCGCCACCAAAATGGCCCACGATCCCGACCGCCGTTTGGGAACCCACTTGCTCATCCGCCGCTTCTTGACCGGGTCTGCATCCAGGTCTAGCTCGCCCCTTCGCTTGCCACCTTGGTCGCTCAACGACACGTGGTTTTCAAAGGCCGGGGGGATGTCGAGGTCGTTTGCCACACAGTGGTTTTTCAAGCGGTTACATAGAAGAAGAAAGATCTTCTCGCCGATATACTGGATGCTCTTTATCTGCCGAGGAGTGGTGATGGGATCAGGATACCGACGGAGCTTCTCGATGGCCTTGCTGTAAGCGTAGGCCAATTTGGAGCCTTTTTGCGTGAGTTCTGCATGGTGGGCCTCGAGCCACTCTAGGAAAAGCTTGTTGAGATCCATTCAACGCCGGTGTGGGGTGTTGTGGGGCATGTGCTTAGAGTGGCTGTAAAAGAGCCTGTGTGTTGCAGTGAGGAAGCGAGGAAGCGAGGTCGCAGACCCGTGCACCACGCTTTTTTGCAGCCACTGCGGAAGGTTAAGGGGGCAGGTGCTTTTCGGGGGCAAGAGCCCATTACGTGTTTGCAGGGCTGGGGTGGCACTTGGAGTCTGGGTGGTGCACGGATGTTTGGGGCCTTCGATATCCGTCCCGCGATGCGGTGTCCGGGCTGCGACTTCGGGCGACTTCGGGCGAGTTCCGGCTGAGGCGAGCAGCCACGTGACCGCAGCCGCGCTGCTACACCATCAACACCTGCTCGCTTTACGCGCCCCTCCCTCCAGACACACATGTCCAAACGGCACCAGAGTCCTGCAGATGCGCAGCCGGCGCTCAAGCAAGTCAAGCTCCATCCGCTCCTCCGGGACTTGGCGGCGATGCCCCAGGCCAGCAAACCAAGCAAGCCAGGAGGCAGGGCCACTTTCGACGCCACGTCCCTAAACCCCTACATCAACCAAGAGGACATTCTGGCGCAGCAGCACCGGCGCCCCTTGAAAATCAACGAGAAGGGCGTGTACATCCAAAAGGCCGAAAAAATCCGGCTCAAGGCCGCCGAGGAGCAAGCCCACGAGCAGCGGCTCCGAGAAAAAGAAGCCAAGGGCATTCTCCCCGATGTGAATACGCAGGAACACTTGTACCAGCCCCGAATGCCGCCGTTGATCGAGTGGTGGGACAGGCCGTATTTGGGAACGCGGCTGTATGAGGCATTTGAGCGGAAGGAAAAGCAGGAGTTCATATACGATGACGAGAGCAGCCCCGTATCGCTCTACATACAGCACCCGGTGCCCATTCCTGGTCCCAACAACAAGAACGTGGTGCAGGACAAGATCTACTTGACAAAAAAGGAAATGAAGCGCAAGAGGAAGATCGAGAGGCAGGCGAAGCACCAAGACCTCCAGAACCGCATTCAGTTGGGGCTCGAGCCGGCTCCGGCACCCAAGGTCAAGCTTCTGAACCTCATGAATGTGCTCACCAATGAGGCCATCAACGACCCGACGGGAATCGAGGCGAAAGTCCGCCAGGAAGTGGAAGACCGCTTCAAGAAACACATGCAGGCCAACGAAGCTCGAAAACTCACCCCTGAAGAGCGCCACAAGAAGGCGCATCTCCTGCAGGAGAAAGACAAGTCGCAGGGGCTCTTCACGACGGTGTACAAAGTGTCCGATTTGAGTGACGGCCAGCACTTCTTCAAGGTAGACATGAACGCCAAGCAGTTGGAACTAGTGGGCATCTGCTTGGTCAACCCCAGATTCAACCTTGTGATCGTGGAGGGGGGGGCCAAGAGTATCAAGTTCTACAAGAAGTTGATGACCAAAAGAATCAAGTGGACTGAGCCGTCGGGGAGCAAAGCCGGGGAGGACCCAAAGGACCTCAGTGAGAACGCGTGTCACGTGCTCTGGGAGGGACAGGTGTCCCGTCTTTCCTTCATGAAGTGGTCTCCGATGTACACCAAAGATGACGAAGAGGCGTACAGGGTTCTCAACAAGTTCGGCCACGAGAACTACTGGCGTGAGGCCAGTGCCTAGGATTGTTCGGAGCCATACATGCAGCAGTGCATGCCTCCCATTCCGGGGAGCGATCCTGCACGGAGACCGAAGACACCGACGTGGAGATCACGGTACAAGCACTATAAAAGTCACGTGGTACAAGCACTGTGGGGATCACGTGCCACTGGCGACATGCTGCGGGGCTGCAAGGGAAGATACAAAAGCATGTGGGATTCGAAGGGCAAACATTGAGTCATCGCCGGCCACGCCTGGCTGCTGAGCAAGAGCACTTCGCACCCAGGCCTGGTTGCTGAGCAAGAGCACTCGCACCCCGGTTGGCGGTGGGTTGTGTGCAGGCCGCGGTGGTCGGACAAAGAGCCGCGACTCGCCCGCTTTCATCCACCAACTATTCCAATGGGTGCTGCTTACAACATTTTCGGCAAACAAGTGCAACCACACGTTGTATGTATACAAGCAGTGCACGGGCAATTCCTGCGTGGTTACACCACGGATTGCCTGCAGTTCCCGTGGTGTTCATGGGTCCACTTACTAACTCCAGCTTGCAATCTTGACCTTAGGGTCCGTGGCCGCCATTGCTGCGTGGCCCAGAGCCAAGGCCGAGGCCAAAGCCGTGGGTGCACCAGCCGCCGCCAAGGACGACGAGTTTGACTTGGAGAAGCTTATTGAGTATGTATCGACAACGGGACTGAAACAGAGAAACGCCTATCGGAATCGTGAATTGGAATTGGAATTAAAATCGGAATTGGAATTGGAATTGGATTCGGATTCGGATTCGGAATTGGATTCGGAATTGGAATCGGATTCGGATTCGGAATCGGAATCGGATATCGTGAACGTAGAGGCCGACTGTTCTCAAACAGCCTCTGCCGCTCGCTCTTATACTAACTTTAGAAACTACACCAAAGAAGACAGCAAATAGGCAAACAATATAACAAACTGAACACACTGAATATGATTGTAGTGAAAGCGACGTCGGCCGAGGTCGGATAGCGTAACCACGGGTGCAGGCAGCAAAAAAGGTCGTACCCGGATTCGAACCGGGGTTGTTCGGATCAAAACCGAAAGTGATAACCACTACACTATACAACCATTTTGTGAAAGAGAAAATAGGGCAAAGACCGTATCGACATGTACCGCCCAAGAACCCCCAACACCCAGCTATACATCCCCACGGCGGCGCAATGACCAAGGCCAGCCGCAGAGTCAGGAAAAAGGCTTGCCGACAAAAAGTGGATTTTTGAAGGCGGCCGATTTCGCGACACTTTGCCAAATCCGGGGAAAACCACACACCAATACACCTCACCACACCACAACTACACACATCTCCACTCCACACAACTACACATCCCCATGCTCAGCCAGATCGTCTCCACAAAACACACGTTCGATCTCCCAACCGGCTCCGAAACCCCCGACCTCCGAAGCCTCAAGTACCTCAACGACACAGAGAACCTCAACTGCCCAATATGTCAACAGCCATACCTCAAGCCCATGACCACTTTCTGCGGCCACACCTTCTGCCAGAGCTGCATCCAGCAATGCTTGACCTTGGGAGACGAAGCCACCGAGGGCTTTTGTCCTTTGGACCGCACTCCGCTCAACTCCGCCAATGTGCATGACTTGTTCCCCACACCCTTTGTCATTACCAACATGGTGGACGACCTCAAGGTGTACTGTTTGAATTCGGACCGCGGCTGCGAGTGGTTGGGGCACCGGTGGGAAGTGGCCAGCCACGTGGTCTCGGACTGTGGGTACACTGGGGTGAAGTGCAGTCTTCCACGAGAGGGGAGAGCCAAACGAGCGGCCGAAGCACGGCCACAGGAGCCTTCGGGCGGGGAGCCTCTGAATGGGGGGCTTTCGGAGCGTTCGGAGTCTTCGGAGCGTTCGGAGCCTCCAGTCTCAGAGCTCTCAGTCTCAGAGCTCTCAGTATCAGAGCTCTCAGAGCACAGACTCGCCAAAGAGACCGCCTCGCATGAAAGCTGCTCAGAGCCCTGCTCCCTCCTTACCGAAAGAAGGTTCATCGCCAACAGCAGCAGCTGCGTCCATGAACCCTACGAGTGCTCTCTATGCAGCGAGCTCATCTGCAAAGTCACAGAAGACGCCCATCTAACCACCGAGTGTACCCGAAACCATGTCACGTGCCTGCTCTGCAACAACGACACCATTCCCAAAAAGGCATTGCAGAAGCACGAGTCCAACTGCAAGCGGTCCGGCAAGTTCCCCTGCCCCGCACGTGACATCGGCTGCAGGTGGGTCGGCACCAACGAGCCGGCCTACGAGATCCACTCCAACGACGGCAACTGTGCGTTGAACCTGCTACTTCCGTACGTCAAGCGGCTCGAGACCAGCATCGCCGACTTGGCCTCCGAAAACAAGCTCCTCCAGAAACAAATCCACCAGATTTTGGGCAACATTGTGCTGGGAAAGATAGCGAATTTGGGCTACTCGGAGCCCGTCGACGAGATCGGCAACTCGCGTGACTACTTGAAGGGTCACATCGACCATTTGGCCTTCGAGATGGACTTGTGCAAAACCGTGCTCGAGGAGAAAATCACTCCCTTCATGGAGCGAGAGTCCCGCAAGTCTTCCGAGAAGGAGACCGTGCTCAATGGACTTGTCAATGAGAACTTCATCATGCGCGATGAGCTCAATCTACAGAGAAAGCTAGTGGCCAGCCTTCGGAAACAGGTGCAGTTCCTCACCTTCAAAAATAGAGGTGCGCCTTTCCTGCTGTCTGCTGCTCCCACGCTAGACCTTGACGGAGCAGATGTGGTCACTAGGTCCAGTTCAGAGGAGCGCTTGAGCTTGAAATTGTGAAAGCGTCTGACACCGAAAGACCTCCTGCCATGCCACGAAGTTGTATATTCAAAGGTTTGCGGCAGCGCTCACCAGTAACTTGGCAAATCTGCCCAATTGTTCGTTTTCCTCCTTTCCCAATAGCTGAGCGGCCCGTTTTTATAAACCCACTCGCCGGTCTCGGGATGCTGGGGGTCTCCGCCAACCTGCTCGAAAAAGAAGGGCGTGTGCTGCGCATTGTCTGCCCGCCTGTCTCTCTGGCCCTGCTCGAGCTTCTGCTTGAGAGCTTCTGCCTCTTCAATCTCTCCCTTCGAGTACGCCTGAACATCGGGCCTCAACCGCGAGTCATTGGGCGGTATGTGATCTTGTTCGATGGCGGTGATCTTGTTGAGAGTGCCCGCAAACTCCGTGAACCCAAACTTCTTTTCGTATCCCTTAAGCAACTTGCCGGCGGTCCAGATGGTTTTTTCCGTGGAGTGGGTTTTCAATGTCATACTCTCGGTCCAGGTGCCCGAAACGGTGTATGGTAGCTGTTTCTTGGCAGAGTCGTAAGCCTTGATGACCAAGTCCTCCGATCTTCCACTGAACATTCCCCCTTTTGCAAACTCCACCACGGCTTTTTGCCCAGAGCTAGATTTCACCGTGAAAACACCGCTGGGCTCGGTGTATTTCTCGCCGGCAATGATATTCTTCAACACGCACGTGGGCTGCGACCACGTGAACACCTCTCCTGTCTTACGGATGGTCAACTTGACCACACCGCTTGTGTATATCTCGGAAGTCTTGCCCCAGAACTTTTGCGTAGGCACAGGCGTAAAGGCCAACGTCCAATCAAGGGTCTCCGCAAAGAGAGCAAAGACTAGCGGTTTGTGGGAGATTTTCTCGCACACCAACCGGAGCCCCTTGTCCTCTCTGACCAATTCAAAAGTTTCGCCCAAGAGTGGGTTGAATGGCTTTCTGGAACTTCTGACCTTGGCTCTCATTGGCGAAAGATAGGTAACGGAAAATGCTGCGATTCGCAAAAGCAACTCGCCTGACTCCTCGGGGTACCCGCCTTGCAAGGCGTTGTCAATGAGATTGGAGTACTCCACAATTTCGGAGTACCGTTGCAATATGCCAATGGGCTCATTCATATCCACCGGCATGGACAACGAAGACAAGTCTTTTCCGACATTCTTGCGGACAAACGAAAGAAGACTAGGCGGCTCGTGGTCGAACGGCGCAATATCGCAGTCTCTCTTGACTGGGTCGAGCGGCAAGGGGTACAAATCCTGAGAACTTCCATTTTCTGCGGGCGGGGAGTTTCTGGCCAGCTCTGGATTCGGGTTGGGGATTTCTTCGGTCTCCAGTTCGGAGTCGGAAGACGACTCTCTGAGGGAGTCTCCGTCGTCGTCACTCGACTCCTCTTCGGATTGAGCCTTGTCCACAGTCTTCCCGCTCATCAAAACAACGCCAGTGTTGGAAGCCATAGTCTCATGAGCATCGTAGAACTCCGCACTGGATGCAATCGAATTGGCGTCAGAGACCAGCGGCTTGCCCATCAAGTCAAAGACGTTTCCCTGTAGACGTCTTATTTCCTGCACAGCGGACTCAGGCGACGCCAGGCCAAGCGATGCGGCAATGTTGCCTAATTTTAGGTAGATATACTCCAAGTCTGCCTCTCGTGCAGCAACGTTTTTCTTGGTGGATCCGTTCAGCGCCTGCACTTTCTTCTTCTTTATTATGTTGAAGGCATTGATCCACGCGTCAAAGTCCTGCCTGTTCAACGGCTTGACGTCCCAGACCTCCATGCCAGAGTCCACGAAAATCTCGTTGGTTTTGGAGTTGGCGCTGACGATCGACTCCATGATAGGCATTTGGCCGCGCAACTTGTTGTTGTCGATTTTGAAGTACGAGAGTGTTCCGTACTTGAAGTTGAGGATGAAAAACCGCTTGGTGAAACCCTGAAGCTTTTTCCGCCGCCGCTTCAAAAGCACCCCCTGCATCAACTCGCCATCCTTGGGCCTCAAGATGTTCTCGGTGGGGTGGTCAGGAATGGCGCTCCACTCTGCAGCGTGTTTCAGCCGCGCTTCGTGGTACTCGCCGCGGCACACGATCTTGGAGCTGAAAAGCACCTGCTTCCCCGTTGTTTTGGAGAAGGAGTTGTCGAAGATAAACGCAAACACCCCGCCTCTCTTGACGTCGAACGTCCCCTTGACCAATTCCCCGGCAATGAGCTTGTCGTACTTCTTGATAAGCGTCAAGTCGGAGTTGTTGAGATTGGCGGAAAACACCGACGACCGTGACTTGGTCTTGTAGGCGGCCAGCTCGGTGATTTGGTTGACGGAGGCCACGGAGGACGATCGCATGCGGAAAAAAGGGGCGGGGTCCCTGTCGCGTTGATTGCCGCCAGCGGAACCAGTGGAGTCCGGCACAGGCGCCGACGAGGGCTTGTCCACGAGACCCAGAGGGGCTGCTGAATCCAGGGGAGCATCGTTGCGGCGGTAGATGGAGAGGTTGATGGATTTTTTGAGCGGCTTGACTTGCCATTTGATGGAGCAGTTGTCGGGGACATTGACCCACTTGACCAAGAAGTCTTTGGCATGGACCTCAATGGTTTCCATGGCGTTTGGGGTGTGTCGTTAGGGTTTGGTAGGCGGTTTTGGAGCTATTTATGCGTGCGGACGGCATGTGGGAGGCGTGGAGCGAAGTGCTCGGCCCTGTCTGCAGGAACGTTTAGATGGTGCGTTCTAGGTGAAATCCGAGGGTTTGGAAACGGGGTTTTTGGCTGGCACGAGGGGGCAGAGGCGGGGTGTGCACATAGCGATGCATGTGGCTGGTGTTGCTGGGGGCTGGTGTTGCTGGGGGCTGGTGTGGTGGAGGCTCCACGTGCGAGGTGTGGGGTGGGGTATGGCGAGGAGAGTGTGATAATGCCAAACAAGAGTAGGCTGGGAGTTTGTTCCGGCGCGCTCGCGGCAGAAAAAAGCAAAAAAGAAATGATCACGCCCAGGTTCGAACTGGGGACCTTCTGCGTGTGAAGCAGATGTCGTAACCTACTAGACCACGCGACCTTCCTTGAAGAAGAAGAAGAAACAGATAGACGTAACCACAGAGTGTACGGCAGACGCGAAAGAACGCTATAATGAAAAAGGTGTCAAGATTAAGTGTTCTGCTGCGGGCGAGCGAGGAAACGACTACCTGCAGTATCCAGTATGAGGAGGCATGTCTGGTGTGCACATAAAGTGCCTGCACAGGCCCGGGATTGAAAGGAAGCTTTGACCAAGTGCCTTGGGTGCAGTATACGTGCAGAGAACCGGGGAGGGCCACCTCGGAAACGATGCGCTGGGTGCACTCAATGCGGTGCCGTTCGCGCTACAAGAGTCCTGGGTGCCGCAAAACTTGGCAGCAAAAAGTCCGGAATTCCCTCATCACGCACATGCAATTTGCACCCCGAACGGCCGCCAAAAATGTGCTTTGGCGCTGGGGTCAATTGTGCTGAGGTTGTGTGGTGTACGGGTGTGCGCTCGCGCCGGCGACCCTCGGATTCCCGGAACAGGCCGCGCATATGCAGGACGAGTATATGCAGGCCGCGGACCTCACACTCACGCGCCGCCTACTTATCACCCCGTACAACCGCTCCATGGACGAAAGAAGCTCACTTATCCACCCGTCCGCACTTCAGGATCTGTCTGCAGGCACGCCCGGGCTCATAGCCGGCGAGGTGGCCGCGCGCGAGGCCGAGGACGCGCACCGCTCCAACCCGGCCCCGTATGGCGCCCGTGAAGCCGCCGCCGAGGAGGTGGTTCTTCCCAAGAACCAGTTCCGGGCCCTTATTGCCAGCTTATTTTTGGCCAGTTTCTTGGCCGCTTTGGACACCACCGTGGTCACCACGTTGTTATCGGTGATTGCGTCGGACTTGAACGCCGTAGAGAACATCAGTTGGATTGCCGTGGCGTATCTTTTGTCGTGCTCGGCTTTGCAGCCCATTTTTGGCAAGTTGTCGGATATTTTCGGGCGCAAGAGCTTGCTCTTAATATGCAGCTTTCTTTTCGCCGCTGGCTGCTGTATCTGTGTGACGGACTCGTTGGTTGTGTTGGTGATCGGGCGCTTTATCACCGGGCTCGGAGGCTCGGGGTTTACCACTTTGGGCACCATCACCATGTCGGACCTCATTCCGCTTAGGGAAAGAGGCTTGTACCAGGGCCTTGCCAACATCTGTTTTGGGCTTGGTGCGGCTTCTGGGGGGCTTTTGGGAGGCCTTGTTTCTGATTGGCTAGGCTGGAAGTACGTGTTTATTCTCCAGGTCCCGCTCGCCATGCTTGTGGCGTTTGCAATCTACTCCTTCCTCAATTTGCCCGCAGGCTCTCCTGGCTTGGGTGCGGCGGGCTCGGAGTTCTCGGAGAAGGTGAAAAGGGTGGACTTCTTGGGCGCGTTTCTATTGGTGTCTGCTCTCATGGTGATTCTCTTGACGGCGTCTTTGGGAGGCACGCGCATCGAGTACCTGTCTCTGTTGTTTATGGGCTTGGTGGTTCTGGCTTTCTTGTTGTTGTGTGCCTTTGTCTATACCGAACGCTACATATCGCAGGAGCCCATTATCCCCATGAACGTGATTGCTGACCGCACGGTGTTCTCTGCGTCGTTGGCCAACTGGTTCTACACCATGGGAGTCTTCTCCTACTTGTTCTTCATCCCGCTCTTTTTCCAGGCGGGAATGGGTCTCTCGGCCACCGAGAGCGGGGAGCGCATGATTGCAAATTTCGTTGCCGTGTCGTTTGGCTCGGTGGGTGCAGGCATGTACATGAGAAAAACCGGCAAGTACTACAACTTAACGTTGGTGGTGGGGGTGGTGTGTTTGCTTGGCATGTGGAGAATGTTGAATCTTACCAGAGACTCGTCTCTTTTGAGCCAGTTCTCCATTACGCTTCTTCCTGGCTTGGCCTACTCGTGTGTGTTGACGGTGACTTTGTTGGCGTTGATTGCTGCGGTTCCGGCAAAGTACCAGGCCTGCACCACCTCCATACAGTACACGTTCCGGTCCACGGGGTCCACGTTGGGTGTTTCCGTTGCCAGTGCCATTTTCCAGAGCGT
This sequence comes from Metschnikowia proteae, assembly GCA_002370515.1. Lineage (NCBI taxonomy): Eukaryota > Fungi > Ascomycota > Pichiomycetes > Serinales > Metschnikowiaceae > Metschnikowia > Metschnikowia proteae. The sequence goes on along the minus strand of NKYY01000004.1, from coordinate 240,860 downwards.
GATCCGACGCGAGTTGGCCAAGAACGTCAATGCTGTTGTCGACGACCCGAAGTTGGCAGCGAAGATCATCTCACGTGCCCTCGAGAATACCAACTACCCCCGAGAAGCGCCTGCTTTTGCACGTGACGCTTTGATGAACGCATATGCTTCGGGCTGCCACAGCACGTTTATTTTCAGCACGGCGGCCATTGCCACAGGATACGTGGCGTCGTTGTTTATGCGGGAGCACGTGCTCCACAGCTCCATCAACAGAGATGAGTGAGTCGTTGTTTGAGCTTCATCAACGGGTGAGTCGTTGTTTGAGCTTCATCAACGGGTGAGTCGTTGTTTGAGCTTTATCAACGGGTGAGTCGTTGTTTGAGCTTCATCAACGGATGAGTCGTTGTTAAGAGCTTCATCAACGGGTGAGTCGTTGTTTGAGCTTCATCAACGGGTGAGTCGTTGTTATGAGGATGTCCACAGCTTCACCAGGGTGTCGTTGTTATGAGGATGTCCACAGCTTCATCAGGGTGTCGTTGTTTACAGAGACATGAAAAGCGAGTATAAGTATGGCCAATATTATTTATATCAATGCGATGCTTACTCGTGGCCTCTAGTCTTGAGCGCCAACCCTGCCGTCCGACGGCGGACTCAGCAATCCTTGTTGGTGACCACAAAGCTGTGGTTGACGCCCCCGGATATATGGAGACTGGGCTCGGGCTCGGTGTCCGACAACTGCGAGTCGAGCGTGTATAGATGCTGGTTGTGGTTAGCATTCTGGAGACACGACGTCTCTCTTGAGGACGTGGCGTTCAACGCAAACCTGCTGACCTCGGTGAAAGGAGCAGCGGACTCTTTTGGCGACACGAAGAAAGTCATCCGCGGTGAAAGAAGCCTGAGCCCCAACTTGTGCAGCGGCGAGTGTCTGGCCGCAGCGGTGGAGGAGCTCAAGTATGGGGAGAGAACCGGCGACAAGACGTTGTCGTTTTTGATGGCGCCCTCAAAGGCCTCGTCAATGACTTCGTCGATGAACTCGTTTTCCGACGTGATGTCGATGTTGATCAATAACACCGACGTCAAGATACACGCGACCCCGAAAGCATAGACGAAGAAGCCCGAGTGCTCGGAGGATGGGGAGCCCCCAGACACGCGGAGCACCAAAAAGTCCACGAAAATGGTGATGGGAATGGACGACGTGAGCGCTAGCGACGTCACCAACGGGCTGGTCAAGAGCATGGCGATGATGGTGACATAGTCAGAGACCACGGAGAACACCGAGTTGGTGAGCACCATGGCGAAGATGGGGCGAGACGGAGGAAGGGCAAATCTCTCGATGTCCAACAAGTGCACGACGAATAAGAGGGGCACGCCCATGAGGAAGGAGAAGACGCCGACCCAGCCAAACAACTCCCGCTCGTTGGTGGAGCGAAGGCCCGTGCCACACTTCATTTTCATCACCAAGAGGTACAACGCATAGCAGAACGCCCCGGCCAACGCCAAGGTGTTGCCGAGGGCCGGGTTTTTCGGCAAGAACTTGTTGCCGTCGCCCGAGCGGGAGCTCATTTGGCCGAGATTGATCAAAATCACGCCAAACAAACTGGACATCACGCACACGACCTTTTTCGTGGTCAAGCGGTCGATGCGGAGCACGACGCCGAGAAGAAGCGTGAAAAACGTGGTGGTGGACCCCAAGATGGTCTGGTTGGACGCAGACGTGTACTTGAGCGCCAGCATGCCCATGATGTTATACACAAAGTATATCACGGCGATCTGGAGCGCCAAGCCGAGCACCTCCCGTTTGTCCAAGGGAGACGCGGCGGAGTCGGCGACGTCGGCGGCCACGGCGGCATTGGCTTTCCGGGAAACGCTTCCCTCAAGGTCCAAGTCCGACGACGAAAGAAGGGGGCTTTCGGAAAACACGTCTGCGGCGGGCGACGACCAGAGACGGGCGGCCACACGGGCCACGTTGGGCACCCAGTTCAACATGAAACAGGAGCCGGTCAACGTGGCCATGAAAAACGGCTTCTGGTACTCGTTTCCCTTGAGCACGGAGTTGACGAGCTCGAGGCCGATCATCCACGTGGCGATGGCCACCACCAAGAGGAAGGCGCCGAGCTTGAAGTTGCGCTTCTCCTGCTCGTTGATGACATCGATGACTTCGGCGGCATTGGCCAAGACCTGGTGCTGGATCTCCTGGTTCTTGATGCGGGGCGACGAGAGCCGCTGCGTGCTGCGGCGGGAGACGGCGGGGCGGGCTGGGGAGGGGTCGCTCATGGGAGTGGGGGTTCTGGCCTGAACCGGGGCTGTGGGTGGTGGGGAGCCGAAAGCCGCTGGGATGAGTGGGAGTTGGACGCGGAATCGGGGCCGCGCGCAAGCGAGATAACGTACCAGGCGCGCGCATGCAGGGCCGACGCGCGCGCGCTGGATGCAGGGCCGCCGGTGGGCGGCGGCCGGTGTGCAGGCTGCTACAACTACACCGTGGCGGGGTTGTTCCCGTGGGTCGCTGGTTAGCGCCTACTTCCAGCCGTAGGTGGCCGCCAACCGCCGGTTCAAGTGCTCGCCGGCTGTGATGGGCTGCGGCTCCTTGTTTGCGCCGCGCCCGTGGATTTGGCGGATGCGTGCACTGGGCACAGGCTCCAAGAGCGTGGCGTTGTTGGGGTGGCTGAAGAAGACAATGGAGTAGCGGTCCTGGCCCGACTCCTGCACGTGAGGCGGAAACTTCACCCGGTGGATCGTTGACTTGAGCAACCCGCCGGTCCAGTACGAGAGCTGGTCGGCAATGTTCACCACTATGGGCGCCGCTTCGTCACGTCCCGCCGACGGGCCCACATATGGCACCGCCTCCCAGGCCTTGCTCATTGGCGAATAAATCTCAAGACCCTCCTGGTTCTTCTGCTGGAACAACAACGTCATCGAGCCGTAGTCCGTGTGTGCTCCTGCACGGATCACTGCTTCGGGGTTGAGCGATTTCTGCCCGGGATAGTGCAAAAACCGGAACGTGGTGCCTGAAGGTGCATCCGGTGCATATCTCGACGTGAACCACTCGCTTCCTGGCACGTCCTGCAGGTCTTCAATCTGAAGCCCCAACGCAAGAATGCGGAGGATCTTGATGGACAAGTCGTACAACTTGACGTTCATTTTCTGCACGAGCTCCGCCCGCTCGGGCTTCTCGTGAAACCACTCGTGGATGGCCTTTTCGGACTTTCCCGTGAGGAAGTTCAACGCACAGAAGTTGAGCGCTTCCTTGGGGTCTCCTTTCTTCTGCGTCGAGGGGTCCAAGTTCTCGCCGCCGTAGTTGGTGTATCCGTGGTTGGATTCGTCAATGGGGTACTTTTGCTTGTACTCGGCGGGGAGTTCGAAGAAGGCCTGGGAGAGCTGGAACAACTGCTCCACTTCCTGCACGGAAAACCCATGGCCTTCCACAAACAAGAAGCCTTGCGTGGTTGCTGCATTCAAAAGTTCGGCTGCGGTGTTGTCGTTGACGGTGGAAACGTCCACCACCTGGAGAGGGTTCTGGGGTTGACTCATGCTGGTGTTGAGGAGGCTCGACTTTTGCACTTACAATGCGGCTGCCATGCAGGCGTGCGCCGCATGCAGGCGTCCTCATCTCTGCAGGCGTCCTCATCTCTGCAGGCGTCCTCATCTCTGCAGGCGTCCTCATCTCTGCATGCAGCCTCAGCAGTTCGGCTCCAGATCCGGCGGGGGTAGCCCGGGCGGCCGCCTCGCAGAACGCACATTCCGACGACGGGGAGAGCGACCCGCGGCGGGCTCCAGCGCTGGCGTTCGGCGGCCCGTGGCCGCCACAATGCGTCACGTGACCGCCACTTTTCAGCCGCCCGCGCGCCTCGACACACCGACATGAGTAAGTTATCTGTCCACGACGAGGTGCCGCCCGTCACGGTGAATGTGGTGCCGTTCAAAATCCAGTATACGGGAGAGGCAAACACGCAGCAGTATTTCACGCCGTCCAAGTCCGTCGCAGTTGAGCACGAACAGCGCGTTGTATCTGCAGATTTCCGAGGCTTGCACTTGAAGGGCGTGACGGTTCCCTTGGACAAAAAGAGAGGCTTCCTATGCACGTCGTCAGAGTATTTGGTACAGGGTCCGGATGGCGAGGTGGAGCCTTGCAAACAATACACGTCGGTGGCCAAGTTCGATGACCTCACTGTTTTTGGCCACGATGCAGTGCCTGCTCTGAACAGCAAATGGAGAATGATCGGCGAATGGGACGCTGTGGCAAATGCAATACACGGCAAGTGAATTCCAGGCCACACATTGGGAGTTCTTCCAAGATGATCTCTTGAGAGATCTCTGATCTCTTGAGAAAGCTTTCATGAGGCACCCGTACTGCCCTTTGAAAGACCGGGAAGCCATTGAGGGAAGCCATAGGGAAGCCATAGGGAAGCCATAGGGAAGTCATTTCAGGGAACCATTTCAGGAAAACCATTTCAGGAAAACCATCAGGGAGGCATGGGGTGCAATTCGATTCCACAGGACAATCTCCCAGCTAGCTGGAATTAAGCTAGTTCTTTATAGCTCTTTTGCCCAAGACCACAAGTTCACCATGAGATACCAAATCGGGTGAGGCATCGGGAAGGCTTCGGTAGGGCGGAGTCCTTGTCTGCAGTCATCATGTGGTGGGCTCTTTTGGCGGCTCCTGTGTGACAGTGATCCGAGACAAATACCCGTCACGTGTGACCATGGCACCCTCGTTGGAGGCGCCATTGAGTGCATTTGATGGCGCCATACCACGGAGAATGTCGTCGGATTCCCGCGTCTCGTCGTGTGGAAGCCACACCACCGGCTTCTGGTATCGGTAACATGGATGGAAGTAGAGAAGCGTTTCCTGCAGCACGTCTGGGGTTGTTTGGGTGGAGTCGGCCGACTTGGTGGCGTTGACGTGGGGAAAAAACTGGAAGTGCTGGTGGAAGCGGCTGTAAGCCGAGATATTGGTGAAGATAGTGCATGCTAGTGCAATAAGCATCACCAAGGCCTGGAATTTCATCGGGCAGCCGCCCTTCTTGTCTCTCACCGAGAGAAAGATGCCGATCATGCAGGCCTCCAAGCAATAGATCCCCGAGTACAACTGAAAAATCGCCTTCGGGTAGAGACGGCCGTTGGTCTCCGAGTCGTTGACGTGGCTGTAGACGTAGTGGAGGGCGTACTTGTAGTACAAGAGAAACAAGCCCAAGATGAGCACCATGAACACCGAAATGAGCGGCGAGATGATGCAGTAGGTGACTCCGATGGCGCCATACACCGACACAGCCGCATACGCCGAGCCCCAGCGGATCTTGCGGAGCGACGTGAGTCGGCGGAACTTGCGTCGGGGGGTGTTGTCTCTCCACGAGTAAACAAAGACGTTCATGAGCAACCTGTCGATCTGCAAGAAGTTGCTGCCCGTCAAGGCAAACGCCTTCACGGAGAGGTACTTGAAGAAGAACACCGAGCTCTTGGGGATGTTGGCAGCCAAAAGAAGCGGGATGGAGGCAGGCCTCTCCACGACCTGCACACAGACCACGATCATGCTGGTCAGCACCGACACCACCAAGAACTGCTGAATGAAGAGGAAGCAGAAGTACCACTTCTGGAGGCCGATCTCCATCTCCGCGCCGGTCCAGGTGCCCTTCAAGTAGAGGAGCACGCGGAAGATCTTGAGCTGGATGGAGATCACCGCACTGAGCAAGATGGCCGGCAACAAACTGCTGAAAGTGACCTTCATTTCGTCCGGGAGCCGTTCTAGAAACCCCATGCACGGCACCAACTGCGCCAAGAGAGGCACCTGCGAAAGGAGCGAGATCATGGACACGGGAATCACGTACATCACGATCATCACCACCATGAGACAGTATATCACGTACCTCTCGATGACGGCGAGGTAATCGGTCAGGCGAGCGAGATTGGCCCAGATGACGTCGTTTGCATTCACCTCCACCAAGCTGTGGTTGAGCAGGCCGCAGTCCAGCAGAAGCACAGCCTGGTGTGCCATGTAGGCGGATTCCTGCGTGTTGAACATCAAGAACACCTTGTCTTGCTTGCAGTAGTTGTCCTTGGCGAGTTCGGTGATTCTGTCGGAGATCACCTGAAGCGAGTCGGCCAAAACGGCCGAGCACCAGGGCTCCACCCGGATTTTTTTCTGGAAAAAAAGGGCACGGGCCCAGCCGGGGATCCGGATGGCCAATTTGCGCCGCAAAACAGGCACGTCGTACACCGGGAGGTAGATGGGAGGGTGGAACGTGGCGGGGTTCTGGAGGATGCCCGACGCGTGCCGGCTCCTGTGCCGAGCCACCTCTCTGAGGTAGCGCACGTTCTGAACCTCTAGAATGTCCAACGCATCCTGCGCCTGCCTCCACTTCCACCAGTAGTGGTGGTAGTCGTCCATCAACCAAACGTGGTCCAAGCCACGGTGGAAGGAGCTGAAGTAGCCCCTGAGCGCCTCCAAGTTCCGAAGCTCCGGCGGAACGTTCCCCAAAAGCAAGACCCGGGACGACGCCTGTCTTCGGTGCAGTACGCCGTCCAAATAGGCGTGTCTGATCTTGGCTATGCTCTGGAACTCGTAGTACATGATGGCATTGAACAGCGCAATGGTCACGAGCGAGCAGGCAAAGTGGAAGTTCAACTGAGACGCCTTGCTCATGGCAATGTTGGAGACGCTGAAGCGGTCGAGGCCGGCGGCCCGAAACGCCAGCGTGGAGCTGGTGAGGTTGATGGGGAGAAGCACCACCATATTGAGAAGCCCGCAGCTGGCAAAGAAGATCAACAAGACGTTCAAAAACCGGACAAAGAAGTAGGTGTCGAGGCCCATGGAGAGGAAGAAGCTCACGTCGTGGCTCCACGACAGCCAAATCCAGGCAAAATAGCCGGCGGGCAACTCCTGCATGCGCTCCTCTGCCGGGGTGAAGAAGCAGCGGGGCTCATAGATGCTCTTGCAGAGGGTCCGCAAGTAGCAGAAGAGGAGGATCTGGGCGGCACAGGCGGCTAGCGCCGCAGCCAAGTGCTTGACTAGCACGGCGAAGTCGGTGCCATAGGCCACGTGGGCGGAGCCTGCCTGCGAGTTGTTGAGGAAGGAGACAAACTTGTCGGGGTCAATGAAGTGGCGGAGCGACAGCTGCGCTAGACTGTTGAAGTCGTATTCCGCTAGCGTGTCCAAGCCCAGCATCGAAGCTGCGCAGACCTATGGTTTAGTAACGGCTATGTAATTACTCCTTGAAGGCGACTTGCTGGGGGAGCTGGAAGGTCACACAGAACATGGGTTTTGTGGGAGCCACTTTTCGCACCAAGTGGAACTTGAAGTGCTCAAACGGCGCCGCGTAGCCGATGTACGACACGATGCGCGCGTGCACACGGCGGTGCAACTCGTCCATGGAGGGCTCGGGCTTCTCGTCGGCGGAGAACTTCTCGAAGCAGTGCACGTTGATGGTGGGGAGGACGAACGCCAGGTCGCTCTGCACCTCGCGTAGCACTTCCTTGTCGCGCGAGTACAAGCCGATGAACTCGTCGAGGAACGTCAACGCCGAGTCGGGGAGGTTCATGGCGTAGTGGCTGATGTACTTTGGGATGGGGAAAACCTGGGGAAGCGGCTTGTGTGCAGGCTCGCCTGGGGTCGCGGCCGTCTTAACTCTGCGCCGTTTGGGCGCGCGCTCCACGGCGCGCGTGGCGCGCGCCCACTCGAGCAACATGCGCGGCGACTCGCGGATGAACTCGCGCCCGTCCAACTTGTGACACCGCACAAAGTCGGTCACGTGGTTGCGCGTCACGTTCTCCGCCAAGTACCGGTACGACTCCGGGTTCAAGTCGTTGGCCAACACGAACACGTTCTTGCGGCCCGCCGGCACGGCAAACGGCCCCACGCCCGCGAACACGTCGCCCACGGCGTCGCCCGGCTGGAACTGGCCGATGAGCCTCTCATGCTCCGTGCTCAAACGTGAATTCCAGTACACACTGCTGAAGTCGAAGCGGAACTTGCAGCCACTCTCGCTCTGCTCCACGAGGAAGTCGTCTTTGCCCGCGAGAATCTCCATTTTGAACGTGCGGAATTTGGTGTCGATGGTGTCCACTTTGTCGACCACGGTTTCGATCTTGGGGTTTTTGTCCAACACAATCTGGCCAATCAAGGGGCCGTACTTTTTGAAGTCGTTGCGCAAGTTGAAGTGCGCAATGTGGCCTGCTTGCGCGTATCCCGTGGGGATGTCGCCGAGGAGGTGTTCCGGGATGACTGCATGAAGAATGTCGTCGGCCTTCCAGAAAGAGTAGTCCAAATCGAGCAAATAGGGGGCGACTTGAATGTCGAGCTCTTGCATTTTGCGCAACGTGGTCTCCGAGACTTTCTCCTTATAGCTGTTGATGTCGCTGATTTCGTCCTTCAAAAGCACGCCCTTGGTGCCGTTGAAAGGGACAATGTGCTTTATGCCCTGCACCTGCAATATGTCTTGCTGGCAGGCCTTGACGAACTCGCCCAAATACCGTGGCTGCCGGAAGTACGCCACCAAGAGCGGCACTTGTTTGTGGAATACGCTGCGGTCCAACACCTCCATTCCCCGGTGGATGGGGGGACTGAACTTGGAGAAGGCCATCACGTGACGTCGGAGCGTCTTGTTCCAGAGCGATCGGCGGAAAGAAAGTGTACGGATGGGCCACGCACAAAAGGGTTTGCGGTGGAGGAAGCTCACGGTGGGTATGGAGCTGGGGGTTTTTGGCCGTAAACTTGCGATGTTGTGGTCATCGGCGCGCGCCTGAAAAGCGCCAATCCACCGGGGTGGCTTGCGGCTGCAGTCGAGCCGGATTTCTGCGAACCGGAAGTTCCGGCCCCGCCGGTGCACCGAGCCAGGCGCATTCCGGCCCCACCGGTCCTTCCGGTACTGCAGTCCAGATCCGGTGCACAGCACGGTCTTCCCCATCCAAAGTTTCTGCACCCGCGTCCTGCATACACCGCGGCCATCGCACTTGTTGAGCGCTCTCCCACAGCATCTACCCCTGCAATGAGCTCTGTCATCACCATCACGAAGCCTGCCCGCAGGGAAGAGTTTTTCGGCAACGACTCCGCCAACAACTCCGACATGGAGACGTCGGACACCGAAATCCCCGTCCCCGCCGCCCGCACCAACAACCAAAACGGCGCCATCGTCACCCCGGGCGAGCTCGTCACCGACGACCCGACCTGGATGAAGGGCCACGGCACCTACTTCTTCGAAAACCAGACCTACTCCTCCGTGGCTGGAAATGTTTCTCGCGTTAACCGCTTGTTGAGTGTCATACCCTTGAGGGGCAGGTACGAAGCCGAAACCGGTGACCACGTGGTTGGGCGCATCACCGAGGTCGGCCAGAAGCGCTGGAAGGTCGACATCGGATGCAAGCAGGATGCTGTGCTTATGCTTGGCTCGGTCAACCTCCCCGGCGGAATTTTGCGGAGAAAGTCCGAGAGTGACGAGTTGCAGATGAGAAACTTCTTAAAGGAAGGCGACCTCTTAAATGCTGAAGTGCAGAGCGTCTTCAACAACGGCTCTCCCTCTTTGCACACGCGGTCGTTGAAGTACGGCAAGCTCCGAAACGGTGTGTTCCTCCGGGTGCCGTCGAGCTTGATCATAAAGCTGAAGAACCATTCCTACGATTTACCGGGAAACATCACCGTGATCCTCGGCGTCAACGGCTACGTTTGGTTGAGCAAGACCAGCGTTTTGGCTGCCGCCAGCTCGGCCAGTGCTCATTTAAACAAGGCGCAAGGCTCGCTTGCCTCAAGTGGCTCATACAACCCGGGCCAGGGCAGTTTGTCTATCACACGGTTGGAGGAGGAGAGCTCATGGGAAATCTACAGTGACAAGAACGACGAAATCAGCAACAACACGCGATCCACCATCGCCAGATATCACAACGTCATCAAGGCCCTTGCTGCATGTGAGCTTGGAATCACCGAGCAACGGATCAGAATGGGGTACGAGGCCAGCATGATGTACTCCGATGCAAGCAGTTTGATTGAAAAGGAAGCACAGGAGAGCATTTGCCAGGACATCATCAATTCGGAGAGGATGAGGGGTACGAGCCATGAGGAATAGAGCATTCCACAGAGTATGCACTAAATCAGAATGACAAGATGCACTAAATCGGAATGACAAGATGCACTAAATCAGAATGACAAGATGCACTAAATCAGAATGACAAGATGCACCAAATCAGAATGACAAGATGCACTAAATCAGAATGACAAGATGCACCAAATCAGAATGACAAGATGCACCAAATCAGAATGACAAAATGACGAGTCGGAAGGGAATGCTCTCCGGAGTATTATAAAGCAGCGAGCCGCTGGTATGTATTAATATCGACTCACGGCCAAGCCATGAATGCGAGCTTTGCAAAGAAAGCCTTGTCTAGAATTATATGAAGCATTGTTAGATGATGTGGCTTACCCAGATCAGATTGCGGTGAATCAAGACACCACGAGGGCTCAGCCATAAACGGAGCGAAGCAAGCCGCGAGAGAAGCTTATGTAATGCAGATTGTTGATTGCTGGGTGAAGCAGAAAGTTCAGCTGTCCTCAAGTAGCAACATGATATAAGACCAGTAGGACTGTAAGCCTTACGACCAGTAGACTCAGTGGGACTTGAGTCAGTAGACTCAGTGGGGCTTGAGTCAGTAGACTCAGTGGGACTTGAGTCAGTAGACTCAGTGGGACTTGAGTCAGTAGACTCAGTGGGACTTGAGTCAGTAGACTCAGTGGGACTTGAGTCAGTAGACTCAGTGGGACTTGAGTCAGTAGACTCAGTGGGACTTGAGTCAGTAGACTCAGTGGGACTTGAGTCAGTAGACTCAGTGGGACTTGAGTCAGTAGACTCAGTGGGACTTGAGTCAGTAGACTCAGTGGGACTTGAGTCAGTAGACTCAGTGGGACTTGAGTCAGTAGACTCAGTGGGACTTGAGTCAGTAGACTCAGTGGGACTTGAGTCAGTAGACTCAGTGGGACTTGAGTCAGTAGACTCAGTGGGACTTGAGTCAGTAGACTCAGTGGGACTTGAGTCAGTAGACTCAGTGGGACTTGAGTCAGTAGACTCAGTGGGACTTGAGTCAGTAGACTCAGTGGGACTTGAGTCAGTAGACTCAGTGGGACTTGAGTCAGTAGACTCAGTGGGACTTGAGTCAGTAGACTCAGTGGGACTTGAGTCAGTAGACTCAGTGGGACTTGAGTCAGTAGACTCAGTGGGACTTGAGTCAGTAGACTCAGTGGGACTTGAGTCAGTAGACTCAGTGGGACTTGAGTCAGTAGACTCAGTGGGACTTGAGTCAGTAGACTCAGTGGGACTTGAGTCAGTAGACTCAGTGGGACTTGAGTCAGTAGACTAAGTGGGACTTGAGTCAGTAGACTAAGCGCAGTATGGACCAGTCCCAGTCCAAACACCACTCAAGTATATATGCTCATGTTATATGAGTTTCTTCAGCTTCAAGTAGAAGCGCATGTAGATCGCCTGCACCACACCAAAGCCACATATACACGAAAGAAGGGTGATGGTGGTACTCATGTAGGTCTCGTAGATGGTCTCGTTGACGGTCCTGAGCTCACCCTGGCGCACCTTGAGCGATTCAGACACAGACGTACACGACAGGATCTCCTCGCTGATCTGGTGGAGCCGCGCCAGTATCTTATCCACGGCAGACTCGAAATCACGCTCGTTAAAGTTCAAGCTCTTCGCATCCGTGGCCTCGCCCGCCTTCTCGTCCTTGAAGTACTTGGCGTAGCTGTCATAGTTTGTCTCCTTCAAGGTGGTGATGTTGCGGATATCCACCGATAACGTCAACTCTCGCGCCGCTCTTTGGAAGCTCCACGACTTGTCGTAGTAGATGTTGTCGAAGCAAATGTACACATACGACTTGCCAATGTGAGGAATCATGTCGGCGTCGTACTGCGCATCTCGGGGCTGGTGGCCACGTGGGATGCCGTTTTTCAGCGGCTTTCGGCTTAGTAGACGGTGCGCCGCATTCAGATGCTGCTCAAACTGCACGGGGTTGTTCAAATTGGTGAACATGACGGTCTGCTCGCCCGCCATGTCGTTCATGGTGCGAAGCACATTATTGTCGGAGTCGAACACGTTGAGATTGAGTTTCTGCAGCGAGAGCCGCTCGCCGCTGTCGATTTGCGCCATGATGATGTCGTCTTTGGACGTGCGGTAGCTGACGCAGTTCAAGAGGTTGTTGATGTTGGAGTACAGTTTCTTGTCGCCCGTGGCTATGGGCGGGATCATCATGCCAAGCGCCAGGACTAGCGAGGCCCACGCCAACACTAGGCAGAAGTGTGATTTCATGGGGGCTGTAAATAGGAGCTGCAAGGGCGGGGCGGGAGAAAAATAGCAAGGGCGGGGCGGCGATTAGGGGTGTGGAAACGTGGCCTGGGCCTTCCGGCGGGAAATGGAGGAGAAGTGAAGGTGTCTATTTTTTGTTCTGAGTCGCGTTCGCGCGAGTAGGTTTTCGGTGCGTTCTGCATGGAGCCTTCGATTCGCAGACGCAGGCGTCGCGCCGGCCTGTGTGCAGGCGCCCCGCGCCCGCACGTGAAAAAATCGCACGTGATAACCACGTGATAACATATTCTCACGTGACAATGCTATCACGTGATAACATATTCTCACGTGACCATGCTATCACGTGCTCCCCACGCACCCCCAGATCCCTGACCTGTGCCCCCAGCAACCTTCACCCAAGACTCCCTGCATTTCTGCACCATGTCTTCCCACTTGAACGCTTCGCTCTTCCGCTTGAAGCTCATCGACGCCTTGCGTGCAGGCGATGAAGCGAAAGTCGACGCCTTGATCCACAACTTAAAGGCCGTCCATTCCACCGTCGACACCAGCGAGTTGGTCAAGTTGCGTGACACCATCCTCCACTTCGCCGTGCAGGTCAGCCCCTTGAGCTTGGTACAGAGCTTGGTGCAAAACAAGGACTACAACCTCGACGTTAACGCCCAGGACTCCGACGGAAACACCCCGTTGCATTTGGCCGTGTATGCGTCCCGCTTCAATGTCGTCAAGTACTTGATGAGCTTGCCCGACATCAACGACACAGTGTTGAACAACGACAAGAACCAGCCCGTGGAGCTTGCCAGGGATGCCAATGTCGCCCAATTGATGCAGCTCGAGCGCGCCAAGTTCGTCGAGGTTGCTGCCACTAACTTGCGCAAGTACTTCAGCAACAGGGACTTCGAAAACTTGGAGAACCTCATGGTCAACAACTTACGTGCTGCAGAGTTGTTGGACATCAATGGCGCCGACCCCGAGACCGGCAATACCGTGCTCCACGAGTTCATTGCCAAGGAAGATCTCCAGATGTGTGAGTGGATCTTGAAACACGGCGGCGACCCCTTCAAGCGTGATATCCACGGAAAACTCCCCATCGACTTGGTCGCCCACAAGAGCGACCCCATCAGACGGCTCTTGAAGAGTGCCAGCAAAGACCAGAACATGATGGAGCCCACAAACAACGGAGCAAATGGCGCTGTGCCTGGCGGTGCTCCCACCTACAAAGGCTACTTGCGGAAATGGACGAACTTTGCCTCCGGCTACAAGTTGCGCTACTTTGTCCTAGACCAGTACGGTATACTCTCCTACTACACTAACCAGAACGACACCAACAATGCTTGCAGAGGTTCGCTCAACCTCGGCTATGCCACGCTTCATTTGGATTCCTCTGAGAAGTTGAAGTTTGAGATCATCGGCAAAAACGGCATCAAGTGGCACCTCAAGGCCAACCATCCCGTGGAGACAAACAGATGGGTGTGGACATTGCAAAACGCCACAACCATCTCGAAAGACGCCATACGAAGAAACAATAGTAAGGCTTCGAGAACCAGACCTTCTGTCGATGACCCTCTAAGAGCTGCAGAGGAGGACGTGCCTGCAAACGAGGAGGATGAGAAAAAGAGGCGCTTGTTGCACATCCCCGGCCGCAAACGCCTGCACAAGAAAACCCCTAGTCAAGTTTCAGTAGCGTCGTTCACTTCCGATGCTGAAGACAACAGCTCCTTGAACTCTTTCGACACTCAAAGCAAGCAGTCCCCGGCTGTGGTCAACAGCCCCGGCGATCTCCCTCAGATCGACGAGAAGAAGGGTGCTCCCAGAATGAGCTTCGACCATGGCGCTGTGGAAGATTTTGATTACGATTTGGAGGAAAGCGGCGACTCTGATACTGGCTCCTTGAACTTTGATACTCCTGAAGGCAAAGCTTCCAACGAACAAATGTTTTCCACGAAGCGCTCTCTTCTTATCGAAATCGTCAGCCTTTGTGATTTGTTCAAGGCCCTAGGAACCGGCTCTGCTGAGTCATCGATTGATATGGACACTTTCCGCGTTGGTTCCAACACATTGAACAACATGAAACTGTTGGTTGAGCTGTATGATTCTCTCATGCAAAAAAGAGAGGCCAAACTCATCAAGAAGATTGAAAGACAACAAGAGGTCAACAAGTTGTGGGAGAGCTCTATTAGACAATTGGAAACCGAGATCCAGAAACACCAAGAAACCCTCGCTCAATACGAGGGCAAGAAGTATAAGTTGAGAAAGCTTCTTGAATCGAAAGGTATTTCTTCGCCTCAGGTCAACAATGAGCTGGCCTCAGGAATTATGGAGAAAGGCTCTCCTCAAAGCGCAAGTGCTGAGGCGCCTCGGGACCAAAATGATGACAGTGTGATTCTCAATGACTTTCTCTACAATTCCGATGACGAATTCTTCGATGCTGATGATTTTGATGATGCTCAAGAGGAGCCTTTTGAAGCCCCAGTTGCCGAGAAAGAACCTGCTGAATCCGAAGCTACTCCACAGGAAAGTGTTGTGGCAGTCCCTGAAGTCAAGGTTCTGGGTGAGTCTCAAAGTGAATTTGAATCTGAATCACAAAAGGCTAAACAAAAGCAATTGGACGAAGAAGGATCATTCCTTGGATACGAAAAGCCTCCTAGGGAAAAGCTTGCCATGGACGAGGACAACAGGCCCAAGGTTGGATTGTGGGGTATTTTGAAATCCATGATTGGCCAGGATATGACTAAAATGACTTTGCCTGTTTGTTTCAATGAGTGCACTTCTTTGCTTCAACGGTTGGCAGAAGATATTGAATACAACGACTTGTTGACCAAGGCAGCTTCGTTTGAGGACTCTACCTTGAGACTTGTTTTTGTTGCTACATTTGCAGCATCAGAATATGCCTCTACTACCAACAGAATCGCCAAGCCTTTTAATCCTCTTTTGGGTGAGACTTTCGAGTACTCGAGACCAGATCAAAACTTCAGATTGTTAACTGAGCAGGTCAGCCATCATCCGCCCATTAGTGCTTGTCACGCCGAATCGGCCAAATGGGACTATTTTGGAGAAAATGCTGTGGACCCTCAATTCCGTGGGCGTTCATTTGATGTGAAGCATTTGGGTAAAATGTTCTGTACTATCAGGCCAGATGCCGGAGTGGTTAACAAGAAGGGGGAAAAGGTATCAGAGGAATTGTACAGCTGGAAAAAAGTGAACACATCGGTCATTGGAATTATCACAGGCTCGCCATCAGTGGATAACTTCGGAACCATGGAAGTACGCAATCACACGACTGGGGACGTCATTCACGTGGAAATGAAGCAAAGAGGATGGAAAGCTTCGTCAGCTTACCAATTGACCGGTACAGTCTGTGATGCGACAGGTGCATCTCAATGGGCGATTGGCGGCCACTGGAACTCCAAGATCTTTGCCAAAAAGGTGAGTGCCGACTACGATTCTAAGAAGAAGGATTCTCTCAATGAAGGAGATGAGCACTCATCCGATTATTACAGCGGTTCCAGGTTCCTCGTATGGCAGGCGGCTCCAAGACCTAAAGTTCCGTTCAACTTGACCTCGTTTGCCCTCACGTTGAATGACTTGAACGACAACCTCAAGCAATGGTTGGCACCCACAGACACTCGGTTGAGACCTGACCAGCGGGCCATGGAAGATGGACGCTACGACGATGCGGCACGCGAGAAAACACGTGTGGAGAACAAGCAGAGAGCCGCCAAGAAGGCACGCGACCAACACAGGCAGACATATAAACCAAACTGGTTCGTTAAGCTGAAGCACCCGGTGACGGGAGACCAATACTGGCACTACAACGGCGAGTACTGGATCAAGCGGAAGAACCACGAGTTGGCCGATGCAGGCGACATATACTAAGCCTCTACAGACATGGACAGCGGGGCGTTTGCGTTGCGTTTACTTAATTAGCCATTTTATGAAGATCGGAACATCAGAGATCGGATGAAGATCGGAACAGCAGAGATCGGATGAAGATCGGAACAGCAGAGATCGGAACATTAGAAATGGAACAGAAGAAGCAAGGCACCTGTCTTGCATGCAGTCCGGCATCGCGATGAGAAAAAGCGACCGGTCCACTCCATCTACTCCACACAACATGGGCAAAAAGAAGAGCAACATCAACCCGCTCGACCGCGAGTCGCTGGCCGCGCCACTTGTCGAGGTCAGATACACAGACCCTCTTTTTTCCGTGGCCGCACATCCGTCCAAGCCCGTGATAGTATCCGGATTAGGAACCGGCCATGTGTACTGCCACAGGTATGAGCCGGAACAGCTACAAACTATAGCTCTGACGAAGCGGAGCGAGTTCTTGGGCCACGGTAAGACCAATCAAGGGCAGGCCAAAAATCGGTGGTGGGAGTACGCCGCAGACCACACCCAATTGGGCAGCACCGGAGCCATTGCCACCGCATGGAAGACAAAGAGGCACAAGGGGTCCTGCAGGTCAGTGATTTTTGAAACGCTCCAAGGGTCGGAGGGGGACCACATCTACACGGCGGGCACAGACCATATCATCAAAAAAGCACGGAGCGAAACGGGCAAGGTGGTGGCCCGGGCGAACATGGAGGCGCATTTCTCGGATAAGGATGCAGTGACCACGCTTGCCGAGAGCACGTCCAACCCGTTCCTTTTGGCCGGCACGCAAAACGGCAGTGTGTTGGTGTACGACAGCAGAAACCTCGGCGACAAGTTGCGGTTCGACAAGTTGCTGGGCGTGCATGAAGACACCGTGTCCAAGATTCTCCCGATGGCGGACGTGTCTACGTACCACTTTCTCTCTTTGGGCAGCAGCACATTGACGCACTTGGATATCCGGAAGGGAATAGTGACGCAATCGGACGACCAGGGCGATGAGTTGCTCTCGATGTGCTACCCTTCAGAATATGTGAGCAGCGGCAAAAACGATGCGGTGGTTGTGTCGCATGGAGAAGGCATTCTCACGGTGTGGAAGAACTCCGTCAACCTGTGGATGGACCAGGTGTCGCGGATCAAGATCAACAAGAATGCGTCGATCGACGCGCTCATTGCCAGCATGAACCTAAATGACGCTAGTATGGTGGACAGCGTGTGGTGTGGTGATAGCGACGGGTACTTGCACCGGGTGGATTACAAGCGAAGCCAGGTGCAGGAGGTCCGGGTTCATTCCAGCGCCACGACGAAGCGGGGTGCGGTGGACGAGGTGGCCAACTTGGACATTGACTTTGAGTACAGGTTGGTGAGTTCCGGGATGGAGGCCTTGAAGATTTGGGGCGAGGGTGACGGTGAGAGTGACGGTGAGAGTGAGAGTGAGAGTGACGGTGAGAGTGAGAGTGAGAGTGAGAGTGAGAGTGACGGTGGCGGTGACGGTGGCGGCGAGAGAGATGAAAGTGACGTTGAAAGTCACGGTGACGGCGAGAGAGATGAAAAAGACGGTGAAAGTGACGGTGACGGAAGTGAAGGTGGAGACGGCGATGGAGTTGGCATTGTGCGCAGGAAAAGAACTCTCGAAAGCAAACCCAAGAAAACCGAGACGTCGCAAGCCAAGCCAGTGCCGGAACCCAAGCAAAAGAAGCTCAAAATCAAGCGCTTGCCCATCAACAAGGGCATCGCTCGGTTCGAGGGATTGTAGCCTATTCAATACCGTCCCGTCATCTGACCGTTTGACCGCCAGTAGTGCCTGCAGAGGCCGTGCACCAGACATTATGGGATCCATAGGTTTCTTAGTTTTATGGCTTTCCTTAGGCGTTCAGGTAATAAACACCACTATAAGCTGGGAAGGATGATATTTGTTTAATACTTTTATAGTTCAAATTTGATAAAAGCCCAATCTGCAGGAAACTTTCAATCAAATGATATTTTATCTTCAAATGATTTAAAGATACTAAAAGGACCCTCAGAGACTACGTGGACCTCGAACAAGATGATCTTCTTGGACGTAACAATCACGGCCTTGTCTTCTCCTGCGAGCACCAAGTGCCACTGTATGTCTCATTGAAGTATTGGCCCATCAACAGATTTGAGCCAATACTGACCCTGGGCTTGCCTCAGAGAATACGTCTGACAACACTGTCATGTGAAATGTAACGAGGAAGTCTGACCTTCTCTAAGTCATCAGCATCAAAACAGTCGTGTTTCTCAGTATGTACAGTCGTGTTTCTCAGTATGTACAGTCGTGTGTCTAAGCCATCACTGACACTCGAAGCAAGATCAAGAAGCCAATCGCCGTCTTCGTGAAAGGCCGATCACACGTTTGCCGATACCTTTGGACCTGCACCTTCTTTCGAGACACCTTCGAGTGGAGCCAGCGCAATGCCGGTGACTCCAGGAAAATCGATTCAAAGGAGTTGGCACCCGACGTAAACCCATAAAGAGCATGCTTGGGGCTGTTGCGGCGCCGGTTGAGTCGTCTTCCTGAACTTTCTATCCATGGTGGCCACCGAAAGGCCTTTAGCCGACCCGGTGACTTTGGCAAAAGGGTCCGAGAAACCAAACACCGATTTCTTGATGAAAAGGCCCTTAGCAATGCCTATCCAATTCCCTGTGGACGATCATTCACAAGTTTGATGAGGTTCGTAGATATCAAGCACCAGAGGAGATGTTAAGAGCCCGTTTCCTAAGAAATCAGCAGAGCCGAGGATCTTGTGTAATTAAGAAAAGTGATTGGCCGTAGTGAGTCAGAATAGACTGCATCAAAAATGAACATTTTCGATGAACAACGCATTCAATTCATTAATATTGCCATCGTCAACATGCTGACAAAGAACATTAAGGTGTTTTGTGAGGTCGACTTGTCTTCTCATTGACCCTTTCTGTTCTGAGACAAGTTTGTTAGTTGGTTGCAATGAAGAGCCTCGAAGTAAACGTCACTTGCTTCTGATAACTTCCGAGGCTCGGGGGTTTGGTAGTCATCGTCACACAATTTGCCTCGATCTCGGGATTCCTCCATTATCTATTTCATTACCTTTAAGTGGTGTAAACTTAATGTACCAGATCTCAATTCCTCCATTATCTACTTCATTACATTTAAGTGGTGTAAACTTAATGTACCAGATCTCAATTCCTCCATTATCTACTTCATTACATTTAACTGGTGTAAACTTAATGTACCAGATCTTAATTCCTCCATTATCTACTTCATTACATTTAACTGGTGTAAACTTAAAGTACCAGATCTTAATTCCTCCATTATCTATTTCATTACCTTTAACTGGTGTAAACTTAATGTACCAGATCTTAATTCCTCCATTATCTAATACTTCATGTGATACCATTTAATGTATGTTATTACCAGGAGACATGTAGATGACTTCTTTATTTGTCATGGTATATAACCCTTAATTAAATAATTCTATCTATAATCCTATCTGGGTTAGATTTCTGAATTTATGTAAATATAAGAGAAATAAATACAGTGACAAGAATGAATAATACCCCCAAATAGAGGGTGAATTATATACGGCAGTAGAATTTAATCGCTGAATAAAAGGTGAAAACGGTCAATGACATTAGTCAAAGACCGTCGGCATGTCGCTACTGGTTCACCGAGGTTGGGCTGGAATGTCTGTCTAAATGTACAGTCGGATTCTGTAATACACCTTGAAATTAAAGAGGTGAAGGATATAGGGCTATGTTTGTATTAAAGAAATTATGACTGATAAGCTTATCAGTATGTAAGTGATAAACCTTTGTAGTACCAGACACACCAACCCGTACACCAACCAACCCGTACACCAGACATCTTCCAAAGACCCGTACACCAGACACCAAGATACAAGGCACCAAGACACCAGAATTCCAAGACACCAGAATTCCAAGACACCAAAATACCAATGACCCGTGCAAATGTCCGGGCCGCCCGCGACCCCAGCAGCCAGTCAAGGCCCCGGACAGAAACACGGCACGGTCCCGGTGGCAGCTTATCGCAAGTCACGTGCGGCTCGCACCGGCCCAGCTCCACTACACCAACACCCACATCGTCCCTCCCCACAGAACGAATGGAGTTCTCAAAGATCCTCAAGGTCGACAATGTGCTTCTCACGCGCCGCGGCCACCACCTCCGCGGCTCGCTCGTGCTTTCCCGCTTCCACATGGTGTTTTCGTTCGCCGCCCACGACCACCAGAAGCCCCGCGAGATCTGGATCTGCTACCCCGTGATTGAGCGGGTCAAGAAGGCCCGCGGCTGCTCGTGGAGCTCCGGCCCGGCACACGCCGACGGCCGCCCCGACCACGCCGCCCCTGCGCCCGAGCTCTCGGCGTTCGACCGCTACCTGGCGTCCAACCTCCGCGTCACGTGCAAGGACTTCACGTACTACCTGTTTGATTTTGTCAGCGACTCCGTATGCACGGATGTGTACGTGACGCTCAGCAAGCTTGCCACGGCGGCCAAAAGCAAGGGGGCCATCAGCGAGTTCTACGCGTTTGGATACAAGCCCAATGCGTTGGAGCAGAAGCTCCGCGGCTCCGGCTGGACCATCTACGACCTGGACCTCGAGTACCGGCGGCAGGGCCTCTTGCAGGACGGGCCGGCGGCGCCGTGGCGGGTCACGCAGTTGAACGCAGGGTACCGGTTCTGCCCCTCGTACCCCCGGTCGTTTGTGGTGCCTGCAGCCATCTCCGACAGCGTGCTCCAGCATGCGGGCAAGTTCCGGTCGAAGCAGCGAGTGCCGGCCATTGTGTACAGGCACCGGCACGGAGCCAACGGCAACATCATCGCCCGGTGTCTGCAGCCGATGGTGGGGTTGAACATCCAGAACCGGTCGATGCAGGACGAGAGGCTAGTGGAGGAGATCTTCCGGTCGCAGAGCCTCGCCGGCGAGCCCACGGACCAGCCGCAGAGAAACTTGATTGTGGACCTCCGGCCCATCACCAACGCCATGGCCCAGCATGCGTTGGGCGCAGGCACCGAAAACGTCGACTACTACCGGGGCAAGCACGCGGACGACGACGATGTGGGCGGCGCCTCGCGTGCCCAGCACGTGGACAAGATCTTCTGCAATATCGACAACATCCATGTGATGAGAGACTCGCTCAACAAACTCACCACGATCCTCGGCGACCTCGACCGCAACCCCTGCGAGTCGCCGCAAGCTCTCCAGCACTCGTTGACGAAGACCCAATGGCTCCACCGGCTCTCGATCATTCTCCAGAGCGTGGACCGTATCTGCAAATCCGTGCATCTCAACAACACGAACGTGTTGATCCACTGCTCGGATGGCTGGGACCGCACCTCGCAGATCTCGGCGTTGGCGCAGCTCTGCTTGGATCCGTATTTCCGGACCATGCGTGGATTCATGGTGCTTGTGGAGAAAGAGTGGATGAGTTTCGGCTTCAAGTTCGCTACGCGAGGCGATCACGGCGGGTGCATCGGTGCCATTGTGTCTTCGTCGCCTGGCGAGCCGAAGCAGGATTCCGGGGCCGCCGACGCGGAGCCGTTGAGCCCTCTCCAGGGTCTCTCCTTGAATCTGCCGTCCAGCGGCACCAAGACCACTGTCACCTCCTTCCTACAACGGGCGGCTAACCACATCAAGAACACCGCTTCGAATTTGGAGAGCTGCGAGAGCAGCTCCGTCTACTCCGGCAGCAACGAGCGCTCGCCCATTTTTCACCAGTTTCTAGACTGCGTGTACCAAATCTACCGACAGCAGCCGCAGAGGTTTGAGTTCAACAGCCGGTTTTTGAAGAGACTTTTTTACCATTCATACTCGTGTCAATACGGCACGTTTCTCTGTAACTCGGAGAAAAGCCTCAAGGTGGACGAGGCCTTGAGCAATACTACGGTGTCAGTGTGGGATTATTTTCTCTCTCGGCCTGCTGAGTTCGTCAATCGGGCATACGACGCCGATGCCAATACTGAGGTTATTTTTTTCAATTACTCCGACGTGAAATGGTGGCATGAGCTTTACGGCAGAACAGATACGGAGATGAACGGCCTTTCCAATTCCCTCGACCGGAAGTTCTCGCAGTTGGGCCGAAGCATGTCGCCCGAGAAGGCTGCGAGTTCTTTTTCGGAGCGGAGCGTGAAAGGCCGACTGAGTTGAGTTCCTGAGTTCCGAGATGAGTTCCGAGATGAGTTCCGAAATGAGTTCGGAGATGAGTTCCTGAGTTAAGTTTCTTAGATGAGTTCCTGAGATGAGTTTCTTAGATGAGTTCCTGAGATGAGTTGCCGGCCGAATTGGACCAGAGCCGGCCGGTCAAGCGCTCACGGTGCAGCCAGCAGTCCTCCAAGACCACTGCCGGCGCAGCAGACTATCTTTTTCATCTATGCGCGACGCGCCTCTGTGCAGGCGCAGAGATAAAAGCTCCATTGGCGAGTACCCTCCGAGTCGGTATCTTAGCCACGGACACAGGAACCCGAAAATGCTCAGGTGCTATAAGTACGCGAGGAATCCAGCAGCAGCCAGAAACAGCCACGCAACTCCACACAGCGCCAAACGTTCCAAAGTCCCCATGAAGACACTCGCCAGGCACTACTCCAGGCTCTCGCCCAAGCTCACATGTGGCCCCCAGGGCGTGGATGGAAGGCTACCGTCGACGTTCCACAAAAGCGCAGAGCCGTCGGCCACCGGCGTGGCGATAGTGGACCCTTTTACAATCTACCAAAACTACGTGAAGCAAGGCAAGTTGCACAGAGACGAGCTGCAGCTCAGAGCAATGAAGGAGTTTCAGAAGCTCTTCTACAGGCTTGTGGATTACAAACCCGAGCAGGAAATGGCCATCAAAAGGTCGCTCCTCATCCGCAAGCTCGAGGTGTTGCAGGCCGAGGAAGAGCGGCAGATCACGTCTCTCCGGAGCGAGCCGCTTTCCAGATTCAGACAGCTCTTCCGGAGAGACATCAACACCTCCAAACGCGAGGTGGTGCGTTTTTTAACCGACGAAGAAGAGTTGCGCCACGTCCCATCGCCGCAGGGCCTTCTTCTCAATGGGGAGGTGGGCTGTGGAAAGTCCATGCTCATGGACATTTTCGCCAGCAGCTTACCGCATTGCCTGAAGATGCGATGGCACTACAGCAACTTTATTTTGTGGGTATTTGGGGAGATCCACCACATCCAGAAGGAGCGCATGCTCACGGCGTCCACCTATGGCAAGCACCGGATGACCATGGAAAATGAGTTTATCCTCTTTGAAATCGCGCAGAAGATGATCCACCGGCTGACGGTGTTCATGCTCGATGAGTTCATGCTCCCGGATGTTGCAGCAGCTCAAATCGTCAAGATTCTCTTCACCTACTACTTCAAACTCGGCGGCGTTTTGGTGGCCACCTCCAACAAATTGCCGGAAGAGCTCTACTCATCGGAATTCAACAAGGCCCGCTTCAAGTCGTTTGTCAGCATCTTGAATTCGCGCTGTGTGGCCATGGACATGAACTCGAGCATCGACTACAGACAGCACTTTGCCGAGTCTTCCAACGAAGAAAGCAATATGGTGGTCAAGAAGGGCAACGCACTGCACGACCGTGAGTGGGCTCGTCTCGTGACCACCAAGGCCTTGGCCATGCTGCGGCCCGTTCCCCTAGACTCGGTTGCCTGGCAGCCGGCAGAAATCTGCGTCTACAACCGGAAATCGCAGATTCCTCGGACATACGCCGACTCCGTGTGCTACGTTGACTTTGACACCATCTGCAAGGGCCTATACAGCTCGTCCGACTACATCACGCTTGCCTCGACTTTCAAAACGGTGGTTGTGGACAATGTTCCTGTGATGACATCCAAGATGAAGAACGAGGCACGGCGGTTCATCACCCTCTTGGACGCCCTCTACGAGGCACGGTGCCAGCTTTTTCTCCGCAGCGAGGAGCCGTTGCATGGGCTCTTTTTCCCCGACGCGGCCGAAGATGCTGCGGTGGACCGGGAGTTGGTGCAGCAGGAGGAGATGTTTGCAAAGACCGCCATGCAGACGTTGAACCCATACCGGCCGAATGTGTCGTCATATGACCAGGAGTATGCCAAAGAATACAACAACGACGGCGACTCGCGGGCGAAGAACTTCACCAATGTCACGGCGTTCACGGGAGAGGACGAGAAGTTCGCTTACAAAAGGGCCATTTCACGAGTCCACGAGATGGTGGCTTCAGACCACTGGCGCAGCTCAGACAAGTGGATCCCCATCCACGAGAAGATGCGGCCTTGGGAAACAAGCCACGAGGCCACGCCGGGCGGTCGGGCGCCAGCGCCGGGCTCCAGCAGCGACTTTCTGCGGGCCGACATCAGCGAGATCAAAGCCTCGTTGAAAGACAGCTCGCCCCGGGCCTTGAGTGTGCAGTACGAGCGGTCGTTTTCGGAGTTCAACTCCAAGGTGGCGCCTGCATTTTCGAATCTTCTGCATTTCTGGGGCATTGGGGAGTGGACACATGAACAGCGCCGGAGAATACGAGACAAAATAGCGAGGACATGGGTGAGCGGAGGAATCAAGTGACCGGTGGCCGACTCATGACGGGCGTCGATGCGAGACTGCCATCAGCACCGAAAAAAACACTACCCATAACGGGAGGATCAGAGGAGGCACCATGTGGCATCGCGACCATCTCGGCATCGCATCTCGGCATCGCCCGATTTCCCATCTCGGCATCGCGGTTCCACCATCTCGGCATCGCCCGATTTTCCCCATTTGGCATCGCCCGGTCTACCTTCTCGGCATCTCGCCCGATTTTTCCCTTCTCGGCAGCGGCCCTTCTCGGCATCCGCGCGCACCACACCGAGGAACTGGCGCCGCACATGCCCCATACCCTCCACTCCCCTCCACGCAAACATCTGCACCCCACAAAAGGCTGAGCTCCCCCTGCAACTGCTCCCATCACGCCATGACTGTTCTCACTGCAGAGAGGCTCGTCAAGTTGGCGTACAAGTACCCCACGCTATACAACAACTGGTACATCCTTGCCTCCACAGCACTCACGGTGGTCAACGAGCCACAGGAAATCGGCAAGGTGTTGCATTTCGCCTTGAGGCAACAACTCCTCGAGGTGCTGCCCTCCATGGAGAAACTGCTTCTCACAGACAGATACTTGCTCAAATTGGCCGAGGACTCCATCGCCTCGGCAGCAAAGTACGCCGAGTTTTCTGCCATCGGCGTCAACTTGCCCGATCTCTTGATCCCATACACTTACCACGACAAGCTCCCGCTCGCATACAAATACAGCCGCTCCGAGGACATCCATGCTGCACAGAGTGTGATTGCCGACAAGATCCGGGAAGCCATCTTGAAGATTGCGCCCATCTCGGGGTTGCCCAAGTCCATCAACGCATTGACGGCCTTGCGCAATGTTACGCCCACAGGCGTCAAGCCCGACCTGAAGCCGAAGAGAGCCGCCACCATCGTGCCGGGCCACGTGAGCTCGCTGGCGCTTGTGCAGGAGGACGTGGCCGGCACACGCTTCGAAGACGACGACATTCCCACCCATGATACCATCGATGGGCCCATCTCGCTGCAGTCCGTCAACACGCAGACTCTCTTGCAGACGACGGTCCGGGGCTCGGACTTCTGGTCCGCTGTCTACGGCAAGATCCGCAACCGAGTCCGCAACCAGATGTACAATGCGTACCCAGACTTATGGCAGTATGCATTCCACAGTGTGTACGTGCCGATATTGAGCCACACCGACGTCTTGCCTGCCAAGGAGACGTCGTTCTGTGTGCTCACGGCCTTGATACCCCAGGACGTCAACCCGACGTTGAAGGGGCACTTGAAGGGGGCCGTGAACTTGGGTGCTACGCGTGGAGAGTTGGACGAGATCCGTCTGCTTACATTTGACATCTGCGACTGGTCTGGAAACGTGCACTGGAAGGGCGGAAAGGAGAGTGTGGCCAAGTTGTGAGTTGGCTGTGTCCAGAAGTGCCATGACTTGTGTCGAGTCCGATACGTGGGATCGACAATATTGGAAGCTAGAAGTGATTGACTATTGGAAGCTAGAAGTGATTGACTATTGGAAGCTAGAAGTGATTGACTATTGGAAGCTAGAAGTTATTGACTATTGGAAGCTAGAAGTTATTGACTATTGGAAAGCTAGACGTGATTGATTAGCTAGAAGTGATGATAATAGAAGTGTGATTGATAATGTTTATTGGAATAGCTAGTGAATGCAGTTATAACTTGATTCGGTCCTGTCTTTGGATCAAATACACCTGCGAGCCACAGAAGACAAAGAAGGCTAGGTAAACAAACACAGCGCCGAAAATAGTCTGGGCCACGGCACCTCCGTCCTCTGGGTCGTTGACCGAGCCCATCATGGACTCATGGCCGGTTTTGAAAAGGTAGCCAATCACAGAGAGGATGACTATGCCAAAAGCAGACAATAGCGTACAGAAGTAGGCCTTGCCGGTGGAGACGACGGGTTTCATGGTGGTTTGGAGGAGTATCGGAGGGAGTGGGCAAAGTATCGGGATCGCCCGCGTGGATGCAGGAGCGCGCTATCTCCAGTGAAGAACTACAGGCATACTGAGACAAGGCACCTGAATCTTAACTGTCCATCTAAACTGTGAGCATCAACCCACCTAAACTGAGAGCATCAACCCATCTAAACTGTGAGCATCAACCCACCTAAACTGTGAGCCTACCCACCTAAACTGTGAGCATCAACTGTCAGTAATCATCTGAGAGTATGGACCAAAATCACTCACTGCATGTTAGTATTAAGTCAACTCCAAAGAGTATCTCTAAATGTAGCCCTCTGATTTAACCAGCATTCGGGAGAGGTCTAGAAGTCTAATGGGCAGAACCTTCTCGCTGCTGCTCACGTGGGTGTCCAACGCGCCTGTCGGGCTAGGCGGACGGCGACGCACGCTTCTTGGCATAGGCGTTGGCCTGGCTCCTCACGTACAAGATCGTGACGGTTCCAATGATGAACGTCAACACCACAAGGACCGAGTTGATGGGCGTGGGGTTCATCTTGAACGTCGAGTGCGTGAGCTTGTCCAAGACCGACTGGAAGTAGTTGACGAGGCCCGCTATGCAAATGATAGACCCGTACACCGTGCCGAAGGTATCGAAGCCAAACACCTTGGCACAAAAGTCCGACACCGCCGTGTAGAAGAACGGCCTGTAGGCAACAAAGAAGCAGATGTTCAAAATGCCGGTGTAGAAATTGGGTATGAGCCCAAGAACTCCGAGAGCCAACGACACCGTGAGTAATGCCGCCAACACCACCACCGTGGAGCAGTAGTCCAAGAACACGCCGATGAACGGGATGGAGATAATACCCCCCAACGGCAAGGCGATGTCGAAAAAGCGATTGATGAGAGTTCCCTGCTTGACCGAGTTCAATAAGTAGGCATACTGCGTGCCAACGGTGGCCACAAAATAATTAAGCCGCAACATCTGAATGGTGGCAAACAAACACATCAAGTAGAACCACGGCGTGTGGAGCTGGTAGCGGGCCGAGTAGCCGTGGAGAATGCCGAAGATGCCCCCCGAATGAGCCACCAAGAACTCCTCTCCCTCGGTATCGTAGGGCTGCTTGAGGGCGTCGCCGATGGAGTCTCTTCTTTTTGGCAGAGAAATTTGCACTTCTGCCGACAAAAGAGCGTCGGTTTCTTGGGGACGGGCGGCTTCAGTTGGAGAAGCAGCCGGAGCAGGCTCGGGGCCCGTTTTGTATGAGTCTGTAGGCATGTAAACGAGCTGGGCAACGGTGATGAAAAGCGGCACAAGCAAGTAGAGCTTGAAGAACTTGTCCAAGGTGAAGGATTCGTTGGAGGCATTGTAGGCGATTCTGTAGAGCAAGAAGATGGCGGAGGAGGCATCGAAGGCGCCGGTGAGGAGAGCCAAAATGGTGCCGCTACGAGCCGGAAACGAGTTGGACAACTGGAACGACGACATGAAGGCAAACGGACCGCCCAAGGCCATGGACGCGTACCCCACCAAGTAGGGGTCGAAGAAGGCGAACTGGGAGGAGATTTCCTTGCTGTAGATGAAGATCAAGCACGCCACGTAGAGGAAAAACGCCCCCACCAAGCCACAGAACTTGGGCCCCAAGTGGTCCAAGCACGCGCCAATGACCAAAGCAGACACGTTGGTGAGCATGGCGCCCACGGTGAACATCATGTTCAACTTGAGGTCCTGCTGCGTGCACTTGGCGACGTTTTCGTCGGGGGCAAAGGACGCGGCCAACAAGGACGAGACGCCAAGGGAGGGAGGGCTGATGGCGAAATTGGCCCACGTGGAGGAGGTGCCGTTGACCGAAATGTCACAGGCAGACTCGTAGATCTTTTCCTTGATGAGCACGGGCTTCAAGGCGGCAAAGCCGAAAATGGGGCCTCCGGAGAGAAGACACCAGAAAATGGCACTGGCGCATTGCAACACTCTTGTGTTGGCAGGAACGTCGGCGGCAAGCATGCAGGGCAGGAAGACGGAGTAGTATGAGGCTGTAGATAAGCGCGCGGGCTATCTTGGTGCATAGATAAGTGGGTCACGTGGGGTGGTGTACTGGTGTGAAGATAAAGAGTGTATTGTGTATCGTGTGTACTGTGTATCGTGTGTACTGTGTATCGTGTGTACTGTGTATCGTGTGTATGGAATATCGTGTGTATGAAGTATCGTGTGTATGAAGTATCGTGTGTATGTTGGTGTCGCCTCCAGTAACCGTGTGAAGCAGGCGTTGAGAACCGGCATAGTACCTAGAAATACCCAGACAGAGGGCAATGTATGCAATCATACTAGGGTGAAATATTGCGGAGTGGAGCGTAAACCAGAATATTTAGAGACCTTTAGATAGTTTTATAAATTGAATAGTCCAGTTAGCATATGAATTGTGTGCTAGTGCTAGTGCCAGTGCTAGTGCTAGTGCCAGTGCTAGTGCTAGTGCTAAGTGCCATAAGTGCTTTATAAAAGTTTTAAAATAAGTGCTTTATAAGTGTTTTATAAGTGCTTTATAAGTGTTTTATAAGTGCTTTATAAGTGTTTTATAAGTGTTTTATAAGTGTTTTATAATAAGTGCTATATGAGTGCTTTATAAGTGTTTTATAATTGTTTTATAATAATTGCTATAAGTGTTTCATAAGTGTTTTATAATAAGTGCTATAAGTGTTTCATAAGTGTTTTATAATAAATGCTATAAGTGCTTTATAAGTGTTTTATAATTGTTTTATAATAATTGCTACAAGTGTTTTATAATTGTTTTATAATAATTGCTATAAGTGTTTTATAATTGTTTTATAATAATTGCTACAAGTGTTTTATAATTGTTTTATAAGTGTTTTATAATTGTTCTATAATAATTGCTATAAGTGTTTTATAATTGTTTTATAATAATTGCTACAAGTGTTTTATAATTGTTTTATAATTGTTTTATAAGTGTTTTATAATTGTTTTATAATAATTGCTATGAGTGTTTTATAATTGTTTTATAATAATTGCTATAAGTGTTTTATAATTGTTTTATAATTACTGCTATAAGTGCTATATAAGTGTTTTATAACAAGTGCTAGTGCTAGTCCTAAGGGCTAGTGCTAGTGCTTTATTACTACTTTTAATCTAATAATCATTTATTGTATTGTATATTTTCATAACCTAATAAACGATTATATCTTCATTAAAAATTACCTTTTTGTATCTTCTATTGATAAACCTATTTAAAATAATTGAATTTCTTTAATAATATAAAATATATTTTTGTGTAATTGAAAAACATCTTCTCCACCTTTACGTTGGTTATCTCTTCCTCGAGCCATTTAACCAACTAATAATATTTAAAATAATCTAATTGTAAAGTTATGTTTTCAATATATTATTAATATTTTCTTGATGGTTTTAATCATCATATTATTGTAATATATGTTTGTCTTTTTCAGCTAAAACTGTATATAATGGTCTAATAAAGGTATCACCTATTTCTAACCCAGCTAATTTATCATTTTTAGGTGTTATATTATACATCACCTGAATTAATCCTTACTAAATTTTTGTAGTAAATTTAATTCATTTTTAAATACATAACTAAAGATATAATTTTTCTGTTAATTATTAAGTTTTAGTAACTCTTTGTACCTTCTCTACAAAACCTATAAATTTATATAATATTAGCCACTCCCTGACGAAGTGGATTTTGATATTATTTCTAATTTATAAGGCTTATAACTTCATAAGGACTTGAAGACTTAATGAATTCAGAATCCAGTCCAGATGGATTGTAGATAGAATTACAACTTTATACTAAGAGTGTATAATGTCTATGGCAAATTAGAGGTGAACATAAATGTCAGATATACTGGTGTATTACGTTTCACGACTTATCTAAAATTTGTAGAGAACAACCGTGTAAATCTGCACTCTATCAGTAGGAGCTATAACTTTCTTACGTTCACGCCAGTTAAATTCGCCAGTTCAGCAAAGGCCCGCTGTCATTTATTGAAACGGTGTTCAAGTAAACCTCTTACATATTTTGATCCAATAATCATATTTTGAACCAATAGCCCTAAGGTATAAGGAGTATAGAGAAAGGAGTATAGAGTAAGGAATAAGAAGAGAAATTAAATAATAAGAGGAAAATCATCGAATACTCATAGACTCGATGGCCTAGCAAAGAGTGAATTGCCTCAAATCGATGTTTCACGTCTGAGTATTACGTATCGCAAAGATCCATCGAGAAGAGATCCGTTGTTGGATTTTATGAATTGAATGATGGCTTAGAAGTCGAACTAAAGCTATTAAACATGCTGGGATCAACCCGAGGAAGTAGAGAAATGATAATAAATTTTGAGGTATACCTTAACATTATTAATAACCACTACCGGATCTCAAACATTTAATAAGAAATACGAACACCCGATGCTTTCAGGAATCATTGAGTCTAACAAATATTAAGTTTCATTAAAAGAAGTTTTCTAATAATTGAATAGTCTAGTTAGCATATGAATTGTGCTATAAGTGCTAGTGCTAGTGCTGGTGCTGAGTGCTTCATAATAATTGTTTCATAGTAAGTGTTTATATTAAGTGTTTCAAAACAAGTGCTTTATAAGTGTTTTATAAGTGTTTTATAATAAGTGTTTTATACGTGTTTTATAATAAGTGCTTCATAATTACTGTTTTATAAGTGCTATAAGTGCTCTATAATAAGTGCTATATGTGCTTTATAAGTGCTTCAGAAGTGCTTCATAACAATTGTTTCATAGTAAGTGTTTATATTAAGTGCTTCATAACAATTGTTTTATAAGTGTTTTATAAGTGCTTCAGTATAAATGCTATAAGTGCTATAAGTGCTATAAGTGCTTCATTATAAGTGTTTTATAAATGTTTTATAATAAGCGTTTAATACGTGTTTTATAATAAGTGCTTTATAATTACTGTTTCATAAGTGCTATAAGTGCTATAAGTGCTATTAGTGCTTCATTGCTTTATAATAAGCGTGCTAGTGCTATGAGTGCCATAAGCTAGTGCTCATATACAACACTAACTAAATTCATGCAGAAACTATAGAATCAACGCAGAAACAACAGTTCCCAGGCTCTTGTTTATTCAGTAAGTGAAATACCCTTACATCAAAAGCTATTCATCTAAATCCTCTGGAATGACGTCTTGACCTCCTGCAGGTGAGACGCCATATCACCTAATTCCTTATCAAATTATCAAATCGATGCTATTAAATCGATCCTACCACTCGATCCTATTTTTAGGTCCTGACGCTAAACAGCATCGTAGATACTTTACGTTCTTTGCCACCATTAATTTTTAGTTGTTTATACAGGGCCACAACACCCTCATCTTTGCTATTGCTATGTCCACATTATGTTGGCTCAGAATACATGCATATAGTGGTCACATCGTACATTTGGAAGACACTGAGAACCGGCCCTGCATTGAACTGGCCCTGCATTGAACCGGCCCTGCATTGAACCGGCCTTGCATCTTGTTCCGGTGTCTAAAGCTCCTCCTTTCGTGCCCTCGGCATTCACTGACGTGGGAATTGCCTAATCGGGAAGCTACGCTATACGACGCATGAGGCCGTGTAACACGGAACTTCAACTGTGTGTATTTATTAAAGCGTCCTCAATCTTAATACTTCGCTCACGCTGCTCGCGTTTCGTGGGAAAGGGCACTTTTTCGGGTAATGTGTGAATACTGCATGCGTACCGCTCTCGTCAATCCTGAACTATTACATTCCCCTCTTTGCCTAGTGATGCTTGTTGGCCATAGCACGCCTTGCCGTCACCGACGTGAATGGCTGGGCGCTTCGTCAATGAATGGCTGCCTGCATATAGCATATACCATGCAGTCCCACATGCCCCACATGCCCCACATGCAGCCCACATGCAGCCCACATGCAGTCCGCCCACACACTTGGCTTCTCCGGTATTGGGACACCTGAGGTGGTAATTCGTATGCCGTTCCATACGGCGGCTCCTGCATACCCACGGCTCACTACTCAGGCCATCCTGCTCCGCCATCTACTGTGTACATGTGCCCCAAGCTGACGAGCTCGTCGGTCCACGACACAGAAAATTTATTCATCTTGTATTTCCTGAAAACTTTCACGACTTCTTTTCCACCACTCACCAGAAATCCACCTGTAGCCAAAGTTCTTTTAGCTTGTCCCCATTGTGTGGTGCACACCGTAATTGGTCCACTCCACGCTTGGCTGGTCGGCAGGGCCTTGGCGGCAACAATCTGTAGTATAACAAACTTATGGTATAATCATTCAATGGCCCCAATTCTCCAATAAAAATCATTATGGAGCAGTACTGAACACTTCACCTGGCATCAAGTGCGTCACGTGCAACGAGCCATTCGCTTCCAAGTTGTTCCAGCACGGAAACGAGCCATTCGCTTCCAAGTTGTTCCAGCACGGAAACGGAAGCCATGCGGCACGAGGGAGAAGGGAAAAAGTAACGTGGACCCACTCCATTGTTTGTCGCCTCGATAAGTTGTCCGCTAGTTATGTTGCATTTATGCAGTCCATGAATTCGTTGTTTCAGTAGATGGACACTTGAACGTATTAGCTCATGAACGAGCTCATGGACGAGCTCATGGACAAAAAGGACGGCCGCTCATTGAGACCGCTTCTAGACTTCTCTGTTCACGCCTTGGCATGATCGGCCGTGGGCCAGGCCGGAGCTGGGCGAGCTGACTTGATGTACGGCTTTCTCTCCGACTGAAATCTCTCATATTTTCGTGACTCCATGACTTCATGAATGGATGCTTTCACATGATGATACTGCTTGCCAAGAACCCACGGGAGCTTCGCTGTCTTGGGTTTTTGCAGTCTTGGGTTTTTGCAGTCTTGGAGTTTTGCAGTCTTGACGTTGCCGATGCCAAGTGCAGTGACTGTCGTTGAACCTGATTTGACCCTCGATTCTCTTTAATGATGGAGTGATGACATGCTGTGGAACTTTGAGGAAGAGTATTGGTTCTGTTGATTCCAAGAGCATGCCTAATTGTAGAACTTGCCTCAAATGTAAAAGTATTCAATAAAAACAATTCAAGAGCTACCTTCATACTGTTACCAGATCACCAGAATTGACAGATTTTGTCGTGTTGAGTTGGAGTCCGACTAGTGCAGTTGACCAGAATTGAGACCTGGCCACACCATTATCACAGGCCACTTAGAATTATCATAGTCACAAAATAGATTGGCTTCTTTATCCGATTTGGGAAGTACACTCAGCTGGTGTACGGGTCTGCAGGAAGTAGGCCTGCAATGTCCGAAAGGAACCATTTGCATTGACCATTTGCATTGACCATTTGCATTGACCAATTGAATTGACCAATTGAATTGACCATTTGCATTGACCATTTGCATTGACCATTTGCATTGACATTGTATACTCCAAGAACCTGTGAAGCCCAGTTCAACTCTAAATGCCCGTTCCTGCAGATAGCCCACCAGGCCTTAGGTAGCAACGATAAGTTTTCCTGCCAAAAGAGCGTGTCTCGTACCAGGGTGGGGCCGCGGCAAACCCTCTACCCCGTCCCCCGTCTTATTCGCCCCGGTGCAGTCTCACGCCAGTGCCATTGTAAAAGGCCGT
This sequence comes from Metschnikowia proteae, assembly GCA_002370515.1. Classification (NCBI taxonomy): domain Eukaryota; kingdom Fungi; phylum Ascomycota; class Pichiomycetes; order Serinales; family Metschnikowiaceae; genus Metschnikowia; species Metschnikowia proteae. Next base: position 206,656 of record NKYY01000004.1, on the reverse strand, counting down.
GTCCCCCGATATGGGCGGACTGCACACACGCACCCCTGCAGCAGCTGCCAGTACCGGCCCAGCCGACACAACCAAAACGGAAGGCGTTGGGTGGCGAGACAAAGCTGCCGAACGGAAGGCGTCGGGCAGCCACGCGGAACCAGGCGATTGGCCCGGCGCCACGGTGCCCCCACACCGGGAGTGCACAGAGCCGCGGAATCTCCCCGGATTGTTCCGACCCCACATATATAAACCGCGTTCCGCACCCATTCCACGTCCCACGAACCACGCAAAATGCCTCACGAAATCTACGACTACCCTTTGGAGAAGCTCGAGGCCTTGGAGGGTGACGCCATTGTGTTTCCCCGCTTTGACTCGGAGATCGCGTGGAAAATCGGCTCCCATGCCAGAGATCTCGCCCAGCAGCTTTCAAAGCCAATTGTCGTGGACGTAACCTTTTCGAATGGCCAGGTAGCCTTCCATTCGGCATCCAAGAACGGCGCCATTCTTGACAACGAGCACTGGGTGCAGCGCAAACAAAAGACGGTCTTTCGCTTTGGAAAGTCTTCTTTTTATATGGGGCGCAAGATGGCAGGCAAAGTAAAGGCTGACGCTTCCATGACCCTCGAGACGGCGTTTTTCATTGACCCCATGGAATACGCCACCCATGGCGGCTCGGTCCCCATCCGCATTGCAGGCTTTGATGGCGTGGTGGCTGCTCTCACTGTCAGTGGTTTGGCGCAGGAGGAGGACCACCTTTTTGCGTTGAAAGTCTTGCAGGAGGTGGCTCAGCTGTTATAAGCTGCTGGACCTAGGATGGTGAAAGGGAGGTCGGAGCTGAAGCACCTGATATTGTCTGAGATGTATCCGTGACAGAACTGGGGCCAACATATTCGTTAATGTTTCTGCATATCCCTTGCAACAGCATTATGTTTCTGCATATCCCTAGCAACAGCATTATGTTTCTGCATATCCCTAGCAACAGCATTATGTTTCTGCATATCCCTAGCAACAGCATTAATGTCTCTGCGAACGCTCAAAGTTTCTGCCGTTTATGTCTTACAATGTATTGACATAATAAAAGCACGTTCAAAGCAGGCAACCCAAGACTCATTGCAACGACTGGTCGGTGGTGTAGGACGTGCGCAGTGATTTCTCACCCAGCTGTCCTGCCGCTTCTCCGTCTGCAAACCGTGGCGTGGTCAAGTACCGATCAATGTCTCTCTTTATAGAAAAACGGTGGTAGTGCCGGAATACCTCAAGGAGAGATGGGGGACGCACCTCCAAAAGATGCTCGCGGAAATCCTTGTCGGCGAGGCCACTGATGAAATAAAACACCCACTGGAACTCGGTGAGCGTGTAACCCTCAGGCCGCTCGTTCTGCAACTTGATATAGCTGAAAAGGTACGCCAAAAAGTCCCCTTTCTGACACAGAGTGGCCACCTGCACGTGGTACTCGTAGTGGTCTTGGCCGGGCGCCAGAGTCACGGGTCCGTGGTCGCTGCTATGGGTGGAATATGCTGCGAACGGATAGGCGGTGGTCTGAAACGCTGCTCCCATGAGCTCCGCTGGCAAGGATCCTGGACCCAAGAAGTCGTCGTGTGACCACTCAGAGAGGGATGCTGCCGTTCCCGGCTTCGAGAGTTTTTTGCCCGTGCTCAGTCCTGCACTGGGCAAGACGCTGTCGTTGCTAGAGGATTTGGGCTTGATCTCGAGGAGGAGGTCTGCAGTGTCGATGGTCAATTCGGAGAACATGTTCAACGCAATGACACAGTCCGGGTCGATGACGTCCGGGGACGCTCTATTAAACTCCGGCGTGTTAGGGTGTCCACGTGACTTTTCAGCTGCTGTGGATGGTGGTGTATAGGTAAATGAGAAGGGCGAGGCTGGGGGCGATACTGGCGACATCAGGAGTGATTGTAGTAGGAAGGTTATGGTCGCTTATTTATAGTCCAGTTGTGCTGCAGCTCTGGTGTGGAAGTAGCCGAGCATTTCTGTTATGTTTTTTACAAATGCTTGGCCCTTTGCGCAGGGTACAAAGCATAGCAGAAAAACTTTGAATTTAAATTATTGCAAAAATGAACTTCCACAAAGTGCTTCACTAGCTCAGTTGGCAGAGCGTCAGTCTCATAATTCCGATTGTGTCATCTGAAGGTCGACAGTTCGAACCTGCCGTGGAGCACATTTTTTTAGCTTCTGTAACCCCAATTTTTTTGAGGCTAGATTTGTCGCAGGGACCCAAACTTAATCAAGATCAAAGTTTTTCCCTATATTCTTCGTCAATATATCACCTCGGGCTAAAGTAAGCTGTGTTGGTTCAGCTCTCATCTCCTCCCGCCTAAGCGCATATACTGTGTACAACGACGATTATGCGACTGGAAATCGCATCTGCGGCGTTCCCACTTTTCCTGTTATAAAAGCTCGCATGTCACACGCATCTAAAAGTTTTTCAACATCTAAGAATGGCGCAGATTCTGTCTCAAGGCAATAACGCCATAATATATTTGAGCTATGCTTTTCTCTTGGCATCTGGGCTTTTCTTAGCTTGGAGATTCGCCAATAAAGATAATTTTCTTTCCTCAAATGGAACTCAGAGGGGTCTTCCCTTGGCAGTCAACTTCATTGCTTCCGGTACGTTCAACTGATTTTCTTGAAAACTTTAGATATGCAACTTGCTAGCGGGTGCTGAACCTTTTCTTTTTGAATCGGCGATGCTGAGATACACCGTTTGAACTCGATCAAGCTAGAACTTGCGTGAGGAGGCCAGTTGCGAAGTAAACTGAAAGGACAAAAAGCTCTCACCACCGATACCTGTCAAATACGGCCAAGTCTTGGTTGAAGCCGGCGTAATGACTTGGGTTGATGTGGCTGATTTCCGGAATGCTTTTGATAAACATTAGCTTTCGGCTCTCTTGAATTGTTTAGACATGGGTTCTTTGTTGCACCCAATGTTGCATAAGAACAATGGCGAAAACTTCATCCGTGAGATGGCATATTCTGATTCTGACGGCTCAATCTTGGCCTGGCTCAAATCCTTGACAAATCTTGCTGTAGTGACAGGCGTCGTCAATTACCCCGCATTGCAGTGTTGTGCTCGATTCAAGTTGCCCGCAAATCGACAATAGACTAACAATAGCCATGGGGTGTGGTATTCTCACCACTTATTCTCAAATCGGCAACACCGCCGGGTTGCATGGTCTTCTTGTGTATACGCTCGCCGGATCGCTTCCAATTCTTGGGTTTGCTGCAATTGGCCCACTTATCCGGAGAAAGTGTCCACATGGCTTCATCTTGACCGAATGGGTCAGGCAGCGTTTTGGCGTGGTCACTGCACTTTACCTCTCGTTTTTCACATGTTTAACCATGTTCTTGTTCATGATAGGAGAACTCTCTGCATTGCGTGGTGCTATCGAAACTTTGACAGGACTCAATGCCCTTGGGGCTGTGATTGTCGAATGTGTAGTAACCACGATTTATACGCTGTGTGGAGGGTTCAGAGTCAGTTTCATTACCGATAACTTTCAAGGTGTGCTTGTGTTAGTCTTGGTGGTCATTGCAGCTGCAGGTATGGGGTCGAAGATCGAGATTGATAAAGCCAAGGTTGGGCCTTCGCACCTTCTCGAGGCCAACAAACTTGGCTGGCAATTGCTTTATATTTTGCCTGTGGCCATCACTACCAATGACTGCTTCATGGCGGGTTTCTGGTTGCGGACTTTTGCCAGCAAAAGTAACAAGGATCTTTGGATTGGATGCTCGATTGCTTCTTTTGTCACCTTCGTTATTTGCACGCTAGTTGGAACTACTGGGTTTTTGGCAGTTTGGGCTGGAAAATTAGAAGTCGCAGATGAAAATGGGTACAATGCTTTTTTCATTTTGCTCAGCGAAATGCCCCGCTGGGTTGTGGCATTTGTGCTAATATTTGTCATTTCCTTGTCAACGTGTACCTTTGATTCTTTGCAGAGTGCCATGGTGTCCACAATTTCCAACGACTTGTTCAGAAACAAGCTCAAAATGATCTATGTGCGTGGGTTGGTTGTTCTTGTAATGATACCAACGATTGTTTTGGCAATTAAGGTCGCCGACAACATCTTGCAAATCTATCTAATTGCAGATTTGGTCTCGGCGGCGGTAATTCCGTCGGTTCTTCTTGGACTTAGCGACTCGTGGTTTTGGTTTATCAAGGGTGTGGATGTCATGATAGGCGGCTTGGGTGCTTTGCTCGGAGTGTTTGTCTTTGGCACAGTGTACTATGGGTCTGCCAAGGAGGGTGGGAAGCTTCTTCTTGTGTGGAACGGTCTCTATGACCTGGCCGACTGGGGACCTTTTGGCGCCTTTGTTATCACGCCTGTTGGAGGCCTACTATTCACCTTCATGTTCGCCGGCTTGAGAATTGGCGTGGATTTCCTCTACTCCAAGGTCACAGGCTCAAATTTCACTGCTTTGGAAAGAAGACGGGTTGTTACTGTCGAGGACGAGTCCGAGCAGTACGGCTATGTTGATGACAGTCTGAAGAGTCTGAAGAAATCCGTGGATGGATTTACATTGACTTAGCGACTTTGTTTTTCGAGAAGGCGTTTTTTTCCGTCACACTAATTCCCTGGGGACAAATTTAACATTCTGTGTTTGTAGGGTGTATGGATGGTATTCAGCGCGGTATGCGTGTCCTTTTATACCTTCCTCGTTTTGGCTGCAAATCCGAGCAATCACAAACACAAACAGGTGCACCGCATATAATTTGTATATATAAAGGCCGCCGCCGCCAAGCCAAAAGCGCTTAAGGCACTGGCAAAAAAGCACTTGCAAACAGGAAGTCAACAAGAAGGCCACAAAAACGCCTCACAGATAATAAAAGCTCAGGATCCCTTCGAGTATACCCGATCCTCTACCACAGGACTTTATTGCCACTTTAAATGACACTTTTGACAACATGGAAATTTGCAAATTTTGATAAGATCCGTTGGACCATACGACCCAACACAATGACAGAAGCTGCTATTATAAGCTGACTCCATTTTCGATGCTGCATTGTGGACACCAGTTGTCGCTTCACCAGTTGTCGCTTCACCAATTGTCGCTTCACCAGTTGTCGCTTCACCAGTTGTCGCTTCACCAGTTGTCGCTTCACCAATTGTCGCTTCACCAGTTGTCGCTTCACCAGTTGTCGCTTCACCAGTTGTCGCTTCACCAGTTGTCGCTTCACCAGTTGTCGCTTCACCAGTTGTCGCTTCACCAGTTGTCGCTTCACCAGTTGTCGCTTCACCAGTTGTCGCTTCACCAGTTGTCGCTTCACCAGTTGTCGCTTCACCAGTTGTCGCTTCACCAGTTGTCGCTTCACCAGTTGTCGCTTCACCAGTTGTCGCTTCACCAGTTGTCGCTTCACCAGTTGTCGCTTCACCAGTTGTCGCTTCACCAGTTGTCGCTTCACCAGTTGTCGCTTCACCAGTTGTCGCTTCACCAGTTGTCGCTTCACCAGTTGTCGCTTCACCAGTTGTCGCTTCACCAGTTGTCGCTTCACCAGTTGTCGCTTCACCAGTTGTCGCTTCACCAGTTGTCGCTTCACCAGTTGTCGCTTCACCAGTTGTCGCTTCACCAGTTGTCGCTTCACCAGTTGTCGCTTCACCAGTTGTCGCTTCACCAGTTGTCGCTTCACCAGTTGTCGCTTCACCAGTTGTCGCTTCACCAGTTGTCGCTTCACCAGTTGTCGCTTCACCAGTTGTCGCTTCACCAATTGTCGCTTCACCAGTTGTCGCTTCACCAGTTGTCGCTTCACCAGTTGTCGCTTCACCAGTTGTCGCTTCACCATTTATGAACTGCCTGGCGGTTGTCTATGTGCAGACCATGACAGGGTCAATTGTGCTTCGCTCTTCAAAAAGTCTGTTCTCAAGTGCTTTTTGTATCACACTAACGTGCACGGCTACTGTTCTCAAGTTACGGAAGTAGAGTTCAGGTCTCCTTCGAAGCTATTGTTGTATGGCGGCGCGCTTTTCCTCCAACTGTGATCTGAAACTGTGTCTCAATGCGCGCATCGATGCGAGTACACAACGCACCAGACATCCTAGCTTCTCGTCCGATGAAGACGTCAGAGCCTTCAGACGAAGACCACGATGATACGGCCAGAAATTACCAGAAAAGACTGTTTTCTGTGAGTTCGGGTCAGTCCGCAGAGCAATACATGTCCCAGCTTCTTACGCAGAAGCGGTTCAAGATGAATATGGATGACGATGATGATGGCGATGAGTCGCCTCAAGAGACGGATGAAGACGAAGATGAATACAGTGACGGATCTAGGCGGAATCGAAAAGCTGGCAGTATTCTCCGGCTAACGCTCAAAAACTTCATGTGCCACGATCATTTTGAGCTCAGCTTCGGGCCTCATATGAACTTCATTATTGGGCGCAACGGCTCCGGAAAGAGTGCGGTGTTGACCGGAATCTCTGTTGGCTTAGGTGCAAAGGCTATGGATACGAGTCGTGGATCCTCTATGAAATCGCTCATCAAAGACGGTAAAACCATGTCTCGCATATTGGTGGCCCTTGATAACGATGGACTCGATGCTTTTGAGCCGGAGGTATATGGCAAGGTCATATACGTGGAGCGGAAGTTGACCCGTGAGGGGACTAATCTGTATGCAATCAAGAGCGAAAATGGTTCTGTGGTGTCGACCAAAAAGAAGACTTTGGACGAGATTCTCCAGCGGTTTTTCATAGTGGTGAATAACCCTCTCTCCTTTCTCTCGCAGGATAAAGCACGTGAATTTATTGCTAGCAGTACGGAGCAGAGCCGATTCACTTACTTCTCGGAGGGAACGAACATTCAGTCCATCATCCAAAATTACCAGGAAGCTTCTCGAAGCATTTTGGGACTACAGACCCGACTGGTAGCCGCAAAGAAGTATTACGATGAGGCTTCTCGAAAGTATGCTGAGTGTGAGAGGAATTATCGTAAGTTCAAACACTCTCACACTTTGCGGCAACAACTCGAGAAAATCAATGGGAAAATATACTGGTTCAATGTGGAGGTTCTAGGCCGCCGTCTTGCCAAACGTTCATCGGATATTGAAACCAAGCGGCAGGAGATAGCAAGCTGCCAGAACAACATCAGTGAATCTATGACAAACGTGGAGCTTGCGAAAGATCAACTCGTCGAATGGAACAGCGAGAAAAGTGAACTCCAACGCGTGGTCTTTACGAATGAAGAGAGCCTGAGGAAATCCGAGGAACTATATAATGAGTCTGCCAAGAAGGTTCAGAGTGTTCGGGCAGATTTGGTGAACTATAAAACTGAAATCGAGGAGTTCGGGGAGCAAATTAAAAAACACGAGGAGTCCATCTCCCAAGAGCAGAAGAAAATCGATGACGCGAATGGCGGGTCGAAAGAACTAATGGCGCAGCGTCTCGAGGCTTTGCAAAAGAGACATCAAACGCTTTTAAAGGAGCGTGACGAGGCGCAAAGCTTGCTCCAAAGTTTTGAGCGGACATCTCCGCAAATGGAGGCTCTCAACCGAGAATTAGCCGAGCAAAGTGCTTTGGTCAGCCTGTTTCGGGAAAAATTGCGGAGTTTCGAACGCACCAAGAACGATCGCTATGCCGCTTTTGGCCTCAATATCAACTATCTCATGCGAGACTTGGCTAAGGAAACTGCTTGGCACAAAAAGCCGATTGGTCCCATTGGATATTATGTTTCGGTTAAGCAGGATTACACTCATTGGAGAGATCTTATTAATGCAACGTTGCAGAGGACACTTGACTCGTTCGTTGTTTGTGATGAACATGACAGGAAGCTTTTGAACCAACACATGCGCAATAAGCAAATTTACAAAAGTATCATTGTGCGGAAGTTTGAGCAGTTTGAGTACAGACTAAATAAGAACTTCACCACTTTGTTGGATACTTTGGACATTCAAAACAGTGATGTTTTGTATACGCTTATCGATTCAGCAGGCGTGGAGGAGATTGTTGTTTGCGACACCATCGCCGAGGCCGAGAACGTGACTCGAGACGGATCGGTCAAGAATGCATTCTGTGTCAATGACCGCCGATCTGGAATACGTGTGGCCCGTCGAGATGGTCATTTGTCGCGAGACCCTGTGTTTTATTCAAAGGATCTCTTGAAACTTGCGGGAAAAGTAAGTGGAGACTCCATTAGCGCAGAGCTTGATGAAGCACTTCATGCAGAAGCGTTGATTCAAAAGAAACGGAACAAACTCCGGGGTGAAGAACACCAAAAGAAAATCAACGCCCAAAGGGACTTGGCAGATAAGAAGCAGTATTTGAAAGAAATCGGCGGGCAGATTTTCACTCTTGAACAAGCACTCACAGAAGAGGGTGATTATGGGAAGATCGAGAGTTTGAGGGCTCAAATCGAGCATTGTGAGAATCAAATCAAGACCAGGGAGGGGATGTCAGTGGAGCTATTGCAGAATCTCAGTGAGAATAAAAAGACATTCAATGCTTTGAAAGAGAAGTTTCAAGCCGCTGAGGCTCAGAAGGATCAGGCCGCTAGAGACCTAGTGGAATGCGAGGAAAAGATTTCCAGATGCAGTGAGTCTGAACAATTACTTAAGGCGGAAATACACGGGTTCGGTGAAAAGATCAAGGACCTTGAGCAGGAGATCACTAAGCTTGAAGCTAAAAAGGAAAAAGATTCCGAAAAGCACCAGGAACTCAAGACTCAGGCCGAAGAGCGATGTGCAAGAACCGAAATCACAATCGAAGAAACGGATTCCACGGAGTCAATCACTAACGAATTCCGGGCAATTCAGCAAGCCATAGAAGAAAGCGAAAGAAACAATACAAAGACGTTTGAAGACATTCAGAAAGAAGTTTTGGAAAGCAAAGCGCTTAAGGAGACATGCGAGCAAAGTGTTCTCGATGTGGACAATGCACGAATGACGCTTGAGAATGACTTGAATGCCCGGTTTGAAAACCTCAATATCACCATTAAGGAAAAATTGACCCGGGCGAAGCTGTCGTTTGAACAGTCGTTGGCTTTAAGAGGATTCAAGGGAAAACTTGAGTTTGACTTTGCGAAGAAACGCGTGGTCACAGAAGTTCAGACAAAAGACGACAAGGACACGCGGGCCGTGCTGTCGCTTTCAGGAGGCGAAAAGTCATTCACCCAGATAGCCTTTTTGCTCAGTATTTGGAAAGTGATGAAGCCAAGAGTCTGTGGCTTGGACGAGTTCGATGTCTTCATGGACTCGGTGAACCGAACAATTGCCATTCGGCTTTTAATCCACGAGTTGAGAAACTCAATGGCGCAATCTATATTCATCACGCCCCAGGACATCGCCGTTGTTGGAGACTTGAAGGATAGCGAAGACGTGCGTATCCATAGAATCAATCCGCCCAGAAGTGACTGAGTGGTGCAAATCCGAGAAATGACGTGAAACTATGATCAAGCAACATGAGAAGAATTACCTTGAGACTCTAAATCTGACAACATTGGATTTGTTTTCAAGTGCAAACAAGAGAGATTGGATTTGAATTAGGTCTATGCAAACTTGAAATTGAATTAGGTCTATGCAAACTTGAAATTGAATTAGGTCTATGCAAACTTGAAAATTGAAGTCTATGCAAACTTGAAAATTGAAGTCTATGCAAACTTGAAAATTGAAGTCTATGCAAACTTGAAAATTCGTATTTGTTTAAAATACAATGCCAGATAATTGTGACTCAAAATTCATGATGGGAATTAGTGGATTGAGTTGATGGTTGGAGCTAATAGATGATCGATGTAGGAGAAATGTGGTTGGCGATTATTTGTCGGTCCACTTTATCTGAAAGTCGCCATTGATCATCGAAGCATCAACTCCCAAGGCCTTTGCCCGCAGATAACTCTCGGGATCCAAGGATAATTCACTAAACCGGTTATTCTGGGAGCTCCAGGCCCGCATGAGTTCGTCGAGGTTGGCATGCAGAGAAGCAACATAAGCACCGACAAACGCACGGAAGCAAGCCACAGACAAAAGATGCTTATGGTGAAGACTTTGGCATAGCCAGAAAGAGTCCATCAAAAGCGCGTGGAGTTTTTTGGAGGCGTGGGGCAGTTTTAAAAGTTTCCGCAAATAGCAGAAAATGGCAATGAACTGCTCATCAAAGAGGGTCGAGTCGAGCCGAGTGGGTGGATGAGGAAGCATCTCCGGAATCTTGTTATTGATGGCAATTGCCTCGCGACCAAGGCCAAGCTCACAGAGACCAACGACGACAAACTTACAGATGGAGTAGTGGTTTGCAGAAATAAGAGTCAAGAGCCTGTCGAGGAAGTTGCCCGTTTTTTGCGCTAGCGAGGAGATGCTCTCCAAGAGAAGAGCGTGGAATTCAGGAAGGTCGGCTTTTTGGACGATGCCGTCGAAGATGGGGTAGGCTTTATCGTGGAGGGTCAAGTCAGACACCATGAGCGGATCGAAGTGGGCGGTGTCGTGGGCCGAGATGTTATTTTCAATGTTGTGCTGTGTCTGCTTATAGCTGAGATGGGCCGCGTGCATAAGCGAGTGGGAGACCTTTTTCGGGTCCTCGTAGCGCAGGTAGCCTCTATAGTTTGCAGCCAAGTCTTGGTAGGCCGTGAGCGCGGCTTTCAAGTCCTTCTGCCTCAGGAGAGTCTCCACACGTGCTATGCATAGCGTCTGGTACACGAGCCTGTGGCCAAAGCGTGAGTAGTAGCGGTCGAAATAGTCACAGAGGCCCTGCACGAGATCGGGGTCTCCGTTCTGGCGGTAAACGGAGCATAGGGCCTCGATGGCCGTGGGGAGAAGAAGAAAGGGCACGTGGGGGTTGAGGGGCACGTGACCGACGGTCACGTTCTCGCCGGCGACGTCGGGCGGGTCGATGATTTCGTGGTACACCATGACAGCCGAGGCATAGTGCGCCAGCGAGACGGAGCGGGCGGCGAAAAGCGACCACATCTGGTGAGAAAACGAGTAGTTGAAGCGGTGCAAGACCACGTGGAGAAGCGACGTGGCGGCGGTCAAGTTGCCTGCATTCAAGAGCGCAAGCAAGTAGGCCTCCAAGAGCGGCGTGGCGTAGCGATGCGTGGGGTTGGAGGAGATGGTGTGGAAGATGAGCGGGGGCGGCGCACGCAGCAGGAGCAACGCCTGGAGCTGGAAGTCTAGTCTGAGGTCACCGGTGGCCACCAGGGAGACCATGTTCTGGTGGTCCGGGGAGAGCTCTTGGAAGCGGCGCAACGCGGAGCGGGACCGGCGGGGGTCCGGGGGGGTTTGCACGTGGGCATCCATCCATTGCCGGGCGCAGAAGGAGCGCCAGCGCCGTAGACGGAGGAGCTGGCGGAGCATGAGGGGCGGTACATGCAGGCTGATCGAGTAGTGATGGAGTAGGTGCGCGGCACCCGTACCTCCGCGCAGGCGGTAGAAACATCCCCTATTATGTCATATAATTTATATTACATTATATTTGTTGTTTTTATTTGTATTTATATTATATTTATATTTATTCTTATTATTGATTAATTCTCTTTCTCTTTCTCCCTCTCTCTTTATTTTAATAATTATATCTTATTATTCTTTTTGACTGCAAAATGGTACCGATTCGCGTCTCACCTCCAAAATGAATTCCAACCGTTCCAAAATCATTGAACTAGAGAACGTACAAAAACATAATATCAGCATTTATTGAAGGATAATAAGAACCTCAAATGATCCTGCATAATATCAGATAACTATACCAATGTCTACTGTTAGGAGAAGTTAGTGTCTGACTGACTATAAAAGTAACCTCAAAATCAATCATATGAACTCAGTCAAGGTTGCTTAATAACACAATGACTCTATGATTAGTAATAAGCTGAAATACAATTAAATAACATAAATACCATTTATTATCTAATACAATTAATAAGTGAATGACATACTGATATAAATAAAACTGAAAAGGATATAAAGATAGAATTGGATTATATAAACAAAACTGAAAAGGATATAAAGATAGAATTGGATTATATAAATAAAACTGAAAAGGATATAAAGATAGAATTGGATTATACTTTGAAAATTATAATATCTTTAAGATATTTAAGCGGACCCATATCAATAATTATAATTCTGATATCTTAGTACCTTTAGGAGATTTGAATCACCTTCTGTAATTTTCCTATTTAAATTCTCTATTCGTTTATTTATCTTTCATTCATTAATTTATAACGTGTTAGTATGGAACAAGGTAAGCCATTAATAAATTACTAGTAAAAACTAGAAATAATATAGATTTTATGATTTCTATGCCTATAGCATGAGTATAAGATACTACTATTAGTATCTTCAAAGTTACCAGATAATCGGAGTAATAGTCAATTGCAAGTTAATGAGAGGTATTATCTCCTATGAACTGAACGGTCAGCTTTTGTCAGGTGAAGGCATACCCTACAATTATATAGTATCGAAGGGCTATACTATTATAGCAATGAAGAGACAATACTGGATTAGATATACAACTGATTATCAGATGGATATTCTGAAGGAGTCAGATGGCTTATAAGGAAGTGAATATCTTTAAGGAGGTAGATAAGTTTTCTATTTATCCTAAGAGGTATTGAATCCACCATCAAGACGATCTGGTAATAGGTCTATGCCTTCCATAGCTGCTAGATTAGATCTATCAAGCTATAGACAATTATAAAATGTTGACCTAATTGAGGATTTCTCCGTAAACAAATGACGTCCTGATAAGTTGAAGAACTCGTATTTTGAATAGATATGGACTGTATTTTGAATAGATACGGACTGTATTTTGATATGGACCGTATTTTGATATGGACCGTATTTTGATATGGACCGTATTTTGATATGGACCGTATTTTGAATAGATATGGACGAGTGCATATTTGAGTAGATAATACTTCCAAAGCATCAATTAACGGGTACTTTGTGACTCAAAGCCAAGAAGTATAATACCGTAATCCTCTTCTTTGAATGCAAGTTTGGAAGTGTCTAGAACATAAAACTTATACATTTTTATACGGAAATATAGAGATAGCAAGACATGGTATTTATTAGTACATTTTTATGGGTGACTAAAATAATTAGGGTTATAGTTAATATAGTAATTATAGGTTAAGTAAATAATATAAAGAAGCCTAAATAGAAATTAAACTAAACCCTAGCGGGTGGCTTTTAATTTATTCTCACCTATATTATACCTTTTCCTATATTTATCTTATAAATTTCAATAGATAGTTATGATCTTTATAAAGATATTATCTCAAAGATATTCTTGACCCTGGAGTATATGAGCTATATCGATAGCTCTCAAAGGTATGATTAAATATGCTGAATACTTAGATAAGTGATACAACAATAAGGAAGACATTATCACTTCATTCTACCCGGAAAGTCCGAATACAAGGATCAGCCAATCGACAGGAATTCTGGTAGCTAGCGCTTTGTAATACAGCCTAGGCCAGCCTGGTACAGAAACCGCCCGCAAGTATGGTATCTAATATCATATACCATTTGTTAGTTACCATTAATCTACAACATAAATGAAGAGTCCTACTTCATGTGCCAGCAGCTGAGACAAGATCAGAATGGCTCAAGGGTCTGTACGAAATAATGATAATAATTGACTAACAATGATGTGAAGAAGTATAAATAAACCGCTTCATGAAGCGGTGGATGATAAAAGTGATCAATATGAGGGTTAATTATAAGTAGTAATATAATCTTATGTAGCAAAATAATACAGCTGAATAGAAATCTACTAATAAATTATTAAAAACATGTAAACATAAGGAAAGTGAATAACCATGTCAGCATCTTATAAGATATCAACAAACATGTAGGACAAGGTTGTGTTGAACAGTGAAAGCTTCTAATAATATTTAAGTGCTTTGATATTCCGAATGTCGATAATTTCGGGTATTTCTAACTAGCCGAGTTTCCGCAAGCAGGTCTATTCAATAAACATTTATCGACTTTAGCTCGATGCGTACTCTACAATAAGGACTCAGACTGCTGAAGATTGAGCTATTAATAGATAATGGTTGTTACTTTAAATTTGAAGATGATTCTATCAAACACGGGACTTCACTCACATATTGAATTTATTTGAAACACTTGATGATATCATAAAGTTTACTTTACTGCGCCTAATACACATAACCTTTCTAATAACTATATATAGGCAACCTTTGTTATTTTAGATACTATTGGATTAATTCAAGTACATACTAATCTATCAATCATACCTCACAGATTTTTCTTCAATGAATGCTCTTCCTCCGGTGTTCAGCTCTTACGTTCAGATTAGCACCCTTTCTAATCTTATATACTGGATTTTCTCCATTATGCTTTATTTGTCTAGAACTATCTATGGATCTAAGGAATTCAAAAATCATGGTCAACGTGGGGATCATGTGGAGTCATTCTTAATGCCTATTGAATGTCTTCCTATACTTGAATTTTCAAATAACCTTATTCATTTCTTTGTTTATATAGGTATGTTGCCGATTCGGCTCGATAAACGTTGTATGTATAATTCAATGTATTTCTTTGTTTGGATTCCAGAGATATTATCCAGTATTTAATTATTGTTAGTTGGAATCAGCGTCGTGCTCGGCCTCTGTCATCCCGCTGTCGGATGTCGACGTGAATACCGTCGAGTAGAGAGTTTTCGATTTGACGAAAGCAGTGATACACAATCATGCTCTATGTGAAGGTGGCCGCCGTGCATCCCACCCTGAACTGTAGACAATCAGTACATATACATAGGAAGATGGCCAGTGAATAAACCGAGAGGTTTAAGGTGTCCTAGCTGAGAGTCCATGGTGAACCGTGGTGATGTCTCGATAAATGTAGCTATAGGTCCGACCAAAGCCACAGGCCAAAGCCACCAAAGCAGAGTCACAGACCAAAGCAGAGTATCGTGGTCACCATAGAAACTGCTATCGATAGTGTAGATAGATCTAGGTCGAGTAGTCAGCCATATACATAGATAGATATATAGATAGATAGATAGATAGATATATATAGATATATATATATAGATAGATATATAGATAGATAGATAGATAGATATACATATATATAGATGGATATAGATATATAGATAGATATAGATAGATATATATAGATAGATAGATAGACAAGACAGATATACATAGATATACATATATATATAGATAGATATAGATAGATATAGATAGATATATATAGATATAGATAGATATACATCTACATATAGATATATATAGATGGATAGAGATAGATATACATATACATATATAGATAAATATACATATACATATAGATAGATATATATATAGATACACAAAATAGATATAGATAGATAGATATATATATAGATATATATACATATAGATACACTAAATAGATATAAATTGATGTAGGTATACATATAGAAACAAGACAGATATAGATAGATATACATAGATATTTTTAAAACACATTGATCTATGTTAGCTGTTGAACGTAACCTAAAGAATAGCTTAGAACTATAAGATAAAGTTCAATTACACTCCAGGACTAAGGCAAGGAGTAGGTAAATTCTCACGTCTCAAATGATCTATACCCTTACGGCTAATAACTTGATCGATTACGATACTATTGTTTTATATTTATATTCTAATGATAACCTAATCTCTTGAACCATATGAGATGGTTTTAGAATATTTTTATTTCTAACTTTAGTTAGCTTTACAAAGAGAAAGTTTTCTGGTTTTACCTATATCTTAGAGAGATACTCTTGAACTATAATTATCTAACTCATGTAAATTATACATAATATTGGACACCTTCTGGAGTTTTATTATTTCAATACTATCTTCTAATTTATTCCTACTCTTATTATTATGACTCAAAAATCAACTATGGACTTCTTATTTGGAGGACGCCAAAGCTATCCAGAACTCGACCGTGACGAAGAGTTGTTGTGACTTTTGACTTGGCATGGCCTTGGCAATATCCTTCGCCTGGAGTCGCCCGGGCTCAACCCATTCCCTTTATGAACTTGCCAAAAAGAAACAACTTCACGACATTGATCAAACTACGCTTTGCATTTTGACTGCAGAGATGATCAAACTACGCTTTGCATTTAGACTGCAGAGATGATCAAACATGAAGTTGGGATGCGGCATCTCGAGCCTCTTAAATCAGTTGAGTGAGGTCTTAGTCACCAATAATGTGGGGAAGTTCCTCGCAGACAGCAGCTCTGAAACATATTGCCACAAGGAATTCTTCCTACAGCGTCGTGGCCCAGTCTGCTTTTCCTTGGAGCAACATCGGGACTTCAAACATATAGAGAGATAGAAGTAGAAAACACGACAGATAGATATAGATATAGGTATATAGATATATATATATATATAGATAGATAGAATTTTAGATAGATATAGATATAGGTATATATACATAAATATATATAGACAAGATAGATATAGATAGATATAGATATAGAAAACACTACAGATGGATAGATATAGGTATATATATATATACATAGATATATACAGACAAGATAGATAGATATATATATATATAGACAAGATAGATAGATATATATATAGATATAGATAGATATAGATAGATAGAGGCATATATATAGATATAATATGTGTATATAGATAGATATAGATATAGAAATAAATAGATATACCTATACCTATACATATATATATTGATGTAGGTATATATTTATGCAGGTATATATATAGATATAATATGTGTATATAGATGATGATTTATACCAACTATAGCACCGCAATACCTAATACCTCCATTACAGAGATCAACTGCTAGGTTTGGATCGTCCTGCATGCTGCTTTCCGAGGGGTGGTGCCGGGCCGGAAAGACGGGTGCCGGCCGGAAAGACGAGTTCCGGGGTCTGTGTGCAGTTCCGACCTATTGACTCAGGTCGTTTGATCCTCCTCCACAAAAAAAAAATCGGGGCTTTGAAGCGCGGCGCGCCTTTGTGCCTACTGCCAGACGCCCAATATGCCGTGACAAAGCCACCCCGGGCGTGTGTGGGCCGCTACGGCCTTTGCAAGTGTCCGCACGTGACCCGCGAGTTCCGAGGGTCCGCCGGCACGTGACCCAGCTCTCCCAGAACGAGTCGAACACCGGTCCAAGCATATCAAGGCTCGCGTCTCGCAGCTTTTGCAGTTTCAGAAGCCTGACCAGCCCTGCCCTGTGTAAACATCACTCCGGACAGGCGTCCGTGAGGCAGCGAACCGCAAAGCCAGCCCCCAAATAAACCAGCCAGCTAATATAAAGCCCAAACCCGTACATCCCCACCCTATACGCGGTGTACGGGTCTTGTGCGAAGACAGAAAAACCCACCCGTCCAGCCCAAGCTCACTCCCTCTTTATCATGTTCAGGCTTGGCGTGCGGCCGGTGCGTCGTGCAATCCGCTTCCATAAGCCCTCTCCCATCTCGTTGATGCTGCTCAGATACAACTCCGGCAGCAGCGAGATCAAGTCCAAATTGACCGACTTCTCCAAGGACTTGCCTGATCTCTCCAACGACCTCTCCAAGGAGCTCTCCAACATCTCCAAGGATGTGGCCGACTTCTCCAACGAAGTGACCCGCGACTTGTCCAACTTCGCCGACTCTCTCCCCGGCGCCGCCCACGTGGTGCACCCCGACTCCGTGGGGTACATGGCGTCCATCGGGCTTGGCGACGGCTGGGGCCCCACAGCGTCCATCACAAACCTCTTGGAGTTGGCTCACGTGTACACAGGCCTCCCGTGGTGGGGCTCCATTGTCTGTGCCACCGTGTGTGTCCGTATGCTCATGTTCCCCATCTACGTCAAGTCGCTGGCCAACATGGCCAAAATGTCGGCCGTCAAGCCGCAGATCGACGCGCTCATGGAGGAGATCAAAAACGGCGACAACGAGGAGAAGATGGTGGCCATGAAGAAACGGAGCCGCTTGTACAAGCAGCACGGCATCCGTACCTCCCACTCGTTTTTGCCCATGCTTCAGTTGCCTGTGGCGTACGGGTTTTTCCAGGCCACCAGAAACATGGCCCACTACCCGGTGCCCGGCTTCGACACCCAGGGTGCGTTTTGGTTCCCGGACTTGACCCAGGTCGACCCCTACATCGGCCTTCAGATCCTCACTGCTTTGGTCGTCACCGGCATGATGCGTGCAGGAGGCGAGACCGGCGCCCAGGCCATGAACCCCGTGTTCAAGAAGTTCATGACCGTCTTGCCGTTCCTTTCGATTTTCGTCACCTACAACATGTCCGCGGCGGTGTTGGTGTACTTTGCCGCCAACTCGGTGTTTTCCTTTGTGCAGTCCTTGGTCTTGAAGAACAAGTACTTCCGGAAGTGGGCCAGCATTCCTGCCATTGTGGCGCCTGCTCCCGTGGCGGGCGCCAAGCCGCCGCCGGCTTCCATTGGCGAGTGGTTCAAAGATTTCAACTCCCGAATGAAGGAGCAGACCCACTCTAAAATGGAGAAGACCAACAAGAAGTTGGAGGCCATGGAAAAGCGCAAGGCTGATTCAAACAAAGGCTTCATCAAGAGACACTAGCCACCATGTAAATAGCTCCCAAAACACTACAACTTTACGCACCACACTACTTCGCCTCATGCTCTATACCTTCAGAAATATGTCCAATGAAGCCGCCGGCCACACTCAAATCTCCGGCACGTTGGTCAATTGCTGCGTTTCTGCAGGCTGTGCAAACAACACTTCGTAGTGGTCGATAAACTTCTCCAACACGTGATTGAGCACGCCAAAATTGTTAATGAGCGTCTCCAAGTTGCTAGCCTCCGTCAACGCCGGCCCAATCACCGTAGCCAAGTTCGACGTGGTCATCTTGTTGACCTCGTTGTGCTTCACGATTTCATTCAAATGCTCAATCAAAGCCTTCAACGTGTGATAGTTCACTGCTGGAAGTTTGGCCAATGCTTGACGGTATGACTTAGCATCGGCCTCAACAAAGTCATCGCCGCTTTTCTTCAAGGGCACCAACGCTTCAATCACTTCGTCCGTGAGAAGCGCATCGGGAAGTTCTCGGAAATACAGCTTGACACAGCTGGTGAGAGCATGAACGTTCACTCCTCTCTCTTCGAAATTGATGCAGCCGGCGCGGTCGATCTCCTGCTTGATGCTGTTGAGCTCACTTATAGAGGTACTGATCCGGTAGATCCCCACATCCTGCAACCCCTCTTTTCTGATGGCCTCGTAGATCAACTCAAGAAATCTCGGAGTCTCTGCTTTATCTCTGGCGCAAACTGCGCTCAACGGAAGCCCAAAAGTGGTGTATAGACTGTGCACCTTCGAGTTGATGGTGCGGGAGTAAAACCAGTGGCGGTTGGCGAAGTCAAGAGCATTGAGCCACTCCTTTGTATCACGCTCGTTGAATGTCTGGAAGAAAAACACCTCGTTGGAATCCTCGGGGTCAACTTTGAATGAGAACGGGAAGAGGTACACCGGGAACACCTTCGTGTTTTTGAGCTGGACAACCGCCACGGGCTTTTGCTTTGGATCAGCGACCGTCACTGGGTCTGGAAGCTCATTGTACGAAGCGACCCGCTCGTTGACTGCGGCCATACCTCTCGATTTGTTGAATAGACCACTGATCTTGAATCTGGACGACGAGTTCGTTTTATAGCTCATCGACTGCCGTCTCAAGTTGTTGGTGGATGTTTTCCGGACAATCTGTGTCTTGTGTACAGGCGTAGCATGGCCCTTTTGGTCCTTCAATGCCCTCTTCTTGGCTTCTGCTTGAAGCAACAAGTACTGATCCCGAATAATGCCTCGGAAGAAAAGCCGCTGGCTTTTGTCGGCGTAGGTCTGCCGCATATGTGCCACAGAACTTGAGGACTCATCAAGCTTGAGGAGAAACTCGAACTCCTTGGTTTCGCTGTGAATATCATCTGGCTCATCAGTATCCTCGAGGCTGAGCTCTTTGATGAGCTTGAAGATGAAGTATCTCTTGTTGAAGTTGATGTGGTGTCTGTGGAAAGACGGGCACTTGTTGACGTCGATCAAGTTTTGAATGATCCAGCCAAAACATGGAAGCAAGGGCTCGTGCGGCATTAGCAAATCGTCTGCACTTAAATTCGTGGGCAACAAGTCACTCAAGTACTCACACGACTTGCTCACCGGCCGCGAGTTTTGGGTGCTCTCCAAAGCAGCAGATGCCTTGTACCAAAGTTGGTGGAAGGAGCGACTCTCAGGAGAGTATATGGCACCCCTGAGTGCAGACTCAATGCACGATGGAATTTCGTTTTGGTAGCCTTCAAAGACAAACAGATTTTCTCCCATTTTGATCTTTGAAATCTTGACCATCAACAAAAGAGTTTTCATTCGGTCGAGACGCTCTTCCACGGAAATGTTCGCATCACACAACTGCACCAACAAGTACGTCTTGAACTTTTTGTACAACCTGCAGAGCTTTTTGAAAACCATGGGGAGCTTTTTGAGCACAGGGTCTTTCGAGTCGGCATCATAAAGGGTCTCAAGATAATTGAATATGTTTGAGATCTTAAGGTTCTCTTCAGCAGTGTCCACCTCCTGTATATCATAGTTGAGTAGTGAGTAGTTTTCAAACAGGTTTTCCAATATTTTGAACACAGCAAACCAGCTTTCTGCAGATATACCACGGTAGAATACGCTCAATAGCTTGTTGAATTTGTTGAGAAACTTTTCGATCTTATGAATATTCCTCGGGCTTGGCAAGTTCCTGTTCATCGGCACATCACGCATGCTATTGCTGAACTTGAACTCGTGAATCATGAAGTTATCGAATTTCAGACCCTCGATTGGCCGGTAGCTTTTCTTGACGAATAACTTCTTCAACCGTTTGTAGAAGCTGACCAAATTTTCAAAAGCCTTGTTCAATTTGTTGTCAATCTTCGTAGAGTTGTACCACTGGAGGATTTCGTTGCTAAAGAGCTTCAAGAGCCTGATCAAAATCTTCTTATTTTGAAGGTTGTTGGAGAAATTTTCAAAGTGATTGTTCACAAGAACGATCAATGCTTTCAAGATATTGACCTGAATCTTGAGAAGCAATTCATAATCCACCTCCCCTAAGTTGGCAAGGTTGACTTGCGGATCCATTTCCCAATTGGGGTACACTTCAAGTGTGGTCGGATCGAAAGTCCCTATGCTTTCCAAATAGTGTCTGTTCATCACCGAAATCACCGCATTTCCAGAGTGGACGAACCGATGAGCAAGCTTGTCAAGAAGATCTTTTGTCGTGATGAACGTGCTGTAGTTGAGCATGAACACATGTCTGAATTCGGTGGGATCGATCGGATGCTGTTTGTCGAAGTACTTCGAATCAAACAAAAGCAAATCCACCAACTTGTCGATCGACGCAAATTTTGGGATAAATTTTCGTGCACGAACAGTCATATCTGCGTGGGAATGATTGGAGACCATACCAAAACTCCTGTGCTTTCTTTCTGGGGAAGTTGCTTCATTTCCTTCACTTATAGAGAAGTTTTTAAACTTGTCTGAGTTTAAAATGTCATCCACATCAATTCCGAGCCCGTCATCTTCGTCCGCATTAGCGGGATCTGTCACAATCAGGTCAGACTCGTGATCAATGACAAAGTCATCGATGCGAAGTACCAAATCGTTGTCAACCACAATGTTGTGGTCTTCTTTTGCATGGTCTGAAATCGAACCTTCCGTAGGGACCAACTCATCGTACTTCTGCAAGCTAATTTTAAACCACGAATTATTAAAAGCCGGAAGCCTGTCATCAACATCAATCTCGCTAGCGGCCTTGATGGATGGAAGTTCATTTAAATCGCTAGATTCAGCTAGATTTATCGAGCTGGACGAGTGTACCGATAATGCACTGCCATGAGAAATCGAGTGTCTTTCAATGACTGGGGCTTTCAAGTAATCTTCAGACAGACAATGCTCAGACTCTAAGGAATACTTCATGATGGTGTTCAAATTGATGGACTCGCAGTTGAGCTCCAATATGCGAAGAAGCTTCAGTTTGAGGAGCTTCTTCTCTGGAGTATTTGTCACCGGAAACGAGTCGGAAGATCCAAGTGTGTCAGACTGCAAAGTCGGGGGTAAATTTTTGTCGTCGTCTTTTTGAACACCTAAGTAGAGCACTTGGTTGAGGCTCTCGTTGGAAAAGATAAAGCCCATGGAGTCGTATCTTCTAATTACATCTTGGTTGTAGCTGATGATATCCGGAGAGTTGTAGAGGTTCTTCAAGTAATCGTTCCAGCGGTCAAATGAATAGTTAATTTTCTTCCAGATAGTTTCCAATTCCGAAATGTTCGTGGACTGAGTATTGTTCACCAATAAGTCGCCGAAATAGGGAATGACAGCTTCTTTGGGGTAAATCTTCCCCAAGCCTCTTGGGGCCATGATATGATAGGACTCCTTGGTTACCACCTCAGATTCCGAGCCAGAAGCTGCGGGGTTGCCAATAGTTAGCGATTCATAGCTGTTGGCGAGATGCCTGCGATCGAGCTCGAACAAGACCGGAGCCCAGTCATTTTTCAAGAGCTGGACGTAACTCTCCGACACATGAGCCCACACATTTTTCAATCTGAGAATGGGCTGGGATAAAATGACAGAGGAGATTCCTAGCCATGAAGACATGTTTCCGGATTTGTCCAAAAGACAGCCCAAGTCAATCCACTTCTCCAAGATCCTGGCTCGCTGGCCAGCAAACATTTTTGAAGACTCCACGAATAGGTGATGCACCAACAATCGAGACAAGTAATGGATGTGCGAGTCATTGTTGAAGAACAAAGGATTCTTCTTGTAGAAGTGGTCGGTAGAGTCGCCGATTGAGGAGCAGAGAAGCAAGGACTTGTCTTTGCTAGAGTTCCACTTTTCGAAGAAGTGGGAATCAATTTCACCAATAGCCGTGGCGAGGTCCACCAAATTCAAGTCCTCCAAGAACATGGAGCTGGAGAGCTCTGTGAACGGGTTTCCTTGAGAGGAGGGATCCGCAGTCTTCACGAGGTCAAGCAAAAGGTGCTGTTTTGCGAGCATGGAGGCCTTGAAGTCGGCCAAAGAAGCAGCCGAGTCGGGTAATTTTGAAGCATTGATGCTTTTCGTCAACAACTCGAGGATTTTGAGCATTTCCGGAGCGATATCCGCCTTCAATAGAAAGCCGGCGAAGTCCAGATCAAGGTGGCGGAAGAAGGCAATCACCCTCGGGCACACGTCGAAAGGCACGTCGCCAAAGTCGCCCTTATACACGGAGCGCAAGAGGACGAGCATCAGTCTCAAGACATCAGTCAAGCTTGGAAAGAGGGGAAAAGCGGAGATGAGGGTTTGGATGGGGCCGTTGAATGACGACGCGTCGGCAAATAGAAAAAAATGCACCAAACTCTCGAGCGAAGAGTGGGGAAGAAAGGAGTTAGAAGTGAAGTCGAATTGGAGGTTTGGGTGCGGGACGCGGGGCTCGTGGTAGGAGATTTCCGGGTCATCGTGGGCAGGGAAGTGGGCAGGGAAGCGGGCAGGAAAGGACGAGCCGTGGGCGGGCAGGTCGGGAGCGAGCGGCAAGTCCGGCACGGGGGAGGCAGCGGAGTGGGGGGAGGCCTGGTCGGCAGGCAGGGCCTTGGGCGGGCGCAAGTCCGGGTCGGGATGATCCGGGAGGATGACTTCGTGGGCCAGCACATTCGTCGAGGACATGAAGGTGAGTTGGTCGGACAGCGACGCAAAGGAGGAAGGGTCGTGTGTGAGTTGAACGGGGTCGGAGGAGGCGACACGGAGCAGGCGAACGCCCATCAGCAGCGGCGGGCGGTAGATGTACAAGAAGGAGCCACGTAGCTCCACGCGGTAGAGCAGGAGGCTCAGCTCCGCAAAGTCGTGGGCCGGGGAGGAGCTCCAGATGGCATTGATCCAGGCGTGGCGAACGATGTCAGCATCGTAGTGGGGGCGGATCAAGGCGCGGACGGCCAGAGTGGGGTCTGGGGAGTCAGCTTCGGCGATGTGTAGAAGCGGGTCGGCGGGCTTGGAGGCCGTGGAGAGGGAGCGTCTCTTGGAGGACTTGGACCAGATTTTCCTCATGCCACAAGAAGGGGGGCCGGACAGCAGGAGCGGAAGCAGAAAAGGGCGAGAGAAAGCTGCGGACGATCAGCGGATTGTGTGTTGGCTTTTATTATTCTCGCTCTTTTTTTCGGGTGGCCCAGGTAAACAGTACTTGTTCAGTAGGCGAGGCAAAGCGGGGCCGGCACGCGACCACGGGGAGGGAGCGAAGGCGAAGGCGGCGGAGGCGGCGAAGGCGAGGGCGGCGGCGGCGGCGAAGGCGGCGGGACGTGGGCGGTTTGCGGGCGAAGAGCCAATGGGGAGTAGTTTATGGGGAGTAGTTGTGGGTTCTGGAGGCTCGGTACAGGAAGGCAGAGGCCAAGCGCGGGCGGTGGGCGAGAGCGCACGTGAGTGCGGTTAGAGGCGCAGGTCGGATTTGAGCCGCCGGGGGTGAGCGTGGGCGGAGACAATGGGGCGTGGGGGAAGAGGGATAAAAGCGGGAGATGATGATGATGATGATGATGATGATGATGATGATGATGATGATGATAATTGATGATGATGATGATAATTGATGATGATGATGACACTTGTCAAGAATTTATTTGAAGCACCCGAGTCGGATCCTGAACCCATTCCAATGGTGATTCGCAAAGAACACATTGTTCGTTGCACCGCGGATTGGCCCATTGTATGCACTGTGCTTGAAAAGTGCGTTGCTGTGGGAACGCGCCCAAATTCAAGCGTGTTGCGTTAGCGAGTTCACGAGAAACAAAGGGCTGTTCTCCGGTGTGCGGATGGCGCGGCTGCACGGGAGTTTGGCGATTTTCCCGGTGTTGGTCATGAGCAGTCGCCAGAGCAGTCGCCAGAGCAGCAGCAGCAGCAAGACTCCCTGATTCCCTGACTCAGCACGACATTTTGGTGTCTCACTGGGCGAGTCCCTGAGTCTTTAGTCTTGAGTCTCTAGTCTTGAGTCTTTAGTCTTTAGTCTCTAGTCTCTAGTCTCTAGTCTTGGGTCTACATTTTTAGGTCTTTAGTCTCTAGTCTTGAGTCTCTAGTCTTGAGTCTTTAGTCTTTAGTCTCTAGTCTCTAGTCTCTAGTCTTGGGTCTTTAGTCTTGAGTCTTTAGTCTCTAGTCTTGAGTCTCTAGTCTTGAGTCTTTAGTCTCTAGTCTTGAGTCTCTAGTCTTGAGTCTTTAGTCTCTAGTCTTGAGTCTTTAGTCTTTAGTCTCTAGTCTCTAGTCTCTAGTCTTGGGTCTTTAGTCTTGAGTCTTTAGTCTCTAGTCTTGAGTCTCTAGTCTCTAGTCTTGGGTCTCTAGTCTTGAGTCTCTACTCTTGAGTCTTTAGTCTCTAGTCTTGAGTCTTTAGTCTTGAGTCTTGAGTCTTTAGTCTTGAGTCTTTAGTCTCTAGTCTTGAGTCTTTAGTCTTGAGTCTTTAGTCTTTAGTCTCTAGTCTCTAGTCTTGAGTCTTTAGTCTCTAGTCTTGAGTCTTTAGTCTCTAGTCTCTGAGTCTCTAGTCTCTGAGTCTTTAGTCTTGAGTCTCTAGTCTTGAGTCCTTAGTCTCTAGTCTCTGAGTCTTTCGTCTCTGAGTCTTTCGTCTCTGAGTCTTGAGTCCTTAGTCTCTAGTCTTGAGTCTCTAGTCTTGAGTCTTTAGTCTTGAGTCTTTAGTCTCTAGTCTTGTCTTTACTCTCAGTTACGTGCCCTGTTGGCTGCTCGTTTGTTCCTGTCGGCTGCGTGGCTCTGAGTCGGACTCCGCGCTCTATTGCTGCAAATGCCGTGCCTGTCGCATGCAGGTGCCACTGCCTACTCCAAAGCTGCCTCCTTCCATCCCGCCTCACTGCGCGCTCCTGCACCCACTCGCTCGCTTCCTCCACCGCCTCCACTCATCCACACTACAATGTGGAGAACCCCGATCCGCCGCCACTCGTCCGACGCTGTCAACTACGCGCACCGCAAAGCGCTCATTTGCGAGACGCCGTCGCGCTTCTACCCCACCATTGGCCAATTGCGCCGCTCCGTGCCGCCGCTCCGCTTGCCCTCCTTCGTGGCCCGCTTCAGCCACTTTGACTTCGCCGCCTGCCCCAACCGCCGCTCTGCCCAGCAATTCCAGCTCGAGGGCAGAGTCCGCGCCATCCGCAAGGCCGGAAAGGGCCTCTACTTCTTCGACGTGGTGCAGGACGACCTCAAGGTGCAGATCTACGCCTCCAACATCCTCCTCGGCGTCTCCAAGGACGAATTTGCGACCGTGCTGTCCTTTGTCCGCAAGGGTGACCATGTCACGTGCGTCGGCTATGCTTGCAAGACCGATTCCGGCGAGTTGTCTCTCCAGGCGTCGGAGTATGTGCGCGTGGCCTCGCCGTGCCTAGAATCCACGTCCGTTCCCGACAAGTTGCGGACCCGGAAAACCATCAACAGCAACCGCGTCGTGGACTACTTGGTGGATGCAAACCTGCGCCTGAAGATCTTCATCCGCTCGCGGATCATTCTGTCTGTGCGTGACTTCTTGCTGGATGATGGGTTTTTGGAGGTGCAGACCCCTATTATTTCGGGCAGAGGCACTGGCGCCAATGCGGAGCCGTTCCTGACCTTCCTGCGGTTTTTGCCTCGGGCGAAGTCCGGCGTCCGGGGCGGGGAAAATGGTGGAAATGGAAATGGAAATGGTGGAAATGGAAATGGTGGAGATGTAAAGGATGGAAATGGAAATGGTGCAAATGGAAATGGTGAAAATGAAAATGGTGGAAATGAAAATGGTGAAAATGAAAATGGTGGAAATGAAAATGGTGGAAATGGAAATGGTGGAAATGAAAATGGTGGAAATGGCGAAAACGCCGCCCAGAAACCCGCCTACGAGCCGCTTCAGCTCCGCGTGGCGCCCGAGCTCTGGCTCAAAAAGATGGTCATCGCTGGCTTCGACAAGGTGTTTGAAATCGGCCCCAACTTCCGTAACGAAGGCATCGACGCCACCCACAACCCGGAGTTCTTCTCGTGCGAGTTCTACCGAACCTTCACCAGCCTCTACGAGCTCATGGACCTCACGGAGGCTCTTTTCCGCCGCATCTACTGTGACTTGGAGGCGGTGCAGAACATGCATCCTCTCCTCCAGGAGGAGCTCCCCAAGCTCCGCAGCTTGAGCGAAAAAAACTTCCAGAGGTACGAGTTCATTCCCACCATAGAGGAGAAAACTGGCGTGCCGTTCCCGCCGCTTTTGGACGTGGACTCCCTCGTGGACTACTACAACAAGCTCAATTTGCCTGTTCCTGCCCAGCGAAACCCGGCCAACTTGCTAGACAACCTCTCCAGCACGTTTCTAGAGAGCATCTCGCTCGAGCAGCCCAACACCCCCGTCTTCATCTTCAACCAGCCGGCCCTCATGTCGCCGTTGGCCAAGTCTACCAGCAAGGAGTATGGCACCGGCTTGAAACGAGCTTATGAGATCTCTCTACGCTTCGAGCTCTTCATCAATGGAAAAGAGTACGTAAACTCGTACGAGGAGGAGAACTCGCCGTTTGACCAAAAGGACAAGTTTTTGCTCCAGCAGCAGAATAAGGCGGAGTTCGGCGACTTGGAAAGCGTGGTGCCTGACTGGCACTATGTGCAGGCCATGAACTATGGCTTGCCTCCCACGGGTGGCTGGGGGTGTGGAATCGACCGCTTGGCCATGTTGTTTGCAGGAGCGTCCAGGATCGAGGAGGTTTTGGCTTTTGGCACCTTACGAGATGTCATCCGGCAATAGGCACCGGTGTCATCCGGCAATAGGCACTGATGTCATCAGGCAACAGGCACCGGTGTCATCAGGCAACAGGCACCGATGTCATCAGGCAACAGGCACCGGTGTCATCAGGAAACAGGCACCGGTGTCATCCGGATGTACTGGGGTAGCTGGCTCGGTCCCTCTGCGGCACTCCAGCTTGTGCTCTTTTCCATGAGCTTTGAGGAGTACTGGGTTCAAAGCAGAGGATAGACCTCCCAACTGCCCTAGTGTGTGGCTAGGCCGGCCGAAGCGGCCTCCTGCATGGGAATAGCTATCTGTTTTTACTATGGGGCAGCAGGAATGGACTCCGAGACGACCAGGCACAGGAAAGTGCCTTCGGGTCCGAAGCCGTGACAAGGCCGACCCGAAAACCAAGACGTCTTTGCTGTGGGCAGTCGGTGTACAGGTGCCGGCTCAGCTTTTACTGCCACCTTCTGCACATGCTTCTGCACTGCCACCTGCACCGCTTCTGCACCGCTTCTGCACCGCTTCTGCACCGCTTCTGCATTTGATCCTACACCGCTTCTGCATCGCTTCTGCCCCTGCTCCTACAATGGATCTGCACTTGCTTCTACAATGGAATCTGGCCCGTCCTGCATACACGCGCCGCGTCCTGCACACCCCAGCCGTCCACCTCACGCTCACGTTACGCTCCATCCACTACTGAGCTACAGGCAAGAGATCGAGCCGCCCATCCCGAAGATCCCACATCGAGCCGTCACGTGCCCCAACAAAGTCGCGTCGAGTGAAGCCGTCTCCTGTTTTTCCGCAACTTCTCGCTAGCATACAGACGCACAGGTCTCCAGGTAAGACTTT
The DNA here is from genome assembly GCA_002370515.1 of Metschnikowia proteae. Classification (NCBI taxonomy): domain Eukaryota; kingdom Fungi; phylum Ascomycota; class Pichiomycetes; order Serinales; family Metschnikowiaceae; genus Metschnikowia; species Metschnikowia proteae. The sequence goes on along the minus strand of NKYY01000004.1, from coordinate 178,177 downwards.
TTCCATACACAACCACAGCGCCAAACACACTCGTTGCAGGCCATGAGTTTCGAGGAGATAGAGGACCGCACAGGCGTGCGTGTCACGTGGAACCATGTCCCCAAACTGAAACTCCAGCACCAGCGCAACGTGGCGCCGCTTGCAGCGTTTCTTACGCCGCTCAACAGCAAGGGCCCCGTGCAGGTCTTGGATGAAACTCATATGGCCCGGTGCCGGCAATGCCAGGCGTTTTTGAACCCCTACGTGTCGGTGAATCAGCAAACCGGCGATATCTGGTACTGCCAGTTCTGCACTTTCGGCAATAGACTTCTGCTGGACGGCTCTTACCCGCCCGCCCTCTCGGCGGAATGTGCCTCCGTGGAGTACATCACCAGGCGGCAGTCTGCGTTGCCTCCGATTTTCTTCTTCGTGGTGGACACCTGTTTTGAGCACGACGACGTGGCGGATGCATTTGAGTCCTTGAAAGAGACGCTTGCGTTGGCCGTGTCGCTTCTCCCGTCGGGCAGTTTGGTGGGGTTCGTCTCGTTCGGAAAGCACGTGCAATTGCACGACGTCTCGCTGACCAACAGGGCCCACACCTTCAACGGAGAGAAGGAGTATACGTTGGAGGATGTGCAGAAAATGCTCCGGCTCAACGGAAAAACGGGCAACGCCATGACTTTGCTGAGCTCCGCACGCCGCTTTCTCCACTCCATCGATAAGGTGGAGTACAACCTTTCGTCTATCATCGACAGCTTGGTGAACAACACGTTTCCCCATAACGCGAGCAAAACCAGAGCCGCACGTGCCTCCGGGTGTGCGGTGAACATTGCTGCCTTGACGCTTCAGGCGGTGTTGGGCAAGATCGGAGCCTCCGGCGGCCACATCCTCACGTTTCTTGGCGGAGCGGCGACGTTCGGCCCGGGCAAGATCGTCAACTTGCCGCTCCGCGAGCCGATCCGGTCCCATCACGATATCGAAAAGGCCAAAGCCACCACGTTGGCGAACCTCGCGCAGATCCCCAACTTGCCTAACGCCGTGGCCAAAGCGGACTTGGCGCTCTTCAAAAAGGCCCGCCCGTTCTACCAGAAGGTGGCCCGCATCTTGGTGAGCATCGGCATTTCTTGCAATTTTTTCGTGGGCTCATACGACCAGATGGGGCTCTATGAAATGGAGGACGTGTGCAGCAACACGGGCGGCACGGTGGTCATGTGTGACCTGTTCAGCACGCTGATGTTCCGTCAGAGTGTGGGCAAGTTCTTTGCCAAGCGCACGCCCGAGCTCTCCGATGAGGAGTACTTGGATATGGGCTTCAATGCCACCTTGGAGTGCCGGACCACCTCCGACTTGCAGGTGCAGGGACTCATCGGAAACGCCGCGGCCCTTCCGCCCCGGAAAGACAAGTTCGTGGACGCCACCATCTCGCCGCTAACCGTCGGCGAAGGCGGCACCAACGCATGGAAGCTTCTGAGCATCAACCCGCAGCTGACGTACGCTGTGTACTTGGACAAGCTCGACTCGCCTGCCGTGGACAGACACGCCTTCTTACAGGCCATGTGCCACTACCAGCATCCCGACAACTCCTTGCGTGTGCGTGTGACCACGGTGCCGCTCGCCGTCATTGCAGACAGCGACGGTGCCGCATTAGAGCAGGGCTTCGACCAGGAGGCCGCCACAGTGGCCATTGCCCGGAATGCCTTGGCCCAGGTCATGGGCAGGGCCAGCTTATACACCGGCACCGCCAAGTCCGCCTACGACCAGCTGCATCTCTCCAAGCATCTCGACAAGCTCCTAGTGGATTTCTGCGTCCGCTTCGCCCAATACCGCAAAGGCGATATGCTGTCGTTCCGGCTCTCCAATTGCTACGCCATGCTCCCACAGTTCGTGTACCATTTGCGGCGGTCTCCTTTCATATGCGTGTTCAACAACTCTCCGGACGAGACCAGCTTCCTCCGCCACAGTCTCATGCACGAAGACGTGACCAATGCATTGATCATGATCCAGCCGTCGTTGCTTTCCTACGACGTGGAGCACTTCGACCCCGAAAACCCGGACCCAGAGCCCGTGCTCTTGGATCTGATGTCGCTTGGCGCATCCAAGATCTTGCTCCTCGATACGTTTTTCCAGATTTTGATTTACCACGGCAAGACCGTGGCCCAATGGCGAAACGCCGGCTACCACGAACAAGAGGGCTATGAGCACTTCAAGTCGTTTCTCGAGGCTCCAAAGAGGGAAGCCATGGAGATCTTGCTCGACCGCTTCCCCTTGCCTAGATTCATCGACTGTGACGAGGGAGGCTCCCAAGCACGTTTCTTGATGGCCAAAGTGAACCCATCAACCAGCTACAACAGCTCGCCGGACCAGGTTTTCGGGGCTCCGAACCAGTCCGACGTCAAGACTGACGACAAGAGCTTGCAGCTGTTCATGGAAAGCATCCAGAGGATCATTGTTGCCAAGAAGTAAGGAGAGAGACGAATGAACCTGACGACCTACACACCAAACTCGACGACCTACACACCAAACTCGACGACCTACACACCAAACTCGACGACCTACACACCAAACTCGACGACCTACACACCAAACTCGGCGACCTACACACCAAACTCGACGACCAACAACTAAACTCGACGACCTACACACTAAACTCGGCGACCTACATACTAAATTCGACGACCTACACACTAAACTCGGCGACCTACATACTAAACTCGGCGACCAACATACTAAACTCGACGGCCTACATACTAAACTCGACGACCAACATACTAAGCTCGACGACCTACATAGTGAATGGTCGAAGCATGCTGTATACAAACCACCGGCTTCACGTGCATCTCCTCTGCTAGTCCATCAATGCCAAGCGCTGCTGCTCCAACTGCTTATACTCGTTCCGCTGCGTCTCGATTTCTTCTCTGATTTTCCGCGTGTAGATATCCAAGCGGGCCAATTCGTCTCCCTCTGTGATCCTCAAGTACTCCTGGTCGCTTTTGTCGGGGCTGGAGTATTTGAAGGGCAACAAATTCAGCGGTTTTCGGGTCAAGATTTCAAATGTCGCCTCTGTGGGCTCTTGGAACACCAACTCGTCGAAGAGAACCGAGTAAACTTCCCCATTGGGCCTTTGCGGCGCCTGTGGGTTGTAGGGATGTAGCTTGAGGCCGTGAAAGATCTGAAAGTTTTTCTCGCTGATACCCAACTCGGCGCCCGAGTGGAAATGTATCTTGATGATGATTTCAAACTCTCCCCATCCTGTTTCGGTCACTTGGTACGGCGGGCTTTCCACGGATCTGACGGGATTTTCGTACGTCTCGTGTAGTTTGAAGGTCACCTTCTTGATGAGCGGCGTCAAGTCAACATCGTTGACGACCGGCTTGAGGAAGACCGTCCATTCGTGGGTATGGTCCACTGGGGTCTTTTCGGTTCGTTTTTCGGGCGAAAGCTTGACTGCCGAATTACCGTATAGAATGGGCACGGATATGGACACGTTTTTGATTCGCTTGGACATGCTGGCTTGGTCTGGATCTTGCTCGATGCAGCGTTTGCGTTGCGCTGAGTTTGCTAGTAGGCTGAACTTGTGGTGACATGAGAAACTGAGTTGATGTTCCTGCAGATAGAGCCCGCGCGGCCGCTGCCTGCACACTGCCACTCATAGCTTCATCGGGTTCTGGCGGTCTCGAGCCTGGAGCCTCTGCTATGGCACCAATGGAGCGTTTTTCAGTCCAAAGTCTTTAATTGTCCCTGTGTATAAGTGCCGCCTCACTGGGGAACCATTGGTTGCCAGTCAGACATGAGGTTTTTTCCTTGGGTGGCTACACGTGCTGGCGGAGGCGGAGGCGCACGTGTGCCATTTCCCTTCACAGTTCTTCGGCTATCTGGCAGGAGTTCGTGAGCCGATCCGTTTGATGTTTGGGGGCTTGGGCTTTCGTGTTGCTGCGTTGGCTTTGTAGACGGCTGGTTCTTTGCAGACGGCTGGTTCTTTGCAGACGGCTGGTTCTTTGCAGACGGCTGGTTCTTTGCAGACGGCTGTGGCTCGCTTTCGGAGAGTTTTGCCGATGACAACGCCTGTGGTTTAGACGGTTTCATCGGTTTCATAGTGCTGGACTCAGATTTCGACATCAGACTGCCGCTTGGGTTTCGGGTGCTGACATTCAGACCCGAGTTGGTGGGCGTAAGCGGCGCGGAGTGGAAGGCCAAATGCTCCAAATGGCTAGGAGTATTTCTTGCGGGAGGAATTGGGGGAGCTGCACGCCCGACTTGCAGGTCAGATCTCGGAGTGGCTGGTTCTGACTTGTCACTTCGTTCGCTTGCGGGCGTGGGCGTTGCTTTTCGGCTTAGTGGCGGCGGGGGAACTCTCCTGGGAAGCGTGTTCACGAGGGTGTTAGCTCTGGAGGGAAGTTTGGGTGCAGGTTCTTCAAGCTCCAAGAGATTGAGCTCTGACAATGCTTCCAGACTAAACGACGTGGAGGCAGGACTTGTTGACGAAATGGCCGACGGCTCTGCCTGCATCGTACCGTGTTCTGCCTGCATCCCGTGTTCTGCCTGCATCGTCCCGTGTTCCGCCTTGTAGGCATTGTAATAATGAAGCGAGAGGGAGTTCTTTTTGGCTTCGTCCACAATTGTCACTTTGCATTGGAAAGTGGAAAACACCGGCTTGTGGTCACTTATGACCACGTCAAGGACGGAGTTGTAGTTCATGGGCCGGATCACGTTGTTAGCCTTGGACCTGTACACAACACGGTCTGTCCACGACGGAACTCTTTGTTTTTCCGAAGTATCGTACTCCGACGTACCCCGATCGTACTTGTAGGTCGGATAAAAGAGCACCCGGGGCTCCCTGAACCCGTAGAAAGCACCGCCTCTTTCCTTCATTGCCAAGGCTAATTGATCAGCACTTTGCAACTCGTCGAAAGCTCCGTTTTTGATCAAGTATCTGCACTGCTCGTTCGGGAGGTTGATGCGGAAGTTCAAGTCACCAAACCAGATGATATTGTCGTGGTCTCCAATGGTGTAGTTTCTTGTGAAAGAAAGGCCCAGTGCTATGGATGCATAGTCATTGTACCGCTCAACAGTGGCATTGACTCCTGCAGCCAAATGGGAAGTCACCAAAGCAAAACTCGTGGAGCAGTACTTGAACCGAACTGCACATGCGCCCTTGTTTGCAGTGATGCCGCCCATGCCGGTTTTTTTGGAGGAGCCCGAGACTTCTGTAACTTTGTCGATGCTTGACCTCTTGACGAAGAAAAACAAGCTCATCGAGGCGATGGATTCCGTTCGCAAAAGCAAGTATTCGTCTTCGCCCGTGTTCAAAAGCCGCTGGAAAAGGGCCCCCCATTGCGCTGGCTTCGACGAGTCGGCAGCTAGAATGGAACCTGCGTTCAACTCTATCAACTCTTGCAATCCCAAGGCGTAGATGTCAGGCGATGGGTTGGCTGAATTTTCTGCCGGAAAGAGCCATTTCATGAGGTCTTGGCTTGCAGAAGGAGACGCCGCCGCCACGTTGAACGTGCCCACAAAGAGGGACATTGCTCCATACGTCGTGAACAGGCCCTCGGCCTGTTTGATTTTCTCGGAAACGTAGTCGTTGATAGGGTCGAAGATCTGAACGGGAATGGAAAGCCGGCCGTCTTTGCCTAGCATGGTGTCGATGACGGATTGTTTCTTCGAGTCCACAAAGGTGTTTTGGTACATTCTGGACACGGATTTGGTCACGTCCGAAAGAGCACCCGCAAAGTTCATTTTGCCCGAGCGGGAAAACGACGACTTAAGCGCGTTGGTTCCCGTGTAGATCTGCGAGATGGCGTCGCCGTTGTCAGCCCATAGAGTATTGTGTTTTGCCGTCAAGTCATCCACACGAATTCGGTTGGAGTAGGAAGGCGAGTGGTCGCTGGCAAAGTGTTCCACGATGGAAAGACAGATGACCTGCTCGATCAAGTTTGTTCTATCCAAGCAGTCCAAGCAGTTGACCCTGAACACACCGCTTTGGCGGGACACCACCTCGTTTTTCTGGGTATCGTAGGCAAACCAGCCGAAAAGCTCCGAGGAGTCTCTGATCAACGACAAGATTTTGGACGCGCCGGCGAAACCACCGCTCAGCGGCTTCGTTTCCGCGTGGAAATCAAAATGGCTGTAGGCGAGCTCCTGTCTGAGCGGCGACATGCGGAGCAAGTCGGTGTACCGGCGCAGAATGTCGGCCTCCAGGGTCTTTGTCTTTGAGAGCAAATTGACAATGTGGCAGGCACTGTACTTCTTGCAGATCTCACGGAAGTGCTTGTCGAAACTGGACTGCGTGGCTTCGGTGGATCTGGTGATGGTGATTTTGGGGTTGATGAGCGTGGAATCCTGCTCCCAGAAAGCGGGCACCGAGCCCCGGATCTGGGTGAAGGAGAGGATCCGATGCAGCGAGAGGTTGTTGTAGACGAACTCGGTCTCCACAAAGTTGGCGACGTTCCCGTCGTCGTCGATGCCCCGGGCGTTGAAGCGTGTTCCTGCACGTTTCCACGACTGCTTGGAGATGATGGTGATGCAATCGGCGCCGGCAATGCGGACGGTTTTGGCGAAGCCGCGGATCACCGTCGTGAAGAAGCGGTTGCGGTTGATGACGTCCACCGCCAGGGGGTCCAAGTTGTCTCTGAACTTGAGCAAGTCGGCCATCATGAACGTGTTCCACATGTACTGCGCCTGGTAGTGCTTCACGTTGACGGGGGAGAGCGAGTCCGGGTCCAGGCCGTGGAGCTTTTCCGGCACAACGCCGCGCGCCTGGAGAAGCGACGTCAAGTCGAAGTCGTTGGAGTAGTAGAACGAGCCGTTGGAGAGGAGCTTTTTGAAGTCAAAGCAGGGGTGCACCACGCGTGCGGCGTCCGGCTCGCCGTCGTCCGCCAACCCCGCAACAGGCATGCCGCCCGTGTCCAAGGTGACAGAGTCCCATTCGGCCAGCGCCAAGGCCACAAAGTCCACGCCCCAGATGCGGTCCACGGACTCGTAGGCAAGCGGGCGGGCCACGTTCTGCAGCGCGGCGGAGATCACCGCCAAAAACACCTGCCCCAGCACGGAAAGAAGCCCAAGGCACCCGTACACCGGGCGCCCCATGATCGCCGTGTAGCCGTTCTGGGGGGACACCTCGTCCAACAGCTGGATTTGGACCTCTGCCTTGGGCGCCGCGCCGGCGGAGATCTGGCGGAACACGAGGCTGTGCGACGTGGACGCTAACGCCACGGTACGCGGGTTGTCACTGACCAACACCCGCATGAGCTGTAGTATAGAAGCTGGAGTAGAGCTGTGGTAGAGCTGTGGTATAGAAGCTGTGGTAGCTGTGGTAGCTGTGGTAGCTGTGGGCTGTGGTTGAGCTGTGGTGAAGGAGTAGTATGTGCAGTGCGCGGGCCTACCAACTTCGCACTGCCAGACACTGGCGCGCACCCGTGCCTCCGGAAAACTCTGATCGACACTCAGTGCTGTGCGCATGCTTGCTCCCACATTCATCTACACAATGGCCAACTACCAGCTCAGCTTGTCGGACGAGTCCAAGGAGAGACTCATGAAGGTCATGGACTACTCGCGCACGATTGCCCACTACGGGTTTATTCCGTTCATCTTGTACTTGGGGTGGAAGGCCAGTCCCCAGAAGCCGTCGTTGTTCAACTTGTTGTCGCCGTTTCCGTCTGCCTAGGCTGTATATAGAGGGCCACTGAATACACGGACTTGAATGCATGTGTAGCGCCGTCGGGGCCAGGGCACTGGAGCACGTGGCAAGCACGTGACTTTAGTCACGTGCATATTCAAAGCACGTGACTTTAGTCACGTGTATTTTTACATCACGTGATCACACTCACATCACGTGACACTTCGCGCAAATTTCCCATCGCGTGATACATCGCGGCACATTCGCATCACGTGACACTCCGCATGTATGCATCACGTGACTAACGTCACGTGCCATTAACACAGTGAAACAGGCCGCGCAAATTTCCACATCACGTGCTGTTAACGCATCACGTGACTAACGTCACGTGATCATAGTCACGTGCATATTAACGTCACGTGATTCAATGCGCGCAAATTATGCGTCACGTGAAACATCGCGCGCGCATTCGTGAATCACGTGATCAGCCACGCGCTAATTCCCGTCACGTGACCTACCGCACATCACCCCGGCGCCGCCTCTCTCCCCCCCATGCCTCTCTCCGACCGCCAAAAAGAGGCCGTGGCCGGCCTCTCCGCCGGGTTCGCCAGCACCGTCCTCACGCAGCCGTTGGACCTCGTCAAAGTCCGCTTGCAGCTCGCCCCCTCGCACTCGGCCCGCCCCTTTGCCTTGCTCAAAAACGTGCTCCGCCAAATCTCCGCCGACGCCCGCACAGAATGGGACAAAAGCGGCCGCAAGACCCCCTTGCGCCGTCACGTGCTCGCCCAGTACTATCGGGGCATCGGGCCGAATCTCTTCGGCAACGTCTCCGCCTGGGGCCTCTACTTCAGCCTATATGCAGAATGCAAGCGGCACTTCACCGCCGCCGACGGCTCCGTGCACTACTTCGCGGCGTCGTCCACCGCGGGCGCCATCGCGTCGGTCTTGACCAACCCCATCTGGCTCTTGAAAACCCGGATCCTTAGCACGCTGCGTGCGCAAACCAATTCCTACCGCTCGGTCTGGCACGGCATCCTGCAGATTGTCCGCAAGGAGGGAGTCCGCACCTTCTGGAGCGGCACGGTTCCCTCGCTTTTCCACGTGCTCCAGGCAGGGCTCCAGTTTTCGCTATACGACCGTGCCAAGGACTATTTTGCCCGCGACCACGGGCCCGAGCTTGCCGTGCGGCAGTACCTTGCGGCGTCGGTGATGTCCAAGACCGTCAGCATGGCCCTCTTGTATCCCACGCAGGTGGTGCGTTCCCGCATCCAGAGCTACAACTTTGACCACGAGGGCCGCAGCGTCTGGGCGGTCACGCGCCGCGTCTACCTGCAGGACGGCCTTCGGGGCTTCTACAAGGGAATCAGCGCCAACATCGTGCGCGTGCTTCCCGCCACGTGCGTGACCTTCTTGACCTACGAAACCACCAAGCGCTGGTTGGGCTAGCTGCATGCAGGAGGCCTTGTCTAGGCCCAACTGTATACAGGAGACCTTGTCTAGGCGCGCGCCTCCACAGATGTTCACCTGCATTCAGCGCATTCTTCCACATCTATGGAGACCACCGCCCGAACGCCTGTTTTGGAGACCGCCGCCCGAACGCCTGTCTCGGAGACCGCCGCCGCCTCCGTGGGCACTGCAGTGCCTGCAGCGGAAGTCTCGGAAGTTCCGCTGACCAAGCGTCAGAAGTTGCATGACAAAATCAACATAGAGCCAAATACGCCGGAGGAAAATATCCCGGAGGAAAATATCCCGGAGGAAAATATCCCGGAGGAAAGTATCCCGGAGGAAAATATCCCGGAGGAAAATACCCCGGACTTCTCTGACTCGTGGTGGCCCAAAACGGTGTCGTGCATCGCAGACAAGTTCCGCTTCGAGACCGATTCGTACCATACGGACATCCCGCAGAAAATCAGGGAAAGCCCGCACTCCCGCATCGTGCTTGGCGTGGACGAGGCAGGCAGAGGTCCCGTTCTAGGCCCCATGGTGTACGGCGTCTCCTACTGCTTGGAAAGCTACCAGGGCGAGCTCAAAAGGTACGGGTTTGCCGACTCCAAGGTGCTCAAAGAGCATGTGCGTACGGAGCTCTTCCAAAAGTTGCACGAGCCAAGTCACGAGCTCTACAAACACGTGGGCTGGGCCGCCTGCACAATGACTGCCAAGGCCATCAGTAACGGCATGCTTCGAAGCGTGCTAGGTGCCGGCGCGTACAACTTGAACGAGCAGGCCCACGACACCACCATCCAACTCATCAAGGACGTCCTCGCCCAAGGTGTGCACGTGACCAGCATTTTCGTGGACACTGTTGGGCCGCCCGCCAGCTACCAGGCGAAGCTCAAGCGTTTTTTTCCCGAAATCGACATCGTGGTGACCAAAAAAGCAGACAGCATCTACCCCATTGTCAGTACGGCGTCTGTGGTGGCCAAGGTCACGAGGGACATGAATTTGAAGTGGTACAGCGAGAATATGGCGCCATTGAAGGGCGAAACGCTTGGTCTGGGGTATCCTCTGGACCCGTCCACCAGCCGCTGGTTACATGCAAACGTGGACAGTGTGTTTGGATGGTTTCACGGGCTCATCCGTTTTCTGTGGCAGACTGCCAAGGATAGCTTGGTCAAGAATGGCGGCGTGCACGTGATCTACGAGGAACAATGTGTGAGCGAGAAGGGGTATAAGGATATCGGCGGGATGTTCGAGAAGTCCGACTTTGTGATCGATAGCCTGTTTTATGGCCGGGCCGTGGAGCTCTAGCCACACTTAGCATGAGAGGAGGTGTGTTCACCGCCGCTCCATTAACATTCACAAATACACTCTATTTATTCAGCAAGAGTGCAAGCAAGAGATATCATAAATCCATAAATCATAAATCATAAATCATAAATCCATAAGACATTAGAGGCGACCGGCAGTCGGCTGCAGATATCCGGAGGTACATTGTCGTGGTGTACGGGTGTATGGATGGTGTACGGGTGTATGATTGGTGTACTGGTGTATGATTGGTGTACTGATGTACTGATGTGGTTTACGGGTGTGGTGTACGGGTGCGCCCGGGGTTTCACTCCCGGGCGGATGACAACCATGCGATGCTCACCTCCCCAACAAAGCAGCACTTTCTTCTCTCACAAACCACCATGTCTGCCTTGTTTGCCCGCAGAGGCGCCGTTGCCTCGTTGCGTGCCGTCGCCATGCAATCCCAGAAGCCCTGCCTTGCATCGTCTTTTTCCGCTCAAATGGCCCTTGCCGCTAGATTCTACTCGTCGAAGGACTTTCCTTCCCACACCGTCATCAAAATGCCGGCCTTGTCGCCAACGATGACCCAAGGAGGTCTTGCCTCGTGGTCCAAGGCTGTTGGTGATGAATTGACGCCCGGTGAACCTATTGCCGAGATTGAAACCGACAAGGCTTCCATGGACTTTGAGTTCCAGGAGGAAGGCTACTTGGCCAAGATTTTGGTGGATGCCGGCACCCAGGACATCCCTGTCGGAAAGCCTATTGCCGTGTACGTCGAAGACTCCGGTGACGTGGCAGCTTTTGAGGGATTCACCGCGGAAGATGCTGGTGAGGGAGAAGCCAAGGCGCCAGAGGCCAAGGAGGAGCCCAAGGAGGAGAAGAAGGAGGCCGCAGCCGACGCTGCCAAGACCGTGAAGTCCGACGCCGGAAAGGCCTCCAAGGCTCCAGCTGGTCGTATTTTCGCCTCCCCATTGGCTAAGACCATTGCCTTGGACAAGGGTATTGCTCTCAAGAACATCAAGGGATCCGGACCAAACGGCAGAATCATTGCCAAGGACGTCGAGAACTACGAGGCCCCAGCTGCAGCCGCCGCTTCTCCTGCTGCCTCGGCCGGTGCTTCTACCTTCGAGGATATCCCTATCACCGGTATGAGAAAGACCATCGCCAACAGATTGTTGCAGTCGACTCAGCAATCGCCCACCTACATTGTGCAATCGCACATCAACGTGTCCAAGTTGTTGAAGTTGCGCCAGTCGCTCAATTCCACCGCCGAGGACCGTTACAAGTTGTCCGTCAACGACTTGTTGATCAAGGCCATTGCTTTGGCTTCTTTGAGGGTGCCTGAGGCCAACTCCGCATGGATGGCTGAGCAGGGCATCATCAGGCAATACAGCGTGGTGGATGTTTCCGTTGCCGTGGCCACCCCAACCGGGTTGATCACTCCAATCATCAAGAACGCCCACAGCAAGGGATTGGCCGCCATCTCGCACGAAATGAAGGACTTGGGCAAGAGAGCCAAGGACAACAAGTTGGCACCGGAGGAGTACCAGGGTGGAACCATCTGCATCTCCAACTTGGGCATGAACCACGCCGTCAACTCTTTCACATCCATCATCAACCCACCCCAATCTGCCATTGTGGCCATTGGAACCGTGGAGAAGAAGGCCGTGCCTTCCGCTGTCAACGAGCAAGGCTTTGTCTTCGAGGACTACATGACCTTGACCGGAACCTTCGACCACAGAACCATCGATGGAGCCAAGGGTGGAGAGTGGATCCGCGAGGTGAAGAAGATCGTGGAGAACCCATTGGAGTTCTTGATTTGAGCACTGCTTCATAGACTGTATACTAAGGTGTTCAAGCCAGACTGTTCGAGCTAGACTGTTCAAGCTAGACTGTTCGAGCTAGACTGTTCGAGCTAGACTGTTCGAGCTAGACTGTATACTAAGGTGTTCAGGCTAGACTGTATACTAAGGTGTTCAAGCTAGACTGTATACTAAGGTGTTCAAGCTAGACTGTACAAGCTTCGTATAGCCCCAAGGCTGCTCCTGCAGACACTGCCTCGCGTTAAAAGTCACCGTATTCTCTCTCCCAACAACCATGACTCTCAACACCATCTACATTGCCCGCCACGGGTACAGGTCCAACTGGCTCCCGCCGCCACACCCGCCTAACCCCACGGGAATCGACAGCGACCCCGTTTTAGCGCCGCACGGAGTGGCGCAGGCCAGGGAGTTAGCCGCCTACATCGGCACTCTCGCCGCCCCCGAAAACAGGCCGCAAATGATCATCTCCTCGCCCTTCTACAGATGCATCGAGACCTCGCAGCCAATCGCGGCCGAGCTTGGCGTCAAGGTGTGCATAGACACCGGCATTGGCGAGTGGTTCAAGAAAGATCGGGGGGTGATTCCGACGCCGGCGAAATACGCCCAGCTCAGGGAGTTTTTCCCCGAGGTCATTGGAAGCGACGAGCTTTGGAGCGGAAGCGGCGTGGTGCCGGCCGCGTCGGGCGAGGCCGAGACGGACATTTTCGAGAGGGCCCGGGCGTTCTGGGCGGCGTTTGTGCCGAAGCTCGAGCAGCAGTACCCGGACGTCACGTGCTTGCTTCTTGTGACCCACGCCGCCACCAAGATCGCCCTAGGCATGTCATTGATGCAATGCGGCTCCGTGCACGACGCGATCGACTTCCAGGGAGAGACCAAACTCCGAGCCGGTGCGTGTTCGCTTGACAAGTATGTGCAGGGGGGCGGGCGTTGGGCGCTACAGGAGAACGGGAGGACAGATTTTCTCAGCCAGGGCGAGGAGATGAACTGGAACTTCGACGTGAAGTTTGAGGCGGGTTCGGATGAGGACATAAAGGCGAGGAAGGAGCAGGAGAGCAGAGAGGGGCAGAGCAGAGAGGGGAGAGAAGCGGGAGAAGCGGGAGAAGCGGGAGAAGCGGGAGAAGCGGGAGAAGCGGGAGAAGCGGGAGAAGCGGGAGAAGCGGGAGAAGCGGGAGAAGCGGGAGAAGCGGGAGAAGCGGGAGAAGCGGGAGAAGCGGGAGAAGCGGGAGAAGCGGGAGAAGCGGGAGAAGCGGGAGAAGCGGGAGAAGCGGGAGAAGCGGGAGAAGCGGGAGAAGCGGGAGAAGCGGGAGAAGCGGGAGAAGCGGGAGAAGCGGGAGAAGCGGGAGAAGCGGGAGAAGCGGGAGAAGCGGGAGAAGCGGGAGAAGCGGGAGAAGCGGGAGAAGCGGGAGAAGCGGGAGAAGCGGGAGAAGCGGGAGAAGCGGGAGAAGCGGGAGAAGCGGGAGAAGCGGGAGAAGCGGGAGAAGCGGGAGAAGCGGGAGAAGCGGGAGAAGCGGGAGAAGCGGGAGAAGCGGGAGAAGCGGGAGAAGCGGGAGAAGCGGGAGAAGCGGGAGAAGCGGGAGAAGCGGGAGAAGCGGGAGAAGCGGGAGAAGCGGGAGAAGCGGGAGAAGCGGGAGAAGCGGGAGAAGCGGGAGAAGCGGGAGAAGCGGGAGAAGCGGGAGAAGCGGGAGAAGCGGGAGAAGCGGGAGAAGCGGGAGAAGCGGGAGAAGCGGGAGAAGCGGGAGAAGCGGGAGAAGAACCCGAATATGAGGTACGTACTTAATACACGTTTGGTACGGCAATACTAACTGCAGGAACTCTACTTCGCCATCGACGTGCCTGTGGTGGCACCATCATTCTACGATGATTTGACACGAGAAGGAAGAAACGCAGAGGAAACGGGTCTCACAGACCAGTTGCTCATCAACCCCAATGCCAAGTTGCAGATGACGGAATTGGATCACGAGCATCCACTCTTCAAGATCTCGGACAATGCCAACGCCGCCGCAGATCCCGAGTCTGTGTTCTTCAGCAATCTAAGTGCCATTGACGGGCAGATCTACAAGACCACGTGGCGCAAGCTTCTTGGCACGGAAATGATTTTTGATGACCACGGGAACTTTTTGGGTTCTGTCCGGGAGCATTTGGTGGCAGACACCCCGGTCAAGCCGAGATCAGCCGAAAACGGCATTGTTTCCGAGGACACCGAGGAGGGCGACTCACGGTCGGCGTTTTTGAAGAAGGCGATCGCCGTGGCCAAGAAGAGGGAGAGTCGGAGATGAGCGGGTTGCGTCGCTTGAGTTGCGCACAACCAACAGACACGCCGAGTCTCCCAGCACAACCAGTGGAGCCGGGGTTTTTGGTGTTGGCGCAGAAGACGTGAGGTTGCACAGCCATGTTTCAGGATTGAAATTGCTGGTGCCGTGTTTGAACTCCACGCTGCAAACCCCGCTCACAGCCCTGCATGTGTGACTGCAGAAGCTATACAAAGTGAATGGTTCCAGAGTGAAAGTCACGGCCTGCTGTGGTACTGCACATGGGGCCATAATCACGTCGTTTCGGCAGACCACTCTCCAGCAAATGTCTACAAATGTGTCAATGTGTCTCCAAATGTGTCTCCAAATGTCTCCAAATGTCTACAAATGTCTCCAAATGCCTACAAATGTCTTCAAATGCCTACAAATGTCTTCAAATGCCTACAAATGTCTCCAAATCCTACAAATGCCTACAAATGCCTACAAATGTCTCCAAATGTCTCCAAATGTGCCAATGTGTCAATGTGTCCCCAAATGTCTCCAGTGACCCTCAGTTACCCTTCGGCAGTGCCGCCGGCTTCCAGGTCTTCCCACTCGGGCTGAACTGCCTGCTGGTGCTGGTGCACGGGTGTATGCCATTTACTCGCGGCTCCTCACGAGCACCGCCAGCATGTGGACTTCTACTGAGTACGGCCAGCTCCTCCAGTACGAGTTTGTGCTCGGATCCTCGTCGCCCCGCCGCCAGGAAATCCTCAAGCAGAACCTTGGCATTCACCAATTCCGCGTCATCAAGTCCACCTTCGACGAGGATCTCCCCAAAGACTGTCTGGACGTCGAATACGTCACCAAAACTGCGGCTCTCAAAGCACACAGCATTCTCCAGCAGCTCCATGTGCCGTCGGTGGTCTTGGTAGCAGACACCGTTGTGTCGTGCGGCGGCGAAATTTACGAAAAGCCGCAAAACGACCATCAGCAGTTGCAGATGCTTGAAAGCTACAGGCTGAATCCGGTCAGGGTCATCACTGCCGTGCACGTGTTCCGGGTCGTGAATGGGGAGGTGGAAAAACATATCTCGGGGACTGAATGCACACAACTAGCGTTCGATTCCTCGCTAAGTGGGGATGCCTTGCACCTGTACATCCGCACAGGCGAAGGCCGGGACGCCGCTGGCGGGTTCAAGTACCAGGGGCTCGGCAGCATGCTTTTCCGGGAACTTCGGGGCGACTTCTACAACGTGGTAGGATTGCCAGTGAAGTTGACCCAGAAGTTGGTCCTGCAGGCTGCTGCGCCCGCTTCGCTCGCTGCCTGCAGCGCTTGAAGACAAGAAGCCCCAAAGGGCTTGCGCCACCCCGCCGCTACAGCCGGGCTCTCTGACCGGGCACGCCAGCCACGGCTGCAGCCGGGGCCCGACGTCAGTCTGCGGGTGGAGCGGTGAGCGCCCTGCATACAGCGCGCAGTTTTTCTCGATGAGATGTTTCGCTCTCTCCGGTACTCCTCACACCATGGCCAAAACAGCATCCAGACCCCAAAAACGCCCCTCGCGTGCGGCCGCCACGGCGGAAAACGCGTCCGACGACTTCTCCAGCTCGTCCGACGACTTCTCCGACTCCGAGGGTGTGCAGTTGACCATTGCAGAGCCTTCCCAAGAGACCTCCACAGAGCCCGCTGGCCACCAAGTTCAGCTCCAGAAAACAGCAGCCACCGACGCGCCGTTCAAGCCCAAAGAGAGAGGCGTGATCCACGTCGGCCAGCTCCCCAAGCTGTTCCAGGATAAGGAGTTGCGCAAGTACTTCTCGCAGTTCGGAGACCTCGTCAAGGTTCGCTTGGCACGTGACCGCAAGTCCGGTGCTTCCAGGCGCCACGGCTGGGTGGAGTTCGCCAAGGTTTCGGACGCCCGTATTGCCGCGGAGACCATGAACAACTACCTCTTGTTTGGAGAAATGATGAAGGTGGAGGTGATGGCTCAGCCACCTGCGAACTTGTTTCCGGCCAACTACAGAGAGAACTTCGTTGAATACGACTGGAGATCTGTGCAATACAGGAAGGAAACCGCGCCCAAGCCGTTGGAGGAGTGGAAGGCTTTGCAGGCCGCATACGAGCTGGAGAAGGCTCTGCATCTTGAGCATTTGAAGACGTTGGGTTTCGACTACAGTCTTGACGAGAAGAAGGATACCAAGGCCAAGGGGAAGAAGCCGGCCAAGAAGACCGCCCGGGCCAAGAAGTGATGCGGTCTGAGACCGGCATGTTATGCATATGGCTCGCAGCCAGGAATAGAACACTAAATTGATACTCCGTAACCGTGGCAGGCCAAGGGCCTGCACATAGTCCCGCGCGAACACCAGTGCCCCAGAGGTCAAGTAGCAGTAGACCAGACAGCAGCGAAGCCGAAGCCGAAGCCGAAGGGGAACAAGCGGGATCAAGCCGAACAAGTTGAACAAGCCGAAAACACCTGAAACACCTGAAACACCTGAAACACCTGAAACACCTGAAACACCTGAAACACCTGAAACACCTGAAACACCTGAAACACGAACAGACTCTTTCGAACTACCCAAACAGACATCCCAATTCTACCATGCCCAGGAAAAACAAAAAGCAGCAGCCACCGCCCTTCGACTTCCCCCAAAACTACTACGCGCTCGCATCCTCACTCCAGAAGCAGTACTTCCAGCCACAGCCGCATGTGGTGGCCCAAGACCAGATCATCACCATCGAGCAGTTTTTCAGCAGCAGTCTCTGTGAAGAGCTCATTGCCTCATTCGGAAGCCTCTCTCTCGAAACCACCCCCGTCGTCAAAAGCAAGTACTACGCCGCCCGCTTCAACGATCGGGCGTCTGTGCAGTCCGCCCCGGCGGCCGACGCCCTCTGGCAGTACTTGCGCCAGCTCCTCGATAGCGACAGCACTCGGGACACGTTTGCTGGCGCATGCAGTCTCAACCCCAACCTACGCATCTACCGCTACGGCAAGGGCCACCACTTTGGGAAGCACTACGACGAGCTGGTCACGTGCGCGGTGGCAGGTGACGAGCGTGTTACGGGCGAGACCCGCTGGACGCTTCTCGTGTACCTCACGGGCGGGGCGGAGTTTTCGGGCGGCGGCACGGTGTTTCACGGGCTTGGCGACCCGCTCAACATCCACGCGTCGAAGGGAATGGCACTCTTGCACAAGCATGGAGACGACTGCTTGGCGCACGAGGGCGAGGAGGTGTCTGCAGGAACAAAGTGGGTTCTCCGGTCGGACGTGACTTTTCCGAAGCGCCGCTAGTGGGCTTTCCGTCCGAGGCTGGATGCTGGGCTGTGGTGCTTCGTCCATACATCTTGAGCAGTCGCCATTAGACTGATAAACCCGTACATTTTAATAACACCCGTACATCCTACGTAAACCCGTACATCCCAACCATCGATTCGGCTGTGGCTGTACATGACATCCCCGATCGCCTGTCCAATGCGCCTGGCCTGTCCAATGTGCCTGGCCTGTCCAATGCGCCTGGCCGGGACAGCATCTGTGACTGCGAAGCAACTAGAGCGTGACCAGTGCCAATAGCAATACACTGTTCCAAACATACTGCATACAATAGAGCCGGTCAGACAGTGCAGAAGTCAAACCCAGGTCTTCTAAACGGAGTACCTGGTTTCCGAGGAAGTATGCGGTACAGCCGTGAAGCCCGTACATCCCTGGCACCGTCTCTGCCACTAGACCAAGTGTAGTGGTCACAGATTATGCAACACCCGCGTCATGGAATTGCCGTACCACGAACGAGGATCAAACCGCCCATATTACCTAAACAATGTACTTATAATATAAAAACAATATTTTGCCTAAGCGACGGCAGGCGGCCTAAGCTGCAGGTTTACCACGATACGGATTCAATCTCTGGCTGCACCGGGCCTAGCGGCGCCCCAGTTTCCATCTTCTCCCACAGCGTCGTCCAAGAAGTAACGACCGGTGGCGAAGTCTGACACGGGGCTTCCTTCAGGTGCTACTTTAGCACTGGGATTGTCTTGCGACGATCCCAACCTGGTTGGAGCCTCCGCCATTCTCTCCAAGGCCAGACATTTTTTGGACAACTCTGCTTGGTCGACCCGCATTTCCGCGACCGCGGCTTGCGCATGTCTCCATTGAGAGGCTGAGGCCACTCACGAGTTCAATGAGCTTGTCGGATCTCTCAGGGGTTTCGCCACTAGGAGGTCTTTCAGGCGACATGGGGGTCGATTCGCTAGGAGCTGAGACGGAGGGTGGAACAGGAGTCTTCATGATTGATCGAAGTTAAAGCTGCGCTACCAAATGTTAGAACCGGTAATATTCCTTTGGGTCTTTTTAAAAAGCAGTTAGTTGCATATTCGAAACTCAAGGTAACTATGAAGATCCTGTTCCCGGATTCCTTATAGTGGAATATGACCGTTCTTATATAGTTGTTCTACGGAATTAGGCTGTCCGCCTAATATGCCGTCCTGGAGGTTGCAGCTTTGCCCTGGCCCACGGGATATGGAAATAGCTATTTTTTCCTATTCCTTATTTTGAATTCGAGCTGATTTACGTAGGTTAGATGTTAACCTATTTATATATTCATAGAATTTCATATTTTGTAGGATCATACGGTAATACCATTTACAGATTACCTCAAATAAATATTTTGATGACAAAATAAAGACCTTAGGAAGGCACCGCCATTGTTATAGTATTATTTCATCTGAATATATATATTAAGTCTTCTGATATCCCTCTTATCTTTAATCTAATAACTCTCAAATCTTATAATATTGGCCATACTCTTATGATATTAGCCCTACTCTTATAATATTAGCCCTACTCTTATAATATTGGCCATACTCTTATAATATTGGCCATACTCTTATAATATTGGCCATACTCTTATAATATTAGCCATACTCTTATAATATTAGCCATATTTCAAGTGATAGAACATCCCGTGAAGATACCCCTAAAGGATAAAGATGTTAAGAAGTACATCTCTATCTCACTAATCCCTATAGTTATTGATATCCCAATATAGAATACTAATAACACTATTCTGTATTATAGTATGAATTTCATTAATCTGTCATTCCAGACACTTTAATAACTTTATTATCTCAATATTAATTCAGCGGGTGGTTATATATACAAGATCCAATATTACTATAATTTCATAACTTCTCCATCGTATATTATCTAATATGTATTACTTTTCATTATATCAATTTACCATGGTTATTTATCATATTTATTAATGTACCTTCTTAAACAATAATACATGTTATCTTGTTTCAGCGGGTGGTGAGGTGAATATAATAAGTTGATTGAAACCACCCGCAACATATCTATGTTGCGGCGTATTTATAGTCAATACTGATTAAAGAGAAATAATGATATGGTCGTCGTTTGCTTCGCAGCATTGGTAATTCGCTGGGTTCCACACCTGCAACGAACTTGTTTTGAAGCCCACGTTCACATGTGGTTTTGCTTGGAGATGGGTCACGTGACCCAACGACCAGCGTCGCCTGCAGGATGAACAGAAGCCGTACTCCGGCGTCAGCAGCATTCGATGAGTGGCAGGCTCGTAAAAATGCAGTACATTGTAAGCAGCTCCCGGTGGCCAAGTTGGTTAAGGCACAAGACTGTAATGGGTCACATTGGTATCTTGAGATCGGACGTTCGACTCGTCCCTGGGAGAATTTTTGCGTGGAGACTTGTTCTGGGGCCTTCTTCTTCTTCCGAATGCTCTGGGTCTGCCAAATTGGGCGAATGCTCTGGGTAGCCAAATTGGGCGAAAGCTCTGTGGGTCTATGCGCGGCGTGCAGATGGCGCGGCCTGTATGCAGGCGCGGCATAAGTATCACATGATGCCTGCCCACTGAATGTCAGATATTGCAAGGATACCAGGCCGAAGTGCAGAAGAGTAGTGGATGTGGCGATACAGCAGAGCGTATTCTGCAGAGACTGAGGAGGTGCACAAGATCACGGGGGACCTGAAGCTTAGCGGCCCATAGTGCATATGCTGTAGTAGTGAGTAGTAAGTACTAATTCTTAGTGAGTGCTAAGTACTACTTCTAAGTAGTGAGTAGTGTATAGTGAGTGTCAGCAGTAAGTAGTAGTGAATAGCTAGTAGTAGTAGTAAGTAGTAGTAGTAAGTAGTAGTAGTAAGTAGTAGTAGTAAGTAGTAGTAGTAAGTAGTAGTAGTAAGTAGTAGTAGTAATTAGAGAGTAGTAAGTACTAAGTTCGAGGTACTAAATTCTAAGTACTTATTAGTAAGTAGTAAGTTCTTTGTTCCAAGCACTAAGTTCTAAGTACTAAATAGTAAGTAGTAAGTTCTATGTTCGAAGTAGTAGTAGGAGTGTGAGTACCAATTAGTAAGTACTAATTTCTAAGTACTAAGGTTACCTATATAATCCTACATTTTGATGTAACTTTTTTCTTCCAAGTGACTTTTTATAAATTACCTATTTATATATTACTGAATTTAGGTTCATGTATATTCTCAAGAACTATTTGTATAGCTTTCTGAACTTTTATCTCCTATATTTATATAACCTTCTTACCTTTAGGTTCTGTACTATCCTAATAGGTTTGAAACTAAGTGGTAGTAGTAGTAGTAGTAGTACTAGTAGTAGTACTAGTAGTAGTACTAAGTAATAGTACTAATTACTAAGTACTAATTAGAGAGTAGTAAGTAGTTAGTTCTATTTTCGAAGTACTAAGTACTAATTACTAAGTACTAAGTAGTAGTGAGTAGTGAGTAGTAACTGGTAGTAGTAGCTATAAGTAGTAAGAAGTAAGTCGTAATTAAAAAGTAGTAAGTAGTAAGTACTAATTAAGAAGTAGAAAGTACTAAGTACTAAATAGTAAGTACTAAGTACTAAGTACTAAGTACTAAGTAGTAGTAAGTAGTAGTAGTTTCTGGTAAATAGTAACAGTAAGTATTAGTAGAAAGTAGTAGGTAGTAGTAGTAACTGGTAAGTAATAGTATTGAGTACTAAGTAGTAGTAGTAAGTACTAAGTAGTAGTAGTAGTAAGTACTAAGTACTAAGTAGTAGTAGTGAGTACTAAGTTTTCAGTACTAAGTAGTAGTGAGAAGTGAGTGGTAAGTAGTAGTGAGTAGTAAGTACTAAGTAGTTAGTACTATGTTTGAAGTACTTAGTACTATGTTTGAAGTACTTAGTACTATGTTTGAAGTACTTAGTTCTAAGTCTTAAGTACTAAGTAGTACGTTGAAGTACTAAGTAGTAAATAGCGAGTAGTGTATAGTGAGTAGTAGTAAGTAATAATAGTTAGTGTAAGCAGTAAGTAGTAGTATTGAGTAGTGAATAGTAGTAGTATTGAGTAGTGAATAGTAGTAGTAAGTAGTAGTAGTGAGTAGTGAATAGTAGTAGTGAGTAGTGAGTAGTGAGTTCTAAGTAGTAAGTAGTAGTAGTAGTGAGTAGTAACAATAAGTAGTACTAGTAGTAGTGAGTAGTGAGTAGAGGGTGGTAAGTAGTTCTAGTAAGTAGTAAGTAGTGGTGGTAACTTGTAAGTAGTAGTATTGAGTAGTGAATAGTAGTACTAAGTACTAAGTATTAAGTGGTATTTAGAGAGTAGTATGTTCTAAGTTCTAAGTTGTAAGTAGTAAGTAGTAAGTTCTAAGTAGTAAGTTCTAAGTTCTAATCTATGTACTAAGTTTTAAGTACTAAGTAGTAGTGAGTAGTGAGTGGTAAGTACTAAGTACTAAGTACTAGTAGTAACTGGTAAGTAGTAAGTAGTGAGTAGTAGTGAGTAGTGAATAGTAGTAATAAGTAGTGAATAGTAGTAGTAGTAGTAAGTAGTAGTAGTAAGTAGTGAATAGTAGTAGTAAGTAGTAATAGAGAGTACTAAGTACTAAGTACTAAGCAGTAGTGAGTAGAGAGTAGTAAGTAGTAAGTAGTAAGTACTAGTAACTGGTAAGTACTAAGTACTAATTAGAGAGTAGTAACTGGTAGTAGTAGTAGTAGTCAGTAGCAATTGGTAAGTAGTAGTGAGTAGTAGTAGCAAGTAGTAATAAGAGAGTAGTAATTGGTAAGTAGTAGTAGTGAGTAGCAGTAGTAGTGAGTAGTAGTAGTAGTGAGTATGGTAGTGCATAGTAATACGCAGCCCATTTGCAGCCACATGCGCAGTACTAGCTTATAGCTTCTAGGATCTATACACTACCATACGAGAGCACAGAGCAGACCACAGCGGGTTTCTGCAGATGAAGTATGAGCTCTGGAATGCCAATTTGCTAAAAGGCTGATGCCAGTAGTCTGCCTTTCGCATGGTTAGAATGGCACGGACGTAGCCAAGACGCCGCTGACATGGTCCGATGACTTTTCTACTCTCTTGAGCCTTGAGGAAGGAAGAGCTTGTTCCAGTTGTCGACGTCTATCGCCGCTTGTCATATGGCCACCTTTTCTGGGTGCCAATCCATTAATGCCATGCGATCTTGTGGACATCTGATGGACGGGCCTCCTGCAGGGTGGAGCCCGTGGACCACGAGGTCATGAAAAGCCACCGGAGAAGAATCACAAGACTTGACTCCGGGGGATCCGCCGTTTTCAGAGCGCCTTCATGGAACGATGTACATCTTCATCGTCCCAGGCCAAAGTCACTCTGCCAATTTCAAGATTCTGCAGGTTCAGACCGAGTTCATCCGTCAAAGCCTTCCATCTCAGAACCCCGTCAAAGCCTTCGAGCGCAAGGTCAACACCAAGTCAGCCGTCCAAGTCCGTCCAAGTCCGTCCAAGTCCGTCCAAGTCCGTCCAAGTCCGTCCAAGTCCGTCCAAGTCCGTCCAAGTCCGTCCAAGTCAACAAGGAGGTGAAGTAGTAGGTAAGATTGCACGAGATTCCAATGTGGAAGGAAGGTTCACCAGGCTGTCCCTCAGACTCACGGGCATATCTTGAGATTGATTTCTGCACATTGCAACCGTCCAAAGTGGCAGAATCGCGACCTGTTGGTGGCCGAAGATTTCCAGAGGAATAGGTTTCCATCAAGGCCTGGCGTTTCTCATATATCAACACGAATGAATGCTTCTCGTCGCTATTTGCATGTACAAGGCGGTCTTTGCACAATACTCCATCTGCTTTTCCAGGAGCCAAAGCGGCCTGGCCGTTTCAGGCCTAAGGGCGGCCAGCTCACAAATGGTCTGTTTGGAGTGGCCAATCTAGTACGCGCCCGGACGCTGATCTGGTCAACAATTAGACATGCTCAGCCTGTTTCAAGTCCCACACTCGTAGCACCATATACCTCACTCGTAGCACCATAAACCTCACTCGTAGCCATATACCTCACTCGTAGCACCATATACCTCACTCGTAGCACGCCATAGCAGAGTAGTCAAAGGTCTAATACATATATTGGTTATAAATATTAGCTGCTTTCTTTACAGCTTCACCCCCAGGGCTCCACCGTGTAAATTGGTAAAGCCCTTAGCTGCCTTATAGGATTGTTAGTATGACTTAGCAAGTATTTCTTCGGATCCTCAAATAGACCGCCGTTGATCAGTTCATAAAATCATCTATTATAATGACGCCGGGATATCATCTATTATAATGACACCGGGATATCACTTATTAACCACTATTTTAGTCAATAAGCCATTTTTTGGTCGCATTATTTTGAGTCATTCAAAGAGTTCCCCATTCCCTTCATCATCCTGTGTCGTACAGTACGGATCATTTTGTTCACCCAATAATTTTATATTTCCATTTCATCTCAGGGACCGTCCGTTATAGTAAAACCAGAACAGGGGATAACTATCTATGTTACTCAAGGCAATCTATTTTATATTCTGCCACCTATAATTATTTCTATGATGAAGCGTTATTTCTCTATATTTGTTAAGAAATAGGTTTATCGAAGTGCACTGTGTATTGCTTTCGGGATACTCGTAGGACTGCCTTTTGGAGGGTTGCCGTATCTTATATAGTTGAGAGTCCAAGGGGCTCTGTGCGCATGCATATGCGTTAGGTGAAACAGTTGGGGCAGATCTGAAACAGTCAGTGCAGATTTGAAACGTTAGGGCAGATCTGAAACGTTAGGGCAGATCTGAAACAGTCAGTGCAGATCTGAAACGTTAGGGATGTACGGGACCATACCATTTCTAACCGAAAGGGACGACTCTAATAGATCGACTGCATGGTGGAACAGGGGATGTACGGGTTTCACTTGTACGTATGGGGATGTAGGGCTGGGTTGTCAGAGCTAGCAACGGGACGATCTCGTTTCTTCATAATAGAAATTACTAATAAATTATATTAGTGCATTGTCAAACCCACTACTCAGATAGTAAATGAAATATAAGATCCATGGTTTAGACGGTCACGTGCACATGTGTGGAAAGTTGCAAAGCAGAGTCATCGAAACGAGAAAGCGGAAATTGAGACGGAACCGAGATCGATCCGGAATGGTTTCAGCCTGCGACTACGAACGCGACCAGCTGTTGCTTGGCTTTTGACCCGGGCCAGCATGCAGGCCGCCAGGACAAGCTATTCTACAAATCAGTGCACCACACTACAACACCAGGACTACCCATTTCCCAGGACTACCCATTTCCCAGGACAAACCATTTCCCAGGACAAACCATTACCCAGGACAAACCATTTCCCAGGCTAAAATATCATTTCACAAGGTAATGACTAAAGTAGCGTATCGTCTAGTGATACACTAGTATTGAGTCCTCAGTAAGAGAGCAAGGACTTAAAACCGATGTATTCGTTCCAGTAAAATGACCCAAGACCCTTAACACTGATACTACACCATGCTACACCATGCCACACCATGCTAAGTAGAGTACAGTAGTCAGTAGTCAGTAGTCAGTAGTCAGTAGTTACTGGTCAGTAGTTACTGGTCAGTAGTTAGTAGTCACTGGTCACTGGTCAGTAGTTAGTCAGAAGAAGGACAGCAGGAGTGAACAGCAGGCCACCAGGAAGACCCCGGAAACAGCACGCACAACACAGGTCGTAAGCTACGACCCAAATAGTCAGCCGGCAGTCCAGCCAAGCGGCTCCCATCGGCTGGCGCCAAACACGATGGCAAACAGCTCCACTTCACGAAGCCAGAGCTAGCGTTGATTGTGCTGGAATGGTACAGTCCCAGATCAAACAATTCTCAGCACCTCCAAAAAGAGTGTGTTTTGCGGGACTTGAACTCGATCCACAGCAAAGTCAGGCAGCTCGAAACGAGCTATGGAGACAAGCGGCAGATCCTAAAACGATTCTTGCCTTTGAAGCGTGCCACGAGCTGGCCAAATATACACTTCCCGCAGTGGCCGCTCTTTTGCCCGGCTACAGCGCAGAGACCTTGAGGAAGTTGATCTCCTCTCATTATCCACACAAGCTGGCGTGGAGCCCGGGCGAGACTGCGTACATCGTGCAGTGTTTACATCAGCAGATGCCGTTGGGGCCATTTCGAGCAGCTTCCATTCCGGAGGCCGTCGGAGGTGAGGAAAGCCATTGCGTGGCCAAGACACACGGCATTGCCGCCTACTTCGAGAAGTCCAAGAGCAAGAGAAGTACGAGGCGAAAATAGACGCGTTCATCGCTTCAAGCGGCGGAGGAAGACGAGCCCTAGCTGGCTCAAGGCCGGCTACTCAGAGCGGCACGCGGCCAGCACGGACACCACGGCCAACGTCCAGCTACTCCAAACAAGACGTGGACGCCGAAATAGCCCTGCATGGAGGACCCACGGCCCTCCCCTTCACCAAAGCCGCCATCATCAGCAGCAAAGTGCAGGGCGACATCACGGCGAGGGAATACTCCGCATGTACTACACATCAATACTATATCAGAGCCAACCTCAGGACTAAGGAGTACTGCTGCGTGCTGCACTGGTACTGTTAGAAACAAGGCTCTGTGCATGCTATCTGAAGCTATCTTTAAAGCTTTCTATTACACTCTGTATCAGCCAGTACGTGTATTACCGAGGCAGAGGGACTCCCTCGCGGCACATCCTGGGGGAAAGCTCCTTATATATTATCCCTATTGCGGGATCCTGCACAAATCTTGTTTCAGATCATACATATGCAGGTCATACCCCCACATACCTTTCTCGGTATCCTTCCTAGATTCGTTCCTACATACCAAGTGGAAAATACTGTTCCCGTCCGATCAACGTTAGTAGTCAAGCCACTTAGGGCCACAGTGAGTAATGCAGTGGGAGACCATGTGTGAATTGTGGTATCATTTTGCCGCCACTCCAGTTTATTTTATCACCAGCTTCTTCCCAGCAACTACCCTCTCCGGACTATTTCTCGAGCATCTGTCAGTACTGACCAGTTTGGGTGAGGCGCGGGCCGGAAAGGCGAGTTCCGGGGTCTGTGTGCAGTTCCGACCTCTTGACTCAGGTCGTTTGATCCTCCTCCACAAAAAAAAAATCGGGTCTTTGAAGCGGGGTGCGTCTCCGGGCCTACTTCCAGATGCCCAGCTTTGCCGTGAAAAAGCCATCCTGGGCGTGTGTGGACCGCTACGTACTTTGCATGTTTGTGCACGTGACTTGCGAGTTCCGAGGTCCCCGCACGTGACGCAGCAGAAGATGGTCCAAAAAGCTTTACCGGGACGAGTCGAACGTCCCAATTGCCCATTACAGTCTCGCGCCTTAACCAGCACTAGTTGGAACGATATATATTCCTCCGGGTCTTTTTAAAACTAGTAGTTATATATTCGATACTCAAGGTATAAGATCCTTTCCAGATTCTTGATCCTTTTCAGATGCTTTCCAGATTCATTAGTGGAATCGTTCTTATATATGCCATCTTAGAGCATATTGAGGTGCGTATGGCTCATATCAGGTGTACCATAATAATTACAGTCCTGATTGGGATGTGAAACTTGGTCGGACGCACGGCGTGTTTCACATCAAGGTTGTAGTGCACATCTGTTCTGGGGTATCCACATTAGCTCACTCCATAGTAGTAATACAGTAACTTTCGTTCCTAACAATTTCGTGTTAGAAACAAGACTCTGTGCATGCTATCTGAAGCTATCTTTAAAGCTTTCGATTACACTCTGTATCAGCCAGTACGTGCATTACCGAGGCAGAGGGAACTCCCTCGCGGCCACATCCTGGGGGAAAGCTCCTTATATATTCCCTATTGCGGGATCCTGCACAGATCTTGTTTCAGATCATACATATGCAGGTCATAGCCCCACATACCTTTCTCGGTATCCTTCCTAGATTTGTTCCCAACAGGTACCACTTGAGTATGGTCTCACTGGCATACACCATACAGTACTACTCAATGTACGCACTACACCAGACTAAGGAAGCAGCAGGAATACTCTAGTACTAGCATTAATATATCAAAGAAAAAAAGCTAATATAACATAGAGATGTAAAGGGTATAATTATAACTACATCATTAAATTTTAGTAATTACCACCACCCGCTACATTATATGGAACGGGTGGATTATATATATAATATATATCTCCTAATGGTAGATCATTATAGTCTTTATAGATAAATATATGATGTATATTTATGATTAAATTATCTAAATCTTATTCTAGTGTCATTATTCCTTATAAATGTTTCTTATTCCACTAAGTTTATTATATATATGTAATATTACTGTAACTTATTATCATATAGGTTTATGTTAATATTCACCACCCGCTGAATTAATTGTCTTAATATTAATACATCTGTTATTTTTATAAGATTATATTTTATCATTTATAATATATAATTTCCAATTTAATTGACATTTTAATAATGATCTTCATTATTGTTGATTCGCACTAGTTATCCTTCGCTTAGGTAGTTCAATGGTACAACATGCCTCATGCGTATAATAGAGGTTTATTCCTATCTTGAGTTTGTCGTATAAGCTAACCAGGCATAGCGTCCGTTTGTAATCGGAAGGTGTATCACTACTCCTAGTACCTGATCCCGTACATCCCTGGTCACTTACATAGAACTTCTGTCCGTTTCTTCCAAAGGGACATGGAAAGGCTTCATTAAATATCGGAGCGGTTATTGATAGTCAATCGTTCAAAATGGATTCTTCTTGGACCTCAGGAAAGCGGTGGTAAGGAAGCAAGAATCTCAAGGTTGAGTAATGGACACCAATAGCTGAGCAACGAAAAACGTGGAGTTCAAGGGAGAGAAGAGCACGGCACGTTTCTCTGAATGCTTTGATGAAATGGAGTTGCCGCTCTGCTGTCGCCACGCACTTGGAGCCGGTCTGCTGAATGTCAGCTAGGGCTTGCACTTTCGGAAGTTGATTTCGGTGCTTCCAGCAAGTGGATATTGACAAGATTCTCAAGAAGACTCGATATTTTATCTGCACCCATGACCAATTCTATTCCATTTCGTTGATCGCCATTTCGCTGATCCCCATCGTTAATCGCCATTTCGCTGATCCCCATCGTTAATTATACGACTTATGTCTAGTTGCGACGGTGTGGTTGCTCAAATCACATGAATATCCAACCAACTCGTCAATCGCTCATACTTTTCCATTTGCCGTGGACGAGCTGGAATTGAGCATTTCTGTAGTCACATTATCAAGTCACAGTGTTCAGAGTGATTGCGTGAAACACTGGGAGAACATCAATAGGCGTTGCTTTTGGGTAAAGGAGCTCAAGACTGAAGTACCAGGCCACCATCCCAGTACCTGACCGTACATCCCTGCAAAAATATTTCATTTGGTTGGATCAAGGGTAGTATCTTGCCATTGGTTAGATCAGGTGTAGTATCTTGCCATTGGTTAGATCAGGTGTAGTATCTTGCCATTGGTTAGATCAGGTGTAGTATCTTGCCATTGGTTGGGTCAGGTGTAGTGTTAGATCTGTTGAACTCGGACAAACACTCGAGAACTTTAGTCATTGATGAACCAAAACCATAACCAAAATATCAAGAGGGGAGAATATACTCATAGTGGGAATGAAATATTGAGCCGGCGTCCCCAGACCTAGTGCAGTCCCGCACTGGCCGCCTCAATATACTCATGTCAAGAAGCCATCAGGAAGCAAATAGATTTTTAAACTATCTGGATGTTGAGAACCTCCGTCTGATGTTGAGAACCTCCGTCTGATGTCGAGAACCTCCGTCTGATGTTGAGAATCAGCAAGATATCTGATACTGCTCCTCACTGTTTCTGACTCGAACTAATCGTATATCATGTTGGCGATCTTTTCTCCGCTTACTGCCGCATCTTTGTTTGAGTAACTTCTAATTTCCTAGACTATGACGAGTTCCCTTGTATCCAACAACGATTCTTGGACTATTAAATGCATTATCAACGCTGCTAAATTAATGGTAATAAGAAATGTAATGCAGAGGATCTTTGTCTGTAGGATTTGATACTGAGCTAATCTCCTTATATCTGAGCAATATAATACTATATCACCCGTACATAATGTAGCGGGTGCTGTATACTCTAATTAGATTCGATATATCTCTATATTGCTTGGACTATTAATCTACTTATACCTTTATATATGTTTTATTAAATATGTATGTAACTTTGATTGCTGAATATTAATTGAGTATGTTAATACTTTTGTATAATTAATACTCTACTTTAATAAATTAAAAATAACAATCATGCTATATCTATCACCTAAATCATAATGTACGAAAAAACGCACGTGTACATTGTATTAGGTTTTATTTCTTAATATTTGATACTATTAACAAAATAATCAATTCATTTAAAGTATAAAAAGGTATATTGGAACATTTATTAAGTAAAAATAATCAATATCCGCAACTATGTTGCGGGGGAGATCATAATGTTTTATATCTTGTATTTATATAAATTTTAATATCTCGCTAATGTTTGCTTCTGTTGACCTCATCGATTTGTCAATTCTGAAATCTAAGACGATTATGTCTATGCTGCAGAATTCAAGTGTAGCGGAGACAGCCGTATGTAGCTTAACAGACGATAGCTCCTGTTGACGATAGCTCCTGTTGACGATAGCTCCTGTTGACGGCTTTCGATCTTTCGTATGTCGATCGATTTCTCGGCTTTAGATGGCCAATTCCAATCAAACTTGTATATGCTCTGTAGTTGTCCATGATCTGGTGCTAAGAGCCAAAGATTATCTTACATCTTCAGTTGAGTCGTCTCTGTGGAGAGGCCGAGACATCTTCAGTTGGGATGGGGAAAGAGTTCTTCCTTAGCATGGGTCCATCAGTCCAAGAACATGATGTCATCTGCTCACCGCAGACAATCACCGGTAAGAAAAGTCTGTAAAAGAGTCTGCAGAAATCACCTGTAATGCCTGGCTCCCACCCATTCCTCACCCATACCCCATTATTGTGGCACATCACGCACTTTGAATAATACCCCATTATTGTGGCACATCACGCACTTTGAATAAGTATCAACAGATCCCTGAAACACAAATGTGCCAGTGGATAGAGCATCTTGTGTTGAGATGATTTCGCTTCCAACTTGAGCCGTGATCCACGTCGTCGATACCAACCCATCAAAATTGCAGTTTAGCAATGACGTGAAATTGACTGTTGTCCCATGCTATCATCTGGGTCAGGCGCTCACGCATAGACAATGTATCGGCAAAGCGAATACCCGGCTGCGTAAAAGGCTGTGTCAGATTTCATTCTCGACATGGCTTCTCTTGGGATTGGGGAGAAGAAATATCACAAGCCATACGGATGATATTGGGTCTTATCTTTCTGGATGTAGCCGGAAACACCCCACCTCTTTAAGCTCAGAGAATATTGACTTCCTCAAGAACATTCTCGTCCACTTGAATATTCTCGTTCACTTGAATATTCTCGTCCACTTGAATATTCTCGTCCACTTGAATATTCTCGTTCACTTGAATATTCTCGTTCACTTGAATATTCTCGTCCACTTGAATATTCTCGTCCACTTGCGCTCTGAGGTCAGAATGGAACCGTTGATGCGTCTTCGTATAAGCTGTAAGTCGTCAAGATGTCGCTGTCGATTGGAGAAGTCGGCTTCCAATGGAGTTGAAGTATCAGGAAAGTATCACGACGAAAGAACTCACAGATCGTACAGAAGGTCCCACAACTGTCGTTGTCTTGAAGAGGCGATGTATGACGGCACGGCAGTGGGAGGCCACTTTGGCGACGTTACCATGGGCGTTGTAGTCAGCGAGAACGCCAGTCAAATCCCGGGTTAGGCCAGAAGCACATCAATGATGTGCCAGCAGAGCTCTCGGAACTCATGAAAATGAGTATTACCGTAAGCACAGTAACCAGGCGGCGTAGCGGTCATAGATCCTCTCCGGTGTCCAAGTGACTTTGACGGGCAAATGGGCGAATGGGCAAATGGGCGAATGGGCAAATGGGGAAATGGGCGAATGGGCAAATTGACAGCCAAATTGATGGGCAAATGGGCAAATTGACAGCCAAATTGATGGGCAATGGCCAAATTGACAGCCAAAGCTGGTGGTTATCCTCATACCGCTGCACAACGGAAACATGTCGCAGCAGCATATATCCACTGGCTTGATGTTCCCCTCGCGGGTAGTCAAACATGCCTCTTCTGATACCCTTCCAGAAAACAAAGTATCGGCCGCTCTGCGTGCTTAATAAGCTCCTTCCGCGTGCACTCACAACTTGCCCCCACGAAGCACCCGCCGGTACTCCTCAAAAGTCTCCTCGTCGGCGCAGGCACCGCCACACACAACCACAACAAGAATGTCGTCCTTCTCCAAACCAACCGTCTCCAAAAACCCAACCTGCTCGTACACAAACGCCAACACCGCCCCACACGCAGGCTCCACACGCACGCCAAAGTCTCGGAAAAACTCCAAACTGGCCCGCACCGCACAGAGGTCGTCCACCATGTGGAGCACGTCGTCTCGGCGCTGGAAGAGCTCCAACGTCTCACGTGACACATACGAGCACGCAAGCGACGTGGCTAGCGTCTGCGGCGCCGCAAGCCGCACCACCCGCCCCGCACGCACCGCTCGCTCGAGCGTCGGCGCCTGGAGCGTCTCCGCCAAGAGACACCGCGCACGTGACCGCCGCTGCTGCAACCCGCTGGCCATGCCATTGTAGAGCCCGCCGCCGCCCACCGAGCACGCCACGGCCCGCACGCGCCGCCGCTCCTCGCCCGCGAGCTGCCCGAACATCTCCTCCACCATCTGCGCGTGGCCCTGCCAGATGAGCGGGTCGTCGAACGGGTGGCACAAGATCGCGTGCTCGCTGCACGCGGCCCGAAGCTGCGACGCGTGCACGCCCGCGTCGTCGATGGTGTGCCCGTGCACCACAACCTGTGCTCCGTAGCCCTGCAACCGCCGGATCACGTGCGCCCGGCTTGTCGCCGGCACAACCACCGTGCACGGCACGCCGTAGAACCGCAGCGCGTACGCGGCCGCGAGACCCGCGTTGCCGCCGCTGGAGGCAAACACCCGTACCGCGGCGCCGGGCTGTGCTGCGCGTGCTGCGCCCACCGCGGCGCCGATCTTGTGTCCGATGCCCCGCAATTTGAAGCTGCCGGACGGCTGCTCGTACTCGTTCTTGAAGAAAACCCGGCACGGCATGGCCCGCTTGCGCGAGAGAATCTCCGTCACCTCCACTAGTGACGTGGCCACCGACGGCTTTCGCTGTGCGCTCTGCATGTGATCTTCCTGGGACATGTCTTGGTGCGCCTCGCCGGCGCAGCCGCAGCCTCCGCTTTATAGCCGGGGGCCGTTTTGCAGGGCAGAACAAATCGTTGGAGCTGCACTTGCGCGCATGCAGGCCCGCCAGGACCTGCGCCCTCGGGACCTGCCCGGGACCTGCGCCGCATGCAGGCTGTCCCGGACCTGCGCCGCATGCAGGCTGGCCCGGACCTGCGCGGGGTACACTCACGTGGCGCGGCACGTGCGCGGTCGCGTGACCGCACGCCGCACTCTCGCGGCCCGCCGCAACTGTCTTCCGGCCCATGGCCTCTCCGATCTTCATCTCCAACCCGCCGCCGGGGTTCTCGGTTTTGGCGGTGCTCCGCGGCGTGCAGTTGGCGCTTTTGGGCGCGTACCGCCTGTTGCAAAACCCGCTGCTCTTCCAGTCGGCGTACTACGCCCGGGCGCTTGCCGCCATCAAGTACTCCATCTTCATCCAGCTCGTGCTCTGGGCGCCGGTGGTGGCGCTTCGGGTGTTCGCCAACTTCGTGGGTCTCTTCGTGGACTCGGCGGTTTTGGAGGCGCTGGCCAACTCGCTCAGAGACTTCCAATTTGGCGTGCTCAACTTGGGCGTGTTCTTCACGTCCATCTCCAGACATTTCGGCTCGCAGTTGGACGACCTCTTCTTGCTGAGCTTGAAGTTCATCGACGCATTGTACGCCCAGAAACACCCGGAGAAACCTGAGCACCAGTACCACAGCAACTTGGTGGAGCTTTCCCACGACCCGCCCACGCCCTCCGACAAGCGCCTTTTCAGCGTGGCCTCGTGGCGCACAAAGTACAACTCGTCGCAAGACTTCTCCACGTTTGTCGGCCGCCACTGCTATAAGATGGCGTTCAACGTGGCGGTTTTCCTCTTGAGCAAGTTGCCGTACGTGGGTCACGTGATCCTCGGCCTCATCTCCTTCTATAATCTCAACGACAAGATCGGCACGGACCGGGCCGTGGTCGTGTTCGTGGTGTTGCAGATCGTCCCCAGGCCCCATGCGGTGCTCTTCCTCACCACCTACTACGGCCTGCGGTCCATGGTGCATGATCTCTTGCTACCGTACTTCTCCCGCGTCCGCTTCACCAACCGGGAGAAGGAGCAGTGGATCAAGTCACGCGAGGGTCTTTTGTTTGGCTTTGGCTTCTCGTACTTTGTCCTCATCCGCAAACTCCCCTGGGTGGGCATTCTAATTTACGGCTTTGCCGAGACCTCGGTGGCGTACTTGATCACCAAGGTCTCCGACCCGCCTCCAAATGCGCCAAGCAAGCTCATCCACTGGAACCAGACGCAGTTGGTGTGGAACAAGGAGAAGGAACAGAGTGTTTTGCAGGGCAAATTTGCCAAATCCGACGAGGGCTATTCGCCTGTTCCCGGATCCTTCATCCTTCATAGTTCATAGGGTAAGCAAGCATGGCTACTCGCCTGATCCTTCATCCTTCTTGTTCACAGTGCAAGCAAGCATGGCTACTCGCCTGATCCTTCATCCTTCTTGTTCATAGTCCAAGCAAGCATGGCTACTTGCCTGGTCCTTCATCCTTCTTGTTCATAGTCCAAGCAAGCATGGCTACTCGCCTGATCCTTCATCCTTCTTGTTCACAGTCCAAGCAAGCATGGCTACACCCCCTTCTTGAGCTCGAAGATTCGGGTGCCGGTGTAGATGCAGTGGTCCAACTCGCTGCGTATAGTTTGCGCCAAGTAAGAATCGCCAATGTACTCGGCCAAGTAGTTGTGGGTTTCCAACTCGTCGGTTTTATTCGACAACCCCAAAATCGGAAGAAGCGTAGATGAGCAACGTGGCCATTTGTGGTCGGTGGTCGAGCGCACAACGTCCAAAAAGTCGTCCTCCACGATCTGGTCCGCCGACACCTCGAAAGTCTCGGTGCAGAGCTCGCCGGATATCGTCAACCGAATCTCGCTGGCGAAAGGGACTGCATAGGCCTGGGGCACGAGCTTTTGGTATGAGCTGAGGATGAACTTGTCAAAGTCCGAGGTGAAGAATGCGCTTGGCTGGGTCTGCGACCACGACAAGACCACGTGCGCCAATTGCGTCCGGATGGTTTGCGATATCGTGTGTTGCTGGCGGCTTATGTCGGCGATTTCATGCGCTAGGCCGCTTTCTGCCGCCGACGCCGACTTCTTGCTCTGAACCGCGCTAAGCGTCTTGAGGATGGAATGGTTCAACACGTAGAGACGCTGCAACTGCCTGATTCCAGCGCAGTCTCTGAAATTGACAGCCAAACACTCCTTCAACGATGGGGTTATGCGAAGAGGGAGTTTGACGACCTGGGGGTCTTGGAATCGGGTTTTCCACAGATCGAGCCCGGAAGCGAACGAGGTCATGGCGCCGGGGTCGTCGGAAAGGCTCTTATCAACCAAAGGCATTTGGCTTCTTGACTGCAAGAAAAACAAAAGGGTCAGGGAGATCGACTCGCCGGCGTCTCCAGTAGCGGCGTTTCCAGTAGCGGCGTTTCTAAAAGCGGCGTCTCCGAAAGCGGCGTCTCCAGTAGCGGCGTCTCCAGTAGCGGCGTCTCCAGTAGCGGCGTCTCCAAAAGCGGCGTCTCCAGTAGCGGCGTCTCCAGTAGCGGCGTCTCCAAAAGCGGCGTCTCCAGTAGCGGCGTCTCCAAAAGCGGCGTCTCCAGTAGCGGCGTCTCCGAAAGCGGCGTCTCCGAAAGCGGCGTCTCCAGTAGCGGCGTCTCCAGTAGCGGCGTCTCCAGTAGCGGCGTCTAGGGGCACAAACCTCACAAAGTATTCCCGCTTGGACTTGATCACGTGGCTGATGACGTGTTTCGGAGCCAAGCTGTACACCATCACCAAGTGGGCGGCCAAAAGCGTTGTCCCATGCACCGTGAGATTCCCCTGTGCCGAGTCGTCCAAATATGGAGCAAATTCCAGCCACGGCGCACGGGCCTGCTCCTTGGCCAAGACGCCCAGGTACCGGTTTAGGGTCTGCTTTATCACGCGGTCGAAAACGGGGCACCGGGCCGCCACGGAGAGCTGGCACGTGCGGCGGTCAAAACGGGCCACTCCAAACCGGCCGCTCTCAAACGGCAAGTACGCGGTGAAGCCTTCGGCCGTTTCCACAATGGGAAGCCCGCAGAGCGCCAGGTTGAAGGGCATTCGGGCGGCGGCCGGGGCGGCGGGCCCGATCACGTGGATGTATGCAGTATCCGTGGCCACAAGCACGTTTTGCACCGGCACGATGTTCGACACCATGAACCGTGACGGCGCCTTGACTTGCACCGGGCCGCCATCGGCGCCGTCGAGACTGTACCGGTGGACGGAGTTGTCGCTGAGCACGTAGTAGAACGCACCCGTACACCACGCCAGTAGCACCACGAGCCCGCCGCCGCCGAAGCGATGCAACTGCGCCAAGTCCAGGGTCAACAGGTGCACGGAGATATCGCCCGACTCATGCGACAAGAAAACCGCCGGCACGCCCCGGAACTCGCCGAAAGAGAAGTCCGTGACCCTTAACTCCGAGAAATGCGCCCCGGACACAATGATATCTCCGTCGCCCGTCAACCGGTCCCCCGACAAGCACAACTGGTCTAGTAGAGACGTGAAGGTGCGGAATTTCACCGAGTAGCTGGACGGGTCAAGCGTCTCCCTCTGTAAAATCATCACCTCGCCTGTATTCAACAACACGCCGAGGTAGCAATCCCGACTGGAGTTTTGCACCGGCAGCCACTTGTGGGAGACAATCAAGGGCTCCTGGATGCGGCCGAAATTGAAGCGGTTTTCCTTATCGTGGATGAGGAGCCGCAGGAAGAACTGAAACCCTAGCAGCTCGAGGTTTTCGGTTTGGAAGATCGGCGTGACGGAGAAGAGAGACGACGACAAGAATTCGGGGGTTTGGTGGGTTTTTGTGGCGGCTGGCTCGGTTTGGAGCGGATTTGGCTCGATTTTGACGGGATTTGGCCCGATTTTGACGGGATTTGGCCCGTTTTCGACCGGATTTGGTCCGTTTTCGACCGGATTTGGCCCGTTTTCGACCGGGGTTGGCCCGT
Organism: Metschnikowia proteae; assembly: GCA_002370515.1. Lineage (NCBI taxonomy): Eukaryota > Fungi > Ascomycota > Pichiomycetes > Serinales > Metschnikowiaceae > Metschnikowia > Metschnikowia proteae. The sequence continues at coordinate 141,194 of NKYY01000004.1, read as the reverse complement.
TTTGTCCGCCCGGACTCACCGCTTTGGCACACTGGTGAAGAAGCGGAAGCTTTGGCTCTATTAGCACCAAATGGTCGGAGTTGTTGATGGCCAATTGGGAGTTGCCTGACCGCTGCACGGGGTGGAGGATGCCATTGCTGATCGCGCATCGCAGGATAGAAATCGGAGTGATCATCTCGGCTGGGGTGTGTTTTGTGAAGGCGTGGGCGGCTTGTGTTGTGCTTGCGGAAAGAGTGTGGTGTCCTGTTTATGGTGAGATGGCCCTGTCAAGTGTAGGGCGCGTGCCGTGTGTACGTGCAGGAAAAAGTAATGAAGGATGCGAGGTTCGAACTCGCGCGGACAAACGTCCAGAAGAACTTAAGTCTCCCGCCTTAGACCACTCGGCCAACCCTCCAATTTTGGATTTCTACACACCAATCTTTATATCCCCTCTCGCTGCGACTGGCGTTCATACACTTGGGGGCGCTTCCCCGTCGTGGAAATACAGTTCGCTCTCCGACGCAACCCTCTCTTTGGCGTGCCAAGTGTATATTATACGATATGGATCTCATTTTCCCTGCATGTCCTTCCAAGACCGGCACTATATTCACTCCATTTGCTGTAGTGCTTGGACGGTCTTTCCATACTAGGAGAACTGCGTACTTCCAAAATATTTCTTTTCATTAATCGCCGCTGGAGAGGTCGCCCTCGGCTTCTCTTTTGGGCCGGCCACGTTTCTTTTTCTGCACCTTGTCGGGATCCTGACCTAGGGGATCCTTCTTCTTCCCCTTCATGGTTCCACTGACACGTATACCTTTGATGGTGATCCCCGTCTGCTCTATTGGAAACTTTCTCGGGCGTCCACGGCGATCTTTCAGTTCCAATAACTGCTTTATAGCCTGGTCATTCATAATATCCAACTTGGTGTTCTTTCCAAACGCGGAGTCCTTTGGTTCTGCATTTTCCATAGCCTGCTTCAAGATTTTGTTGAGTTTCTTGAAGTTTTCATGCGACGAGTCGATGTACTGGTTGGTGGACGGGTCCAAGATCAACTTCTTGGGCCGGCCACGCTTCTTCTTCAGGCCGTCGTCAATATTGGACGGAAGCAACTTGGAGGCCATTCGTAGCGCATTCTGGTTAGCGAGGTCGTGCTCGGGCGCAAACGGCTGCCCCGGGTGAACTCCTTTTGGCGTGTTTCTTTGCATTTGCATGGCTTGGAGGGCGGACTGCATGCTGTGCCCGCCACCTCTGTGCATTCCGTTCATCACTCCGTTACCCACAGAATATGCGTGCAGGGTCATCTTTAAATGCTGGTGCTGGAGCTGGCCCTGCGGCAGCTGGAGACTTTGCAGGTGACTTTGCAGGTGACTTTGCTGCTGGAGACTTTGCAGGAGACTTTGCTGCTGAAGACTTTGCAAGTGACTTTGCTGCTGAAGACTTTGCTGTTGGAGACTTTGCTGCTGAAGACTTTGCTGCTGAAGACTTTGCTGGAGACTTTGCTGCTGGAGACTTTGCTGCAGGAGACTTTGCTGAAGACTTTGCTGCAGGAGACTTTGCTGCTGGAGACTTTGCTGAAGACTTTGCTGCAGGAGACTTTGATGCTGAAGACTTTGCTGCTGGAGACTTTGCTGAAGACTTTGCTGCTGGAGACTTTGATGCTGGAGACTTTGCTGCTGGAGACCTTGCTGCTGAAAGGTTTGCTGCTGGAAACTCACTTGCGTTTGGGCGCTTTGCTGGTGCAGAAGCTGCTGTCGTTGCTGCTGCTGAAGAAGACGCTGGTGGTGGTGGAGAAGCGGGGATTCCTGCACAGACGCCAAGGTGTTGTGGAGCTGAAGGGGGCTCAGCTGGTGGCGTTTCAGGCCGTTTTGCAACTGGCTCATGCGCACGTTTTCCAGGAAGTGGCGCGCCTCCGGGTCGTGGAAGTCGTAGGACTTCTGGGGGTCAAACTGCAGGTAAGCATGCTGATGCTGGGGGATCTGTTGATGCTGGCCTGCATACGAGCCGCCATGGAGTGGCATGGTGAGCGGCGACGGGGCAACCATGGCGCCACCGTTGTTGGCCATGACACGTGACGCCAACGACGCAAGCGGAGGCAGCGGCGTGCCAATGTTGTAGGAAGGGGCGGGGCTTCCCAGCAGCGTTTGGCCGTACATCTGCAAGGGGTAGGGTTTCGTTTTGGACTCGTCAAAGCCCTCCAAATGGCTCAATTTCAGGAAGTTGTACGGCAAGTTCATTGTGGCTGAAACGGGGGGTTGGCGGCTTGGTTTGGCGGCTTTTGGGTTGGCGGCTGGGAGATTTGGGGCCGGTGGTGTTTGCGTTTCGGTGTTTGCGTTTTGGGAGTTCGTGTCGGGAGTTCGTGTCGGGAGTTCGTGTCGGGAGTTCGTTTTAAGAGCTCGTTTTGGGAGCTCGTGTTGGAGATTTCGGGGGTGTTTCAGGGGCTTGTTTCAGAAGTGTCACGGCGCACGCAGATGGACGAGTGTAGTGAGCCCAATGGGGTAACCTGGAGAGTGGAGGTGGAGGCGGAGGCCGTACTGATAGTATTGGAAGGAAAAACAAAAATGAAAAACAAAAAAGAAAAAAGAAAAAGAAAAAATAAAAAAGAAAAAAGAAAACCTTACGCGCAAACACCCCGTCAGAAATGTCGCGTGTGTCACGTGCCCGTGGCTGCAACTTTGGCTCGCCTCCTCCCTCAACTCCCAATATATAAAGGGCGGTGCTTCTGCTTGTGCGGATTATTCTGGGCGTATCTGGGCTATATACCGGACGCTATATTACTGCTGGACATGTGTGCTGATGTTTGATGAGGCCGTTTCAGTGTTGAATGATTGGTGATTGGTGATTGGTGATTGGTGATTGGTGATTGGTGATTGGTGATTGGTGATTGGTGATTGCAGATAATCGCTGATTGTGTTGATTCAGATTCTTCTCAGGTGTGTGTTCGTATGTGGCACTGCGGTGGCGGCTTGATCTTGTGTCATGGTTGAAGCGGTCAGTTCATCTTTTTGGCTAAAAAATGCCGATATCGGCTGAGCTGGATAAGGCACCACTCTCCGGGAACTGGTCGCCCGAAATCATCTCGCCTTGTTTTGGGTCTGAAGCTCTGGTGTCACAAAGGTTTCTTTTGCATATGCTGGAAACCACCGCCTGGAGAAGTTGCAGAATGATCATGATTCCCAGGGGCGTATTGGTTAGCTTTTGAGCCAGAAACAACATGCCACCACTCAGCGGTACAGTGACATGCAGCTGCCAGCGGAAAATGATGGATATCTCGGTGCCGCTTGATATTTACCTTCATGCCGTTGGTTCTTGGTGCACGTCGTCTCTTTATGAATGTCGTGCTCTCCTTTTGGCGTCGTTGGAGCTTATCAAACGCAGGTCCGGATCTCGGGCAAACTTCTCGATTATATCTTATGGCCTAACTTCGTCGCCACGTTAACTTTTGGTGTCGTCACAGGAAGAGAAATGGCGGCTTTGGCCCACGCGGTTGGTACTGGCTCGATACAAACATGTTCTCTCGTCATGCTTGACTTGTTTGGATGAAAAGATGGAACACATCCCAGTTCAAGCCCTACACTTAAGCCACGTCCACTCACTCCGCTGTACAGGCTACATCGTGTTCACTAGGGATCACCACCATGAGCAACTGCACATCGTGTTCACTAGGGATTATCAATCAGGACCATCTTTTGGTTCTTTACCAGCAGAAAAAGAACGCTTTCGTGCTCACTAGGGATCATCAATCAGAACCATCTTTTTCGCTCTTGGCCAGCAGAAAAAGAACGCTTTCAAGAGTACATCTTGAAGCCCAGCTCCGATCCCTGAATGAAAACTTGGAGTGCAAAGATTCGCTTGTGAGCTTCTTACTCATACATCTCAAACATCTTGGAGACCAGCCTAGTCTTTGACTCATTGACATGCATCGAAGTATCGGGGGGGAAACTAGGATACATGCAAGCGCTAGTGGATGAAGTGGTCTGTTGAAAAGTCAGCAGCCCTAGTGGATAAAATACGTCGAGCTCATGGCAATCTACTCTATTGGCTTGTTGAATATGTTGACAAAATCGGGCCCGCACAAGGCACCCACGAAATGACCGATTCTCGCTTTGCTATGGTGACACACCTCCATACACAGCACCCTCTGCTTCTCAAATCTCGCCTAAGGTGTGGCATTAGACTTACCAGGAAGCCGATCTTGAAGATATTCACCCACTTTTGGCCGCTTGCGTCGGCGCCTCGCTCCTGTGGTGGCCGGCTGAGAGGGCGTTTTGCAGCCGCACCAAGTCCGGGGCTCTCCCGAATATAGTGAGCCGCTGATTAGGCTATCTGAAACCTTTCGGCCGGTTTGCGATGCGGCAGATCAAAAGACGCTTTCCCGCTCCTAGATCGACGAAAGCTCAAAATTTGAGCTACACCTAGCGCCAGATGAGCTTCAGAAGTCAAAACCCTGTTATCAAACTTGCTGTCATAGTTCATTGGGCTACCGGCAGCAAGATGTGGCCATTGGATACTGCGTTTGACCTATTGATGAATGATCAACTGCTTCGATGGAATTTGGCTAAGCAAAGCATCCTGGAAAAACTCCACAAACTTCTTGGAATCGCTCAATTTCTCGTCGAACGTGACTTTGAAACTGACCACAGCAGTGACCGAGACAGGCTTGTCAGCAACGACTGGCGTTTTAGGTGCCAAACCCAAAAGCTGGTCAAAGACATCTGCAGAAGCCTGTCTGGAAGAGGACTCGCCCAAGAAACTGTACGCAATATCCGAGACGGAGAAACGTTCTTTGGAAACAGGTGCCACCATCAAGTCATCGAATATATCGTCGAGGTAGTTGCCCAGAGACGAGGGCAGACGAGCGAAGTTGGGGAATCTGGCTCCGTACGTTTGCCTTTTGGCGGCCTCCAAGGCTCTCTCAAAAGCAAACTGAAATTTCTCCTTGGAAACGTCCTCGCCCAATTCAGAGGTGAATTCAATTGACAAGACGTTGGTGGGCTTGGGCTTCTCTGCAGGTTTGCCTGCACGCTCCTCCTTCTTGGCCACAGGCGCCACCTTGATGTTGGAAAGATCCAAGTGCTCTTTGCTCTTGACGTACCTGGCGATTTCGGCCACGGCAGAAGCCTTAATCTCGCCGACGTACGCCAAAATGTCGCCCAACAAGAGCCTGCCTTTGGGGCCCGAGGCGGGAATCTTTTCCAACGCCTCATCCGCTGGAATGTTGTGTCTGTGCAACAACACCTCCACAGCAGGGGTCAATTTTTGCGCTGGGTCTGCCTTTACAAGTACAGAGTCGCCTTTGGCGCTCAGTGGCTGGGGCTTCGAAGCCTTCTTCTTGGGTTCCTCCTTTGGTTCCTTTGTCTCCTTTGGCTCCTTCTTTGGCTCCTTTGGCTCCTCCTTTGGCTCCTTAGGAGCTTGCTCAGCCTCTATGTCTGGCTTTTCCAAGGCGTTTAAATCGTCACCTGGCTCCGCCAAGAAAGCAATGGGCTTGCCCACGGGGATCTCTGTCTCGCCGTCCTGGGCAAGGATCTGCCACATGATACCATCATCCTGTGCCTCCACGTCAATCGTGGCCTTGTCGGTTTCCACTTCAAGCAACACGTCCCCTGCAGAGAACTCGTCGCCAGCCTTGAGCTTCCACGACACAATGCCACCTTCCGTCATCGTGGGCGACATGGCAGGCATTTTGAGTACCTGAGCGGCGCTGAGGGCGGACCGGACGGAGAAGTGCCGGGGGCCGCGAAGTCGGGTTATGTTTCTGAGCATAGTGGTGTTGATGTGGACGGGCGACTGCGTATTTTGGTGGCAGGTGGTTTGCTGGAGCTGGTGTATGGATGTGGAAAAGAGTGTGTGAGATGAAGTGCGATGCTTCGGAGTAATAGTGCCGACGGGCGCGACTATTCCGGGAGCGCGACACGGATGTTGCGACACCGCGACATTTGCCGCCACCACAACGACCGCTGGACACTTGACCGCCCGGCCGAAAAGGACACGGGGCACAGCAGGCGCGTCCGATGTGGCGCTACACGGCGCCGCTGGCATTGACGCGGCGCGTCACGTGAGGGAAGGCACGTGAGGGCAGACACGTGAGAGAAGGCACGTGAGGGAAGGCACGTGAGGCCCGGCACGTGGTTGTGCACCTGACCGCGCCGCGCTTTCACAGGCCACATCGTCACTCGAGCCCCGACTACCACACTGACGCCTGGCACTACCACTGATTCTCACGTGCGCTGCATACTGGATAGGCAGAGCCACAGCACAGAAAGACAGCATCGGCACCATTCACAGGAAACGGCGCTCCACTACACGCACCACGTCAACCATCCGAGGCATCGCGTCAACACTGCCCTCCCCGTTGAATACCGCCTATCGCCATCCATCCCAATGCATCCGTGGCTTCTGCTGCTCTCGGGTGTGCTAAAAAAGTACATGAAGTTCATCGGGCCCGGGCTTATGGTCTCCGTGGCATACATGGATCCTGGAAACTACTCCACGGCAGTGGCCGCCGGGTCTGCGTTCCAATACAAGCTTCTTTTCTCGATTCTTTTATCGAACTGCTTGGCAATCATTCTTCAGATTCTTTCGGCCAGACTTGGGGCCGTGACGGGGCTAGACTTGGCCGCAAACTGCAGAGAGAACTTGTCACCACGGCTCAACATGTTCATATACATCTTGGCGGAAATTGCCATCATCGCCACGGATTTGGCCGAGGTAGTCGGTACAGCCATCGCCTTGAATATTCTCTTCAACGTGCCGCTTTTTTTCGGCGTCATCATCACTGTTGTGGACGTTCTCATAGTGCTCATGGCGTACCGGCCCAACGGGCCGATGCTCTTCATCCGCATTTTTGAAGGCTTTGTGTCATTCATGGTTTCAGGAACGGTGATCTGTTTCGCCATTGAATTGTGGCAGGTTTCAAAGGAGCCCCATTTCTCCGTGGTGGATGTCTTGAAGGGCTTTTTGCCCAATGAAAAGGTCATAGACACCGACGACAGGAAAGGCGGAAACGGCCTTTTCCTCAGTTTAGCCATCATGGGCGCCACAGTGATGCCCCACTCCTTGTACTTGGGTTCTGGGTTGGTGCAGGCACGGCTCAAGGACTATGACATCAAAAACGGGTACTACTCTGAGAAACCCCGGCCCGAGCCTGAGCTCGACGAAGCCCATCTGTCGCCGAATGCAGCAGACTCCGGCGACTTCCCCACCCTTTCTGCCGACGATTACGCCCGGTACATCGACGGTCAGGACCCGCATAAAGACTATTACCGGCCCTCCATGCATGCCATCAATGACACCATGACGTACACGATCGTGGAGCTCGTGGTGTCGCTTTTCACGGTCGCCCTTTTCGTCAACGCCACCATTCTAATTGTGGCTGGTGCCACGATGGGCACCGATAAGCGAGACAACGACTCGGACTCGGACTCGGACGACGAAGACGCGGCCGAGAGCAGTGACTTATTCACAATCTACCATTTGCTCTCGAAACACATTTCACCGTCCGCAGGAATGGTGTTTGCATTGGCTCTTCTTTGTTCGGGTCAGTCTGCAGGAGTGGTGTGCACGCTAGCGGGGCAGATGGTGCTGGAGGGATTCTTGAGATGGTCGTTTTCACCTGTCATTCGCCGGCTAGTGACGCGTGCCATTGCTATTCTTCCGTGTTTGTTGGTGGTGTCCTATACTGGCCGTGAAGGCCTAGCTTCCACCTTGAATGCCCTGCAGGTTGTGTTATCGGTGCTCTTGCCGGTGGTCACTGCCCCGTTGATCTGGTTCACGTGCTCCAAGCGAATAATGAGAGTTCCGATTCACGTGCGAGAGCAGGATGTGTTGGGGGAAAACGAGGTGTCGAAAAGCGGCCAGAGTCGGTTCAGTGCCACGGAGCCGGCCATAAGACTCAAGGACTTGAGGAACGCACATCCGTGTGCCGGCTGGGAAGATGACGGAATAGAAGACGAAAGTTTGGAGCAGCAGAACTTGCTTCTGAAGAACTCCACCACCTCGGCGCCGACGATCAACTCGGAAAGCACGAGCCGGAAAGTGCGGATGCAGGAAGTGCTGGACTCCAGAGACTCAACCCTCTACGAAGAGGTGCCGGCGGAACGTGACTCACCTGAAGGCCGCCGGGGCGATTTCGGGGATGAGGAGTCGGTGTTCCGCTTCCTGGGCCATTCCGACATGAGCAACGGACCGATCATGACTGTGGTGGCCATTCTCATCTGGGGTTTCGTCACGTGCTTGAACTTGTTCCTCATCGGAAGTATGTTGTTGGGCTATGATGTGTCGTTCTGATGCTGAGCAGGCGGCGTTGCTTCTGGCGACATTGGTCTGCGTAGAGCCGTTCTGACATCATGCCCGGCAAGAAGATTTCGGAGCACAGAATTGCGAGAAGGAGGTGGTGCCCAGGAACCAGCATGTTCGACGCAAAGCCACGGACCATGCGATTCCAGGGAGCGCAATGCCTTCTATTTATAGCCAAGAGGCGACAAATTTAACCCATCATCCCAGTGTAGATGTAACGTGCGCGACTCATATTTGCACAAGTGGTCATACCGCGCGCGGAAAAAATGATGTCAACTTATCGGAACTCGCCAGCACCTCCATTCCGCAAGCCCAGACTCAAATGGACAGATTCATCGAGTCAACGCTGAGGTTCCTTGAGGCGTACCCCGGTGCGGCCGTCTCCATCACATACGCCAACATGGCCAAGAAAAAAGCGGCGAAAATGGCAGCCAAGAAGCCCGACGAAAGAAGAGCCAAGAACGTAGTCAAGTTCAAAGTCTTCGATGCGCTGTCAACCAAATGCTTGAGCTATTCAACGTATAAAGGAAAGGAATTGTCGAAGATCTTGACGTTCTTGGGTCCACGTGGAGTGTTTGGCCCAAAACGGCAAATTGAGCCGCTTGAAAGTGAGCTGAAGGCGGCCCATCCCGGCGTGGCTTCGGTAATGAGCAACCACGAGTTCAAAGAGCCGGAGGCGGCAGTTGCTGAGGTGAAGCCGGTTGCCGAAGTGAAAAAGGACGAGGGCGGCAAGAAGAAGAAGGGCAAGAAGAAGGGCAGGAAGTGAGCCTGAGACTGTATAAAAAATGACACGACTGAATTGGGACGTAGAGCGAAGAGAGGTAGAGCAAGAAGTAAACATAAATTAGCTATGGTACCGGCCACGACCCAAAGTACTGCAGCTCCCCTCTCTACGCGGCAACTTATCCATTATCCGGCGCCCTTTCTTCTCATCTCATTCTCTTCGCTTAGCTGCGGAAGAAGCCCAGAAGCCGACCAAAAAGCCCACTTAACCGGCGTGGTTCGGGGTAAGGCTTGGACAACTCGCCCAACTTGCTGTTGGCCCCGCCGGAACCCTCGATTATACCTAAAACTCCTGTTGTGTTCATACTAGACTGGGTCTCGTCGAGGGTGGAGTCAAAACTATTTTCTCGCAAACTCTTTCCACAGCTTTGAAGTATTTCGAGCTGCGGCGAATAGAGCTTGGTGTCGCTCGTAATGAAAGAGAGCTCGGTGAACGAAGACTCCGAGGGCAGCAAACAGACCAAGTTCTCGATACCATCATCGGTAGTGTAAAAACTGTCAGCTTGATGCCAGGAGTCCAAGGTGCTGTTGACATGCAGATCGGGCATGGAGGTGGCGTGACCTTGGTAGCTTGAGTCATCTGTTTTGTTGTTAGAAGAGGCTTGCTCCGCACCTGGACTATGTGGTCCTTTGGTGGCTTGAGCGTGTAAGACGGATAAGTCGTTGTCTTCATGGGCGTGCGAGCCAACAGGAATCTCCTCAGAGAGAATCAACTCGCTGGCATCGACGTAATTGTTCCGATTGCCATGCTCATCAAACTCGTTTTTAAGAGACTCGCTGATTTCCCAGTTTGCATCGTTGAGAATAAACTTGAACACCAATTTTTGTTTCTCCGACACTTGCACAAAAGTCTCAAACATATCAGATAATGCATTTTTATGAAGTTTACCGACATCCGAACGGGACCATCCATCGAAATTGCCAGTTACAGATACAGAGCGGACCTCTGGACTAGCGGGCCTGCGGTTAGTGAGAACATGAGAAGAGCATTGAGTACTCGAGCATTGAGTACTCGAGCATTGATTGAAGGGATGCATCAGGGGTTCAAGAATGAGAATCAAGAGCTCAGAAGATCAGAGCTCAGAAGATCAGAGCTCAAAAATTCAATCAAGACCTCTAACCAAAGAACTCCGATTAAGAACCAAAAATTCAAAGACTCAAGATCTCTGACACTCGGGAACTGGCGAAAGTCGATAAGGCTTCAGCGCAGGAAGACTACTTCATGGCTTTGCACTCAGCCTTTTTCCAGATCATCAGCTCAAGCATTCGGCCTCGTAGCAGACAAGACACTCATGCAATATTAGGGGTCGCTAACACATACCAGGTGAGGCGATAAGAGTAGGACATTTTCGGGTGCGATCAAGCAGAAGAAGGAGGATTGGCCCTTTTATGTTGTGGGCGTAAGGGTTGAAATGTTGCTTTAGGGACGCGCATGAAATAGATCAGCCGGCCGCTTCAGGATGCAACGCACCTGCACACAGACGCATCGGTGCGTCTATCATGCGTCCGAGATAGTCCTCACAAACGCCAGACGCACGGGGCGTTTGAGGACAAGGGGGAGCGCAGGGAGGAGGCCGGGCGGGGGCAGATGCCGGGTGCAGGACGCCGCAAGGTCGGTTCCTGCATCCAACACCCCATGCCCGCCACACGGGCCGCCGGGCTTCGGGCCCGAAACGGCCACGGAGTCCGATCACAGATATGCAGGTGGCGACCCTACGCCACGCCCTGCAGACAGCCCCGCCCAGCACCTTCCCCGGCCTGCAGACACCTTCCCCAGCCTGCAGACACCTTCCCCAGCCTGCACACAAAGCCTCTACCCTTACCACTTGCGGGCCTGCACACAAAGCCTCCGACCCTTACCACTTGCGGGCCTCCATTCCGTCGGGCGGCCTGGTGTCGAATTTCTTGTCCTTGGCCTCGCTCCAGTTGGTTGTGAGCACCGTGCCGTTCGACTCCACGTACGACTTCATCATGGCCCGCCGCGTGTCCTCGTCCACGTCCTTGTATAGCTTAGCGAAGAAGTCCTCGGCGCTGGCGTCGGCCTCGTCGTCGGCAACGTCGAAGCTGGCCCAGTCGGTTTTTTTCCGCGACGACGAGGGATACGACGGCGCCGCTGACGCCACCTCAGGATTTGCAGCCAACACTGACTCGTCGCCTTCAAGGGCGGACCACTTGCTGGCGACGGCCTTCACAAGGCTGATCTCGAGCTTCTTGGACAACACGGCGTACGAGGACTTTTCCGGGATGATTTCGCCCGCCAACCGGTCCAACGAATAGTTGTACTCGGAGTTATCCGACGTGGGGAAGGAGACAGAGAGCGAGCGAGGGGCAAAGTGCACCGCCACCGCCTCCGACGCCACGTTGGCGGCGTAAATGGTGATGGTCACGCGGTCTTTGCTCTGGTACCACTCGTCTCTGATTTTGGCCTTGATGGGAGCCAGTTTGTTGATTTCCAGCAAAGAAGTGGCGGCGGGAACGACGGGGGCCGGGGCCGGGGGCTGCGCAGGCTGGGCGATATCAAGCCCGTTTTTGACGCAGTCTCGACGGGCTTTTTCGATCCAGATGTCAAGCGCCGGGTCGGAGCTCTTGAAAGTTTTGGCCCACTGGAAGTTGGTGTACGCCTGTTGGTACAGCTTTTCGGAGTAGTTGACCAACGCAAGGCGGAAATAACACAACGCCTTGTCTTCCATCTTGCCACGCAGCTCCAGAACCGTGAAAGCCCTGGAGATATCGGCTTTGGCGGAGTCATAGTCGCAGAGCTTGGTGTACGACAGGGCGCGCTTGATGAGCGGCGCAAAAGCGGCCGGGTTTTCGGCCAAGGCTTCCGTGTACCTGGAGATGGCGGTGAGGAAGTCTTTGGCCTCGGCGGCGGCATCGCCTTGCTTGATGAGGACTTCGATGGGCATGTGGGTGGAGTCGCTTGGGAGGAGCGCAGTTACATACCGCGTACCTGCATCCAACCCGCTCCGACACTGTCCGTGCACGGACCGGACCACGGCGATGGCGCCGGGAGGCGGGGAAGTTATAGAGTGCCGGAGTGTACGGCCGAGTGTACGGCCGAGTGTACGGCCGAGTGTACGGGTCTCAGAAATGTACCGGGTGTACGGGTCTTGGATGTGGGCGGCGGGTCTCGGATGTGTTCCAGGTGTACGGGTCTCTTGTGTATTCCAGGTGTACGGGTCTCAGATGTGGGCGGCGGGTATTGAGTGCTGGCTCGGCCAATAGGGCTCTCTAATGAGCTTGCAAAAGTGGGGTCTATACGCAGCATGCTCAGCATTCCCGGGGTGACTAGTTGAGTCGAAGCGCAAGCCAGGGCATTATCTAGAGCCTTGGTGGCTGTTTGGTGGTGCTGTGTACATGGCACTGCATGTAACAGGGGCAGAGACAACGCCTGTGCCAGAAAGGCGAGTGCAGCCATGATCACGAGAGGTGATTGAGGTGGCGCACGCTGCCGGTTAATCGGCTGGGGAATCGGCTGGGGAATCGGCTGGGGAATCGGCTGAGGGAATCGGCTGTGAAGGGAATGGAGGGTGGCTATAGTCGGTGTGCATATAGCCGCCGCCAATATCCCCAGCAGCGCAGCATGTGACTAAGACTGCATGGGTACAATACGTGAGAAGGGCCGGCTCCTGCATCCAACCTGGGTCTATTGGAGGTCCCAGATAAGACTGTCCGGCATACGTACAGCACACCGAAGGCCTGCTGCTACCATACTGAACCCTTATATGCAGTTCTCCTGCATAGTAACGCGCCTCTACACCACACACTGCAAGTGCACACTTCTCTATAAGAGGGCACCTAAATAGTGTGCTGTACTATTTTGTGGTGTACTACAATCGAAGCAGTAGCACAATGATACACGCCGTGAGTGTGACGGCTTTGGTGGCGTTGTGGTGGGCATGGTCCTGCATATAGAGTGTTCTTGTATATAGTGCTCCTGTATATAGTGCATATCCATGCAAGTACACCAGCGTGAATGCAGTGATAATAAGAGCCAGTGATAATAAGAGCGATAATAAGAGCGATAATAAGAGCGATAATAAGAGCGTTTGGGTTACTCTGGCCTACGGCAACGGCACTGCCTCTCCCAAAAGATTTCCTTGTATACTATGGTACTGCACAGTGATAGATCTGGTGTACGGGTGTTTGGGGCCTTTGCCCCCACGGCGCTGGACTCTCTTGGCTAGCCACGCGAGTTCATCGGCTCGGTATGCGATCCCAAAGCCTTTCTCCTGATACCGCCGGACAGTCGAATCAATTGGGATGTACGGGTTTCGCAAGTCCCCCGCCTCGGTTTCCGCCCTCGGTTTCTGCCCTCGGTTTCCGCCCTCGGTTTCTGCCCTCGGTTTCTGCCCTCGGTTTCTGCCCTCGGACTACTGGGTCCCCAAGTCAGCCACCACAGCAGCTTTGGAGATCCCAAAACCACTTACAGCATCCCCCAAATTCCGCTAGCTAGTCAACCAAATCTCAGGCTCAAAGCTGCAAAATTCGGCCCGTTTGCACTGGGCCTTTTTGTCTTGGGGTAGCCTGGTGTACGGGTGTGTGCGCCGCAGCGCGCCATTTCCGAGGGCAGACCACACATCGCTGCTGGGTATGATAAGGCACTGCATGGCTGCGAGCGTTGTGTGCAGGACAAATGGTCTGTGGTGCATGCAGGAAGCGGTGATAGTCGATGAAGTTCAAGCTTTGCCAGTGTTTTTTGAAGTCGTCTCTTTGTTTGTGTCATTGCCTCGAGTGTAGATGTACGACAGCGGAATTGACTTCAAAAAGCGGAAAAGCTAAAAACGCACAATTCGTGAAAAATGCAAAAAGTATGCAAAAAAGAAACAAGAATGAAAACGACAAATGAAACCCAGGTAAAAGACTTGACCGTTATTTCTAGTCAAAAAGACGAAGAGGCACCAAGTGAAATCCGATCACTAGACAGAATGTCCTGAACTGAGAAGTGTGTGAGTATGGAGTGTAGGAAGGGATTTGAGTAGGGCTGTAGAAGAAGCTTGTAGAAGCTTGTAGAAGAAGCTTGTAGAAGCTTGTAGAAGAAAGGACTGTGAAGGATGATCATCTTCTACCCAACTGCTCATGGCCTGCTTCTAAGATCTTGGTGGTCTGTAAGAAGCCCGCTTTGTCGGCAGTGCTTTGTATGTTTCCAATCCACAGCCTCTCCAATACCACAGATTCTCTTGCGTCCTTTCGGTCTTCACTCAAACTCGATATCTTTCTGAACCCGCTTCCTTTCACCTGCAGCCAGAAATCTGTGACATTCCGCCGTCAGTCGTTTATCATCTGATCTGTTGCTTTCCTCGGTTGAAGTGATGCCGGAATGTTACTCCAAACTGCATGAAATGCCTAGTGAGCATCACAGCCTCCACAAAGATAAGGAAGCCTCTGGGGAGCTGGCGGAGTTTCTCCAGGAAAATGGTGGGCTTGTCACAAGCATCATACAGCCTGCCTCATCGACAATCCTAGTATTGCAATGGCCGTATCCACATTTATCCTGCTGGTTACCTTTCGCCTGATTTTCCATGTATAGGCAGCCACATTGAATCATCCTTGTTGAAGATACCACTGAGGAGCCTGGGTAAGCACACCACTGAGGAGCCTGGGTATGCAGTATGCAAGTAGTCTTGATCTGTATCAGTGTCTCACATCTGCCTTCAATATTGTATTCCCCGATCGAGCTCCACACTCGAATGGCTGTTGTCTCAAGTGTTCTGCCAAAAGTCTCAAGTCTTCTTGAAAGGGAGCCTTCATCAGTACAACGCTGAAGAATTGAGAGATTGCAGTTCGGACTCATCTCCTGTTGGCTGCGACGGAGATACCTTGTTTCAAAGAAGTATTCCCGATACCTGACTATTTCCAAACCTGGGGACATGGAAGCTGGGGACATGGAAGCCTGGGGACATGGAAGCTGGGGACATGGAAGCTGGGGACATGGAAGCCTGCTGGGCAGTTTCCCGCCGAATTCCATTTGTAAGACGTAATAATGATCGTCCTCACCAGAGCGCCATGACGAACCGCTGGGCAAGAGGATACCGCAGCTCTCGTGAGCCCGCCATCTGCAAGCAGAACCAGAGTATCAACACTAGCGTGTATGTACTGATACACACCGGGAGAACAACAAAAGTGCCAGCAGTCTGCAGAATCAACCCCACCACAAAAGGAATAAGGGCCCCCCCACTGGACCCAAAAGCAGTCATGATGGTGAGCGACACAACTTGGATCTTCCGCGGAAGCATTGCCGACACCGTCGTAATCAACAACGGATAAACCGGCCCGATCATAAGGCCGGCAAGCGAGACAAACACCCCCAGCACAATGTCGCTCGACACGACCCACGTCAACGCCAAAAACACAAGCGTACAGTACGCGAGCAAATAAACCGACCGTTTGGCGCCCAAGTGCTTGTGAAGCGGCCGAGTCATGACGATTCGCCCGAGCGTCAAGCCGCCCCAGAAGCCGCTCAGGATGTACCCGTACGAAGCACTGGTGTGGCGGTAGTCCACCAAGTACGACACAATCCAGCCGCCTAACGACACCTCCGTTCCCTGGTAGCAGAGCACATATGCAGAGATCATCCACGTGAGCTTGTTGGTGAGGGCCAGACGCATGAGGCTCGGCAGGTCTTTGGCTGCAATTTGTAGAGGCCCCAGGGCATGGCTCCACGAATCCTTTGCCTTTAAGTCGTCCCCCGCGTCCAACCCCACGTCCAATTCTTCCGTGGGTGTCTGCGCGGAGTCAGGCCGAGTCTCTGGCCTATGGACAAACGGCTCACTCTCCTCCAGATGGTCCCAGGGCTGCAAGTCCGTGTCAGCGCCACCGAAGGCAAAATACAAAAACACCAAGTTGAACAACATCAACGCCAAGTTCACCATGTACACGCGGCTCCACGCGATGCCGTGCTCGATCATTGTGGTGGCCACAAAAGGGGACACCGTGGCGCCTAGGCCGTAGCCGCCGTGGAAGAACGAGAGGTACTTGGAGCTTTTGTCCAATTTCAGGAGGAATATGTTGACCTCCGCCAACACAATGGCAAGCCCAATGCCGCCGAAGAAAAACCCCGCCACAATGAGGGGAAACGGGCCCCCGCTGGACACAATTGCATACATGAATACCGACATTAGACACCCGAGCGGGATGGACTTGGCCTTGCCGAACCAGGGCAGGATTTTATGGGAGAAAACGGCCACGAGGATGAAACCCGCCGCATTGGACATCCAGATGAGCGACACCATGGAATACGAGATGTTGTAGTGGGCCTCGATAGTGGGGAGGAGCGCTCCTGGCGCAGCGTCGGAGAAGCCGCCGGAGAACGCCCAGAGGCAGCCGCCGATGATACGCATCATGTTTTTCTCGGGGAAGCGGGACGTCATGATGCGGTTTTCGCTGGCCTGCTGCTTGTAGTGGGGGGCAAGGTCAATGGAGTCCACGGCATCGCTGTGCAGCCCTGGATAATGCGATAACTGGGTGATGTCATCGTTGGATGGGCGTGTTAGCACAATCGGCCGGTGGGCGGCGGATCCGCGTACCAGCTGGAGCAGCACTCGCACTGAGTGCGTGCGGGCTGACACCGAATGCGTGCGGGCTGACACCGAATGCGTGCGGGCAGACATCTTGTGGTTTGGGAATTGGCGGCCATGTCAGCGGTACTTATATACTGGCTTCGCGGCTGCAAGCTGCGTCCTGCAAGCTGCGTGTCCGGGGACGCATGGTGCGGGGGACGGCGCACGCGGCCCTTTTAGGTATTGCTCCCGCGCAGCCGCGCAAATATGCTGCTCTGGGAATGCAGCCGCATTATAGCGGCCATATCCCCGCTTTGCGCCACGGATCTCTCCTTTCTGCTGGCTTTTCTGCTTTGGATCCTCGCCCAACGTGACCTCGTGATACTCTGCTTTTCGCCGTTATCGCTATTTGCATTTCCGCAGTTATCGCTATTTGCATCTCCCCTTCCCCCCTGCCTGCACAGACCGTTATTGGTAGGCGCACTACGGTGTTGTACGCACAGCATGCGTGGCTGCAAATGGGACTGCTTTTGTGGCAAGTATCCCTTTGTATTTGGCTCCAAGTTGGCTATAAAAGCAGGTTGTCGCACCTACTTTTCAAGCTTCGGGATTTTCGCTCCCCACTACCTTACAGAGAGTCATCTAGAGAGTCAGAGAGTCATCTAGAGAGTCGTTTAAAGAGTCATCTAGAGAGTCATCTAGAGATTCAGAGAGTCATCTAGAGAGTCATCTAGAGAGTCATCTAGAGAGTCATCTAGAGAGTCATCTAGAGAATCATCTAGAGAGTCATCTAAAGAGTCGTTTAAAGAGTCATCTGGAGAGTCGTCTCATGAGCTACATTGAAGCTTACATGAAGCTTCATTGAAGCATCTTCTCAGCATCTTCTCAGCATCTTCTCAGCATCTTCTCAGCATCGTCTCAGCTTCTTCTCACAAAGTGAATAGAAAGCTGGTGATCGAAAAACCCACCAAATTATGGACAGTCGTTCTATGTTCTCGCTTGAAATCAGGCCTTCCCAATCACTTCTTTGACCCTGGTCGCTTGGAGCGTTGATGCGAGCCAAGGTCCTCTGCGCTGTACGAGCCTTGATATAATCCAGTTGAGTCGGCTCCGTTCTTACTACTATGGACTTACAGGAGAAAGTCCTGAGTACAGTGGTTCTCCACCTCGTGTTTTTCGGGTGGGGCGATGCACCTACCGCCTTACGATTCACACTATTTTCCGGCTTCATCTCTACTTAACCGGCTTCATCTCTACTTAACCGGCTTCATCTTTACTTAACCGGGCCAATCTCTACTTATACCGGCCCATCGATGCCAGAAGGATGCCAGAAGCCGTGCTGCACAGAACCTCTGGCGCAAACCTTCTAGCCAGGTCTATAACCGCCTCCGGCCTTTTGGCGAGAACTAAGAGCCTTTGCAGCCCGCCTGATTTGATCTACCACTGGAAGCATAGCCGTCGCCAGCACACGACCGGGCCCCAACGCCTTTGGAGAAGATGGCGCATTCGCCGCCTGCTTATTCCTCACCGGCAGCCTTGACCATGTCCAAAAACGTCAGTTTTGTCACTTCTGTCATAAGCTCATGTTTACGTTGTGGGCCGGCAGACTCATGGTCCATCTCGTCGGTGGTCAATATTTGCGACGACATGACTGCATTGAAGAGCTTCACCACACCTCTTTGAGCAGTTTTCTTCAAAGCCTTCTCCTTCTCCAAATAAGCACGGACCTTTTCCGGCTCATCGGCAGATGGCAAAAGCTCACTGACGTGGAACTTATCGAGAAGTTCGGATTTTTCGATTTGAAGGGCCTTCTTGGCGCGGGCCTCCAATTTGCTGCTCTCCAACTGCTTCAGAACTGCCTTGTTACGAGCCAAAATAGGGTCCTTACGATCGTACGCCTTCAATTTCGAGCCCATGATGGCGTTGAAAGCACTGGCGAAACTTTGCCGGCCATCGTCGGCGGTTTTCTTTTTCTTCTTCAAGGGAAACTCGTCGTCCGAAGCGTTTTCTGCACCGGAGACGTTTTCGGCCTCTGACCCACTTTCTTTGTCGGAGAACTCGTCGTTTTCCTCTTCAGAACTGCTGTCGGCCTCCTGGATATCTAACTCATCTTCGTCTTCTAATCCAGAATCGGTGTCATCGGAAAGCTCGGCTTCGGGAGTGAGTTCGGGAGTTGTGTCTTTCGAAGGTTTGTCCTCGGCTGGCTTTTGCGACGTCAGAGCAGAAACATCGCTTGCACCGTTTGACGTTTGCGCAGGACTCTTGCTTTTGGCAGGAGCCTTTTGTTTGATTGTGATCTTGCCTTTGGGCTGATTTTTGGCCATTGCGTGGTGTACATTCAAGAGATGAGTTTTTGGTGAGGAAGCCATCGCGCGCATATGCAGGAGCCCTCTTTGCTGCTGCACCGAGAGATGTTTTGCTGAGGAATGAGGACTGCGCGACCGAACGGGATCCGTTGGCTTACCAGACCAGGAAATCTGGGCCACCTTTTTCTGGATGTACGGGTTTCCGCCCGTATATGCAGTCGGTTTCAGAGGTGTTTGGGCCTGCATGCGCGCCCATCTTATTTACACCCCACGCGTGCACAGAGACCAACTGTGACCTGCAGCCTTCAGCTTTTTCGAAATCCGACGAGATCCGGGAGTGATCTAAGGCTGCTTTGATATTGGAGCTTGTTATCCATTTGCTTGTTATCCATTTGCTTGTTATCCATTTGCTTGTTATCCATTTGCTTGTTATCCATTTGCTTGTTATTCCCTTTTGAGGTATCCTCCCGCTACATCTTTGCATCAAGCGCTGTTAATCCAGTTGGTCTTATTTGCCAAGGCATCCCAGATCGTCCATGAGTTTTCGCCGACAGCAGAGCCTTCAGTCGGAAATTCACCATAAGCGGCAGAAGCTCTCGCTTCTAACGCAAAGCATCACCAACTTCAAAACTCAGAACTCAAAGCAGGAATTTGAGATATGGAAACTTGAGGATTATGTGGCGGATCTCAAAAAAGAGCTCGAGCAAGAGCGATTGAATATTGACCATTTGAAGGGATTCGAGCGCGATTCTTTCGCCAGTTTAAGCCACAAATTCGAGCTTCAGAAGAAAGAAATCTCCGCAGAAATAGACGATGGCTTACTAAAGTTAAAGGAGGGTTTGGCGCATGAAATTCATCAGAGCATCAACAAGGCTCGTGAAAAAGCGGCGCAAGAGCAAGAGGCTCTCCAGAACCAGATTCGGGATGCCAAGTCTCAGCTCCAGGAACAAAAGTCGGAGCTCAACCGGACGCTCATTGGACTCAAAGAGAATCACCACCGAAAGGTGTCGAGACTCCGGGAAGATTGCGAAAAAGCTGGGGAGGAACTAGAGCTGGAAATGGCGAAGACGAAAGCCCAAATACGAACATTGGTACGGGAGCAGGATGATTGCAAACAAGAAATTCACCGCAAAAGTGACAGACTCAAGCAGCTTCAAGATCAATTAGCCAAAATGGAGGCGACGCTAAGCGCACGCCATACCGTGATCGAAGAATTACAAAAGGACCTGCAAATGCAACAGGAAAGGTGTGCTGAGGTGAAAAATACCACGGAATCACAAGAGATTGAGATCCAAAACCTACAAAAAACGACCGAAAAATTAAAGCAAACGTTTCCATCGCTTGAAGAGCAGAGACGTGTGTTGCATGAAAAACTCCAGAGCCTCAAGGGCAATATCCGGGTGTTCTGCCGCATCCGTCCCTCTTCTGACGAGTCTCCAACCTCCGATATATCTGTTTCGCAACTATTCAGCTCTAGAGGCAAACAAGAGCTCACGCTCAAAGCTGCTGTTTCCGGCATCTCGAGTCGAACCTCGGCCCACCAGTTCCATTTCGACAAAGTGTTTCAAAACAGCAACAATCGTGACATATTTCTCGAGATTTCTCAGCTCGTGCAGTCCAGTTTGGATGGCCATAATGTCTGTGTGTTTGCATACGGCCAGACTGGCTCTGGCAAAACCTTCACCATGTCCCACGAAAACGACGGCATGATTCCGTTATCCGTTGAGAAAATCTTTGGTGACATCTCAGCTTTGCGGAGTCAAGGCTGGCAGTACACAGTTGAAGGCCGATTTATCGAAATCTACAACGAACAGATTCTTGATCTCTTGCCAGGCCTGCAAGCGGGAGCCAAATTTGAAATCAAACACGACGATGTTGCGGGCAAAACCACAGTCACTAACTCGCAGAGTATTATCATGGAATCTGCAAAGCACTGCAAAGAAGTTCTTGAGGCAGCTACCAGAAAACGCTCCACGGCTTCCACCATGGCCAACTCCCGGTCGTCCCGGTCTCACTTCATCTTTACACTCGACATTTTCGGTGAGCATGAATCGGGAAAGTCTTGCAGCGGAACGCTCAACTTGGTGGATTTGGCCGGCTCGGAGAGACTTGCTTCGCTGCAGGCAAAAGGTGACCGTTTAAAGGAAACACAGGCAATCAACAAGTCCTTGGCGTGTTTGGGTGACGTTATCATGAGCCTCAACAAACCCAACCACCAAGCAAAAAACCATGTGCCGTACCGGAACTCGAAATTGACATACTATTTGAAACACTCGCTTGGCGGAAATTCAAAGACATTGATGTTTGTCAACGTCTCTCCATTGGCACAGAACACTAACGAGACGTTGAACTCGTTGAGGTTTGCAGCAAAGGTCAACGAGACAAAATTGGGTAGTCCGCATGAAAGGTCGCCAACCTAACAGAAATTGTTTATTTACATGAATGGAAGTTCTATCAGCTACTCCCTTGCGGCTTCAAGCAAAAGATCGTCGACAGCATACCCGGAGGTTGTGATTAAAGATCCAGACTCTTTGAGCTTGTTCCAGTCTTCGGGAAACGTCTCCTTGGCCCACGTAGCCACTTCCTTCTGCTGATCTGCAGATGGGCAATAGTTGTGCATGGCCAACAACATGTCCAGCGAGACAGTTAAGTTGTACTCATCGGCTTGATTGGCCAAGTCAACTGCTTGCTGCACCAATCCATGGTATGAGTGTGCAATCAAGTACTGCTTGAATATCTCGTGGTTGGGAAAAACCCCGTACTCCGAAAGACTGTTCCAGAATTGCTTCACATAAGACATGCCGCTATAAGTGAAAGTCTTGATCATGATTTGTGCGGTACGCTCATCAACGCCGCCATTTTCCTTGGAGTTGGCCGAAATCAGGAGAAACAAGTCGTGTGCTTTGGCCACATCTTGAAGATTAGAGTATGCATTCAAAAGGCAGTTCTGCAACTCAATATCCTGGTTCTCCATTGTCGTGTCCATCTTAAGGTACTCGTGGACTTCAACCACACCCTCTTCATAGAGGTTTTGACCAAAGACCTCGAACAAGTACATATAAATCTCTCGCAGCGGAGGCAAGTTGGCGTTCTGGACGCCGTGGAGCTCGCTAAGCATCTTCATACGCCTGCAGATGAGTAACGCAGCATTCAAGCGGTTCTTTTGACAGAAGAGTTGCATCGTCGGGAGGTAAGTTTCATAAGGCACCTGAAAATACTTGTGAAGCTCGCCGTAGAGCACCCAGTTTGTCTCGTACGTCTCGTCGTTGTCATAACTCAAGACATAGTTGTGCAAGAGGCGAAACAACCGCAGATGAGCCTGGCAAAACGACTCTTCGAGCATGATTTTTGGAATGGAGTCCTTGTCGATTTTGGGTAACTCTCTCTTCAACAACTCGATCACATCGCCAACACAGTGCTCCTCCAACATCCGTTTCAGGAGGGCGCATAATGTATCGGCATCACACACGCTGGGATGATTTTGCTTGACTTTCTTGAATTGCCGGAACATTTCCTCTAAGGAGTAACTGTTATCTTCTGCCGTGGCGACAATGAGCTTGTTTAACGTGTACGGCACTGAGGGGTCAATAGAATCTCGCCAATCGATGTGCTCAGTGGACTTTTCAAACGTCTTGTATGCCCTGGTGGGGTCTGTCTGTGCAAGGAGATCAATGACGTGTTTGTAGTCGTCAAGGGAGTATGTGTGCTGCAAGCTGCCGTGTAGACTTTTGATCGTTTCCACGGCGTTGGGATCCTGCACACCGATCAACGCCTGCACTGCAAAGGTGAACACTTGGTCCATTTCTGCACAATTTTCAAGGATCTGCTGCAAGCTTTTCGATTCAGCGCGATCGTCCCCCGATGTAATGATTGATTGGACAACTTCCGCCTTCGCAATGCTGTCCTCTGAGTACTCGCCGTTCACGATCTCTGCACTCAAAGAACGTATAACGTCGGGGTAATGCGAGGCCCTCTTGACTAATTCCAATAGAACAGTTTCCACTTTATCTTCCTCAAGAACTAACATGCTGGCAGACTCTGCAATTTTTCGGACAAGTGTGTCCACGGACTCGGCGTCCTGCACAGAGCACAGCACCGAGTTCAATGTCGCCTTTAACGATAGCAACGCTACTGTGGTGTCCACAGAGTAGTCTTGTGCCATGAGCTGATTTGAAGTTTCCTGTACACGCACGATATTTCGCTCCTGGTCCAAGTATTCGTGGATGTTGGGGTTTTTCTCGTTGAATAGGTCTTCGACGTACTGCACAAAACATAGAGCAAGGTCATCGTTGATGTAGCCCAGCTTGAGCACAGCATTGAAAACGTCAAGGTTAAGCTCATTGCTTGTTTTCATTTCGCTCAAGAGTGTGGCAAGGAAGTCTTTGGGGAGGGGGAAGCGGGCAATGTGCAGGAAACTCGTGCTGAAGTCCCTTAAGAGAGTCCCCAAACGAACGATATTCACAAGAGTCATGGTCGGAAAGTCTGTGCTGTTTTTGAAGGATTTGGCGAAGTCAGCTGCCAAAAGATGAACGAATTGGGGCACCCTTTCGTTTTGGCCAAGGTAAAACTGCACGGCATCGTTGAAAAGCTCGTGGAGTTGAAGAGTACTGAAAACGTCTTCTTTTTCCTTCCTGGTATGCACAAACACGCGATTTAGAGCCCGGAAATACTCAGGAGAAACACCGTTCTGACGTCCATAGACGAGCAACTCATCGCATTTCGCCCGAAGAAGCTTCCGCCGAAGATTCTCGGCCATTTCTGTGGTCCGTAGGTAGTGGTTGACGTCAGAAATGAGCTCCTGGAGTGATGCTTTGGCCACGTGCAGCAGTAGGTATTGTCCCGTGTCCCTTTCGCTGTGACGAGCCCGAATCGGCAATATTCGGCCATCATTGGTTTTGATGCAAGGTATCAAAGACGGCCAAGCACGCACGAGCGCCGGTTTTCGAAACCTGAATAGCCGTATCATCAAAACAAGCGCTTGTCTAAAGCCTTTTGGGTTCTGAAGAAGTGGATTTGCAAGCGGGCTCAGATGATAGGCTGCCAGAACGAGCTATCCTGTATCCAGTCAAAGGAAGCTAACGTCAAGAATCGTCTGTGACAATTGAAGGGCACAATGGGAAATTCGAAGTGCAAATATCACTAGTCAACAATCGTTTGAGATGAGTTTCGCGCGACCGAGCGCGACCTAGAATTAGAACATGAGTCTCACTAATGCAAATGGAACACCACGTTATCAAGTACCTCAAGTGCTTTGCTCCGCTAGCACACAATGGATCTGGAGTAAGGAGGGAACACGGGCGGAAATAACGTTTTCACGGGCATCCTGCACACAAGCCATTCGTTCGATTCACCTGGCTTTGGAAGCGAATGATATTGTTCCAGCTGGAGCTAGAACCGGCGCATCTGTAGTCACGTAGACTTTTCGTGCTTAGATATTCATTGCGCAAGCTCTTGAGCCCTCCACTCTAGGCTTCATTGATGCAAGTGGGCCCTGCATCTTCGGTTTGTCTCACACTCTTTAAGGTGTCTCACACTCTTTAAGGCTTTTGGTGCCCCAACCCTGTCTATGGCTCCTCCAGGTATTCTGGCAAGTGCTTTTGGAGCCTTTTGATGGCCCAGTTCTTCCCAATGAACTGAACTGATTCGTCGCTGGCACCTTCCGAAGCCGTATACTCCTTCCAAAAGGCAGGACTGGCGAATTTCGCTTTTTCGGCCGGAAAGAAACCCAACAGTTCACGGAGCTGTAACACATGTGTCCTCAAATCAGCAGCTATTGTCGCCCGGAGACTTTGGGCATCCTTGCCGTGCTTCAACTCTTCGTTCAAGTCCAGCGCTCCAGTGTCGCCCTTTTCCTCGCACAACTTTTCCCAAGTTTCCCTGTATTTCTGGATCTTCTCGTCAGCAATTGGCTCGCCAATTATTAGGTGGATATCGGCACCAATGTTCAGAGGAAGCCATCTCTTTATACCCTGGCTGGCACTTTCCTCAGGTGCAATTTTTTCGAACCCACAAGAGAACATGGGCACGACAATAGGAGCACGTGTGCTCTCTAAAATGAGCCGAGCGACTCCCCACTTAAAGTACCGCATCGAATTATTATCCGGCTTTTCGAGCTGAAGCACGAACCCCTCAGGAAACACATGAAACCAGGAACTCTTTGTGCGAATGAAGGGAGATCTTGTCATCAACGCTCCAGTAGACTCCAACAGCGGCATAACTTTCCTGGCAAGCGGCGAGAGAGAAGCAGCGGACGGCGAGTCGGTCTGAGGGTCTCTATTCAAATCTGCAGAAAACTCCAAGTCCAATGTATCATCTGGACTCATGATCCGGATTGCAGCGTCCAACGACGCTTGGAAAGGACCCTCTCCGAATCTCTTTGTTCCCAAGATTTTTCCGAGGTTGAAAAACCACGATAAGCCCTTACTTGAGAAGCAAATATTGTGGGCGCCAAAGCCCCAGCGTACGGTATCGATGTCGGTGTGAAAACGCATTGGGAGCATGGAAAACACAGCCGGGTCGTCCACCACGGACATGTGATTCATCACAGTCAAAAGGGAACGGTTTTCTGCTCTGGCACGGGCCAATGCCGCGTCCAAGCGGTCCACGTGGTGAATGTGGGGATTGTAGAGAAGGTTGACGAGTCCCTTGGACGCAAGTAGCATGCCCAAGCACGTGGCATGCGAGGCGTAGTTCCACCACAAACTGGTCCTGGGATACTCAGAGAGAAATTCGTCACCTCTTTTGAGAACGTCAACGTACGACATTGGTAATGAGTTTGGGTCGAGTAATCGATGTCTTTCGAAGCGCAACAGTCGCAGCCGTGCACCAGCGCACCCGTACACCAGCCAACTTTTTTCCGCGCTACGCTACGGACCTGGTGCGAAAGCCTGTATTTATACACCGAGGGAGCGATTTGCAGCCATTCGCAGGGGGTGTCTCTAAAGCTATAAAAGCCGCATTCCCCGCTGGATTTGAGCGCCTTCTTTTTTGCTGTAGCTATTCCTGAGCCTTTCCTAATTTGAAGGGGGAAACTTATCGATTTGAAATGTATGCGATGGATGCCATTACGCTTGTTGATTTGGTGCATTTTGACTTCAAACTGTTGGGAGAGCTATTTTCAAATCTGAAGTATGATGAAACGTTTGGGGCTTTCCTCTTTTGCTTTTTGGATTAGTCAGAGAATTTTATCATGTGACTGCTATTGAATGGTATTCGCCGGGCCTCTTTGCAGCACTTCGGGTGCCTTCTCTCAGCTATGTTGCTTCGCTCTGGGGGGAATGCTTCGTTATCTTTGGGGACTTGCTCTTTAGCAAAAATAAGAATCTGCTCTTCCCGACTGCCGCTCATTGGTGGAATTAATGCACTAGCAGAGATATCAAACGGGATTAGTGCTAGATATGCTTCGAAGGCCACAGGTTTGGGAACATATCTAGCCAAGCTAATGATAGATGCTTCGAAAGCTTAGTGTCAAGACTTGGTAGTTCTATGACAAAAGGCTCGGTGGATAATGACAGGTGAGTTGGCGGCCTCTGGCAGATGGCTTGATAGCCCACGACAACGCCCTATATGGTTCAACGGCAGCAGCTATTCCCCAAGAGACAGACAGAATCATTGCATCCATATACTGTCGTAATCCAAGCGCAGGTCGAGCTTGAGATCCATGTTCATCAAGTGCCGAATGAAAAACAACTTTTTTGCTTTTGTAAGTGGAAAAAGTGAGGGCAGACCCAGTATTAGCTCCTTAAGAAGATAGTCACTGGGCATCAAGCAAAGGAAGTCTAGCGGCTGGATATGGGACTTTTTCAAAAGAGTTTTTTGCTCACCTTTTCCGGCGCAATCAACCAAGAAATCATCGTATTCTGGTACGGGACCGCCAAACTTCGACTCCAAGAACAGCTGCTTAGCCGAAATCTTCCTATTCATGGACGTGACTATGGAATCCAAATCTGAAAAGTCGTCGGAGCCCTGGCACAAAGAGTGAAAGTGTGCAAACGACCGTGGATGAAGAATTTTTTGGCGGTATTCATCAGAAAGGGACGAGCAGATTTCTGCAAAAGTTGCCACGCTTTGACTGGCCATGAAGTCGGTGAATATAAGGATAGGGGCGAAAAAACTACTATCGTTTTAGCCCAAAAATTGAAGAAGACAATCGGAGCTGATCCTGACACAAATGGGTGTCCTTTTTCCAACTGCACAATTCTGACAGATTTCTCACTATGCAGTATTTGCACCCATCTTTCTTTTAGGGCAACACAAATCACACTTGCAAATATTCATGGCTATTCCGTGTGACTTTGAGGATTCCGAAGACGAAGAGAATGTTGTGGTTGATCCATTTATGACTAAAGTCGAAGAGGCCAAAGCCCGGCGCAAGCGAATCTACGAGATCTTTCGATCTCTCAATGCCAACGCCTTCTGTGAGATCAAAGACACCTCACTAATTCTGCTCATTTTCACGAATAACTCCGTGTTTTCCGATGAAGATATGATGACAATCTTGAGATTGAGCCCACGAGAAGCCCATCACCGTCAATTGTATTCTAGTTTGTTGAATTTAGTGCAGCACACGGCGATGATTCTCAAAGGGAAGGTGATTGCGAAACTGTTGGAAGATATGCCTCTCACAGACATTCGGCGGATTTGCTATAGAATCGCCGATCGTTTTGATTCTTTGTTTTATGTCCCAGTCAACACTCGAAATGAAGACAGCTCAAACTCAAACATAGCGCTCTCGTTTGCTTGGAAAGACCGCTACAATTCGCAATGGCCCATTGCCAGTTTGTTGAATAGGGAGTACCAGAAAATTGACCACATGTGAAGTCCTGAAATTAAGATGGCCACACCTCTAGCTGGCGGGAAGCTAAGACCGTGCTGCTACAGTACTACCAGTTTGGAATCTGGCCTATCAAAGCAGCTACAAACAGTGCCTGGCACAAGATTTGGTCATAGATTGAGATTGTACAAACCGAAGTCGTTTGGTTTGAGATTAGAGCAAGTTCTTTGACAAGTCCAGCCTCCTGACTCCCCTGATATAGCCTTGCTGATATAACTTTACCTGCTTATTCACCAGTAGGTTTGTACGGCATGGATCCAATTAGGCAGCACTGGAGCTTGCAAAGCCATAGAAGCTATCGGAATTGTCTTAGGGGCCTCTGCAATTTGAACCGTGCTTTTCGTTACGACCTCTGGGACACTCGATGAAATTGCGGTTATGGAAGATTTGCTCATAGGGGAAAAAAAAGAGACTGTCGAATTTGGAAAGCTCCTCCCCACTCTGGATCTTGGCCCTCATGAAGGCCAAAAACCTTGGCACCGTGTACATGAGAAATAAGCCGAAAGCCTCAGCCTCCCTTTCTGTGGTGCGGTAAAACTGCGGGATCACACACTCCGCTCCAGTCCGTTCTGTGGTGTACCTCTCCAAGAGATCCAGCAGAAACAGGGGAAAATCGCAGGGGCTTATGTCGTTGCATAGGCCGTTGAGTCGCACGTTCATGGACTGCTGCACGGTTGGATGTATGTGTATTCCTGCACGGTAGTGGTCGTAACCAACGTGATTGGAAATCTTGCGGAGGTTATAGATTTTCGTGTTGATGAGCTCCACATCGAGCGGCTCGACTGTCTTGAGGTAGTCTCTTCTGCGACTCATGGATAGCAAGGTTGGAAAGAGCAATGGTCTTTGGATGAGTTGGCGCAGGGCTTTTTGCGTGGGTGCAAATTAAGTGCCCAGGCACCCGTACACCAGCGGCGGCCTCAGGCGGCAGAGCGCCTGTGTGCAGGACAACAAGGAAGACCACAAGAGGGCAAGCAGAGTGGATGGAAGAGGGGGAGATCCGGGCGTGCAGCGGCACAGCGGCCTGCCGTACGGTTGACACGTGCCTCCCCTCCGGAGTGCCAGGCGGACACGCAATGTGCAGGACAGGAAGATAAGACGGCGCTCGAGGCGACGAGGCGGCGCCGCGACAGAAGGGTCGATCCAAAGGAGGTGAAAACGGGCGGTCCGAAAACGGGCGGTCTGAAAGAAAGCGGCCCGAAAGAGGGCAGCCCGAAAGAAAGCGGCCCGAAAGAGGGCAGCCTGAAAGAGGGCAGCCTGAAAGAAAGCCGCACGAAAGAGGGCAGCCCGAAAAAGGGCAGCCTGAAAAAAAGCCGCCCGAAAGAAAGCCGCCGAAAGAAAGCCGCCCGAAAGAGGGCAGCGTCGGGCCCAGACGAGAAGAAGTCATGGGAGAGAAGGGCGCTTGTGTGCAGTCCAGCGAAGGCATCGCATCGCACCGCATTTTTTCATCTCCAAACATTACTCCACCCATACTCCCACACAAAATGGCCCGGATTTTAAAGAAAGGAAAAAGAGGAGCGGCCAAGAGCTACGTCACGCGAAGCCAAGCCATTGCAAAACTCGATGTCTCTTTGGCCGACTTCCGTCGTCTTTGCATCTTCAAAGGCATTTACCCCCGCGAGCCCAGAAGCAGAAGAAAAGCCAACAAGGGCTCGCTGGCCTACCAGACTTTCTACTATGCCAAGGACATTCAGTACCTTCAGCATGAGCCAGTTTTGCAGAAGTTTCGTGAGTACAAGATCTTCTCCCGGAGGTTGAATAGGGCCATCGCCAAGAACGAGCTCCACCATGCTCAACTCCTCGAACACAAAAAACCCCGTTACCGGTTGGACCACTTGGTCCGTGAGCGGTACCCCACTTTTATGGAAGCTCTCCGTGATTTGGACGACCCTTTGAACATGTTGTTTCTTTTCGCCAACATGCCAGCCACCAGCATCGTGTCTCACCAGGCCACAGCCCAGGCACTGAAATTGTCCAACCAGTGGTTGGCATACGTGGCCAAGCAGCGTCTTGTCACCAAGGTGTTTGTCTCCATCAAGGGAGTGTACTATGAGGCTCAAGTCAAGGGCCAGGAAGTGCGGTGGTTGGTGCCATTCAAGTTTCCAGCCAACATCCCATCGGATGTGGACTTCCGTATCATGAGCTCATTTTTGGAGTTCTACTCGACCATGGTGCACTTTGTGCTCTACAAGTTGTACTCGGATGCTGACTTGGTGTACCCTCCCCCCATTGACACCGACAAGTTGAAGGGAATCGGTGGTTTGTCTGCATATGTTTTGCAGAGCAAGGACCAGTTGCCGGTTGCGGTCGAGAGCGAGGCCGGTCACGGCGACGTCAGCGCCAAGACGTTGACGGAGGAGGAGATCAGCGAGGCCAAGAAGGCAGATGAGGCGGTGACGGAGGAGCAGGAAAAAGAGGCGGAGTCCGTGGAGGACGTGGAGTTGGATGCTTTTACGTCGACCAGTTCCAGGGCTCCCGGTGACTTGTTGAGCCAGCCTAGCGAGTTTGGAGAGCGTGCCACCATCTTCGAGGGATTCACGTTTTTTGTGGGCAGAGAAGTGCCGCTCGATATCTTGGAGTTTTGCATTTTGGCCAGCGGTGGAAAGGTGGTCAGCGAAATCGCGTTGGATGAGTTGAAGATATCCAACGCCAGCAAATACAACACGCTTGACCTCTCGACAATCACGCACCAGATCGTGGACCGGCCCAAGATCGCCAAGAGGGTTCCTGGCCGCACATACATCCAGCCACAATGGGTGTTTGACTCGATCAACAACGGGCTGTTGGTGGCAGTGAGTGCATACGCACCGGGAGAGACGTTGCCGCCACACTTGTCGCCATGGGGAGATGCAGGGAACTACAACCCTACTGCGCCCGCGCAGGAGGACGACGAGGACGAGGGAGACGCACAAGAGGACGACGAGGACAAGGAGCAGAAGGAGTTGGAGATGGAGGCCCAGGGCGTGCCATTCTCGGAGGCCGAGCCCGTTGCCAAGACCCGCAAGACAAGCAAGCCGGAAGACGAGGAGGAGGAGTTGCGCAAGATCATGTTGAGTGCCAAGAAGAAGAAGATGTACGAGCAGTTGAAGGGAGAAGAGCAGAAGAAGGAGGAGCGGGTCAAGAGCTTGACCCGGAAGAGAAAGGCGCTCGAGAAGTCCAAGAGAAAGTAGTGACCAGAAGTCCAAGAGAAAGCAGTGACCAGAAGTCCAAGAGAAAGCAGTGACCAGAAGTCCAAGAGAAAGCAGTGACCAGAAGTCCAAGAGAAAGCAGTGACCAGAAGTCCAAGAGAAAGCAGTGACCAGAAGTCCAAGAGAAAGCAGTGACCAGAAGTCCAAGAGAAAGCAGTGACCAGAAGTCCAAGAGAAAGCAGTGACCAGAAGTCCAAGAGAAAGCAGTGACCAGAAGTCCAAGAGAAAGCAGTGACCAGAAGTCCAAGAGAAAGCAGTGACCAGAAGTCCAAGAGAAAGCAGTGACCAGAAGTCCAAGAGAAAGCAGTGACCAGAAGTCCAAGAGAAAGCAGTGACCAGAAGTCCAAGAGAAAGCAGTGACCAGAAGTCCAAGAGAAAGCAGTGACCAGAAGTCCAAGAGAAAGCAGTGACCAGAAGTCCAAGAGAAAGCAGTGACCAGAAGTCCAAGAGAAAGCAGTGACCAGAAGTCCAAGAGAAAGCAGTGACCAGAAGTCCAAGAGAAAGCAGTGACCAGAAGTCCAAGAGAAAGCAGTGACCAGAAGTCCAAGAGAAAGCAGTGACCAGAAGTCCAAGAGAAAGCAGTGACCAGAAGTCCAAGAGAAAGCAGTGACCAGAAGTCCAAGAGAAAGCAGTGACCAGAAGTCCAAGAGAAAGCAGTGACCAGAAGTCCAAGAGAAAGCAGTGACCAGAAGTCCAAGAGAAAGCAGTGACCAGAAGTCAAAGAGAAAGCGGCGACCCAGAAGTGGCTCACGGGCTGGAAGCTCGTGTCAACATTAACGCCATTGGCAGAATCAACGGCCACCATGAGACCCATTCGGGCCACAGTGCAAGATGTGGTGAACTAAGAGCTCTATTCACTAGAGCAAACCTCAAACAGATAGGCCGAAGAATAGTAGCGACCACAAGATCATCTATATGTCACTTGTATGATATAACCATGGTTTCAATTACCAATTCTGACATGAGCTTTAGTTCATGCTGTAGGACATGCTGTAGGACATGCTGTAGGACATGCTGTAGGACATGCTGTAGGACATGCTGGTACGAAAACTATAATCTACCCCAAAAAAGGCAGTCAGACCATAAGCTTACATATTCGATTTATTTAGAAATAAAATATGAAAATATACATTTACATTAATTACCAGGTAATCCAATGACACCTGCTTCCAGATATTATTACCACTATAAGATCGTGATGAATTAGGAGAAAGAATACAAATAAATAGAAGACAATGAAGCATTGATCCCTTAGCACTATTACGGTTGTCGGCTCGTCACCGACCGATATCCGAACATAGGCACTCCTTATTCACTTTGATTATCATAGGCTCTCTTATTCACTTTGATTATCATAGGCTCTCTTATTCAGCTATTATCAAAGGCTCTCTTATTCAGCTATTATCGTAGGCTCTCTTATTCACTTTGATTATCTCACTGTAACGTAATATCTCGCATGGATACCATCATGGTTTTCATGACGCTTCTATTAGTCTTGTCTAATTCCTCAATAGCAACTTTATCATCTATGTCCATTCGCTATACTGACATATGTCCATCGCTTTCAGAACAGTAAAAGATATCTGTAACATGGACTTTATTCAAATCACAGATATGCATAATGAGGAATCTGTAGCTACAATTTGGGATCTACGAATCATCTCAAGATTGGATATGGCCAAACTCTTAGCTCTAAATCTATACTTATGGGCTGGTACTGCATCTCTAAATCTATACTTATGGGCTGGTACTGCATCTCTAAATAAATACTTATGGGCTGGTACTGCATCTCTAAATAAATACTTATGGGCTGGTACTGCATCTCTAAATCTATACTTATGGGCTGGTACTGCATCTCTAATAAATATGAACTTGATTTGTATCAAAAGCAAAGGAATACACTAGAATGCAAATTCGTGTGATTAACTATTCAAGACTCAGTTGTAGCAAAATCCTGACTAGTATCATCTCTATAAGATCCATAGGGGCGTTGAAGTTACGTCTCTAATACACTGTAAGTGGCACGTAGAATGTTTGAATAAGTATCTCATAATAATCCCAATTACTTTTATTTCTTCTCTCTATTTTACGTGTTCAGTTCACTTGACTAAGTTCATGGTAAATAGCTTTATTTCATCTATAACCTAGTCGCATTAGTAAGATATGTTTTAGGCAATACATCTATATTATACATCTCATGTAATCACTCTTTAATTGATCTAATGAGAAGCATTTGTTCTTCATAATAAGCAGCTATTATGTCTATGATGGTTTTCAAATTTTTAAGTCTAATAATCAGATTCATCGTGTTTACAAGACTCCTTCCATCTACTGTTGTAGCGGTGACTTCAGTCCTTTCATTTAGAAATGGGGTTACAGGATTTACGCATCTTCTAACTGTTAGTAATTTAGACTTGGTATTTCATATCTTTTTTTTTCTAATTTTATTGGATAGAATGTGAAAATCATTGAAATAAATTTGTATCTAAATTACTTGTGTTTACACCAGATTTTTATTCTACTTATCTTTAAAGATTTAAAGGTTGGATTTATTATGACATTTCAAGATAATCTGTTCTAATATTACCTACTAAAAGCTAACATTTACATGGTGATTATATTAATACTTATAGTTTACTATTTCATTTACTATTTTTGTCTAACTTTCTCTTTGTCAAACTAAGACGCTGCCAGTACACAAGTCGCCGGTAAACGCATTGGAATATCAGAATTACTTTAATCACGATCAAGGTTTTGCAAGGATGTTTAGATTTGCAGGAATCTGGCGACAAGCTTCAGTGTAAGTACTCCACAACTCCGCGCCGTCAATGGAGGCTAGCGAAAGCACCTCCTTTCGAAGATTTAAAGCTGTGAATCTCGGCAATCATTTGACAATAACAAAGAAGTCCAACAAAGAAGTCCAACAAAGAAGTTCCAACAAAGAAGGCCAACAAAGAAGTCCAACAAAGAAGTTCCAACAAAGAAGTCCAACAAAGAAGTCCAACAAAGAACTTACCAAGCAAATGGCCGGTTCAACCTTTAAGCTTGGATACTCATTACATAATTAAGATCCATTGTTGAGTCACGCTTTGGCGCTGACTCTCTACTCTGCTATATCGCTTCACAGCACGTTCTCCATGACTGTTGTTTATACGACCAGGGCGCAATACACTAAAGACTTGGCCTTTCTCCCAGTGATGTTGGCTTCATATAATTGCCGGGTTTCAGTGCTGGAAATCACTGGATTTCCTGTCCTAGCCATGGCACGTGATTAATGATCTAACGTAGAGGAACGACTTTACATAAATCTTCAGCCCCTATTCATGAATTCAAACGGCCTGCATTCAGGAAGTGAATATTTGAGAGCTTACAGCATCCAACGTCTGCAACCCTGCAAATACAACCCTGTGAATGCTTATCCGAGTCCGAGTCAATTCGGATAACCTGCCATTCTTCCAGTTGCCGCACTGGCTGTCTTTTTTTGGTGCTGTTAACGGGTAAGTCAGTGGTATTGGGTGTTTTCACCATAAAAGCAGGCACTATCAGTTTTATCTTCGTAATATTTATATTAAACGTGTGGAGAAGATAATTAATAATCTAAGGATAAGACTATAAAATCATCTGCAAACGAAAACATTTAATACTTACTATCTCCTAGTCTTTTATTGATCATGAAGACCACCATAAACCCCAGATTTGTATCACTGGCTTTCATAATCTTCTTCTAATATCTTATATTATCCATAATTCATTTTGGTCTATCAGGTCCGCCTCCAATACGTATAGGTAATATTTACTTTCATCTGTACCCACTGAATGAGCATAAACTGCTGGATCGTCTATAAATGATAG
Source organism: Metschnikowia proteae (assembly GCA_002370515.1). Taxonomy (NCBI): domain Eukaryota; kingdom Fungi; phylum Ascomycota; class Pichiomycetes; order Serinales; family Metschnikowiaceae; genus Metschnikowia; species Metschnikowia proteae. Next base: position 106,465 of record NKYY01000004.1, on the reverse strand, counting down.
TCAGCTTTCCTTCAGCTGGCAATTATACGATACACATCCATCTTTAAATAGGGACACCTAGTGGTCTTTATTACCATTATATAGATTACTCTAACGACTGAGCTATATAATTCTCATGATCCATTAACTCAGACATGCCATAATGTTTATTTCTTTGAAGTAAATTTGTATCACCATTAGTTGATCTTATATGATGTACAGTCAATTAATCTCTAAGACAATGCGTAGAAATCTTTATCTTTATAAGTAGTCTTTATCTTTATAAGTAGTCTTTTTTTACCATTAGCGCATGTTGAAAGCACGCACTGTGTGGCCTTTGAGCTGCTCAACCTCGCGCGTGGATACCCGTAGCGTAGTCGGCGGCTGCAGACACTAAGTAGTCAGAAGCTCAAGCAAACTAAGTATTAGAAGCTCAAGCAAACTAAGTAGCTAGAAGCTCAACGATCTTATGTTTCTAAAATAGAGAAGTTTGCCTGATATCCACACATTTATCGACTCCATTGACCCCGAAAGCAGCGTCGAAAGTTGAGAGAGTTGTCGGTATGGCCTTGGAACATGCTTGCATTTACCCGTATCAGACAAGTCCCAAACGCGTACAGTGGTATCTAGGAACCGGACATGATGATGTTTCCACACCCAGTCACTGTTTGACGGAAGCATAAGGTCAAGTGGTACCGCATCTTGAGTCGTCGATAGCTGTGGGCTGATATAGAAACATGATGGAACTCTCGGTTCTATTGTCAATATAATGATGGGAGATTTAAAGATAGAAAAGAATACACGCTTTATACAGTAAACATTGTCTTAGACCTTCTCTTGATCAAGAAGTTGACCATTAAATAAAAACTTACCGGCAGCGAAATCAGTTCTTCAGATAATCAAAAGAATGATACTTGGACAGTTATCGTATGGTATATTCATTCATGCAGGACGTCAATCATACGTCAGTCACGATAGCTAGGCTCATCCCCTTAGTACCATCAACGCAACAGTCATCACTACGAGACATCCTATTACTATTTGATGGTCAAACTTGGCCTCTGAATTTGTTGTGCCACGAAAAATACGAATACTGTATAACGATAACAAAGATGATATTGATTATTACTGGATAACTAATATAGTAGCCAAGACAGTACTATCGGTATCATATCTCAGAAAACATCACCAACAGGGCCAGTCCATCATCTTACCCGATCTATACCATTATTTCTAAAAACGCCTGGAGTGTAGTCATATCTCTTTATTTCCGGCGTAAAAAAGGACAATTTCTTAAACAAGACTTGGAAGCTCTAGATATTCCTCTACCTAGCTGTGCTCTATTCATTTTCATAGCATCTGAGCACTTTATTTGCATGACACTAATATGGTTCCTGTCTTGGTCCCAAACTCCATAATATCATAAATGCATATATTTCGTATTCTTTAAATTAACCTTTCAGATACCAACAAGATGAAGGTATGCTATTAAGAGTTCCAATTTAGGTAAATCTACATAATTGTATACTATCTGCAGAAAACAGGAAATCAGGCACTGCTGGTGTGGTCAATACCATCCACATTATACCCTTTGTTTCCATAAGTTTATCAACTGAATGGATTTAAAAGGTAAATTTTCTAAATTAGTTCCAGCTTCAATAAGAATAGGTTTTCATAATTCTTTATTTTTTATAAGGTATTTAATATTATCTAAATCATCATATTTGATATTAAAATCTGAAGTAAATGATTTATTGTTACTTAATTTAACATAGGTTTAACTTTTTCTTAAATTCATCTTCAAGAGAAGGTCATACTTTAGGTTTGACTAGTTATAGCTTGAGGAACTAATAATTGTTCCAACTCTCATTTATCCTCATATGATTTAGTTAAATTATTAGTTGAATAAGTTCTACGAGCTATTAAATTAAGATTTAATCCAAGTTTAGGCAGCAAAATCAGCTAAATTCGAAGCTCTCTCTATGCTGATTAACACTTCCCAATTGTTAGTGGATTTCCACCAAAACTACTTTATTTAAAAACTCGCTATACATCTTCGATACTGAGATCTGATTAAGCATGATGCACTCGGTATATGAATTATATAATAAACTAAAAGAATATGTATAACATCACTAGGTGTATATTTGCGGACTCGGAATGAATATTATCAGAAAGGATCGTGGTGAATTATGAACAGCAATGAAACCTTCTAGCGACAATAAAAAGTACAGCTATATTGTTGTAGAAGTAAAACAATGACGAAATTTCAAAATGGTAATTTACAAGTCAAATAGTCTCTAGCTGATCCTTATATAGCTTGTTATAAAAATTAAGTGTAACTCGTCTCAGCCGGCAATATAAAATCAACTATATTACTAAAGAAAACCCACCGCTACATGAGAATGTAGGGTATAATATCTAATTAGTTATACAAGGAACGCTCCTGTGGAATGTAACTTGTTTATATTCTTCATTTAAATTAATTAGGTAAATATAGAGTATATATGTTAAAGAATAAAGTATAGAAAGTACATTTATATAATAAAGCTACTGAACAATCTAAGCGAGTAATAATAAACGACTCTAACTCTGAGTATTCATGGCAAGGTATTCAAACGTTTGGTAAGAACTTGCAAGACCAGAAACTGATGTCAACTGATAGTTCCCAAAGAGATGAAGTTAAACATAGGTATAACAATGAATTATCTCCTGTATCAACTATTGTATCACTAATAAACTAGATTTTGCTACAGAATTTGATAATACTTATATGTCCAAAAGCCAATTTATTGAAATAATAAATTACTACATGCCATTGTGTTGGTGATGAGCACGGGATTTGCTGTCACTGGATTCATTGGCTTGATCTTGAGCTTGATGTTGCCTCAGGTGCACGACGATGTGGAGGAGATCAACGAGGTTGTGTGGAGACGGTTGGCTGCTGATGAGCACGCTTTGCCAGTGTATGCTACAAGGAAAGAGACGCATTCCATCACCAGGTGTCGAAGGAATGTTGTCCAACCTCTAGATGCTAGAACTTGCACTGAAACTATTATAATGATGATACACAGGTAGCGATGGTCATTCTCATTACCTAGTGCTCTGGAGTCTAGACAACTATACAGTAGTATACTAGTACACTATATAGTATATAGTATAGTAGTAGTAGTATACTAGTACACTATATAGTATATAGTATAGTAGTAGTAGTATACTAGTATAGCATATAGTATACTAGTATACTAGTATACTATGTACTCTACTACTACTATACTAGTATACTACTATACACTAGTATACTACTATATTATACTACTATACTATACTACTACTATACTATACTGCTATATACTATATACTATATACTATATACTATATACTATATACTATATACTATATACTATATACTATACTAGTATACTATGTACTATACTACTACTATACTACTATACTACTATACTACTATACTATACAACACTACACTACTATACTACTATGCACTACTTCTATACACCACTACACTACTACTATACTACTATACTATACTATACTACTATACTATACTACTATATTATACTACTATACTATACTACTACTATACTATATTGCTATACACTAGTATACTACTACTATACACTACTATAAACTACTTTACTACTACTATACTATACAGTACTATACTACAGTACTATACTACACACTAGTAACTAGTTTACACCACTATACTATACTACTACCCTACTATACTGTACAGTACTATACTATACACTAGTATACTACTACACTAGTATACACTACGCTACTACACTACCACTATACACTTGTATACTAGTACACTATACACACTACACTACACTACTACGCTACTATACTATACACTACTACTCTGTACTTCTATACGCTACTATACTATACACTACTACTACACTACTATTATACTACTATACTATACAGTAATACAGCTATATATACAGTATACAGTATACAGTAATACTCTATAGTAATACAGTACTACAGTGATACATATACAGCAATACTATATAGTAATACAGTACTACAGTGATACATATACAGCAATACTATATAGTAGTACATGGTGATACAGTAATCTATTGGTAGTAATGTATACAGCAATACAGCAGTAAAGCATGGAACAACACTTACGTATACAGCAATACTAGTAAGGCTACACAACGGTAATACAGTAAGGAATAAAGCAATGGGGTACCTCACGTAATGCAGTGTTACTTTAGAGCACTACTTTAAAGCAATACTGTAATATACAGCAAGTACAGTGAAACTATATGTAAACTAGTAATACTGTATAGTAATACAGTCAGTTCACAGAACACTGTACATACTATATAGTCATAATACACTCTCCGGTGGCTGGCGAAAGCAAAGCTGTTCGGAGATTCATCAATGTCCAGCAGAAGTTCACATAACCTTGGACGGCGTTTCAAGCCCTGGTGCAAAGCTTGCAACAAAGGCTCCAAATCAGAGCTCCAAAAGCGTTGATGGCCACTCGGCAATTTGTTCAAGCACCACGAGACCGTTTCTTTGACCTGGATGGTGACCAAGGCCAAACTGGCTTCAATGCCTCTTGGATGGCTTCAACTGGTCCCTCTGGACTTCCCAGGATCGAGCCAAGGTCATCATCGCAGCCTCGGTTTCTCCATTCGGGCAGTTTAATGTTGGCAGCGAAAAGGTCAAGGTTGGCTCGACGACATACATCCAGTGTACTATACAGTATTCAATAATACTATAGTATACAGTGATACCATAGTATACAGTGATACTATAGTATACAGTGATACTATAGTATACAGTGATACTTTAAGTTTACAGTGATACTATAGTATACAGTGATACTTTAAGTTTACAGTGATACTATAGTATACAGTGCCACTATAGTATACAGTAATACAGAATACTACATGTAATACAAATACACCAAAAAGCAATTGATACGAAAATATCTAAATCAGCCAAAATATTATACGAATCGATATTCCTAATAAGGCGGATATTCAAACAGCGTATATATAAGCGATCGTTAAAGCGAAGAATCCACAAGCTTCTGCTAAAGCGAAACCATTTTTTATTTTATGCTTTTGATTGTATAGTGTTGATAATCAGAATTCATTTTGGTGGGAATTCGTAGGTGTTATTCCTCTTTGACCTTTTTGAATCTTGTTTAGTTGCTGTGAATCGCTTTTTGCTGGTTATTAGATAGAATGGTGATTCTTATTTGATATTATAACGCTATGTATACAGTATACAGCAATATTACAGTGATACTATACGTACTACTACACAGTAAACAGTGATCTACAGTGATACTATACAGTAACACAGTAATACTATACGTGATACTATATAGTAATACAGTAATACTATACGTAATACAGTAAGACTATACAGTATACAGTAATACTATACGTGATACTATACAGTATACAGTAATACAGTAATACTATACGTAATACTATACAGTATACAGTAATACTATACTGTCATACAGTAATACTATAGTATGCAGTAACAGTAATACTATATAGTAATACAGTAAGACTATACAGTGACACTTTACAGCAATATTACGGTGATACTATACAGTGATACTATTCAGTATACTGTAGTATACAGCAATACCAAGTATGCAGTAATACTACAGTGATACTATACGTACTACTATATAGTAATACAGTAACACAGTAATACTACTAGTAATACTATACAGTACACAGTGATCTCCAGTGATACTATACAGCAACACTATTCACAAATACTGTGTATACAGTAATACTACAGTAATACTACAGTGATATACTAAAGAGTGATACTATAATACTATTCAATATTACAGTAGTACTATACAGCAATACTATACGTAATACAGTGATACAGTGATACAGTACAGTAACACTATACAGTGATACTGTCTAGTAATACTGTCTAGTAATACAGTAATACAGTAATACAGTAATACAGGATACTATACAGTAGTACGGATTCACAGTTACTCTCACAGTAATACAATATAGTCATACTATACAGTAATTCAATAATACTATCAGTATACAGCAATACTATAGTATGCAGTAACAGTAATACTATATAGTAATACAGTGACACAGTGCTACTTTACTGTGATACAGTATACAGTAGTACAGTATTACTATAGGAATACTGTAACACTATATAGTAACAGTTATAGTAACACTAGTATACAGTTATAGTAACACTAGTATACAGTAATACTATAGTAAACAGTAATATAGTGACACTGTGATACTTTACTGTGATACAGTATAAGGTAATACAGTAATACTATAGTATACAGTAACACAGTGATCCAGTGATACAGTAATACTATATAGTAACAGTTATAGTAACACTAGTAACAGTTATAGTAACAGTTATAGTAACAGTTATAGTAACACTCGTATACTGTAACACTTTGCAGTGATACAGTTACAGCTACTCCACACCACACTGGAAAAGCTTTTCCCTCTTCAAGAGTGGAAGTTGCCCGTGTCGTACTCGTATTCTTGAGTCGACTCCGCTCAGATGACAGTGATGGCCCCAGGCTTCCCACGACTCGGCGCTCTATCATGTCAGTGCGTGTATCGTGATCTGAAGCTGGTATCCACACGTGATTTGGCCCGAGTTCTGGCCTTCGAGCCGCCGTTCAGGAGACCAGTACTACTTCAATCTAAAAGGTAAATTTATTCAGGCGAAGTAACAGAATGTAGTACCGATATTATGTAATATTACAGATCTATTTGTAGAAGAGTTAAATAAAGTACAAGTCACCTCTAACTACTAACATGGTTGGAACAGTAGAATAATAGGGGCACGTAAAGCTAGAAATGGAATTGTAAAAGCAACGAAGTTTGAAGAGATCAATAGTGCAATGAAAAAACTGCACTTCAACTAAGGTCAATGTCAATTAACTAGATATGCTGATGATTTATTGTTCAAGGTCGTACTGAACCAAAAATATCAGAAATTAATCAATGCCAAATTCATTACATATAGAATTAGAAAACTAAAATAACAAATAGTGTAAAATTTAGGTTTTCTCATGAAAAAATCAACTCAATTACATCTAATAAAAATTCATCTAATTTCGATTACAAGATATAATATATTAGCAGAAAAGATTTATAGAAATAGAGACACCAAAATCGAATTAATAGATATCCTAGAAGTAATACTGTTGAAATACATATGAATCCTCAGGAAACAATAAATCAACGTGTATTTGATTTTGTGAGTTATTTTGACGTGAGGTTTAAGTCCAGGCCGTGATGGCTGACTGTTGTGGGGTGCCTGACATGTTGAAGCAGAAATGCGGCCAAGCTACTGCTCTGGTACTTCCCTTCCTGGATGAGCTGAGCCAAGTGGCTAGAGGCCTTGGTAGATGCAAGAGGGTTCTGGCCAACGGAGATAGGGTCACTGTTGACTCAGAGCAGGTGATAGCCAGAGCAGATGATAGCCAGACCAGGCGATTGCCAGAGCAGGTGATAGCCAGAGCAGATGATAGCCAGACCAGGCGATTGCCAGAGCAGGTGATAGCCAGAGCAGGTGATAGCCAGAGCAGATGATAGCCAGACCAGGCGATTGCGTGGCTCAAGACGACCGAAACAGTCAAACGACCGGAACAGTCACGCCCAAGTCTGACGAGGACTAGACAGCAATAGCTGAGTGAAAGAGCGGGGTTACCTCTCGTTTGAATGGTGCACTCCACGAATGCCATAACCTCTGAAGGAGACCCGACAATCTGGTTAAAAGGAGTTCAACAAGCTTCCAACTCGAGAAGTGCCTCTTCTTGTGAACGTCCCCAACCCGGTCTGTTGCTGGTCAAGTTTCTCTCTGACCTCGGTTGAGTCGTAGTTAGTATCATTGGGGCTTTGTTTTGAGTTCGGGGTTGGGGAGGGGGTTTGGCGAAAACGAGGCCTGGTGCCGAGGTTTCACAGCCTTTTTGTCGTTTGAAAGTCGACACGGTTTTGCGGAGCTCGGTGGAGCCGTGGTCCAAGAATGGGGACCTTTCAATCTGCTGGAAGATCACCGGCACATCGATGCCAACCTCAACACAACCTTTGATACTCCATTTGCCTGTTACCAGAATCAGCAAGATCGTTCCATAGCTGTATTTGCCAGACAAGTCATTATGTACCGAATCCGTGGAGGACCCGATGGCAGCCGTAGAACAGTATTCTTCACAAGGGCCATGGCCGCTTAAGAATGAGTTGCTGCCAAACACCCATCGAATGTTTGAGGCCAATACTCTTTGCAGAGCGAAGTGAAACTGCGACGACTAAACTGCGACGACTAAACTGCGACGACTAAACTGCGACGACTAAACTGTGACGACTGAAAACGTGAAGGAGGGAAGGAGCCTGCAGCAGATATCATTCCTACTCCAACCATTCGGTACATGTCGGCGGTGGGCGTGGGACTGGCCCAGGAATATGCAGTCCCCGTAACAATCTGCCGGTGGCCAAGTTTGGCGCAAGTGTAATGCATTGATATCCTGAGATCGGACGTTTGTCCCTGGAGATTTTGGAACGCCGAGCTTGACTCGGTCCTTGAAGAGGCCCTGTGGCACCGGCGGACTTGGTACAGCCAGCTTTCGTTCAGCGGTGGTCATTCGGTGCATTCGGCCATCATAGCCAACACCAATCATCAGTATATGAAGGAACCTAGGGATGGGTTCACCTTGATGTTGACTTATCATGCTGCTCATGCTGCTTATGCTAAATCCTTATCTGACCCTTACTCAGTTCCGACTATCATCTGGATTGGCAATTTTGGATCAAATAACACAGTCGGCCCTATGTGCATTACCTGCTCAAGCCAAAGCCAAAGCCAAAGCCAAAGCCAAAACCAAAGCCAAGGCTCAATGCTTGATAGAAGCAGGGGCTGCGGCCCAAATGGATCACTTGGTGACATTCGTAGAGGCTCCAAGTGAACCACAACTTCTCCAAAGATATTCAGCCACTGCATGGTTCGTAGTCATTTTCAATGCTTCAAATGGAGAGCTTCTGGGCCTCCTCTCAAGAGTAGTCTGTACTTTCTGACCGAACCACGGGACGTGATAGCAAGATGAGAGATTGGGGCAAGGAGAAAGAGACCAGCCCAGTAGTGCCATGCAGAATACAGAAACCAATGCAGAATATACAGTAATTCAGCCATGCAGAATATACAGTAATTTAGCAATGCAGAATACGTCTGATGTATAGTCGCCGCCAGCTCCCACTCCATTGCTCCAGACTCAAAGCACGATGTTTGTTTTGCGGACGGCTCGTGCCACCTTCGTGCTGTTGACATGTTCTGGTGATCCCTGGACTAAATGCTTGTGTCCGAGAGGCCCCTGAGTGTTGACTCCGTTTCTCCTTTGCCTGCAGCAGGAGGGCAGACGGAGAGAGTTGTCAGCGAGAGAGAGTTGTGGGGTGGGGATGTACGGGTGTCATAAAACCCGTACACCAAATATATCATTAAACCGTACATATAGAAAGACCCGTACACCGTAACACCGTAACACCCGTGCACCTCAGTCTCACACCCGTACACCAAATGTTCACTACACCCGTGCACCATTCGCACACCCGTGCACCATTCGCACACCCGTGCACCATTAGCACCCGACTTCATCCCACCCCGACCGGCACTCCACACCGCGGCCCCCCCAATGCCCCAATTAACGCCCATCAAGGCCTTCGTCAATACACAGGTCTCCAAGCACGTGATACTGCTCCTCGCAGTGTGCAGTGTCGCCCTCCTGGTCTTCTACCTCAAGCACTTCGCCTCCCTCTCGCTCAACCCCCACATCCTCCAGTACCACCAGTACTGGCGCATGGTCACGGCACAAATCGCCGTGGCAAACGAGTCGGACTTGATTCTATGCACTCTCCTCTGGTTCCACTTCAAAACCGTCGAGAGATTCTTTGGTTCCGCCAAGTACGCCGCTCTCCTCGTGACCTTTGCCGCCTATGACGCCGTTTTGACGGTTTTGGCGCTTTTTTTGGGCCAGTTTTCCGTTTTGGGCATCTATGCGCTCTGCTCTTCCATTGGCGGCAACTTCCGCATGGCCTATTTCGATACGGCCTTCAATTCCGTGGCGCCCGGGCCGTTGGCGGTGCTTTCGCTGGTGTACATCTGCCATGGCACTTATGTGCCGGTATTGTACACGTTTCGGGTCTTGCTCAAGAGGGGAAACGACCGCCTGTCGGGGGAATCGCCGGATTCCGGCGTGTACTTGACGTTGTCCAACCACTTCCCGATCCACGCGCTATATGCACTCCTCCTGCTTAACCACGGCGTGCTGTCGATTGTGCCGTGTGTGGTGGGCGCCGTTGTGGGGCGCTTGTACACGCAGAATCTTCTTGTTGGCTCGGGGCTTTGTGTTGACGGCATTTCCCGGGCCGTGGCGTGCTCCCATAGGGTGTTCCTGCATACACGCCCCTCGGGCTATGCCCCGATCTCTCGGTCGGCGTCGCCTGATCTGCCTGACCATGGCGATGAGGATGTTGTCATTGACGATTTGACGCTGCCGAATGCTGTGCGGTCTGCGACTCCGCCACGGCCTCTAAGAAGGCAGTTCTTGGACACTTTTTTGCCGTGATTTGTGCCCCGGGGCTCGAGTTTGGTCCGCTACGAGTGGGGAGCTTTTTTGCATTGAGTCCCCATGGCTTGTTGAATTGTGTGACCGAAAGAGGTTACGAGCCCATCTCGTGTTTCAAGGCATTCAGACAAATGAATGAGTTGACCACTCAAGAGTTGACCACTCAAGAGTTGACCACTCAAGAGTTGACTGTTCTAAAGAGTTGACCACTCAAAGAGTTGACTGTTCTAAAGAGTTGACTGTTCGAGTTGACTGTTCGAGTTGACTGTTCTAAAGAGTTGACTGTTCGAGTTGACTGTTCGAGTTGACTGTTCGAGCTGACTATTTAACAGAAGTTCGTTCAAAGACCCGACTGTTTAACAGAAGTTCGTTCAAAGACCCGACTGTTTAACAGTTCGTTTCAAAGACCCGACTGTTTAACAGAAGCTTGTCTCAAAGGGTCATAAAGACTGAATGTCTACCAATCACTGATGTTTGCATGGAGAGGAGCCGTATCTATTCATTTGCCTAAGCAAACAAGCTGCCGAAAGACCGTTTGAGATTATTGGCCGTTTGATATTGGCCGTTTGATATTGGCCGTTTGATATTGGCCGTTTGATATTGGCCGTTTGATATTGACCGTTTGATATTGGCCGTTTGATATTGACCGTTTGAAATTAAGTCATTCATGCAAGATCCTATCGGATCTCCATCAACTCAATTGAATCTCCATGACCAAAATCGCAAATGTTGATCGTCAAAACTCAGGATATCTCCTTGGCTTCACAGCAGGCACTATTCGTTGAATTTGTCTATGCGCTGGCTTCCCGCAACTTCTTCCGTCTCTCCACATCCCAATTGTACAAGCGGGCGGTGTTGACCTCCATGGTGGTGATGTTTTGCCTCAAAAAGTCCAAGTCTTCCTCTACAACCTGCAACAGAGACTTGTTGTTCTCCAACCGCAGCTGCAAGAGCTCCACGGCCTCGTCCAATGGGTACTCCAACATGACGTCTGCACCGAGCCACAACGCCACGTTTTGCAAGTTTTGCACGTCAATCTCGGCTTTGGTGTATAATGTGGAGTCTAGCTCATAATTGGCCACGATCTTGTCGTCGTCGCTGTCCTTTGTGTCCTTGATGTGGCGAATCACGCTAAGGTTCTTCTCGATGTCCGGGATTTTGATGTTCAAGTCGGCCAACTGCTGCTTTTTCGAGAGCTCCATGTACTTATACTGCTGCAAGCGATCTTGGAACGCCGACAAGACAGACTCGAACTCCTTGTCTGGGTTTTTGATGACATCCTCCACCCTCTCGATGAAAGGCGCCTCGGGAATGCCTCTGGGATTGGTGTTCTTGGGTCTGCTGTTAGTATACAGGTGACAAACAGTCAGGGCTGTGGCGGCATGGTACGTACTCAAGGAATTCGGCCATGGTGGTGAGTTTGGAGTCGGTAGAAAAAATTGCGTATATGCGCTTGTGTGCAGGACCACACTGGATACAGGCAACCAAGCCTGCCAAACGGACCCACAAGGTATTTGAGCAGATGAGCGGGAGTAATGATTGGCGTACGGTCTTTTGGCGTACGGTCTTTTGGCGTACGGTCTAGCCGGCATTAGCGGGCTTAGGGTTTAGCCGGTTCATGGATATTAGCCCGGTATGGTTTAATTGAAGCGACGTTCACACTCCAATTCTGTAGATATTCTGCCTTTGGTGGCGGAAGCGAATCACCTCGTGCCGCTCCATGATATGCAAGGCCTTGTCCAAGGCCTCAGGGCTGGATTTGCCAGATTCCACCAACTCCCGGCGTAGCGTCTTGTATGCAGTCGACCAGCCAATGGGCAAGCGGCGTCTTAGCTCGTGCTCCACCACCTTGATCTCCTCGGCAAACTTGCCCGTGGCCATCAAGTTCCCGCTCTGGATGCCCTGGTCCACGGCGTTCATTGTGGATGCCGTGAAGATCCGGATGGACTCGTCCACGTGCTCCACAGTGGCGATCGGAGACAACGTCAACTTGGCCAACGACTCCGCTATACGGATGATAGCCTCCAACTGCCGCACGGTGATGGGAATCGACGACCTTTCGTTCATATCCGCCTCGTTGACCTGCAACCGACGTCTGATGGCCACAAAATGGGAGGAGAGTTTCTCCAGCGCCTCGGGCGTCAATCGGGGCGCACACCGGGCCTTGGCGTACTGGATGTAGCGTTTCATCACGTCAATAGGAATCTCGCCCTCAGCGGCTTCGTTTTGGCTGGTGCCATTGCCGGTGTGGATGTTCATCACATGCTGCGCAATGGACTTGTCTCTCGCCTCGTTGTGGTCGTCCTTGACAATGAAGATCATGTCGAATCTGGAAAGAATGGTTGTTTGGAAGTCAATGTTTTCGCCCGGGCTCTTCAAGTCGTCGTAGCGGCCGAAGATGGGGTTTGCCGCGGCGAGAACAGACGTTCGAGAATTCAAAACCGTGGTGATTCCGGCCTTGGCAATGGATATCGTCTGCTGCTCCATGGCCTCGTGAATGGCCACACGGTCCTCGTCTCGCATCTTGTCGAACTCATCTATGCAGACAACACCTCCATCGGCCAACACCATGGCGCCTCCTTCCAAGTAGAAATCCCTTGTTTGCGGGTCTCGTTGCACGGACGCAGTCAAACCAGCAGCCGAGGAACCTTTTCCCGACGTGTACACGGAAATCGGGGAGATTTTCTCCACAAACTTCAACAACTGCGACTTCGCCGTTCCGGGGTCTCCCAAAAGAAGCACGTTGATGTCTCCACGAAGACGCATCCCGTCAGGGAGGATTTTCTTGGAGCCGCCCATGAGAAGGCAGGTGATGGCCTTCTTGATGTCGTCGTTCCCGTAGATAGAGGGCGCAATGGAGCGCGAGAACACCTCGTAGAGATTGGGCATGCGAGACAAGCGCAAAAACTCCTCCTCTTCCTCCTCACTGAAGGTCAAGCCCTGCGCAGCGGTGTCGACCTCCGTCTGAATGCCCAACACCTTGAGGTAGGGGTTGCGGATCGCCACGGTGTTGACGTTGGCGGACGCACGCTGCTTCAGCTGGTAGATGGAGTAGGTGCCCACGAGCGTCACGCGGGTGCCCGGCACCACCTGGTTGGTCAAGTAGCGGTCCACGTGCACGATGATGTGGCGGGGCATTTCGCCCACGGGCACGGCATCGGGGGCCTCCTGCAACTTCAACACCTGCTGGTCGATGAACGTGGACTTGTCGTGCACAACCACATACGGATCGGGAGGGCACTTCTGCTGCGAGTGCTGCTCGTCGTAGTTGTGATTGGCCAAGCACTTCTGCGGCAAGTTGAGCGGGCCGAACCCGGACGCCACCTTGATTTTCATGGTGTGCTTGCAGTTTCTGCACAACAACAGCACCAGCGTGGCACGCGACGACAACACCAGGCTCAGGATGATGATTCCGGCCACACGCACGATTTTGGAGATGTGGTCCGAGTCCAAGTTCCGGATGGAGATCGGCCGGGCGTTGGAGTACAAGATGAGCTGGCACCCCGGGAAGTCACGTGGCACGTCTTCGTTGGACAAGTATGCGATTCTCTTTGCGATTTCCGAAATGGCGTTTTCGAAAAGGGGCACCATTTCGCCGGGCAGGTCGGCCAACTTCTTATTCAACTCCTCGTTGAAGCCAATCAAGTGTTCGGAGTTGACGCGGAGAAAGTAGTTTCGGATGAGGAGGTTTTCACGGAGCTGGTCTCTGTAGATGAACAGATTGTTGAGGCGGAACTCGAGGATGAAGGTGCGGAAGGCCTTGGTGATTTCATTGAACGAGCTGTCCTGCGGCTCCTCGCCGGGGAGCACCTGGGCGCTGTACACTTCGGAACGTTCGTAGGACATAAGGGGGTAGGGGATAATTTTGGCGAAAAGAGTTAATTGATGGGGCGCGTCGCGCGCCTGCCTGCAGGCCGCCTCCGGAGGCACGGGTGCGCGGGGTCGCTGCAAGTTGCCGATCCATATGCAGGTGCATGACTTACTTTTCCCTGTTAGGAAACGAATCTGAAAGGATACCGCGATGCAAGGTATGTGTGCAGGTAAGACCTGCATGCAACTTGCATACGACATAGATCTGAAACAAGATTTGTGCAGGATCCCGTAACTGGGATAATATATAAGGAGCTTTCCCCCAGGATGTGGCCGCGAGGGAGTTCCCTCTGCCTAGGCAATACACATACTGGCTGATACAGAGTGTAATCGAAAGCTTTAAAGCATAGCTTCAGAATAGCATGCACAGAGTCTTGTTTCTAACACGAAATTGTTAGGAAACGAAACCAGAGTTACTATATTACTTACCGTATCTATGGATTGAGCTAATGTGGATGCCCCAGAACAGATGTGCACTACACACATGATGTGAAACACGCCGTGCGTCAGACCAAGTTTCACATCCCATTCAGGACTGTACATTATGGTACACCTGAAATGAGCCATACGCACCTAAAGGGATATATCTAAGAGGGCATATATAAAAAAGATTCCACTAATGAATCTGGGAAAGGAACAGTTTTTGAGTATCGAATATACAACTACTACTTTAAAAGACCCGGAGGAATATATCCCGTTCTAACAAAGTGCTGGTTAAGGCGCGAGACTGTTATGGAGAATTGGAACCTTGGGACCGGCGTTCGACTCGTCTTTGGGAGAGCTTTCTGGACCATGTTCTGCGTCACGTGCGGAGACCCTCGGAACTCGCAAGTCACGTGCACAAGCAAGGGCATAGCGGTCCATACACGTCCAGGATGGCTTTTTCACGGTAAAGCTGGGCATCTGGAAGTAGGCCCTGAGACGCATCCCGCTTCAAAGGGCCGATTTTTTTTTGTGGTGGACGATTAAACGACAATAGGTCGGAACTGCACACAGACCCCGGAACTCGCCTTTCCGGCCCGCGCCTCACCCAAACTGGTCAGTGCTACTGACAGATGCTCGAGAAATGGTCCGGAGAGGGTAGTCACGGCAAGAAGCTGGTGATAAAATAAACTGGAGTGGGGCAAAAAGATTGCAGCACCACAATTTCACACATGGTCTCCCACTGCATTACTCACTGTGGCCCTAAGTGGCTTGACTAACGTTGATCGGACGGGAAACAGTATTTTCCACTTGGTATGGCCGCAACCGAAAGTGTTAGAAACAGTACTCTGTGCATGCTCTTCTTATAGCTATGCTCTTCGAGTCTGTTCTATTACACTCTGTATTAGCCAGTACGTGTATTGTGCTACCTAGGCAGAGCTGAGAAACTCCCTCGCGGGCCACATCCTGTGGGAAACTCAGCTCCTTATATAATATCCCTATTGCGGGATCCTGCACAAATCTTGTTTCAGATCTATACTATGTGCAGGTCACACCTGCCCACATACCTTGCATCTCGGTACGTCCTTCCTAGATTCGTTTCCTAACAGAAAGTTTTTGGGAACGAATCTAAGAAGCATACCGCAATGCAAGGTGTGTGTGCAGGTAAGACCTGCATACGACATAGATCTGAAACAAGATTTGTGCAGGATCCCGTAACTGGGATATTATATAAGGAGATTCCCCCCAGGATGTGGCCGCGAGGGAGTTCCCTCTGCCTAGGTACGTACTGGCTGATACAGAGTGTAATCGAAAGCTTTAAAGCATAGCTTCAGAATAGCGTGCACAGAGTCTTGTTTCTAACATTCCCTGGTATTTATCATTACTCTATACCCCTACCTAGTTACGGTGTATTCTACATATTAGTATAGAGGATTGATGATTAATCGTATGCACTACGGTTTTTTTACTATCTTGTCCTACGGTTTTTTTACTATCTTGTCCTTCGGTCTTTCTACTACCTTGTCCTACGGTCTTTCTACTACCTTGATATAATCATGCTGGGCAAATGGTGGTGCATATTGGCACCTATGGGCAGTCCAGATACTCTGGTCAGCTGAAAATCGAGTTTAAAGTATTCACTTTCGCTCGATTAATATGACAGGATCGGTTACCCGAAATTCGGGTACCAAGAAAGTCTTGCTGCGTCAACATTCGACCACAATTTGCACCCATATGTGAGTATGCTGATGTGAGTAATTTGAAGGTAGCTCCCGGCCGAACTATTAGACAATACCGAATCGACTCAAATCAACTCACTTTAGCAGAATTGATCGACTCAAATCAACTCACTTTAGCAGAATTGATCGACTCAAATCAACTCACTTTAGCAGAATTGATCGACTCAAATCAACTTACTTGAACTGAATTGATCGACTCAAATCAACCTACTTGAACAGAATTGATACCCAACTAAGGCTGGCATTCAGACTGGCGACTCCACGAATGTGGTGTTTATTGACGTTCCGACACCCACTCAAGCCGTGACATCTTTTTGGAGTGGCTCTTTCACTACCGTGACACTGTTGCCGGTGGCCCTGGCGAGAATAATAGTCATTATCGAGATTCCCAAGTCAACAAGTGTTGTGGCCAGCACATACGATGGCTCAGTCACCACCACCTATTACTGGAGATGGGACCAACATTGTGGTTGTTGAGGTGCCAACTCCAACAGAAGCTGTTACATCGTTCTGGACGGGTGACCTCTACAACTACAGTCTACGGAGGAAGTGGTCAGAACAATACGGTGATGAGCAAATTCCAAAATCCACCAGTGTTATCACTAGCACTTGGATCGGTCACCACCACCACTACTATCACTGGTGATGGCACCAACATTGTTGTCGTTGAAGTTCCAACTCCCGCTGAAACTGTTACAAGCTTCTGGACGTCTTTTCTTACGGTCTATGGCTCTCTATGGCTGTCTAGCTGTATCAAGGCCAATAATGAATAATCTCATACAAGACTTAGAGAACGAAATAACCATAACGGTTTATAAAGAAAGAAAGCTGATTCAAAAGGGTATAGATCAGATTCAAGGTTTTTGTGAAGTTGGTTGATAATAGTCGCTGCACGATAACAGTGATAACATTCCCGTGAATGACATCATGTACATTCTAATTTTGACTATGGCTACCTTAATAGCGTGAAAAGCGTACCAATTGATGGAAAAAAAGGGCTACCCCATTTCCCATGCTTCGATTCTTACCATGGTAAGCAGTATAAGTATTGGTACCAAAGCCATGACTTTATGATTGAAATCTATTTACTGCATATTTGAATTATAGCCAAACCGTGTCATAAGGATCACAGGAATATACCAGGAATAGAAGATTACCAGGAATAGAAGATTACCAGGAATAGAAGATTACCAGGAATAGAAGATTACCAGGAATAGAAGATTACCAGGAATAGAAGTCAAATGCCAGGAATAGAAGATTACCAGGAAATGGAAGAAAAATACCAGGAATAGAAGATAACAACCAGGAAAAAGAAGTTAGATACCAGGAATAGAAGAGAAATATCAGGAATAGAAGAGAAATACCAGGAATAGAGGATAAACACCAGGAATAGAGGATAAATACCAGGAAATGGAAGAAAAAAAATAAGATGGAGCCATCACCCGGTAGATGGCTTGGGCTAAATGCACTACCTATAACGTGCCCGTCTGCCGGTGGTTTCCTGTGTTGCTAACATCGTGTCTGCTTTGTGCCACCTGCTATTTCAGCGACTATTAGTTTATAGTGGTAAAGAAGCTGGAACTCTCTTGATTAAACTTTTCTTCTTTCTTGATCTTCTTTCCTGATTGGACATTCATAACCTCCAGTATTCATAAAAAAGAGTGGTAGATATAAGATATAATATTGACGAATATAATTGAAAAATTGGAAAATAATAAATTGATATATCTAGTAAATGATGAATATAATTTGATTTTTTGTTTATTCCTCTTTTTTTGTTTTTTTTATTCCTTTTTTATTCCTTTTTTATTAATATTCCTTTTTCTTTGATTGTTTTCTTTAAACACTCCATATTAAATATTTCTATTTTCTATATACTTTTTTCATTTTCTCGTCCTCTGACCGTTTACCTCTGCTTCGGCTGTTCACGGACACGCCTGCCCTTGACTCTGGGTCTGCATTTGTTATGCAAGGGGATGCCCTATGCCGGCCATGCATATCATTTACGCGCAAGAATGCACGTCTGCATCTCCAAGATGCGCCAGACAGGCGCCGTGCACCTCAGTGCAAGCGCTTGGGTCGTGACGTGCTGCAACAATCGCGTGGATGCAGTCCGCGCATGCAGCACATGCCCGACAACGCCCGAGCCGCAGCACGCGTCTTCTGTCGCATAATGACCGTCCGCCTGCCTACAGCATCTTGAATGTTCTATTCTTGTCTATATAGCTAGCACCGTCTATCAGTGGACGCGGCCCTTGCGGCGGCGGGCACGCTTTTCTTTCTTTAGCAAGGAAATTTCCCGCCGGAAATTGTACTTGGACCGGTGGTCCGTGGGGCTGAGCTCGTTGGGCCGCCGGAGACCCCGAAGCGTCATCTGCTGCCGCTTGATGCTCTCACCAAAGTGCCGGTTCATCTTCTCGAAGACCACGCGGCTTTCATTCAACACATTGATGTCGTCCCACAAAAGCCGCTTGAAGCCATCCGTGCAGATGGTCGAGTAGAGCGCCAAAAACTCTTTGAACGACCGTAGGCTCTCCAACGAAGACTGCAAGTCGTCACTGCTCACTTGGTTGGCCAAGATGAACCGCTGGTACTGCACCAACAAGTCGTCCCGCATCTTCAAGATCCGCCGGCTCTGCTTGAAGAG
The DNA here is from genome assembly GCA_002370515.1 of Metschnikowia proteae. Taxonomy (NCBI): domain Eukaryota; kingdom Fungi; phylum Ascomycota; class Pichiomycetes; order Serinales; family Metschnikowiaceae; genus Metschnikowia; species Metschnikowia proteae. Next base: position 87,171 of record NKYY01000004.1, on the reverse strand, counting down.
GGCGGTTGTCTTCTCCGTGAACGTCCGCAACGTCTCCTGGATGTCGGCCTTGACCTTGCGGAGTTGTTTGCGCAGGTCCCGGATCAGCTGGATGCACCGCCGAAGCCTCTGCATCCAGTAGTGGCGGTCAAAGTCCGTGCTGGGCCGGTCGTCCTGCACAGCCTCCGCCACCAACACGTACTCGGTCTGGAGCCCGCACGTGAGCGACAACATCTCGCCCAACTTGCGGCGGAGCCGGAGGATCTTCTTGATGTAGTGGATGATGCTCTCGTAGTTCACGTCCGCCTCAAAGTGCTTGATGTTGAAGAGAATCAACTCGAACTCCTTGAGCGTGGCAAGAATCGTGGGGCGTGCCCGCCGGCCCTTGCACGTCACGTCAAGCTTCTTGCCCATGTTTTGCACGTTCTCCATGAGATTGGTCAAGATCTTGAACCCGACCTTCTCCAGCTGGCAGCCGCTGGTCTTCTTCTCGTACATCTTCGGCTCCTTCCGCAAGCACCCCCGCATGAGCGGCTTCTTCTTGGGCCGCAGCTCGCGCAAGTTCCATTTGCGGATGTCGTTGTCCTCCATCTCCACTTCCGTCTCGTCGTCGTCGCACGTGATGCGGATTTGGGGGCAGTTTTCGTCGATGTCCTCCTCGAACTTGATCTCTTTTTTCTTTTTCTTCAAAGGAATCGCCACCGCGTCTTCCATCTGCAAGAGAAGCAACTCGGTCTGCATCCAGAACGATGCGCCGTTGACGAACATCTGCTGGCACATCTCGATGTAGTCGTACGTGGCGCCGTCTTCGGCCCGTGCCGGCTTCTTCACATCGGTGATGCATGTCGTGCCATCGTCTGCAGCGGCGCCGCTGTTGGCGCACTCGTCGCCGCTTGCACACGGCTCGGCTTGCGGGTGGTCGAAGTCCAGGCTGCTCTTCTCCACGAATGAGCTTAGTTCCTTCATGAACCCGGCGGACTGGAACTTGTAGGGCGGCTCGTCCTCCTCGGGGAAGATCAACTTGTAGAGAGACGAGTCTTCCACGCACGTGGAGATTGGCTCGTCGGGCGTGCTGTCCAAGTGGGCAAAGCACTCGGAGAACAAGTCTGTGGGCTCCAGTTCCTGGCGGAAGATCAGCTTTTGCGGAACACCGGCGCTTTCTTTGTGGCTGTCGACGTCTGACGAGCTTTTGTCGTTTTTGTCGTTTTCGTCGTTTTCGTCGTTTTCGTCGTTTTCGTCGTTTTCGTCGTTTTCGTCGTTTTCGTCGTTTTCGTCGTTTTCGTCGTTTTCGTCGTTTTCGTCGTTTTCGTCGTTTTCGTCGTTTTCGTCGTTTTCGTCGTTTTCGTCGTTTTCGTCGTTTTCGTCGTTTTCGTCGTTTTCGTCGTTTTCGTCGTTTTCGTCGTTTTCGTCGTTTTCGTCGTTTTCGTCGTTTTCGTCGTTTTCGTCGTTTTCGTCGTTTTCGTCGTTTTCGTCGTTTTCGTCGTTTTCGTCGTTTTCGTCGTTTTCGTCGTTTTCGTCGTTTTCGTCGTTTTCGTCGTTTTCGTCGTTTTCGTCGTTTTCGTCGTTTTCGTCGTTTTCGTCGTTTTCGTCGTTTTCGTCGTTTTCGTCGTTTTCGTCGTTTTCGTCGTTTTCGTCGTTTTCGTCGTTTTCGTCGTTTTCGTCGTTTTCGTCGTTTTCGTCGTTTTCGTCGTTTTCGTCGTTTTCGTCGTTTTCGTCGTTTTCGTCGTTTTCGTCGTTTTCGTCGTTTTCGTCGTTTTCGTCGTTTTCGTCGTTTTCGTCGTTTTCGTCGTTTTCGTCGTTTTCGTCGTTTTCGTCGTTTTCGTCGTTTTCGTCGTTTTCGTCGTTTTCGTCGTTTTCGTCGTTTTCGTCGTTTTCGTCGTTTTCGTCGTTTTCGTCGTTTTCGTCGTTTTCGTCGTTTTCGTCGTTTTCGTCGGCAATTTCGTCGGGAGTTTCGCTTGGCGGGTTTTGTTCGTCGTCCGAGTCAAACTCCCACCATGGTTTCTCCATTTTGGAGCACACATTGGGGCTGCTGAGGTTGTGCGAAGTGTCCAGGGTCGACACCTCTGGCCGGTGTTCTGGCGTAGAGGGTTCCGAACGACGAGCTTCTGGGGAGATTTCTGGGATTTCCGGGGAGAGCTCCAAGGACAATGTTTCTGGGATTTCCGGGATGAGCGGCAAGGACGATTTTTCTGGGCTTTCCGGGGAAAACGGCACCAAAAACAATGTTTCTGAGATTTCCGGCGAAAACGGCGCCAAGTACAATGTTTCGGGGATTTCTGGGGAAAACGGCGCCAAAGACAATGTTTCGGGGATCTCCGGGGAAAACGGCACCAAAAACAAAGTTTCTGGGATCTCCGGGGAAAACGGCAAGGACAATGTTTCTGAAGAATCTGGAGCACATTCTCTGAGCTGCGCCAAAGAAGCAGCGCTGCTCAGAACCAGAAGGGAAAGACTGGGCTGCAAGCTTGCGCGAGGGCTCATCGAGAACGGACTCTCGAAGCTGAGTCCACATATTTCCAAATGACTTTCTCGGATGTTCCAAGAAATGGAGATTGACTTGAGCTCTCTGGACTCGCGCCGCACGAGTTGCTCGGAGCACTTCAACTTGTACTGGGGGTTCGTGGGGCGGGCTTTTTTGACCGAGAAGACACACGAGGTTATGGCCGATGGGGTTTTGGGGGATGAAAGTTGCGGTGAATGAGCTGAATCTGGTGATTGAGCTGAATCTGGTGCTTCAGTTGCATCTGGTGTTTCAGCTGAATCTGGTGCTTCAACTGAATCTGGTGCTTCAAGTGCAAACACCAATTTGGCTGCAAACACCGGCGCCGGCAAATCTGGAGTTTGCGGCTCCGGTGCCTCGTAAAGCAGGCAATCTGGAGTTTGCGGCTCCGGTGCCTCGTAAAGCAGGCAATCTGGAGTTTCGGCTCCGTCTAAAGGCTCCACTGTTTTCAAAGCATTGAAGGTTCCCACCTCCACGCTGCCGTCCCCATCCTTGATACCAGACAAGTCTCTCGGCTCCTGGTAGCAAAGAAGCAACGAGTCAAATTTAGCAATGGAGCTGGAGCTGGAGGCCAGACACAGGTCGGCACCAAGAGCCTCTTCGTTGAGCTCCGCAACGTTTGTTCCCTGTACGCTTTTTGTTGCACTGGAGCAGTCAGGCACGCCGCGGGTTTCAAGCTCCAAATAACGAGACTCAAAAGAGCCATCTGAAGGCGCCTCCAGCACTGATGCTTCAACATCTGTTTTGGAGACATAGCAAGAGTCGCCCAGGCTTAGGTCCTGGCCGTTTGCGATTGCCTGTCTTGGCTCAAGCGGCTTTCCCGTTTGAGCGGCATCACTAAGGCTTCTCTGCTTAGCCATCTTCGATTTCTTGCCTTTTCTCCTCTTAACTCTTCCCCGAAACCGACGAAGCGGCTCGCTTTTCCTCGAGCCTGTGCCTGCGTTGCCGGCCGTGTTTGCTGCATGAGTCGAGGCTGCTTGAGTCGAGGCTGCTTGGGTTTTTGAAATGGGCGCTGGAGGCAGATTAGCTGTGGTCACCAAAGGAGGGCTTCGGGTGACTTTTTCTAGCGCCTCCCGGGATTCGTGCATCCAGTAATCGGCTTTATGCACAGCTGGTGGCGGAACCACAATAGGCACCAGATGGCCAATTGGCTTGGGGGCCTCTGGAGTTGTAGGCGCTTCCTTTGCTTTTGGTTTGCGCCGGAAGCGCTGAAGGTTTTTCATTTTCCCACCAAAGCAGGACATGAAGGCAGTTGGCGTGAGTTGGCAGTTGACGAGTTGGTTGTGGCGATTCACGCTCACTGATTCTGCTTTGGGTTGTGATGAGATGGCGGCAAAACGGCAGCCTGCGGTCCTTTTATAGACGGAAACACAAAGTGGTCGGCGTGCGGCAACATACCGAACTCCTGGGGTGCCGATTTCGTACCTGCTGCACCGAGAACAAATTGCTAGGCTGCAGCACAAGACCCGGATTGTGGTCGGCGGCCTCGGGCCCTTTTGCGGCCTCTTTCATGCATGTGAATGCATGGAATGTGGGTGCGCACAGGTACAGATAGAGACGCCCAAAAACACGTCTTTGGACGCCACTTGCAGCCACCTCTCGGTCCGGTCCACAAATATCAAAGACTCCCTGCATTTCTTTTGGTTCGCTCGAGGGAGCGTCCATCCAAGCAACTGCAGCGGCGACGTACCATTGGAGGCTCAGCGGTTTCCTTGTAGACGTTCAACCGAGGCCGAAAATCTCGGTCCGCTTATATCGCCGGCCGATTGCTGACCAGCGCCTATTAATGGCCGGGAAATGGAGTGTTTCGGCGGCATTGAATAGCAGAACAAGGAAGCAGCAGCCAACAGCTAATCCAGCAAAAGCTTAGTGGCTGGTGTACGGGTGTGCATCATATCCACTCGGTCGATGCGACCTGGGCATCTCCCCATGCTTTCTCTCTGGAGAGCCACAGGCTGCAAAACAGCGGCCAAAAGAGCCCTTTCTGAGCATCCGTGGCAAACAAAGAGCGCCATGTTGCCATGGGCGGTCAAAATGGCGTTTTCCACGACGCCAGTGTTCCACAAATCGAACCGTGCACTACCGCCACGCCCAATGTGGCTCATCAAAGAAGACGAGTTGGAGGAGAAATTCGTCAAGGGCGGCGGGCCGGGCGGCCAAAAGGTCAACAAGTCCAATTCCAAGGTACAGATCTTGCATAAGCCCACAGGCATCGTCGTCGACTCGCAGTACCTGCGGTCCCAGGACAAAAACCGCATCCGGGCCCGGGAGATTCTTGCCATGAAGCTCGAACAGATGGAGGACCCCGAAAACTGCCGTCTTGCCACGATAACACAGCGAAAGGTCAAGCAGAAGGCCAATCGGGCGAAAAAGGCCGCCAAAAAGTTGCTGCAACAACAGAAGAAAGAGGCCAGATTGGCGGAGAAGTTGGAGAAGCACGAGCAGTTTGTAGCCGATCTGAAGGCCAGAAAGCGGTTGACGAAAGCCGGTGTTCTTGCTCCGGAGCCCATTTTCGACATTGAGCACGAAATCGACGAGCTCCTAGCTCTGCATGGAGACAGACGGTCGGAGCCGTAGAATGGCCGAAAAGGAACAGGTTCACGACATTCGGAGCCGTAGAATGGCAAAAAAGGAACAGCTTCACGACATTCGGAGCCATGAAATGGCAGAAAAAGGAACAGGTTCACGACGGTCGGAGCCGTAGAATGACAAAAAAGGAACAGCTTCACGACATTCGGAGCCGTAGAATGGCAGAAAAAGGAGCAGCTTCACGACATTCGGAGCCGTAGAATGGCAAAAAAGGAACAGCTTCACGACATTCGGAGCCGTAGAATGGCAAAAAAGGATAGGGACATCCACGTGTTGGCTCAGCCAAGCCAAAAAGCGAACTGCAGGTTCCAGATATCACGTGGGCGTTCTCCGGCGGCACTTGGAGGACGTTAAACGGCGTCGCCAGAGTGACGGAGGCTGTCGAGCCACAGAAAGAGTTCATCAAGTCCAAGCCCGTAGTAGCTGAAGTAGTGCTGCGCTCGGCACCATTGCTGTGCCCAATGTAGTTGAACGCAATACCAAACAATACGGCCTTGCATAGAACCAGAATGGCCACCGGCCTTGGCCATTTTGTGAATGCTGTCGAGTGAGAGTGATTGGTGGATGTTCTCACTAACCAGGCCCGTCGCCGAGACTCTCTGCAGCTCCGTCATGACATGAATCTGCAATAAGCTTGTGCTCAAGAGCTTATTTTCGCTTTGCAGCCGTAGACGGCGTCAGCTTTTCTTGCTTGTCTTGCTCGTCTTGTCTTGCTTGTTGCTTGTCTTGCCTTCGTTTGCACTCAAGCTTGAAACACGTGACCCCGTGTCCTGGCCCTGCTTGGAGGACTCTTCAAACCACAGGATTCGGGCAGGCACGTGAGTGCCTGCCTCCCCTAGCCAGAGCTCTCCAACTCGCCACTAATGTGCCGTCTTCGCTTCCTGGAGCCCTCCAACTCGGCCCTCACGTGCCGTCTTCGCTTCCTGGAGCCCTCCAACTCGCCACTAATGTGCCGTCTTCCGCTTCTTCGACGCCGCTCCACGGTTGTAGGACTTCCACTCATCCAACGCATTCATGGCATCGGCCCAATTCTCCTGCAAAACCTTGTTTTCCTGCATCAACTGCTGCACGGTGTTCCTGCTTTCCGACTCGCCGCCCGCCGCCGGCGCCAACGCCTCCAATAAGCCCTGGAGATTGTGGAAATGGCTGTAGATGTTGGAGAGAAGCGGCCGAGAAACCTCGGCAAACGGCTCGATCTCCGACGTGCCGTCCACCTTCGCGTTGACGTCAATGAAGTCCGACGGGCTGGGAATGCCCGCCTGCACGCCGTGTTTCATCCCCACAGGCAGCATCTTCCCATTCACCGCGTGCATGTACAGACTGGTCTCCTTGATGAACTTTGAATAGCGCAAGTTCTCGGTCATGAGGTTCTCTATGAGGTCCGAGAGCTGCGCCGCAATCAGCTCGTACTCCTGCGTGACGAACGCGTCAAGGCCTTGCGGTTTGGCCGGCGCCTGCGAATTGTCCACGATGGCCTTGTTGTTGTACACCACATTGGAGTTTGTGACGCCCGGAGCGTCTCTTTTGGGCGACGGGTTGCCGTAGCTGAGCGTGTGGGAGAGATTGCGGGAATCCAAAAGCTTGTCCTTGAGGCTGGACACCTCCACGGCTTTTTTCCGCATTTCCACGTCGTATTTGGCCTGCAACTCGCCGTTGAGGCTGCGGAGCTTGTGGATCTCCAGACTGTGCGCCTTCTGCGCCTTCTCCAACGCCCGGATTTGCGCCTTGAGGCTGCTGGTTTGGAAGCGGGCCACGTGGTCTATTTGGGCCTCCAATTTGCCGTTTCGGGCCTCGCTGAGGGCCAATTTGCGCTCGCTTTCCCGGAGGGCGGACTCGGAGTGCGCCAAAGTCTTGTTGAACGTCCTGTTTTGCTCGTTGCTTCTGTCGATGGTCTGGCTGAGCGAGTAGATGATGTTGATGATGTTTTTGTCGTTGTTGTAGACGAGCTTTTGCGTGTGGGGCAGCAAAGAGTCTTTTTGGGGCTGATCTGCGAAGAGCTGCGGCCAGTTTGTGCTGGGAAAAAGGAGTTTTTCCGACGCGTAGCCTTTGGCCACGAGCGTGGTGTTGACCAAGTCGGCGGCGCTGCGGAGCGCCTCTGTGTTGAGGTGTTCGGCCATGGGGGATGGCAGGTGGGCGGGCGGTTGGGGGGCGGATGTACGGGTGCGCCGGATGTGTGGGTCTTCCGGGTGTACGGGTGTGCGGGTGTACGGGTGTGCTGCGGCCGGGTGTGCTGGGGTCGGGTGCTGGGCGGCTCTGGGGTCGGCTCTCGGGTCGGCGGTGTCGGCTCCAGACGGTTTCTAGCGGTGTGTTTACGCGCACGCGGGGTGCTGTGTGCAGTACTATGATACGCGCATTCTATGGTCTTGACTATGTGCCGGCGGGCGGGCGGGCTTTAGTGGTGCTCGGCGTCGTCCTCGAACACAAACCAGTCCTCGGCGGCGGGGGCGTTTTCGGTGGCTGGAGCAGCCTCGGTCTCCACGTTGGCGGCTTCGTACGAGGCAACCGAGTCGGCGCTCACCTCTTCAGATGGCAAGGCAGGTTTGCTTGGGATCTGGAACTTTTTGATGGCCTCGGAAGCGTCCGACGAGACGGGGCTTGGCTTGAATTGCTTGATTTGTTGGACGTACAAATCAGCAATCAAGTTGCTTCTCTGTGGGGTGACAGAGAACAATCTCTTGGAGGTCAATGCACGCTGTGGTTAGTATCGGGTTTATGCGGGGCCAGAGAAATGAGCAGAGACAGTCAGACAGCAGAGACACAGCAGAGACACAGCAGAGACACAGAGACACAGCAGAGACACAGCAGGGTCACAGCAGAGACACAGCAGGGTCACAGCAGAGACACAGCAGAGTCACAGCAGAGACACAGCAGAGACACAGCAGAGTCACAGCAGGGTCACAGCAGAGTGGAGCAGCAGAGAGCCACAGCAGAGAGTCACAGCAGAGAGTCACAGCAGAGAGTCACAGCAGAGCCTCTCGCAGAAAAGCCTCTCACAGGAGAGACAGTCAGAAAGCGGAGTCACAGCAGAGAGTCTCAGCAGAGAGTCTCACAGCAGAAAGTCACAGCAGAGACTCTCAGCAGAGAGTCACAGCAGAGAGTCTCACAGCAGCGACTAGACAGCAGAGACAGTCAGACAGCAGACAGTCAGACAGCAGACAGTCAGACAGCAATTCATACAGCAGAGAGTCACAGCAGACAGTCTCACACCAGAGTCTCGCAGCGATTCACACAGCAGCGACAGTCAGACAGCAGCGAATAGACGGCAGAGACAGTCAGAAAGCAGAGTCTCAGCAGAGTCTCACAGCAGAGACAGTCAGAAAGCAGAGTCACAGCAGTCACAGCAGTCACAGCAGTCACACAGCGACTAGGCAGCAATTCCACGGCAAGGTCTAGGTCTTAACAAAATGATCCAAGCCTAAATGAACCCACAACAAGCACTGCACATGATACGACCACACTGATTCCATGGACTGACTAAGCGAAAACATGCTTCATTCCAGCCTCTTTGACGAGCTCGCCAAAACCAGCAGCGAGACGCATCGCCCAGGAACATAGTGAGCTCTCTTCGATCAACTTCTTTGCTTGACAGCTCTCGTTGAATTCTTCCTTGGTGCTGGTCCGTTCCTCCGGCCACTTTTGCTGTTGACAGGCTGTCCATTTCGGCTGCATTTCTCTCTCGAGTTCTGCAGACTCTTCCTGTTTCGCTGATTTCTTGCGTCCAGTTCTGAAACTGACACCTCCTGAATTCTGAAACTTGCTCTGAATTCTGAGACTTGGTCTCTGAAACTTGCTCTGAATTCCGAAACTTGCTTTGAATTCTGAAACTTGGTCTTTGAAACTTGCTCTGAATTCTGAAACCTGCTCTAAATGCTGAAACTTGCTCTGAATTCTGAAACCTGCTTTGAATTCTGAAACTTGGTCTCTGAACTTGCTCTGAATTCTGAAACTTGGTCTCTGAAACCTGCTTTGAATTCTGAAACTTGCTTTGAATTCTGACTCCTGCTTTGAATTCTGAAACTTGGTCTCTGAAACTTGGTCTGAATTCTGAAACCTGCTCTAAAATCTGAAACTTGGTCTCTGAAACTTGTTCTGAATTCCGAAACCTGCTGTGAATTCTGAAACGTGGTCCTATCAAATTTTCCGATTCCCCGCTGCCTGACTCCTGGCCTCCTTACTGGATGTTTCAAGTTCTGTCCCTAATCTTGCAAATTGCCGGCGTATCGATGTCACCTGCAGAGGCACTGCACGGCCACAGTCTGCGGCCATGCCATGCAGGATTCCGGACACGCCCTGTTCTAGAGTTACAGTATACATACAATCGATTGCTTATACATGGTGTACTTGGTGAGAGGACAGGCCGAAAATGAGAAGTTTACTTTCCCGAGCGTCGGGGCGTGCGCGGCCCAAACCGGTGCGCGCTGCGACGCTCATTGGCCGGCGGCCGGCCCCGGGTCACGTGCACTGCCACGGGCGCCTGCTGAAACACGCCGGTGGCGGCGGCGGGCTTGGCGGCGAAACGGCGGTGGCGGAGCGGCGAATAGCCGCGCCAGCGTAGACCACCGTAAACCACCACACATAACCTCCGTACACCAGAAAGTAACCTCCGTACACCAGCAAGTAACCTCCGTACACCAGCAAGTAACCTCCGTACCCCGCATCCGTACACCAAACACACACATCCGTACACCAAGCACACACACACATCCGTACACCAGTAAGTAACACCCGTACACCAGCACGTAACACCCGTACACCACGCATCCCCGACTCATCTCAACTCCGTACACCCGTCCTCCTCCCAACCACCAATGCCAAAGTACTACTGTGACTACTGCAAGTCCTATCTCACGCACGACACCATGAGTGTGCGCAAGTCGCATCTCTCGGGAAAAAACCATATCCGGCTCTATTGTCAGTACTACGAGGAGAAGGCAAAGCAGCTCGGCATATGGGACCTTTCCGACATCAAGTACGAGGTCGGTGTCGATTACCTAGCGACCGTGGCGCCGTCTCCCGAAAAGTACGCCAAACTCCGGCTCCGGGAGCGGGAAAAATCCACCGTTAGGCGTGCCGACCCGCTCCACGACGACTTTTGCCTTCCTCCGCCGCCAAATTTGGCCACCTTGCCGCCACCCCCTCCCTCTGTGCTACGCCACACCGACGACTACTCTCGCCTGGTGGCTGTGCACATGGCCCGCCAGGAGACAAATCTATAGGTCATATAGATGTCTGTATGGATTCCTGCATATAGATGCATTTATTGGTGCCTGCATATAGGCATTCTTGCATAAATATATATATACCTGCTTTAGTGGCGGACGGCCTCGTTAGCATGGAGCGGACCGTTTTGGCGGTGTGTGGCAGCGTGTCTTGAGGCAGGGCACCCGGAGAGGGCCGGCGGGCAGATAATTGGTACGCGCACGACCCCGATGGGGCCGGCGGGAGGGTATGAAGCCCCCGTTGGAGGGCGGCCCGGGAGTAGAAGCACCCGATGGAGGGCCGGCAGTGGGGGACAGCTACGCAGTGTATAGAAATGCTTTATTGACGGATATCTACAAGTCTGCATCATCCTCATCAGGCAAAGGCAAAGCAGTGGCCTGCTCCATCTCCTGCTGGTATTTTTGCATCAAGTCGGCGTCGACCTGCACCTCAGGAGGAGCCAACGCAGGAGAGGCGACAAACTCCAACTGTGGGTTGCCAACCAACTTTCTGGCCAACCAGAGGAAGGGCTTCTCGAAGTTGTAGTTGGACTTGGCCGAGATGTCGTAGTACTGCAAGTTCTTCTTTCTGTGGAAGGTGATGGTACGTGCCTTGACCTTACGCTCCTTCACGTCCACCTTGTTGCCACACAACACAATAGGAATGTTCTCACACACTCTGACCAAGTCTCTGTGCCAGTTAGGAACGTTTTTGTAGGTGATTCTAGACGTCACATCGAACATGATGATACCACACTGGCCGTTGATGTAGTAACCGTCTCTCAAGCCTCCGAACTTTTCTTGGCCGGCGGTGTCCCACACGTCGAACTTCAATTCTCCGTAGTTGGTGTGGAAACCCAAGGGGTGCACCTCGACACCGAGCGTGGCGATGTATTTCTTCTCAAACTCACCGGTCAAGTGTCTCTTGACGAAGGTGGTTTTTCCGGTACCTCCGTCTCCGACGAGGACCAATTTGAAAGTGGGGACTTCGGTGGATGCCATTTTTGGGGGGCGATTGGAGTTGTTGATTTTGCTTTTTTTCGGGGGTGGAAGACGCTGCGCAAAAAACCGCGCTGTGTGCAGGCCGAGATCCGTGGAACTCTTGTTTCCAGCGTGCACCGCAACCCAGCGCACATGCAGGAGCGCGCGCCGCGCGGCACGTGACCCAGCGCCCCCCGCGCACACCCGTGCCTCCGCGCAAGGCTGCACCCCCCCGCCACCCACGAGCGGGTGCCCACGACGCTGGGATCAGGCCACTGCGGGGGCCCTGCCTTGGGGCGGCGGCAGATGCCTCGGGACATGCGCACAGCGCCGCCCGGGTCGGGCTCGGGCGTGCACGCAGGCCACCGGCCCTGATTTATCGGATGTTGCTGAAACAGGCCATGCGACATGAAACACCGCTGAAACAGGCTGCTTCTGCTGGCCACGCTGGCGACGGCGCTGCCGGAGGCGCCAGCCGGTGCTCCTGTGGAGTGCATGGGCCGAAAGCCGTCGGTGTTCGGGGCTTGGCGTCGGTGTTCGGGGCTTGGTGTCGGTGTTGGGCGCTTGACGTCTGTGTTTGGGGCTGGCCGTCGGTGTTCGGAGTTGCGCCGCCGGTGTTCGGAGTTTTACCCCCGGCGGTGCCCCCTGGGCTTCCTCCCTGGAGCCAGCAGCAGGTGTTTCACCGCGGTCAGAAACGGGGGTGTGTGCAGGCCGCGCACGGCGGTGTGCAGGCCGCGGACGCGCGCATGGTGCTAAAAAAAGAAATAAAAAGACACCTAAATAGGTGCCGTTTGCATTGCAAATTCAGGCTCCACCTTTGTTTCTGCACCGCCCTACACTCCGTGTTTTGCCCTGGGCACCCCTGTTGCATACACTCCCGCCTACTGGCTCCATACACTACCGGCCCCATACACTCCTGCCTGCCGGCCACATACACTCCTGCCTGCACCCGCCCCGGCCCGTCATCCCTGGCTATCCCTCGCTCCCTTCTCCACCACCTGCTCCAACACCTGCTCCGTCCCTTACTCAAGCTATCGCCCCATGTATCCCTCCGGTTCGGCGCCGTTCCGAAAGCACTCGGTGCCGCATCATCTCTACGGGAACCCCCTGGCGGTTCTCCTGCACGCAACTACCCCCCAGCATCCCATGACGCCCATGGACTTCTCCTACTCCCACTCCATGCTCCCTGCCAACCTCCTATCCACGCCTTCGCCGTACGTGGGAAGTGGCCACAATTTCATGCCCCCTGTGTCGCTGCCGGCGTTTCACTCGGGGAGCTACTTTCCTGCAGCCACGCCGCTGTTGTTCAGCCCGCACCTGGCGCCGTTTGATATGCAGCTTCCTCGAACGGTGATCTTCAGCGGCTTGCCTGACGTGACTGTCCGGATGTTCTTGGACAATCTCGAGGTGGGGCCTGTGGAGCATTGCGAAAAGGTCTACAGGAGCTTGCCTCATGATCTGGAGAAAGGAAAGGCCGAAGAAGAGAAAGCTGGCGGAGATGCCGAGGTTTTGAGGAAGAATGGCGAAGGCCTTGGAGAAAATGACGTCGTGAAAACAGCCGGCCAAACCAGAGAGCATGGCGACATTCTGACGCAAAACGGTGAAATGAAGCAAGACGGTGAACTGAACCAAAACGGTGAACTGAACCAAAACGGTGAACCGAAGAAAAATGGGGAACTGAACCAAAACGGTGAAAATTTGAAGCAAAACGGTGAACTGAAAAACGGTGAACTGAAAAACGGTGAACTCAACCAAAACGGTGAACTGAAAAACGGTGAACTCAACCAAAACGGTGAACTGAACCAAAACGGCAATGCTTTGTCCCCTGACGCTGGTGGAGAAATCCCGAGCGGCCCCAAAACAGAAGCCGGAAACAAGGCTGCAACAGGGAGTCTCCCACACGAAACCGCCTTTCTGGTGTCGTTCTTAGACCACCCAACGGCGCTTCGTTGCCTCCACAAATACTCCCATGACGCTCAGGAGTTCCGGGAAAACCTCAATTGTCCGCATTTGAAGGTCTCGTTCGATCTGACGGGAGCGTCACGCACAATCAAACAGAAAATCTACAACTACGTGGCTGAATACGATGCAACTCGGGCCATATCCATCTGCTTCAAGATTCTCGATCTGGATCTCGTGCCGTTGATGGAAAAAGCCTTCCGGGCCCGGTGCCTCAACTTTGGCGATTTGGACGACTTCACCGTCATCGAGAATGATCTGCATATCCAGTTTGTAGTGCATTTTCTATCCATTGACTCTGCAATCAAAATCCACGACTACCACCAGAAGAGAATCCTGCGAAACAAACCACGGGCTCACGATGGCATCGAGCTCCAGTGCATCTCCGTGGCTTTTCATGGAGATCGTTGTGAAAAATTGAAGTTTGAAAATCCGCCCGAGTCCGAAGGCACTATTTCTAAAGGGTCCATGACAAATGAACTGTCGCTACCCGAGGTGGAGGAGCGCTCGGATGTGAGCTCCAATTCAGCATTATCCGACTACAACTCTCCAAACCATCTGCATCTTGAGATAGTTGGCGCCAGAGAGCCACGCGGCTACCCATATGCGGCGACACCTTCATCCTTCATGCAGATGCCGTCTTTTCCCTACAATCCTGACCCGGTGAACGACTGTAATCGCACACTATGCCTTGGAAATTTGCAGCTGAAGACAACGGTCGAGGAGATTGCAAATAACGTCCGAGCTGGTGGCTTGGTGGAATCAATCAAATACTACCGCCACAAACGAGTCTGCTTCATCACCTTCGTGGACCCGACCATCGCCCTCAAGTTTTATTTGAACCACCAGGTTTTGCATCAGTTGGTGATCCGTGATCATGTGATCAGCGTGAATTGGGGCCGGAACCACTCGGGCCCTTTACCAATTCACATTGCATTCGCAGTCGCTTCGGGCGCATCTCGAAATATCTATATTGGTGTGAAATTGACCAGAGGCAAGATGGTAAAGCTCAAGCTTCCAGAGGAAGAAACTTTACGGGCCGATTTCTCTCATTTTGGAGAATTGGAGCAGATCAATTACGTGCACAAAAATAATTGTGGGTTCATGAATTTCATGAACATCGCTGATGCGATAAAGGTGGTGAGCCTATTCGAGACAGAAAACAAAACCAAGATCACTGAGATTGTGGGAGACGACGGAGAAATCTTCGAAAAGTACAGGCACTTCAAGATCAGTTTTGGAAAAGATCGGTGTGGAAACCCTCTCAAGTTTAGCTTCAAGAAGACTTCGCAGAGTGAGAAAGTCGAAGACTCTGAACGTCCTAGAAGACGTACGGAGCCCGAAGATGTCCCTGAGAATAGCATCAGTGAAGAAGCCGCGATGGTCTTTGGAATCCAAACATCTGCAGAATTCAGCGACACTGAGAACCAAAAGTCAAAAACAGAAAACTTCTCCGATAGTGAGGCCGAAGACGACGTTTCGATTATCATCGAGTCCGATGATCCACCGCGGCCACGGACGCTGAGGACCAAGAGAAAGACGGAGAAGGTTTACCACAACGACGACCTCGATTTGACAGCGTTACTCGCCGCCGCGTACAGTTCGAATGGCCACGGTTATGGGTATCAGCAGCCTGTGTACGCTCCTCAAGGAGCGATGATGGTGAACAAGGACTACCGGCACGAGCTGATGTCGCAGATGATAATGTATTCATATGCCAACTACCGCGGCAGTTACGGTGGTCATGTTGGCGGTAATTACGGCAGTGGGTCTCAGATCATGGCACAGTACTTGGCCAAGACCCAGCAAGATTACGCTCTCTTGGCTTCTGCTGTTCAGGAAACAAGGCGAAGGAAAAAGGACCATTGAGTGTCGGGAAAAAGGGTGCTTGACCGGAGAAGTTGTCGAATGATTTATGCATTGTCGAATGATTTATGCATTGTCGAATGATTTATGCATTGTCGAATGATTTATGCATAGTCGGACGCTATGGTGCCGTACGTGCCAAAAATGGCGGCGAACACGCCTAGAAAAATGCCCACTTTAGTGAAGAACCGGGACAGCGGCGTGAGCGTGTGGGCGTTCAACTTCAAGTGGAACATGAGAGGAAAGGTAATGCAAATAGTGCAACAGATTGCAGAGCCCAAGAAAGCCACAACCTTTCCGAACTGGGTAAAGGCTAATGACAACACTAGCAAGAGGCTCATCAACAAGAAGCGAGACGAAACTTTCAAGAGGGTGGTTCTCTCCAGCTTTGCGGATCTGGGCCGTTTGTCCTGGCTTAACGCCTTGATCAAGAATTCCTCGAGGACATACAAAAGAGGCCTTACAATCAAGGCCAACTTCGACACCGGAAGAAGCCCCACCAATAAACACACCACTGGACTGACCCACGTGGACGAGTTGTTTTGGAGAATGCTCTTGGTAAGCGAGTCGCCCACGTGGTCGCCATACATCAAGTAGCCCACCACCGCGATAAACAGGTCTAACGCCGTGGTGAATGCAAAGGACCAGTTGCAGCACGCGTTGTATTTGGCCGGGTGTCTCATGTCACGGTACAATTCGGGGTACACTGGGTGGCCGCCCCAGGGAGCCATGAAAATTCCCAAGGAAAACAAGAGGTCCTTAAAGGAAGAGGGCCACAAGCGGGTGGTCTCGGGGTAAAGAAGAGAGCCGGGTGACGTGGACGTGGTCAACCCACAAATGGCGGTCACCGTCATGATGCCTATGGTGCATACAATACCCGACAAACTCACAAGCGACACCACCGACAACGGCAAAAATGAAAGGAAAAAAGTCACGAGCACAATGGTGAGCTTCAAGAACACGGTGCTGGTGGATGGGAATAAAATCAGGGACGCATCGCTGAATAGAAGAATCAAAGACAACAGAGCTCCCAAAAGGTCCACCGTGAAAGTAGCCGTGGCCACCGCATTGAAGCGGGCGCCGCCGTACAAGTGTGCAATGTCGCTGTAGCTGTTGCAGTGGTTGTGGCGTCTCAAGATGGAGCCTAGTATTTTGGCGGTGGTGGCAGTGATGTATGCTGCCCCGAGAAAGAAAGAGACGCCGAAAACCCAGCCGGAAAGGCGGAGTCCAAACGAGAGCGAAAGCATGGCGATGCCCATAAGCGTGTTGACTGCATTCAGCACCGTCTGTGGCGCTGTGGAGCTTCCAGTGTTGGGCACGAGGGAGAAAACGCTGGAGCGTCGGTGCTTGTGGCCCAAGAGCAGCGAGTTTTCAGCCGCTTCAGAAGGCGCTGGTACCGCCGGAAAGGCAAAGTCCTGGAGATCTTTTGGAGAGTTGCTGGCGTTAGATTGGACGGATGAGTCCACTTGGGGCCCGTCTTCGAGATCGGGAAACGGCGGCTCTGCGGCGGAGGTGCACGGCGAGACGTCGTTGCGATCCACCAAAGCCAGCTCTTGGTATGCAGCAGCGCGCTGGTGGGACTGCGCAAAATTGCCCAACGAATTGACGCCGCCGATGCTGAGAAACGACGGTCTGCGGGAGTCTGGAGCCATGTTGAGAAGAGTAGGAGTTGCGCGTGGGTTGAAGTCGATGCAAGTGCATGTGTATGCAGGTACTCCATGGGCGCCCGCATGCACCGAACGCATCCGTACATCTCCGTAAACCCGTGCATCCTGCGGCCGCGACGGCTGGCTGCGAAGTTCTGACTGAGCAGGGCAGCGGCGCCGAAAATGCCGATTGGATCCTGAATGAGAAAGCCGGTAGTTTTTTTTGGCTTCTTAAATGAATGAGAAAGCCGATAGTTTTTGATTAGCTTCTTGAATGAATGAAAATACCGATAGTTTCCGATTGGGGTCTCAAATGAATAAAAATGCCGATAGTTTCCGATTGGGGTCTCAAATGAATAAAAATGCCGATAGTTTCCGATTGGGGTCTCAAATAAATAAAAATGCAGATAGTTTCCGATTGGGGTCTCAAATGAATAAAAATGCCGTTGGTTTCCGATTAGGGTCTCAAATGAATAAAAATGCCGATAGTTTCCGATTGGGGTCTGAATAAAAATGCAGATAGTTTCCGATTAGGGTCTCAAATGAATAAAAATGCCTGTCGGTACCAGGTTTGGATCTCGAATGAATGGTGGCGGGATATATTCCCACAATTGCGGGAGGCCTGGGGGCTTGTAGGTCTGAAAAACGGCAAAATGGTCTTTGGTGAAGCAAACACGAGACAGACGTGCTAAGGGCCAGTTGAGGCACTCAGAAGAAGTTGATCAATGTTCCATTTCCCGATTAGTCGTGGAAGGCAGTCTCCTATGGACACTTGAGCCATTGAAACCATAGGCTAGCAAGATGTCCATGACGGGCGAGATGAAATCATGGGCGAGTAAATGTCTAAATCATAGACAACAAGATGCCAGGGGCATAAGCTAAAGATGCCGCTGGAAGATCCTCAACCTGGAGCCATTTGCCCATGTGGCTCCAATGCATTCTCGGCACATAGAAAAACTGACGGCTATGGATTCATATCTCGAATAGTATGAGACTTGGAATGGAACTTGGCGTCCGTGTAATTTGGAACGCTCTGCCACCCCAATAGCGTTTTGGCGATTCCTTTAATTGAAAAAGCAAAAGTAATCCTGAGGCCCTGGAGATGGTGATCAGAGCAAGCACTAAGGAGTACCACAATAACAGATAAGAGTATTCCGAAATTCGGAATTGTAATACCACCCTATGATCCAATCCCAAATGCTTTGTCTTTTTCCCCTTATTGATGTGGGCCCAATTAGGTAACTCCTTTTCAATTCCCAGCACCTTCACCTTATGAGGTTCCGTTTTAGATTTCAAGTCCACTTTCAATTCTTCGTGTCTTTTCGCAAATAGTTTCCTTAAAACCGCGTCACACAAGAATTGTCGTCAGAATGAATGTTCCTGCAAATTAGTATTCATCCAAGCAAGAAACGATATCTTGCAAAACGAGCCTGCATCCGACTAAATGAACGTGTCCCATTGGTGTGTTGTCCACCAAATACACCTGCAACTCTCTCTGTGCAGCGCGGGTGTACTAATTGCATTCAGTTCTCCTCTGTAGCACCAACTTTGAGCACTCAGATGTGTGTGCACAGGACTGGTTTGCATATTCACACATCACGAGGAGCCTGATTTAAGTAGCCAAGAGAATATAATATGCATCCGTTCTGCACACTGTGTTCAGAAACAGTGACCTTCACTAGATGATTCGAGTCATTTAATTCAGCCAGGGCAAGCCTCACAAGTCCTGAACTTGTTGATATTTCAAGATTCTTCAGTAGAGAATTGCATTCAGACCGGATGTTTCAGGGTATTTGCAACATTTTCAAGTTTTCACCAAAAAGCGATAATAAATGAGTCCTAATTTTTCTTCTGAGAATAAAAATCGGTGTAACGCTTGTTAACAATTGTACCCCTGGAGTGTTCGAAGATTTCAGTGGCTGCAGTGGTGGACAAACATTTCCGTCTAGCACAAGCGTTTAGCCAGACAACTCACTGGTCTTTAAACTGGCGGCACTATGGTGGCTCTGCGCCGGCCCCTCGCGAGGATTTTTAGGTCACTCGTCGGTATCAATCAGTGTGGCCGTAACACACAGTCAGGGCCGAAGGTTAGTAAGCCACGTCCTAGAAGCACCAGTTTGTTTTGATCAGTTACTCTTTAAAGACTGTTATGGTGTCATTAACGAGCACAGTTTTTCGTCTTGTGTTATGGCTGATATTGTTGACCTTCTGCGCTCAAATACGACACCTGCCTCTTTCTTTCTTTGCCAATAAATTCTGCTCAAACATCCAATTCAATAAACAGCAAGTCTTTGCCACAATTTGGTAGGGGTTCTTCAATGAGACAGTGATGGAAATGCATGTGTTTTCGGGTCCGCTCCTCACTGGACGAGTCTGATCTGGGAACAGACTAAGAGTATCCACCTCAAGGATCTGCACAATCTCCACGTAAGCAATTCTTGTACCCAAGCAGTGTATCAAGATAGAAACCGGTTGCATACACCGAGATAAGACCGGCCAGAAAACAGGTTGTATTTTGCCGCATGTTCGGCAGCTCTTTCGAGATGTTTACGTCAAGCACCCAAGAACGCTAACATATGTGACCACAGCAACCTGAGACACTCCGCACCAAGGCATTAGAAAAAGGCAATACCACAGCCTGAAGTAAGCTCTGGACACATTTCATCTAACGTTTCAACTCCCGGATAGGGATTTCGTGAAGGCTCCAATATGACGTTCATTGACTTTCTTTCACAAATTTCATTAAACGTCCATTGACTGTTTCGACTTTTCTCATTGAACGTTCCATTTACTGTTTCTTTGACTTCCCTTCGAACATTCCGTTGAATTTCTCTCTCACAAGTTTCATTAAACATTGCATTGACTGTTTCTTTGACTTCCCTTCGAACGTTCGTTGACTCTCTTTCACAAGTTTCATCAAACGTTCCATTGACTATTTCCTTGACTGTGGGCAGCTTCACAGCTCTGACAGCTCCTTATCTGTTCATTCTTAGACGGCATCAAGTATTGTAGTAATTACCTCATTAGGAAAGACCGCCGCTGCGTGTGGGGAAATACGACAAAAAATAGGTGGCAAAAAAACAGGGGGGGCGGCCGTATTTATGTACAAACGTGGCCCGGCGCCCGTTTTGCAGCCATCGCGAACTTGTCTATAAAAGGGCCGCTCCGCACTTGCGCCAAACACCAAAATTTTTGGCAGAGACCAAGATTTTGGAGAGACCAAGATTTTGGAGAGACCAAGATTTCGGAAAGAGACCCATTGGACAGAGACCAAACTTTTGGAGTCCGGCTCAAACCGGCCAAAAGAGATGCTGAGATAATCGTCCGGCATTAAGATTCTGGGACCGGCATGTTTGACCGTAATCACTCCGCCGGTCTACAATGTTTATCGAAGTTGCATAGAATTTGCGAGGAAAAGTCTCTGGCCAATGAGCTGTGTTCAAGAGTCCGACAGGCTTAGTCATGTCCACCATCTGCAAGGGTTTCTTCTCAGGAGACCTTTTTGGGTAACATGAAAGAGTGGATGTTCACGAGAGATTTTTTGATAGAATTGGAGGAAGGATCCGTTGATAGAATTGCAGGAAAGAATTGATAGAATTGCAGGAAAGACTTGATAGAATTGCAGGAAAGATTTGATAGATTGCAGAAACGATTCGTTGATAGAATTGCAGGAAGATTTGATAGAATTGCAGAAACGATTCGTGGATAGAATTGCTGGAAGATTTGATAGAATTGCTGGAAAGGCTCTCTTGACGAGATATGAACCAAGAAAACCCATGCGAGATTTACTGTCAAATTCAGAAGCATGAGGTGAAATTGTGGGTGGACAGTTTGACAGGAGAACGCTATAGACAGAGCCACACGGCGATGTGCAGTGATAGCAGCTTGGACAGCCGCAGAATGGATTGCTGATCAAAAGGCCAAAAGATCCCGTGAGGCTGCACCGTTGGCTTAGGACATGTCGCCAGCGTGGAAGTGCTACGTGTTTTGCGGATCCGTCTCGCTGAAAACTTCGTCCCGCCTACACTGTCATTTCACTTATGCTTTATTTCTTCATCCTCCTATGGCCGGGTCCTGCATGCAGCCACAGCATGCTTTCTATGCAATGTTTGTCTGTAGCTCGTCCTCATATTCGATCTCCACGTGAGGTCTCTTCTTCAGCTTGGACGTCTCGTTGTCGGAATCGTCATCGGAGTCGTCAGACTCAGCTCCCAGCTCTTGGCCTAACCACTTCTGCAAGTCCTCCATGTCCACCAACTCCTCGTCGCCGCTGTCCTCCACATACTCGACCTCGCCAAATCCATCCTCGTCGCCGCTCTCGAGCACAACGTCGTCGTCCTCGTTGAACTCTTCCTCGTTGGTCTCCATGCCCCCGAGCACCTTCTTCCAGATCTTCTCGTCCACATTAAGCGGCTTGTCTCCATATGCACCACTCTTCAAGCGGTCCATCAACTCCTTTTCAATGGCTTTCTCAATCCGTGCCGCAGCCAAAGCCTTCCGCTCTCGAGTCTGCTCTCGTCTCTTGACCTTGCGGTTCACTCCGACATAGCGCTGTTCATCTTCCTGCAATGCAAGCCGCCTTTCGGTGACGGCCACCTGTGTCAAACGCGTCATTCTCTGCTTGCACTTGTTGATCAAGAACTTATCCCAGTACTGTAAGTGGTGGTCGATTTGCAGCAAGGCCTTGGAGTAATTCTTCAGCAAAGGCACCCGCTCCCAGAGCCTTGCCGGCATGTGCGCCCTCTCGGCGGTTTTCATGTATAGGTACTGCGTTCCTTCGATATTCCTGACTGTGGCATACCTAGCGTTGGCCAAGGGACAGGAACTGCGCTCACACACTCCGCTGACGTTGTACTCGTTCCTGCAGAAGTCCTGCCCGTTTCCGGGACGCACTTTGAAGGAGCAGAAATTGCCGTTGATCACCAGCCAGATGAGGTCGTCCGACATTGTGCTTGTGTTGTTTCGATACTAGGGCAGTTTGGGCAGTTCTGTATTGAAAAAAGATGCGCGAAGAGATGCCCTAAACACCCGTACCTCCGGACCACTCACGCTGCTTGCAAATAAGCTGGCGGCAACGGTCCTATTTTGAATCGGGCTGGGCCTGCCTGGTCCAAAGTGCGACGTCACGGAGCCCGCTGGGCTTCCGGGTTTGCACGCAGACTGAAGGCTTCGTTAAAGCCCATCCTACATGCACGCCTGGCTTGTGTGCAGGTCTGCTGCATCAACAGCCCCTCATGGCTATGCTGTGGTCAGCCGGACGGGGCTCTGCACTCGCCAGCAGGTGGCTTGGGGAAGCACCCGATACGAGTCGCTAAGAGACGGCCATAGACCTGCATCGAGCCCGACGAGTCGCTAAGAGACGGCCATACACCTGCATCGAGCCCGACGAGTCGCTAAGAGACGGCCATACACCTGCATCGTGCCCGACGAGTCGCTAAGAGACGGCCATAGACCTGCATCGAGCCCGACGAGTCGCTAAGAGACGGCCATACACCTGCATCGAGCCCGACGCATCACGCTGGGGGCGCCTGTGTTCCTTTTTTGGCTATCCTGGGGCCAATGACGTTGGGAAAGCGGTCCGGACGCATCTCGTTGGCCTTGCGCGAAAAGGCCATCAACGTGACAACCACCTGGTACGGGTCTTTTTCTTCGAACAAGTCGATTGTTTGGAAGATCTCGTCATGCGCCATTCCAATGATATCGCACAATTGGAGGAAGAACATAATGTTCTCCATTTGCTTGAAAGGCATGGCGGACTTCTTTGCCTTTCTCGTGGGCGAGCCTTCAAGCTGCAATAAGTCGCCCAATTGGCAGAGCAACAAGCCGTCCTTCAAGATGCCCATCAAGTCGAGGTTGCGGCTTCGTTCTTGTTCCGGCACGGAAAGTGAGTGATATATCCAGGCCAAGGCCTCGGGCTCGGAGCTTCTGTACTTTGCGTCACGTGAGTTGTGGAGGCGCTGGTCCATAGCGTTGCAGAGAGATGGTGCGGTGTTCAGCAGAATAAGTTGGGA
Organism: Metschnikowia proteae; assembly: GCA_002370515.1. Taxonomy (NCBI): domain Eukaryota; kingdom Fungi; phylum Ascomycota; class Pichiomycetes; order Serinales; family Metschnikowiaceae; genus Metschnikowia; species Metschnikowia proteae. Next base: position 64,442 of record NKYY01000004.1, on the reverse strand, counting down.
CAACAAGCGATAACTGCGGCGATAGTCGGGAGCAGCAAGAAGTGGAGTACGTGGCGTAGCATCCTTACATGCCATGCGCGGCATGTGCTGCACGGCTGCGCGCCGAAAGAAAAGGCGGGAAGACGCGCGAGTGCTGCACAACGGCTGCGCGCCGAAAGAAGAAAAGGCGGGAAAGCCGCGGAGGAAAGGCGGGAAAGACTCGGGAGAAAAGAGGGAAAGACCCGGAGGAAAGGCGGGAAAGACCCGGAAGAAAGGCGGGCTGAAAAAAGGAAAGGGCTTTACAGTACTGGTTATTAATATTTTCTAGCACAGTTAGTTGTGCAACTTCTTCTCATACGAGTGCAAGCCGCTGATGCCTCCCTCCAATTGAGCAGAGGCAGTTCTAAACTCAAATCTCACGTCTCCACTCTGCACTTTCTCCCTGAACTCGTCAATGGACTGCACACCAATGTCCTGCAACGAGTGCTGCAAGCCGTTGTACAAGTATGGAACGAATTTGGTGATGGAGCCCTTGTCCACCACGGCACCAGAAACTCCCTGGGCCACCAACACATTGTCACCCTCGGAGAAGTATCTGGATGTCGAGGCGTTGGCATTGGTGGAAGTCTGTTGCATGGCGTCGATGGATCCCATACCTCTGTAGCTCTTCAATCTCTTTCCGTCACGGTAGAAGTAGTCTCCAGGGGTCTCCGAAGTACCAGCCAACAAACCACCCATCATGATGGTAGAAGCGCCCAAGGCAAGGGCCTTGGTGATGTGGCCAATGTTGCTGATTCCTCCGTCTGCCATGCATGGCACGCCAAACTTGGACGCAAACTCACACACGTTGTAAACCGCAGTTCCCTGGGGTCTTCCGCAGGCCATCACCTCCTGAGTGATGCAAATGGAGCCAGAACCCATTCCGATTCTCAAACCATCAGCACCAGCCTCAATCAACAAGGCAGCCTGTTCACGGGTCACCACGTTACCAGCAATGACCTGCAAGTCTGGGTACTTCTCCTTGATCCACTTGAGCATCTCAATCTGGAAAGTGGACGAGCCGTTGGACGAGTCGATCACCACAACATCCAAGCCTGCAGCCACCAACTTGTCCAAACGGGCTCTGTCGGCAGGAAGCGTACCAATGGCAGCACCACACAACAATTGCTTCGAGGCAAACGACTTGGAGGCGTCCGGGTAGCTCTGGTTCTTCTGCAAGTCGGTCAAGGAGATCATGGACACCAAGTTGCCCTGCGAGTCCACAATGGGCAACTTGCCTTTTTTGGAAGAACGCAACAAAGCGTTTCCATCGGCCAAGGTGATGCCCTGCTTTCCGGTCACCACGTCCTTGGTCATGACCTTCTCCACGGTGTCGGAGTCGTTTTCGTGGAACTGCACGTCACGAGAAGTGACGATACCCACAAGCTTGCCGCCGGGCTTTCCGTTCTCTGCAGTTAGTATTGGCTCCAGAAGCTTGTTCAGGCATAATTATCCACAACATCGTTTGATGGTTCGGTAGAACGAAAGTTATTAATTGGTTAGTTCATCAGAAAGCTGCAAAAGTCACATACCTGTCACGGGGAACGACGAGAACCCGATTTTCTCCTTCATGGCCCTGATTTGCGCCACGGTGGCGTCCGGTCCCACCACAAACGGGTCGGAAATGAACCCGTTCTCGAACTTCTTGACCTTGTTGACCATCTCCGCTTGCTCATCTGGCGTGCAGTTGTGGTGGAGGATTCCGATTCCCCCCAACAACGACATGTGGATGGCCATGTTTTCCTCGGTCACGGTGTCCATGGGCGACGAAACGAAAGGAGACTTGAGCGTGATTTTCTTGGTCAAGCGGGTCTCCAATTTCACGGCATGGGAGGGAAATTGGATCAATCCGGGAAGGATCAAGAAATCGTTGTAGGTCAACCCACCGAAGTTGGTGGAGTCGATCAAGGAGCGAACGTCCAAACCATCTTTTTTGGTGTACGATTTCAAGTGAGCGGAGGCGGTCGAACAATCCAAAACCATTTTGGGGCAGAGATGTCCAAAAAAGAAAAGTTTTAGTGCGGGCGATGCGGTGCTTATATACTGCGATCCTGGTGTACGGGGGTGCGCGCCATGCAGGCGCAGCTCGCCACCCCCGCCGATAAGAAAACCCGCACACCAGCCGCGCCACGTGCGTGTGCACGTGACCTGTTATCGCACTCGAGCACTTCAGTGTGTGGTCTTTGAAATGCGAGGTTTGTTTTCCCACAGAAGTTTTCTTGGCCAGCAAGAGATTCCGGTATCGTCTCTCATGAAGCCTTTTCCGTCTTTAGCTTATCTTTGAATGCATCTATATTTCCATCTTTGAATGCATCTTTAAACTCTTTATGCATCTATAATTCCATCTTTGAATGCATCTTTAAACTCTTTATGCATCTATAATTCCATCTTTGAATGCATCTTTAAACTCTTTATGCATCTATAATTCCATCTTTGAATGCATCTTTAAACTCTTTATGCATCTATAATTCCATCTTTGAATGCATCTTTAAACTCTTTATGCATCTATAATTCCATCTTTGAATGCATCTTTAAACTCTTTATGCATCTATAATTCCATCTTTGAATGCATCTTTAAACTCTTTATGCATCTATAATTCCATCTTTGAATGCATCTTTAAACTCTTTATGCATCTATAATTCCATCTTTGAATGCATCTTTAAACTCTTTATGCATCTATAATTCCATCTTTGAATGCATCTTTAAACTCTTTATGCATCTATAATTCCATCTTTGAATGCATCTTTAAACTCTTTATGCATCTATAATTCCATCTTTGAATGCATCTTTAAACTCTTTATGCATCTATAATTCCATCTTTGAATGCATCTTTAAACTCTTTATGCATCTATAATTCCATCTTTGAATGCATCTTTAAACTCTTTATGCATCTATAATTCCATCTTTGAATGCATCTATAATTCCATCTTTAAATGCATCTTTAAACTCTTTATGCATCTCTCAACTCATCTCTCCATACATCTCTCAACTCATCTCTTCATGCATCTCTCAACTCTTCATGCATCTCTTAACTCGTCTCTCTATGCATCTCCAGGTCTATTCTTTGATCTTTTCCTTTAAATTGTCTCAACGCTTCTTTTCATCTCAAAACATCTATATTGATTTGCAAGCGTCTGCGACATTGCCTCGCATTTCTTGCTTACATCTTTCTCTTCTCTATTGGCGTCATGATGTCATCTTCACCCTTCCATTCATCCCAATTGATCTCCAAGACTTCTCAAAGTCACTCCTAATATTTATGGCTACCCTACAAAGCAATTATAGGCTTGAGCATACTTTAACGCCATGCAAAAAAGATCACATTGAAAAGTACACAAGTCCCTCCTAATTGGTCACATTCTGTCGCCACGGATTCAGCTCAACTCCCAGAAGTCCACTGGATGCCATGCTGGTCAAAAGAAGGCACCATCTACCATTCCGGCAACCCACGCCAAATCCCCATTGCACAGTTCCAGAATATGCGCTTCTAAATGTGCAGATATGGGTGAAGATGCAAGCCCCTTCAGTCGTTCCATCAAAAGCAGCACCTTTCATATTGAATAAAGAATTATGTAGCTACCATCATATCAACTTCCGGCGCCACCACACGCTATACTAGATAGTGTTAGCCCCTAGCAAGCAACCGGCCGCCATACAAATGAGCCGCAAACGCGTTCTGATTTGGAACACGGAGAGAAGGAAGAAAAGTAGTTGAAAAAATCCCAAATTTTCGGCGGGAACGCACTCTTATATACTTCATCACGCCCCTTTTTGTGGCCGCAAAAGGTGAAACACGGTGCGAATATAAATTGCAGCCAAATCCCCCTTCGCCCCTGAATTCACATCACTTTTTTTATCCTAATTTAAGGAGGCTACAACCCCCGATTTCATATTACTCTACAAGTTTAAAGACACGTATGATTTAAATCTCGTCACTCTTCAATCAAAGATTACCGATCAGCTGCCGTGGCTACACTGGACCAGGCAAAACCACTCGAAGTTCTGAGGAGCTGCAATTTGCCTAGCTTTCGGTTTGGCGTCCAAATGGAAAAAAACTTTTGTAGTGATTACGGTGAAAAGTTGGCTTCAGGCTTTTGTCAGCTTTGTTTCGGAAGTGTGGCAGCTCCGTTTCGGAAGTGTGGCAGCTCCGTTTCGGAAGTGTGGCAGCTCCGTTTCGGAAGTGTGGCAGCTCCGTTTCGGAAGTGTGGGCATTAGCACGGGGCGTCGCAAACATGATGCGATAGTGTCGAAACCGGGACTAAGCTCTTTGCTCCAAACCGGACGCTCTCTAGCGTGGGGTTTTCGTGATGGCAGCTCATATTGCTGTCGAAGATCTGCGCTTTGAATTGGCGAAAAAGGCGGAATCAGCATTTTCGTTCTAACAAGCTGCTGCTCTAATTCGTTGCTTAAAAACAATTATGTTTTAAGCCGTGTTTGACTGGCCTTGAATGGGCTGTCACTATGACGGGTGTGTTTCAAGCAAAATCAGCCTTTCACACAGTCATGTTTCAATACAGACTGTTTATCTCTGCCATCAGCAAAGACAAAACAACGAACACCTGGAGCCGCAAAAAGACTCGACGGCATTTGAAGCAACACGGCCTCAGCATGGTGGCCATGGTGGAGGCTTGGCCCAATGGCCTCATGCTTTCATTGGATTCAAGATGACAGGGATCTCTCATGATACCAAAAGCTCTCGGGATCAAAGCTCCATGATACCAAAAGCTCTCGGTATTAAAGCTCCATGATATCAAAAGCTCTCGGGATTAAAGCTCCATGATACCAAAAGCTCTCGGGATTAAAGTTCCATGATATCAAAAGATCTCGGGATTAAAGCTCCATGATACCAAAAGCTCTCGGGATTAAAGCTCCATGATATCAAAAGCTCTCGGGATTAAAGCTCCATGAAATCAAAAGCTCTCGGGATTAAAGCTCCATGATATCAAAAGATCTCGGGATTAAAGCTCCATGATGTCCAAGCATGGCCAATAAACTGAATCGATGCTTTGAAATGGTTCGACCGAACGGTTCTTTTCGCTCTGAACATCAATCAACCAGTGTCACGCGGACGAGAGGCGGTATCTAAACGACTCCACTTTCAAAGTTTTAGATGACATGGTCAGTCCATGTACTGTGCATTTCGGGGTAACTTTGTGCAATCGGGCCACGGGGCTATCAGCTCTGCTATTTTTGACCAGCATAGAAGCAATGATTCAAAGCGGTATCGATTGATAATCTTCACAAGAACCGTCTGGCATCAAGCATCACTTGCTGGAGATATTTATGGGGACATCCACGTCTACCTTTTTTGTCCTTTCTTTTGTTGAATGCAAGGAGCCAAAGTCGGACCCATTGGCTGTTGAGTCTTGAGTTCCAATACACCTTGATATTCCAATCTAGCTTCCAGCCCTATACAGTCTTTCGGTGCCCTATACAGTCTTTCGGTGCCCTATACAGTCTTTCGGTCTAGAAGTAGTCCTGGGCTTCACTCATTGATAAAATCACAGCATGAAGACTGCTAACAAACTTTTTTCGCAGTCCCTCGAGCCAGAAAGGGTAACGAAAACAAACTCTTACACCGCATGCAAACGTCGGACAGCCATCATCTAGTCTAGTCAATGGGCCGGTTTGTTTAGCAGCCAGGTGAAGTAACATGCCGACATGATGCCGGACCAATCTACATCCCAGTGCCATCTCTTATACGGATATCGGTCCTATGTAGAGCCATGTTCGATTTTGAGAACACGAATACCGTGGGCAACCTTTCGTGGCAGTCTGGCGAGGTGTTGAATAAGATCTGATGATTCAAGAGAGCTAGCGCCACGCTGCATAACACGTCTATTCCTCCTCATCAGTGTGCATTAACACCATCAGCCTCGCCGCCGTCCACCTTGCCCTTGGCACATTTCTCCACGTAATCCTCAATTCTTTTCCAGCCCTGCCTCCGGTTCATCTCTCTCATCTTCTGCTCCTCGACTGACTGGTGGTACAACATCGTGCAGTGCTCAAACAAAATGGGGTTGTGGTCCATGAAAATCTTCAACGCACCAAATGCAAACTGATGGATAGACTTGTTCCAGTTGGACGTGGCCGAGTTGTGTGGCGGAGTAGTGTTGTATTCGTCCATCTCCATGTTTTGCTGCGGCGACGAAAACGAGTCGTAATACTCCTCGTCTGTCATGTCGTGCATCATGTTATTTTCGTCCATTTTTCCACTTCCTGCACCGCCCAAACTGTGGCCGTCTTCAAATCCGCCCATGGAGTTATGGTTCTCCATCAAAAGCCCCTGATCAATCAAGTTGCCGTTGGCATCGGTAATGGAGTTGGGGTTTTCCAAAAGCTTTTGCTGGAGCTGTCCGTTGGCTATTCCTGGCTGTGTTGAGTTGGTCAACTCATATAGAGACGCAAATATGATGGGTAACACCACCTCGGCGTTCTCCGTCACCAACGTCAAAAAGTATTCGTTTTGCCAGAAACACAAGACTTTCTCCGACACCTGGAAATGCGAGGATGCTATGCACTTCAGCAACTGTGCAAAGAGCGGGATTTGAATTTTTGTAAACTCCACAGGCTCCATCACCTCGAAAATATCCTCGATCTCGTTCAAAAACATCACCTCCTTTGGCGAGTTGATCTTGGGCCAGAATCGTAAAAGGCCCATGATCACATCCTCGGTCAAGTTCAGGTCCTTCTCTAAAAACTGCACTATGCAGTATGCCAACTGGGGATGGTATAACGACAACGACTTCACCTTGTGCAAAGGAAGCAACACTCGTATCAAGAAGATCTTGTGCTCGTCCTTTAAGGGTAATGCAAAGCCATTGATGATGGAGCCCAAAATTTCCAACAATTCCCCTATTCCATTGAAGCGTTGTGTCTCGTAAACAAACTGCAAGAATACGTTGTTGATGGATTTTCTGATGAACGAACGTAAGCTCAAGAACTTCCCGTAGATTCTGTGCAACGTGGTCTTTAAGCAGTCTCTCTCGCGAGGATCTTCAGAGTCAAACAAGTCCAACACGCGCAAGACAAACTCGTGGTCAATGTACTGCTTGGCCACCTGGTGGTGGAAATCGGGGCTCTCCACGAAGCGTAAGAAGAACTCGTAGATGGACTGCATGTGAGGCCAAGCCAATTCACTGACGGGCTCATCTTCATCGGGATCGAACAAGTCGCCCACGGGGTTCACGTGCGGAGGAATGGGTCGGAAGAGGTTTTTCTTGAACATGGAGATAACATGCTCGTACATCTCCTCGGTGTAGTTGAATCTGTTGCTCACAATAAACTGAATCAACTCCTGTAAAGTGATCCTCTTGATCTCCTTCCCACGGATATCCTGGGTTGGGTCGTTGAAATCAAAGAGGATGTTGCACTGGTCGACTTTCTGGATGAACAACGAAATCTGCTCCTCCGGTGGCACCTCGTCGAAGCTGGGCAACTTCAAAATCTCCTGGTGCAGCTCTGAGTTGGTGGGCTCGAAGCGGGACGACAGGTGCCGTTTCGGGGAGGCAATCAAGTCGATGTCAAAGGCCTCCTTATTAGGAGAGCCGATGCCCTGCACGAGCGAGCTACTGGACAGCGAGCGCGAGGCCAACTTGCCGTCCAAGTTCAAGCTCGAGTTGGAGTATCCGGGGCCACTGGGAGCGTGGTTGGGCTGAGGCGTTGGCGTCACCGGGGTGGTGTTGGAAAGCGAGGTCTGCACGTGTGGAGCGTCAATGACGATTTTAGGAGACCCCGAGCTGGCGGTGGACGGCACCACGGTGTCCATGGACGAAGCGGAGTTGGGCGCCGGCGAGTCGGTACTCAGGGGCTCGGGGTAGGCCATTGTGGCCGCAGGCGGCGGGGTATGTGGATTGGGCGAGTGGCTGGAGGCGCTGGACGCCAGGGAGCCGGCAAACTGCGCCACGGCCGAGGGGTTCAAGGCGGCGGAGTCGCTATGGGGGTCAGCCAGGGGATCGGTCAGGGCGTCGCTTTTGGAGGGCAGCGGAGACCCGGATTTCAGCGGAGACCCGGGTTTCAGCGGCGACCCGGGTTTCAGCGGCGACCCGGATTTCAGCGGCGACGAGCCGGTGGCGGCCTTAGCCAAAGATGCTAGCGACGACTTCTTGGAGAGGTCCTTGTCCTTGGCGTCCTTGGCGTCTTTTCTGTCTGTTTTCTTCGCCGACAGGCCCTTGTTTCTTGTGAGGCGGTTTTTGAAGCCTTTCATCATTTTTGCCGGGCTCTTTGCGGAGGAATCGGCGGGAACACGGGGAGGGGAGAGTCTGAAACGTGTCCGTAGTTAACACTGATTCGCGCCGCGGAGCACTGACGAACAGGGGGGGCGAAGCGGGAGGAGACGGAGGGACTGCAGGAGGAGTAGTTGGAGGGGCTGCAGGGGTAGTTGATGGGAGTGCAGGAGGAGTAGTTGGAGGGACTGCAGAGGGGAGCAGTTGATGGGCGTTGCTGGGAAAGGAGTAGTTGCACCGAGAATAAGAGTGCTCGGATATGTGCGATAGCAAGAGAGACGGGAGGCCTTTTTTCTGAGGAAAAAAAGCGGGTGTTGTTATTTAGTCCTCGGCGGGGTTTGTTCGGGTGCGCACAGATCAAAGTGGCAGACAAGGCAGGGGTGTTAGGCGGCGCCTGCAGGCATGCGTGGAGCCCGGCGGTGGATGGGGCAGTTCCGACAGGACGTTCGGGGCGGCCGGCGGGCCGGAACTGTTCCGCCGAAATTGCCACGGGGCGTGCATGCAACGCCTGCGACCGACCGCGCCCCGGAATGACCCTGCGGACTGCTGCTATTCTGCGCGCGAACAGGGCGAAAGCTGCCAGAATAGCTGCCAAGCTGTCAGAATTGCAACCAAGCTGCCGAATAGCTGCCATAATTACAGCCAAGCTGTCAGAATAGCTGCCAAGCTGTCAGAATTGCAACAAAGCTCTCAGGATTGCAACAAAGCTGCCAGAATTGCAGCCAAGCTGTCAGAATAGCTGCCAAGCTGTCAGAATTGCAACAAAGCTCTCAGGATTGCAACAAAGCTGCCAGAATTGCAGCCAAGCTGTCAGAATTGCAACCAAGCTGCCAGGATTGCATCCAAAACCACCAGAATAGCTGCCAGAATAGCTGCCAAAATAGCTGCCAGAATATCTGCCAGAATAGCAGCCAAGCTGTCAGAATAGCACGCCAGAGTAGCTGCCAGAATATCACGCCAGAATAGCTGCCAGAATTGCAGCCAAGCTGCCAGAATAGCTGCCAGAATAGCTGCCAAAAAAGCTGCCGGAAGATCTGCCAGAATAGCAGCCAAGCTGTCAGAATAGCACGCCAGAGTAGCTGCCAGAATATCACGCCAGAATAGCTGCCAGAATTGCAGCCAAGCTGCCAGAATAGCTGTCAGAATTGCAGCCAAACTGCCAGAATTGCATCCAAAACCACCAGAATAGCTGCCAGAATAGCTGCCAGAATATCTGCCAGAATAGCAGCCAAGCTGTCAGAATAGCACGCCAGAGTAGCTGCCAGAATATCACGCCAGAATAGCTGCCAGAATTGCAGCCAAGCTGTCAGAATTGCAACCAAGCTCCCAGAATAGCTGCCAAGCTGTCAGAATTGCAACAAAGCTCTCAGGATTGCAACAAAGCTGCCAGAAAAGCTGCCAAGCTGTCAGAATTGCAGCCAAGCTGTCAGAATTGCAACAAAGCTCTCAGGATTGCAACAAAGCTGCCAGAATTGCAGCCAAGCTGTCAGAATTGCAACCAAGCTGCCAGGATTGCATCCAAAACCACCAGAATAGCTGCCAAAGCTGCCAGAGTAGCTGCCAGGATTGCAACCAAAACCGCCAGAGTAGCTGCCAGAATAGCTGCCAGGATTGCAACCAAGCGGTCGAAGCTGCCAAGCTGCCGAATAGCTGTCAAGCTGTCTGAATAGCTGCCAGAATTGCAACAAAGCTCTCAGGATTGCAACAAAGCTGCCAGAATTGCAGCCAAGCTGTCAGAATTGCAACCAAGCTGCCAGGATTGCATCCAAAACCACCAGAATAGCTGCCAAAGCTGCCAGAGTAGCTGCCAGAATATCTGCCAGAATAGCAGCCAAGCTGCCAGGATTGCAACCAAGCTCCCAGAATAGCTGCCAGAGCTGCCAGAATAGCTGCCAGGATTGCAACCAAGCGGTCGAAGCTGCCAAGCTGCCGAATAGCTGCCAAGCTGTCAGAATAGCTGCCAGAATAGCTGCCAAGCTGCCAGAATAGCTGCCAAGCTGTCAGGATTGCATCCAAAACCACCAGAATAGCTGCCAGAATAGCTGCCAGAATATCTGCCAGAATAGCAGCCAAGCTGTCAGAATAGCACGCCAGAGTAGCTGCCAGAATATCACGCCAGAATAGCTGCCAGAATTGCAGCCAAGCTGTCAGAATTGCAACCAAGCTCCCAGAATAGCTGCCAAGCTGTCAGAATTGCAACCAAGCTGCCACAATTGCAGCCAAAGCTGTCAGAATAGCAACCAAAACCGCCTGAATAGCAGCCAAGCTGCCAAAATAGCAACCAAGCTGTCAGAATTGCAACCAAGCTGCCGAATAGCTGCCAAGCTGTCAGAATAGCTGCCAGGATTTCAACCAAACTGTCAGAATTGCAGCTAAGCTGCCAGAAAAGCTGCCAAGCTGCCAGAATAGCAGCCAAAATCGCGCCCCTGGGGCCGGGCGCCCGGTTCTTCACCTCTCCTGGGCTCAGCTCCATTCGGCTAGTCGATAATCAACATCTCGGAGCCGCTGTTCATTTGCAACAGGAGAAAACAGTTCCATCCAATACTCACCACATTCACCACCAACAACCGCATGCCAACAGGCACAAACGCAAAGTTCAAAAGCTGCACGGCGGGCCAAACGGCCCAGTTGCTCTTGAGCGTGTCGAAGTAACTGCTGGACAATTTGGCGTGGATCTTCTCGGAGATGTTGCCCTGTTGCGCCATGACGTTCTCCATCCACGTCATCACGGAGAAATAGAGCGGAATACCCACCAATGGTGCAAACAAAACCTGGTCCATGGCCACGCGGGCCACGGTGTTGATGCTCTTGGAGCCCCTGACCACTTCTACTTTTGGGAGAAACCTGAACCACTTGTCTGCCATGGGGGCGAAAATGGCGCCGCCGTATAGAGCCGCCCTTGCCGTGCGCCAGGGGTCGAAGTGAAGCGTTGGGCCGGTTGGCAGCTGCTGTGGATCTGCTGGTGTTTTTGTGCGCTGGCCCAAGGCCTGTGCCATGACGTCGCCCACGCCGAATAGGAATCCGGTGCTGAGGATGTTGGTGGCCAAGGGCTTTGTTTTGACGAAGTGGTTGTACCGGCTGAAGGGGGACATTCCGAGGGTGACTGAAGCTGTGTGCTTAGCAATGTGCGATCCATGTTCTGCCTGCAGGACGCTCTGCTCCTCCCAAAACGCTAAGCTCTCCTGCATCCGGCGCTCCCCAAAACGCCAAGCTCACTCTCCAGACACCACCGGCTGCCCTTCCGGTAGTGTGCACCCACTGGGGTCACGTGCTCGAAAACACCGACGTCGCTTGTCTGCAGCACGGCTGCACGTTGCTTGCCAATTCTTCACCCGATGCTCGGGGCTCCTCCGGCCCTCTTCCTGATACACCCACTTATATGCAGGTGCCCTGGGCGACACTGTCCAAATTGTTGCTTTCAGCGGCTGGAAGCTGTTTTCTGCCTTCCAGTTCCCGGTGTGAATGCGGCTTCGGTTCCAAGGGGTCATAATTAACGTCACATCAAGATTGACGTTTGGTGCAAATCAAGATTGACGTGGGAAGGCCGACTCCCACACTGGCAGTGGACAAAATCCACAACAAGCTTTCCCTTCCACTCTTGGATTTCTCCAGCTAATGGAACGGAAAAGTTGTCTGATGTGGGAAACCCGTACATCTCGTTTTCGCCGGCCCTGGAATCCCCAACCGATCACTGAGCCCGAGCACACCACTGCAGAAGACTCGGAGCTTCCAAAAGCCACCCGCCGAAAGGAGCTTGCCAACCGACTTTCTAGCGCCAGGCTCAAATAGCTCGTTTGCGGTGGTCCGTTTTCTCCTGGGGTAGGCTGGTGCACGGATGTTTGCGCGGCCGTGCGAATTCCGAGGGCTCTGGTCTTCACCTGTGCATTTGCCTATTGGCGTGTCGTGGCAGAGGCCGGAAACGGCTCCATATCATGTGGACCACAATCCCGTGCATTGAAAAATCCACATGTAACGAGACTGAACTTCGCCACCAAACCCGCTTCTTTGGTGTGCCCTTTGTTATATGCAGGACCCCAAGCACCTCCGTACCGCAGGACAAATGCATAGCTCACTGACAATGGAGCTACTCGCTGGCAATTGCTTTTCTCCGCTGGGGCGTGCTTTGCTCCGCTGGGGCGTGCTGCAATATTCCGACGTGCCTTTCCCATTCAGGTAACAGCTGCACGTGGAATGGGTGCAAAATCCTGCATGCTGTGTGCATGTATGCTGTGTGCCTGTATGCTGCGTTACTACCCGTGGAGTCATTGCCATGGGTTCTTCGGCCGTTGTTTTTCTACGGTTTACTTCACACATTAGGAAGGCAAGAGCCTCAATGGTATTACGTTCTGCATCCGAAAAAAAATTTTCAAATCCTTCAAATGCTCAGTTTGCAAATTCTCAATGAACTGAGGATTTATCACAATGATAACAAAACGAGGTTTTCCTGATGTTCGCCGCTTCGCCTCTTACCTTTCCACATTCCACATATCCGGTGACAGCTTCGAACTTAGAGCCATTTTCTTATCTTCCTCAGCAGATGCCCTTTTCATCACTTCCCCGATGTTCCAGCAGGAATACTGACCTCAAGTTATCGGGTACAAGCTTTGCACTGGGTACCTCGTATACTTCCATGGCCGGCTCACGAGTCAGAATGACCGCTAAATTTTCCATAGCTTCACAGTGCCAACCCACCCAAGCAAAGAACTATAGGCCTGCTGCGCATGAACAGAAACGCCCAGATGATTGCTTCTTAAACTATCTTCTGGCCCGTCTCTTGCGACATTTCCTGCGTTTCCGCTCTTGCGGTTTGATTTCCATTTCTTTCGTTTCACTTTCGGGCTTCGCAGTTTCTCTGGGCTCTTGCTCCACCGACTTCTCATCCATTGTATTCTGATCAGGCCTTTGCTGCATTGGTTTGGGAGTAGATGTAACCTCTGTAGGTATGTGCTCGGGCCTTTGCTGCATTGGTTTGGGAGTAGATGTAACCTCTGTAGGTATGTGCTCGGGCTTTTCCTCCATTGCACTGTTTCCTCGTCTGGGCAAACATATCGTAGCTGCACAATTTGGCCACATGTTATCAACTTCATATCTGTCATAACTCATTTTGGAGCTGTATTCTTCACTGAATGAGCACTTCAAATGCAGGTATTCCTTTAACTGGTCAGCATGGCACATTCTGTGATAAAGGCATTCATGCGAAACTTCCTCAATAGGCATGTCTGCTCCGCAATCTATACCATTGAATGAAGTTTCATTCACAAGAGGACGAATTTCACCCGAGGGATATATAATAGAGACCATAGTGTTTCTCCAATCATCGGACTTCTCAGCTGGATATCTTTCCATTGGTTTCTCATCAGGCCGTCCAGCATGTGGTCCAATATTTGTTTCATCATGTGATCCATCATTTGATCCATCCTTAGGCCGTCCATCATGTGATCCATCTTTTGATCCATCTTTTGATCCATCTTTTGATCCATCTTTTGATCCATCTTTAGGCCGTCCATCATGTGGTCCAATATTTGTTCCATCATGTGATCCATCTTTTGATCCATCTTTAGGCCGTCCATCATGTGGTCCAATATTTGTTCCATCATGTGATCCATCATTTGATCCTTCCTTTGGCCGTCCAGCATGTGATCCGTCATCTGATCCATCCTCAGGCCGTCCAGCATGTGGTCCAATATTTGTTCCATCATGGGATCCAGCATGTGGTCCAATATTTGTTCCATTTTCAGGCCGTCCAGCATGTGGTCCAATATTTGTTCCATCATGTGATCCATCATTTGATCCATCCTTAGGCCGTCCAGCATGTGGTCCAATATTTGTTCCATTTTCAGGCCGTCCAGCATGTGGTCCAATATTTGTTCCATCATGTGATCCAGCATGTGGTCCAATATTTGTTCCATTTTCAGGCCGTCCAGCATGTGGTCCAATATTTGATCCATCATTTGATCCATCATTTGTTCCATTTTCAGGCCGTCCAGCATGTGGTCCAATATTTGTTCCATTTTCAGGCCGTCCAGCATGTGGTCCAATATTTGTTCCATTTTCAGGCCGTCCAGCATGTGGTCCAATATTTGTTCCATTTTCAGGCCGTCCAGCATGTGGTCCAATATTTGTTCCATTTTCAGGCCGTCCAGCATGTGGTCCAATATTTGTTCCATTTTCAGGCCGTCCAGCATGTGGTCCAATATTTGTTCCATTTTCAGGCCGTCCAGCATGTGGTCCAATATTTGTTCCATTTTCAGGCCGTCCAGCATGTGGTCCAATATTTGTTCCATTTTCAGGCCGTCCAGCATGTGGTCCAATATTTGTTCCATTTTCAGGCCGTCCAGCATGTGGTCCAATATTTGTTCCATTTTCAGGCCGTCCAGCATGTGGTCCAATATTTGTTCCATTTTCAGGCCGTCCAGCATGTGGTCCAATATTTGTTCCATTTTCAGGCCGTCCAGCATGTGGTCCAATATTTGTTCCATTTTCAGGCCGTCCAGCATGTGGTCCAATATTTGTTCCATTTTCAGGCCGTCCAGCATGTGGTCCAATATTTGTTCCATTTTCAGGCCGTCCAGCATGTGGTCCAATATTTGTTCCATTTTCAGGCCGTCCAGCATGTGGTCCAATATTTGTTCCATTTTCAGGCCGTCCAGCATGTGGTCCAATATTTGTTCCATCCTCAGGCCGTCCATCATGTGATCCATCTTTTGATCCATCTTTTGATCCATCTTTAGGCCGTCCATCATGTGGTCCAATATTTGTTCCATCCTCAGGCCGTCCATCATGTGATCCATCTTTTGATCCATCTTTTGATCCATCTTTAGGCCGTCCATCATGTGGTCCAATATTTGTTCCATCATGTGATCCATCATTTGATCCATCCTTAGGCCGTCCATCATATGATCCGTCATCTGATCCATCCTCAGGCTGTCCATAAATTGCCCTGTTTCCTCGTCTAGGCAAACATATCGTAGCTGCACAATTTGGCCACATTTTATCAACTTCATTTCTATCATAACTCAATTCAGTGCTGTTCTTTTCACTGAAAAAGCACTTCAAATGCAGGTATTCCTTTAACTGGTCAGCATGACACATTCTGTGATAAAGGCATTCATGCGAAACATCTTTAATAGGCATGTCTGCTCCGCAATCTATACCATTGAATGAAGTTTCATTCACAAGAGGACGCTCTTCGCCTGAGGGATATTTTATAGTGACCATAGTGTTTTCCCAACCATCTGGCTTCTTAGGTGAAAGTTTTTCCATTGGTTTATCATCTGGCTGTCCATAAATTGCCCTGTTTCCACGTCTAGGCAAACATATCGTAGCTGCACAATTTGGCCACATTTTATCAACTTCATTCCTATCATAACTCAATTCGGTGCTGTTCTTTTCACTGAAAAAGCACTTCAAATGCAGGTATTCCTTTAACTGGTCAGAATGGCACATTCTGTGATAAAGGCATTCATGCGGAACATCTTTGATAGGCACATTTGCCCCGCAGTCTGTCCCATTGAATGAAGTTTCATTCACAAGAGGACGCTCTTCGCCTGAGGGATATTTTATAGTGACCATAGTGTTTTCCCAACCATCTGGCTTCTTAGGTGAAAGTTTTTCCATTGGTTTATCATCTGGCTGTCCATAAATTGCCCTGTTTCCACGTCTAGGCAAACATATCGTAGCTGCACAATTTGGCCACATTTTATCAACTTCATTCCTATCATAACTCAATTCGGTGCTGTTCTTTTCACTGAAAAAGCACTTCAAATGCAGGTATTCCTTTAACTGGTCAGAATGGCACATTCTGTGATAAAGGCATTCATGCGGAACATCTTTGATAGGCACATTTGCCCCGCAGTCTGTCCCATTGAATGAAGTTTCATTCACAAGAGGACGCTCTTCGCCTGAGGGATATTTTATAGTGACCATAGTGTTTTCCCAACCATCTGGCTTCTTAGGTGGAAGTTTTTCCATTGGTTTATCATCTGGCCGTTCATCATGTGATCCATCATCTGATCCATCATGTGGTCCATCATTTGATCCATCCTTAGGCCGTCCATCATGTGATCCATCATCTGATCCATCCTCAGGACGTCCAGCATTTGATCCTTCCTTAGGCCGTCCAGCATGTGATCCATCATGTGATCCATCCTCAGGCCGTCCAGCATGTGATCCAATATTTGTTCCATCATGTGATCCATCATTAGGTCCATCCTCAGGCCGTCCATCATATGATCCGTCATGTGATCCATCCTTAGGCCGTCCATCATGTGATCCGTCATCTGATCCATCCTCAGGCCGTCCAGCATGTGGTCCAATATTTGATCCATCCTCAGGCCGTCCAGCATGTGGTTCAATATTTGCTCCATCATGTGATCCACCATTTGATCCATAATTAGGCCGTCCATCATTTGATTTATCCTTAGGCCGTCCATCATGTGATCCATCATTAGGTCCATAATTAGGCCGTCCATAATTAGATCCATCATTAGGCCGTCCAGCATATGATACAATATTTGATCCTTCATGTGATCCATCATTAGGTCCATCATTAGGCCGTCCATAATTAGATCCATCATTAGGTCCATAATTAGGCCGTCCATAATTAGATCCATCATTAGGTCCATAATTAGGCCGTCCATAATTAGATCCATCATTAGGCCGTCCAGCATATGATACAATATTTGATCCTTCATGTGATCCATCATTAGGTCCATCATTAGGCCGTCCATAATTAGATCCATCATTAGGCCGTCCAGCATATGATACAATATTTGATCCTTCATGTGATCCATCATTAGGTCCATCATTAGGCCGTCCATAATTAAATCCATCATTAGGCCGTCCATCATGTGATCCATCATTTGATCCATAATTAGGCCGTCCATAATCAGATCCATCATTAGGCCGTCCAGCATGTGGTCCAATATTTGTTCCTTCATGTGATCCATCATTCGATCCAAAATTTGATCCTTCATGTGATCCATCATTCGATCCATCATAAGGCCGTCCATTAAATGTGAAAATATTTGTTCCATCATTTGATCCATCATTAGGCCGTCCAGCATTTGATCCATAATTATGCCGTCCATAAAACGCCCTGTTTCCACGTCTAGGCAAACATATCGTAGCTGCACAATTTGGCCACATGTTATCAACTTCATATCTGCCATAACTCATTTTGGTTCTGTATTCTTCACTGAATAAGCACTTCAAATGCAGGTATTCCTTTAACTGGTCAGCATGACACATTCTGTGATAAAGGCATTCATGCGGAACTTCGTCAATAGGCACATTTGCCCCGCAGTCTGTACCATTGAATGAAGTTTCATTCACAAGAGGACGAATTTCACCTGAGTGATATATAATAGAGACCATGGTGTCTCTCCAATGGTGTCGCTGACGATCTTCGTTGTTCACGGAGCATCCGCCCTCAGGTCTAGAGTACAACTTCTTATCACAGAGAATGCGATGAATGCAGAATGAGTCCATACCAATCAACGATTCGATATCGTCGTACTTTTTAGACTCGTCGTAAGTACAGTTTGCCGGCACCAATTCCAAGTCGACACAAAAATTCTGGTGGATGCACTCTCGAGGCATTTTATGGATGGGATTGCCCGTGTAGTTTTTACAATCAACACCCATTTCGTCAAAGGTACCTTCCCCGAAAGGAAAAGATGTAGCCAATGACAAGAAAAGCCCAGTTGCCAAAGTCTTCAGCAAAAACATGATTGAGTTCTCCAAAAAGCCGTCGCATACCGCCCTGTTAAGTATTGCCAGCGCTAGCGCCATGTTATGCATAACGATGAAAGAACCCTATTGTGGAATTGAGACATCATTGTCCTGGTATTCGTCAAGGCTCGGCTTCTCTTCGGGCTGCCATTGTTATTGCGCCTGGTTTTAACAACAATAATGAGCGCGTCCCCTCCCAGTGCCACATGCCAAGACGGTTAGCTTAATTGTTCATAATTAAACTTCGAAGAAATTCACGATACAAATAAAAGCGTGCATTGTTGAGGAAGACGAGCCGCAAAGAAAACAGTCGTCTAGTGTAACAAATTACGAGTACACGCTCACTCGTATCACAGGACTTGTCCAATTATTCAACGCGTCTGACACACCAAGCACCTTCATCATCACCATCATCATCACCATCATCATCATCATCATCACCATCACCATCACCATCATCACCATCATCACCACCATCACCATCATCGTCATCATCATCATCACCATCATCACCATCATCACCATCATCACCATCATCGTCATCATCACCATCATCGTCATCATCACCATCATCGTCATCATTAGTGAAGACGGCATCATCTTGCAAAAAGCCAGCGTGACACCGCGCGCGGGTTTCACGAAAAGATCAGTCTCCTTTGTTCCAAAACTTCCTCGTCTCTCCATATCAATTTGGCGCATGCTAATTTGCCAGTTAGCATTGATGTTCTCAATATGCCTGGTTACGTGTGCTGACCTTAGCGCTGGGCTAATCGACTCGATATTTCCATACATAATCTGGAAGCTGACTTCCCCTGGATTTCAGTGGTTCAAGCGAAACTGCACTCAGCTTAAGAATAAGCGCACACAAAGAGTACCCCATGCTGACACTTGATTCGATGCTGTAAATATCCGTGGATAAAGATGTGAGCAAAAAGTCTTAATGAGAAGGAGAGCGGGGGGGTCGCAATTTATAGCTATAGGGGCTCGCCACTGTGCATGGCTGCAAACTGTGAAACACGCGGTGCAGCGCAGGGTGCAGCGTTGCTCGATATCTATATAAGGCAGCCAAACCATCCGTTCTTTTCGTCACTACCGCCTTTTTCTCCTCTACAATCTCTGCTCCCACTCGTAAACTAGGGACTTCTTCACGCTTCGCAGAAGACACAAGGGAGAGACCAACAAGTCAGGGGTGCTCCACACCTGTCACGTGACGGTTGATCACTATCACATCAATTGAAATACTTGAGGGTGTTTCGAAGAATTGCAGTGATAAGCATTGAATTCGGATTCATGTCCCAAAAACAATCAACGAATCTATTGGCCTGGTTTCAGGGGTATGTGTTGCAGACTAATGAAGGCTCTTAGGCCCCTAACAACTTCAGCCAATACGCTCCTTAGGCGTAGACCATCGTCTGCTCCTCGTCTGCGGACTCGATGTCCACGAGCTCCTCCAAGGCTTTGCCGCTTCCCTTTCCGTGCCCCTTGGTGTTATGCACAAAACTCAAGAAACAGTTCCATCCTATGGACCAGAGGTTGGCCACAACAATCCGCAAATGCACCGGCACAAAAAACAAATTGAAGAGCTGCAACGGGGTCCATATGCTCCAGTTCGCCCGGAGCACGTTCCACCAGTTGTTGTGCAATTTTTCAGCGGCTACCGCTAGGGGGTCTGGGTGGAAAGCTAGAGCGCTCATAACAGTGTTATACATTGGAATCCAGATTAGCCCAGGCATGATCAACGCGTCAAGAGCGACCCTGAATAACGTATCATGGATATGCACCGCGGAAGGCTTCATTGTGGAGCGCCGGAGGGATGAAAGAAAGGGCGAAACAACACGGGGTAAAATCTTGCCGTGCCATTTCACAGATACGGGTCCGAAAAAACAGCATCCGTATGTCATGGCACGAAGCGTGCGGTCAATGTGATACTCTGTGGGCATGTCGACATCGTCGTTGATGTGGTGGGGGAAGAAAAACTGGGCCAAAGAATCGCCAAGGCCGAAGAAAATGCCGCTTCCCGCCATGTTCATCTTGTATGGATGGTTTTTTAGCAACTGGTTGTACGTTTTGAAGAACCCGGTCATCTTGGTCTCTGCTGCGGTTTTGTGGAGTTTAGCGACAAATCGATGCGACGGGAGGGCTTAGCGATATCTCTCCGGGAAGTGAGGGGCTTCTTTTGAAGGTGAGAACTAGTTGAATGGTCCGGGAGATTTTTGCAAGGATGATGAATGAGTACTAAAGGCCGTGGATGGACTGCACCTTGGCGAAAACTAGACACCGAAGAAGCAGGAGAGAGCGACTCGCGAAACCCAACTCACGTGCGAGCCGCATTTCACAGATGTTTCTGCACCAAAAGACGGCACGAAATCGAGCTCTTGAGATCTGCCGGCTTAGATCGCGAGTCCGAAGAAGCCGCCGAAAGTTGGGTCGAGTTAGAGTTTCGAGGCCCTGACGCTGGCCCGACCCGTCCGGCTCCTCATTTCTTCAGCCATCTCGATCTACGCTACATTTAATTGCTCGCAATCAGCTTCTAGTTGGAGGCGATACGATAAGACAGCGGGCGAAAAACTGCGACGAGCGCACGTGACGAAATGCGAAATTGACAAATGGCGCAGTGCGCCTAATGCGGCTGAGTGCTCACGTGCCAAAACAAACAAAGCACTCTCGGCGGCGATTGCTCGGAGGATTTTCGCCACGTCGACCGCGCTCGACGTGAAAGCCCGTGGGCCTCTAATTCTCAAGGCGCAATGTTCCTGCGCATAGGCGCGGAAGATTCTGTGCGTGTTCCAAAACAGGAAAGAAATGTCCGAAAACAGCCATGGGAGTCGGATGAAAAAGTTGGCTAGGGGTCGAAGAACAGAGGAATCGGTCGGGGAGAAGTCCGCATATGAAAGCGTGAGACCAGCCTGTCGGCATTCGCCGAAACGAAAGGTGTTTGGAAAGGGTGGCTGGCTGATAGGGTGTGTGCAGGAACAGAGTCGTTCGAGTCGTCCGCCCCACTTACCATCCGATAAATTGATAAAAATCCCCACCGCTCTTTTCCCGACACCACAACAACAAACCAACAAGATGCATAGAACCTACTCGATGAGATCCACCCGGGCTCCTACCGCTGCCCAGATGCAAGCTCCACCACCACCACCATCTTCTACCAAGTCCAAGTTCTTTGGACACGGGTCTCTCTCCCACTCCATTAGGAGATCGGCAGCCGGAGCCATGGGACCAGAGATGGCCCGTAAATTGGCACAATTGATCAAGATGGAGAAGAACTTGATGAGATCCGTGGAGATCACCGCCAGAGAGAGAAAGGAGGTTGCTAAGCAATTGTCTGTTTGGGGAGAGGGCAATGACGACGACATTTCCGACATCACCGACAAGTTGGGTGTTTTGATCTACGAAATCGGAGAGTTGGAGGACCAATTCATCGACAGATACGACCAGTACAGAATCACCATGAAGTCGATTAGAGACATTGAGGGATCTGTGCAGCCTTCCAGAGAGAGAAAGCAGAAGATCACGGACCAGATTGCTTACTTGAAGTACAAGGACCCTCAGTCGCCTAAGATTAATGTTTTGGAGCAGGAGTTAGTCAGAGCTGAGGCCGAGTCTTTGGTTGCTGAGGCGCAATTGTCCAACATCACTAGAGAGAAGTTGAAGACTGCGTTCAACTACCAGTTCGACTCGATGCGCGAGCACGCCGAGAAGATTGCCTTGATTGCCGGCTACGGTAAGGCACTCTTGGAGTTGTTGGACGAGTCGCCCGTGACTCCAGGAGAGACCAGACCTGCATACGACGGGTACGAGTCGTCCAAGCAGATCATTGTTGACGCGGAGAACGCTTTGGCTTCGTGGACGTTTGACTCTGCGGTAGTGAAGCCAACCTTGTCTTTTGCCGCTCACGAGGAGGACTACGATGAGGACGAGTTTGCTGAGGAGGCCGAGAACTTGAAGATCACCGAGGACCAATGGGCCGACGACCAAAAGGCTCACGCTTAGAGGTTTGACTGATTGATACTTGATTCGCTGCAGAGGGGTGTGGAGCGGGCGCGGGAAGATGGAGCGGGCGAACGGCCCTTCAAGACTTCCACGACGTGGAGGCTTGGCTGTGTGTATGGTGAACGTGCAATCAATGCAAGACTCTTAGAGCAAGTGGGGCCTCTCAGCCTAGGTAGAAACTCAGCTGAAGAACCTGGTCTGACAGAAAGTAACGGCTCATGTGACTACGCTCATGTGACTACGCTCCTGTGACTACGCTCATGTGACTACGCTCCTGTGACTACGCTCCTGTGACTACGGATCTGGTATTTAATACGGCTCTTTATCCAGATCACAAGCATAGAAATTGGAATTCTTATTTTATCTATCGCATATCGTACGAATGCTTTCAATGTAACATTAGTCGTAGGTTTAGATAAAACATGGTGTAGACTCATTTCGCGCAATTACCACTGTTACATCTTCAGCAATGGTTTACCGAGTCCACTCACATCTTATTCAGATATTCTATTTATAAACGAATCAGGCAATTACTAGAAAATCGGTCACTTTTCTTTCTCTTTCTTTACGAAGTCTTCTCAACAGTGTATTAAGCTCCTCAACAGTGTATTAAGCTCCTCAACAGTGTATTAAGCTCCTCAACAGTGCATTAAGCTCCTCAACACTGTATGTATTGGCATCAACAGTGTATTTATTGGCAACAGTGACCATAGATAATTGTGATAATGACCATCGGGTTTCCTTCTTTCCTTTGCTCGTTTCCAAAGTAATCATTCAGGTCCATATTGACTCTTAGATATTTTATTGCAGGTTTGTATCCGGTCTCTCCAGCTTATGGTTTGAGACTGAATTCTAGGGCAGATTATCCAGCACTTTATGATGTGCGCTTCCGAACGGCACGAAATCCCAGAATCCCATGTTTGCTTCTAGCCCTGTTATTTCATTTGTACATATTCAGATAAGTTTAGTTATGATTTTTAGAGAGTATATGATTTTTAGAGAGTATATGATTTTTAGAGAGTATATGATTTTTAGAGAGTATATGATTTTTAGAGAGTATATGATTTTTTAGAGAGTATATGATTTTTAGAGAGTATATGATTTTTAGAGAGTATATGATTTTTAGAGAGTATATGATTTTATTAGATTTCAACCATATCAACAGCAGCCATTCGGATCTTGGTGGAGCTCTTGCAGTCGTCTCGCGTTCTTCATTTTGCCGGCAGTTCTGCATTTGCAGGTGGATATTACGCCATTGGAACTGATTCAGCGTATCAGAGATGTTCTTGGTACTTTCATATCAGCTCACTTTCAAGTGCGAGTATCTTATCTCCTGGCCATGCTGTATTGTGCTCGCCATGGAGACAGTTTACTTTGTGATGTTATGCTATCGACAGCGTTCAGTACAGATACTGATACTGTCTCTGTCTCTGTCCTGTCTCCGTCTCTGTCTCTGTCTCTGTCCTGTCTCTGTCTCTGTCTCTGTCTCTGTCTCTGTCCTGTCTCTGTCTCTGTCTCTGTCCTGTCTCTGTCTCTGTCTCTGTCCTGTCTCCGTCTCTGTCTCTGTCTACTTTCTGCCTTTCTGTACTGTCTACTTTCTGTATAGGATGGTCTTTAGAGTACTGGCTTGGCCTGCTTAGCTCTGCGCAATGAGTATGAATTAGACGGGACCTTGCAGTCGGGTTCTTCTCTGGTTGCACGTTTGTGGACTTGATAGTGAATAGAGAAAAGGTAGCCATTTGGATTTAGGCATTTTCTCATTGTGGAAGGACGCCAAATGATGCAGCTCTAGGTAGCTCTGGATGTATAAATAAAGCCTACAGAACCTGTATTTGAAATGCTACAGCTCTAAGCCATCAATATTAAGCCATCAATATTAAGCCATCAATATTAAGCCATCAATATGAAGCCATCAATATGAAGCTAAACAGCAAATGCTCTTAAGTACTTAGTTATAAATCACTTGAAACATAAATACTCAAAACCTGAATCCTCAAGGCTACAACAGCTCTAGCTATCAATACTTAATTATATAACAGCTCTAGCTATAAATACGTAATGCTTTAAATGCTTATACTTATAGAATACTTAATGCTATAAACTTAATTTATCACTTCTCAAATGCTACAGCTCTAAACTATAAGTTACTTGAAACCTACAGAATATTTAAGCTATTGATTATAAAAGCTACTTAAGCTATAATTACTCAAAACCTATAGAATACTCATAAATCACTTGATGCTATATCAGCTAAAGCTAGTACTTAAGTTATCACTTAAAGCTAGAAATTCATTAAAGCTATAAATACTTATATGCTTAACAGCTCAGCTATAAATACTTAACAGCTCTAAAACTAATATACTCAAATGCTTAACAGCTCTAAACTATAAGTACTTGTATAATATAACAGCTCTAAAGCTATAAATACTCAAATACTTAACAGCTCTAAAGCTATAACCTAAATGCTTAACAGCTAAAGCTATAACAGCTTTAATGTTATAACAGCTAAACTATAAGTTACTTAAACCTACAGAATTCTTCAAGCCATCATTCCGATTGCTATAAAACTTAAATGCTATAACAACTTGAACTTAAATGCATAAAATACTTAAACTACAACAGCTCTAAAGCCATAAATACTTAAACTACAACAGCTCTAAAGCCATAAATACTGCAAGCTACAACACCTCTAAAGCTATATATACCTAAAACTGTGGAATACTTCCTATAGAATACTTAAAGCTATAACAGCTCTCAAGCTATTAATAAAGCTATAACAGCTCTCAAGCTATAAATACTTAAAGCATAAATACTTAAAGCTCTAAACTACTTTAAGCTATAACAGCTCTAAATGCTATAAGCTATAAATCAATTAAAGCCTATAAATACTTAAATGCTTTAGCTCCAAATGCATGTATTACTTGAAAGCTCTAAGCTTCTCTATAACAGCTCTAAGCTATCAACGACTTAAAACTGCAAATGCTTAATTGCTATAAAGTACGTGAAGTTAAATCACTTAAGGATATAACTTAAAACCTATAGAATTCCAAAACCTATAGAATACTTACTGCTATTAATTAAAGCTGTAAATCACTTATTGCTATAACAGCTTTCAATGCATAAATACTTAAACCTATAGAATACTTAAATGCTTAACAGCTCTCAAGCTATAATTACTTAAAGCATAAATCACTTAATGCTATAACAGCTCTAAATGCATAAACACTTAAAACCGATTAATACTTAAAGCTATAATTAAAGCATATAAATACTTAAATGCTTAACAGCTCTAAAGATACACTTAATGCTATGAATACTTAAATGCTTAACAGCTCTAAAGCTATATATACCTAAAACTGTGGAATACTTAAAAGCTATAGAATACTTCCTATAGAATACTTCCTATAGAATACTTAAAGCTATAACAGCTCTCAAGCTATTTGTTAAAGCTATAACAGCTCCCAAGCTATAAATACTCAAAGCATAAATCACTTAAAGCCTATAAATACTTAAATGCTTAACAGCTCTATAGATACACTTAGTGCTATAAATACTCAAATGCTTAACAACTCCAAATGCATAAATTGCTGAAGCTCCAAAATGCTATAACAGCTCTAAGCTATCAATGATTGAAACTGTAAATACTTAATTGCTACAAAGTACCTGAAGTTATAATCACTTAAAGCTATAACTTAAAACCTATAGAATACTTGTGCTATGAATTACTCGAATGCTTTAGCTCCAAATGCATGTATTACTTGAAAGCTCTAAAATTCTCACTCTAAAGCATCAATGACTCAAGACCTCTAAAACTTGAAACGTAAATACTCAATTGCTATAAATACTCAACTGCTCTGAATCACTTAAAACGTTAGAATACTAAAACTTTAGAATACTAAAACGTTAGAATACTAAAACTTTAGAATACTAAAACGTTAGAATACTAAAACTTTAGAATACTAAAACTTTAGAATACTAAAACTTTAGAATACTAAAACTTTAGAATACTAAAACTTTAGAATACTAAAACTTTAGAATACTAAAACTTTAGAATACTAAAACTTTAGAATACTAAAACTTTAGAATACTTATTGCTATTAATTATTAAAGCTCTAAGCTATTAAAAACCTATGAATACTAAACATAATTTTAAGGATAATAGTAGCTCTTCCCCCGAGTCGCACGACATTTACCTTTCTCCACGCAGTGCCAAATCTCAGGCAAATTGAACAGCGATGATTATTGCTTGTTAAAAATGTAAATTACCAATACTACAAAAGCCACAACAGCCAGGAAACCCTGCATGACAGGAAAATCTATGGATGAACCCGAAATGGCGCAATCCTAAATCACTGGTCTTTTTGCTCTGGTGCAGAAACCTAGCCACTTATATGCAGTCCCAAGACCAAAGTCCCAGAATGCCAGCTTCAAAGCCCATTTCAAATAATATATAGATTTCGGCGAGAGACAGTTGAACTGCGATACTTTACGAATCATCGCCGTCCTGCATGTCCCCTCATTGCCCATCATGTCCCATCATTGCCCATCATGTCCCATCATTGCCTATCATTTGCTGTCCAGGCATGGCATCAAACTTGTCACGTGAGTCTGAGGCCCACCTGATTCCGAGCGAGACCCGCCCCTCCACAGGCTCTGATTTTTTGAGTGGTCTTAATCGAAACTCGTCCCCGCTGTATCATTCCTACTTTGCAGCTCTGATGCCACTGTCGGCCCTTCGTTTCTGTGGGGAGTAGAGTGGACTCCGGGCTCCTGCACAGAGACCGGGCGCTGGGCTGATTCTTCTACTTTCCACATATCGCAGTCTTGGCGGTCTCACGCCATTTACCCGATACGCTACCCTTCTCCTGCACCTTGCGTCCGGTGTCGAAACCCGTACACCTGCCCTAGAACAAAAAAACATAGTCATAGTAATATACTCAAAAAAAAAAGGTATTCATAGTAATAGTAATATACTCAAAAAAATAAGGTATTCATAGTAATAGTAATATACTCAAAAAAAAAGGTATTCATAGTAATAGTAATATACTCAAAAAAAAAGGTATTCATAGTAATAGAAATATACTCAAAAAAAAAGGTATTCATAGTAATAGTAATATACTCAAAAAAAAAAGGTATTCATAGTAATAGTAATATACTCAAAAAAAAAAGGGATTCATAGTAATAGAAATATACTCAAAAAAAAAGGTATTCATAGTAATAGTAATATACTCAAAAAAAAAAGGTATTCATAGTAATAGTAATATCCTCAAAAAAATAAGGTATTCATAGTAATAGTAATATACTCAAAAAAAAACCCGTGGCTTCGCCTTGCTGTAGAGGCTGGCGAGCGCGTCCGAATGTGAAGGCTCGTGTCTAGGTGCTACAATGGGGATATGCAGGTCCTGCATTCTGCCGCAACGATACCGAAGTCTGCTGCAAGATCCAGAGGATTACATACAGTACATAGACGATTGGGCCATTGTAACAAGTATGCCATGGGCAGGCAGCCTAGAATCCAAAGCACCAGCTCAAGGGTCGAAGTCATCACGTGGTGCAGTCATCACGTGGTGCAGTCATCACGTGGTGCAGTCCCGGAACGGTGACCGTGGCACCCAAGTAGTTTCCATGGCCGCCGGGGGTTGTATGCAGGCAGTACAAACCATTATTATGATTTGAGGTGTCGACTGGGGTATTATATGCAGGCAAGACAAACCATTGATATGATTTGAGGTGCCAGCGGAAGACATGCGGTAGTCATCATAAACGTATTCCCCACAATTTACTCCGCTTATAATTCCTCCTTGGCGAATCGTGCACCCCGTCCAGCCTAAAGCTTGGTCATGTTCAAGCCCGTGGAAGTCGCATTAAAAAGTCCAGGCAGATGTTAACTCGCACGTCCTGCATCCACCGCCAGGTGGCCACCCAGGACGAGACGATAATAAGTGGTTTCGAGTTCAGCAGCATGTGACTGATATTTCGGGCAAGGGCTTTTGTTTCGTTGATTTCAATTTGAAGTAGCCTCTAAGCCTGGGCGCCGATCTGAGATATGCCAAAGGCTGTAGATGTGGAGCCTTATAAATGGGAGCAGTACTGAAGCCCGGGATATCTATGCAGTACAATGTACTCACTGCAAGTACGACTGTGAGTAACAGTGGACACCAAGTGCACTCTATACAAGTGCACTCTATACAAGTGCACTCTCTACAAGTGCACTCTACAAGAAGTGCACTCTCTACAAGTGCACTCTACACCAAGTCGTCTGCCAATAAACAGCACGTCTTGACTACGCCCTGCCAAGGATGAACCTGGAGAAGCGGAACTGCCAATTGAATCTTCAGTTCTGTGATTTGGTCCTCAGACTGTCTAGTAACTGATGCCTTTGATCTTTGGACTCCTGGGCCGTTTATAACAGTTCATATTGGCTCCGAGTCATAGTGCACAACACCGTTAAGCGAGTTCTGAAACACATGAAGCTTGTATGTTCGGGAGTTCTGAAACAGACAGCTGAGTAAGTGCATGCTTCCTGCACTACCGCCCGGTATGCTGTCCAGGTCATGCAGCAAGAGCTTCATTCGGCGAAGCTTTCATGGCGGCCGACCAAGCACTGGCAAGTGCATACAGTCACAAAGGATAAACGCATCAGAGATAAAGCCCATTTTCGGGCAGATCGTGCAGGTTGCGGAAATGCAGTCAGGCTGGGAGAAGACCAGACAAAAGGAAAGAAGGAGAGTATGGAACAGATCAAGAAGGTATGGATGACGATGCCAACGAGGCTATAAGCACTGCCGCCATTTTTGGTACACATCAGAGTGTATATTTAGCTTTAGCGGTTTGCAAGTGAAAGTGACCAATGCAAATCAGGCAGTGAATCAGGCAGTGAATCAGGCAGTGAATCAGGCAGTGAATCAGGCAGTGAATTAGGCAGCGAATCAGGCAGTGAAAGTGACCAATGCAAATTAGGCAGCGAATTAGGCAGCGAATTAGGCAGCGAATTAGGCAGTGAATTAGGCAGTGAAATACCCGATCAAGTCTTTCACAAGTCTTCCCTCAAATCAAGCAATCAAGGCTCCTTTTCTCAAAGAAGAAGATCCAAAGTGGGCTTGAGCAATTGTGGAAGACTTGCAACGCCAGACAAAGTCTGCTGATATTCGTGGCGATTCCTTGGTCTGTTGCTGTCAGCTGGATGAGGGCGCAGTAATTCGGTCCAACTTTTCAGGGAGGAGTCATCCATGATGCCGTTGTTCAAGTTGATACGTAAGCTCTGGCGCTTTTCCTTGGCCCAATTAAGTAAGCGTTCACACAGGAACCCGGTTGAGCCAAACAGCAAGGAGTTTGGCAAGCTTGCGAAGCTTCTTGGAAACAAGCATACCGTCCAAGTTGGCACCTTGATGGTGAGCATGGCCCTGCACACCAGAGAACAATGTGCCCCAAAGATAGACCGCCAGGCTTGAAGCTTGCAACGGCCGTCTTGAGGAGGACAGTAATGTCGTTCGGCCTAAGGCACAAGCCCACTTTCTTCTGGTCACGTGACCTCCAGCACCATGGCATACAGAGAAAACACGAGGGCCTCTGCGAGCCCGGCAGACCAGCATGCTCGGCCGACCTCTGAGGCCCCAGGTTCGAGTCTGGAGAAGGTCTGCCAGAACTGGCGTTGCCAAGCGGTGTGGCTTTCCAGCCCAGAGCGCAGCCCGCATCCTTGGCCAGCATCCATAGACGAAGGCCATTTCAATAACGTTTTATATGTTCACCATACTTAATATGGCGCTTGTATGGGTCCTTTGAGTATCTTGCTACAGCAATCACAAGATTATACAGAGATAATACAGGAGCAGCGGCAGAGTAGTATAAGCCATCTGATTGTAGATACTGTATCAGACTGCAGCAGGGTTTTGCAGGGATAGAAGAAAGAAGAGGAGTGAGATCAGAGAAAGAGATCCTGGATGGAACACCTAGAGTGTCCATTTTCACTTCAACCACGCTACACAAACCAAAGAAGAGGGCGAAATCAATACCATTACTCAGAAATCCCAAAGAACACATCTAATCGTTGGTGTGGTGTTGAATCTGGTGTAGCTCCATACACGTCCTCTGAGTCCCAACGAGTGTCCGAATTGATTGGAGAAAGGCGCTGCCAATGCAGCAGCTGAGAAGCAGCAATGAACCATTACTACACCACCACACTTCACTACTACACTACTGCTACACTACTACACTACTACTACACTACTACTACACCACCACACTTCACTACTACACCACCACACTTCACTACTACACTACTACTACACCACCACACCACCACACTTCACTACTAATGTACCAAAGGTTCATGATTAACCAAGGCGGTTCTAAGAGGCTATTCGGCATGTCCAACTGAGATGGGGCCCCGGCGTCGCCCAACAAGATAGAGAACAAATCTTGCCCAAAAGATATTCAAGCTCGCCAAGCTCTGTCATGTGTTCAAGACCTCGTCCACTGAACCCGCTATGTGCGTGGAAGGCCCTGGTTATATGCAGGAGACGTATTAGTGAAGCACACAGGTTTTAGAGCCAAGCATTTCAGTCTCCTCTCCACTTCCTTTTCACTTCCTCTTCAGTCTCCTTTCAGTCTCCTCTCCACTTCCTTTTCACTTCCTCTTCAGTCTCCTTTCAGTCTCCTTTCAGTCTCCTTTCAGTCTCCTTTCAGTCTCCTTTCAGTCTCCTTTCAGTCTCCTTTCAGTCTCCTTTCAGTCTCCTTTCAGTCTCCTTTCAGTCTCCTTTCAGTCTCCTTTCAGTCTCCTTTCAGTCTCCTTTCAGTCTCCTTTCAGTCTCCTTTCAGTCTCCTTTCAGTCTCCTTTCAGTCTCCTTTCAGTCTCCTTTCAGTCTCCTTTCAGTCTCCTTTCAGTCTCCTTTCAGTCTCCTTTCAGTCTCCTTTCAGTCTCCTTTCAGTCTCCTTTCAGTCTCCTTTCAGTCTCCTTTCAGTCTCCTTTCAGTCTCCTTTCAGTCTCCTTTCAGTCTCCTTTCAGTCTCCTTTCAGTCTCCTTTCAGTCTCCTTTCAGTCTCCTTTCAGTCTCCTTTCAGTCTCCTTTCAGTCTCCTTTCAGTCTCCTTTCAGTCTCCTTTCAGTCTCCTTTCAGTCTCCTTTCAGTCTCCTTTCAGTCTCCTTTCAGTCTCCTTTCAGTCTCCTTTCAGTCTCCTTTCAGTCTCCTTTCAGTCTCCTTTCAGTCTCCTTTCAGTCTCCTTTCAGTCTCCTTTCAGTCTCCTTTCAGTCTCCTTTCAGTCTCCTTTCAGTCTCCTTTCAGTCTCCTTTCAGTCTCCTTTCAGTCTCCTTTCAGTCTCCTTTCAGTCTCCTTTCAGTCTCCTTTCAGTCTCCTTTCAGTCTCCTTTCAGTCTCCTCACTCTCTCCGCAGTTAATGACTCCGGCTGGCTCGGAAGCACCGGCCAATACTCAGTCCATTCTACCTGGTCCAACCCATTGGCTTGCCTGACAGCAAGCCAATGCCCGAGCTCTTGCATATCCTGCTTGCATATCCTGGCTGAAACACCACGGCGATTCTGCCTCCTGAATTGGGCTATGGACAGCTCAACTGCCCACAGTGCCAGAATGACGAAGCTCCTATGCGTCGTGGTCAGTGCTATGCATGCGTCGTGGTCAGTGCTATGCATGCGCGCAGCGGGTCTATGCATGCGCGTTTGCTGCAGAGCATTTGACTGCGAATTCAACAGCACAACATTGCAAGGCGGAGAGTAGTGCTGCGGCCAAAAAATTCTCCCAGGGACGAGTCGAACGTCCGATCTCAAGATACCAATGTGACTCATTACAGTCTTGTGCCTTAACCAACTTGGCCACCGGGAGCTTGATATCAGTAGGGCGGATTTTCAAACTGCTGCTCAGAAGCACCGAGACTGGTTTGTTCCAGCTACGATCTCCCATTCAATTGCTGAAATTAATGCCATGTTTGGAAGCTATACAGAACGTTTAGTAGACAGCCTCGATGGAAATTGGAATTGACTTTTCTGACAAATTATTTAAACACCGAATTACTCGGGATATACATGCATTACATCCGACATCATGTAGGAGACTTTCCACAGTTTAACAGTTGCGTTCGGAAACGGTACAATTCTTATAGGGGAAGTTGCCGCAACTTTTATGCAAGTAGCAATTGGACGGTAAAAGGCCAGTCGTTTCAGCTGGAAGACACTTTGATCCTATGACTTATATATTACTGTTAATATATATATATTATTGAGAAGGTGATTTTCCACCATGATGTGAGCGGGCTATTATGTGGTAAATGTGTTAAATGAATAGCTGTGAATGCTAAGTGCCAGATAATTAAAACAGTCTAATACTAGTAATATAAATAGTCTAATATAAATAGTCTAATATAAATAGTCTAATATAAATAGTCTAATACTAGTAATATAAATAGTCTAATATAAATAGTACTAGTAATATGAATAGTCTAATATAAATAGTACTAGTAATATAAATAGTACTAGCAATATGAAGTCACGAGTTGTATGAAGTTCTCTTGGGGAACTAGAATCCAGGGGAAAGAAGCCTTCCAAACCAGGACACCATTGCCACGTGGGCGGCAGACGGGACTGCTTCCCGAGGTAAACCGGGGAAGCTGGATCCGGTGTTTACCCTTGGATTGGCGGGGAATTATGCCAACAAGACCAAAGCGCCCACCAGGACACAACGTATACACCACAAACCAATACAAATAGTCCCAGCATATAACAAGCTTAGGATAAAGATCAACGGTGGATGGGTTTGTCTGTAGCGGCTTTAGTATCCAAGGCCAGCATCTGAAGAGTTGACAGTGACCACGAATAAATGTGAGGAAGCCAATATCCAAGATAAGCCCGAATGGTTTACTATGGCTCATACTATGGCTCGTACTATGGCTCGTAATATATCTTATACTATGTACTATATCTCATACTATGGCTCATACTATGGCTCATACTATGGCTCATACTATGGCTCATACTATGGCTCATACTATGTCTCATACTATGGCTCATACTATGTCTCATACTATGTCTCATACTATGTCTCATACTATATCTCATACTATGTACTATGTCTTATAGTATGGCTCATACTATGGCTCATACTATACCTCATACTATGTCTCATACTATGTACTATGTCTCATACTATGTCTCATACTATATACTATGTCTCATACTATGTCTCATACTATATCTCATACTATGTACTATGTCTCTTACTATGGCTCATACTATACCTCATACTATGTCTCGTACTATATCTCATACTATGTACTATGTCTCATACTATGGCTCGTACTATGTCTCATACTATGGCTCGTACTATATCTTATACTATGTCTCATACTATACCTCATACTATGGCTCTTGCTATGGCTCATACTATACCTCATACTATGTCTCATACTATGTACTATGTCTCATACTATGTCTCATACTATATACTATGTCTCATACTATGTCTCATACTATATCTCATACTATGTACTATGTCTCTTACTATGGCTCATACTATACCTCATACTATGTCTCGTACTATATCTCATACTATGTACTATGTCTCATACTATGGCTCGTACTATGTCTCATACTATGGCTCGTACTATATCTTATACTATGTCTCATACTATACCTCATACTATGGCTCTTGCTATGGCTCATACTATACCTCATACTATGTCTCATACTATGTACTATGTCTCATACTATGTCTCATACTATATACTATGTCTCATACTATGTCTCATACTATATCTCATACTATGTACTATGTCTCATACTATGTCTCATACTATATACTATGTCTCATACTATGTCTCATACTATATCTCATACTATATCTCATACTATGTACTATGTCTTATAGTATGTCTCTTACTATGTCTCATACTATACCTCATACTATATCTTATACTATGTCTCATACTATGGCTCTTGCTATACCTCTTGCTATACCTCTTACTATATCTCATACTATGTACTATACCTCTTACTATGTCTCATACTATGTACTATACCTCTTACTATACCTCTTACTATACCTCTTACTATAATGGGTCGCCAGGGTCGCCAGAATGGGCCAGTGAGCTGGGAATCTACAAACTATTGGAACGCTATAAGAGTAGCGGCTCTGAAGGTGCATTGATAGCCAGCGCTTGGGTAGAAATTGAATCGTGCGTAAGCGAGTGTGACCGCACCATCTCAAAGGCCGGGTGCACTTTCCAAGGGGACTGATGCGGGCTACTATTACAACGTTAATCTGGATGACTATTCTTTCGCCAATCTGCATGTGCGTTCGTGTCTGATTTGGCTCCAAACACTAGCACACAGACTGCTCGTGAGGTATCAAAGTGGCGTCTGCCAGACAGTGCCGTGTCTCTGCGTCGATACATTGGGATGGCTTCCTCTTAGTGCACCACTTCAGCAAAATATATCGGCTTCATTGTAGCGGGCTTCATTGGTTAGATAATCATAACGAAACACCCACCCGCAGCATCAAGATGTAGCGGCTATTATGTCCTATAAACCTCTATTGATACTCAGTCAACAAAGTCACGACCAGCAAAGTAGAGCCCAAAGCAGGAATTGTTAGGCCAGAGTTTCAGGTGATCCCAATTCCCACTGACTTACCGTTAACAGCACCAAGCAAAAGACAGCCAGTGCAGAACTGGAAGAACGCAAAAGACACCAGTGCAGAACTGGAAGAACGCAAAAGACAGCCAGTGCAGCACTGGAAAGCACCGGGCAGTTTATCCGACTTGAATCACACTCGGATAAGACTTCCTAATTGTTATTTGCAGGTTGCAGACGTTGGATGTTATTAAATGAACTCACTAATTGACTGCAGGCCATTCTGATTCATGCATAGAGGCTGAGATTTATGTAACGTTGTTCCACGTTAGACCATAAATCATGTATATCTAGGTACAGTGATTTCACAAACCGCAATGATATGGGCCCACATCACTGGAAAATGGCCAGGTATCAGCTACTCAGCGCCCTGGATATACTCATGGAGAACGTGCTGCGAGTGAGAGGATTCGCGAGATAGCAGGGTAAAGAGTCAGCACCTGCAGCCAAAACGTGACTCAACAATATATCGTAACAGGAAGATAATGAATATCCAGGCATAAGGTTGAAACGCATTGCTTGGTAAGCCATTGCTTGGTGAGTTTGTCTGCTTGGTGAGTTTGTCTGCCTGGTAAGCCATTGCTTGGTTATTTCGTTGTTTTCTTGGTAACCCCTTGTTATTGTCAAGAATGTGGTGCTCACAGCTTTATGAGATCGAGGGAGGTGCTTTCCCCAAGTAGCCTCCATTGTGCAGAGCTGTAGAGTACTCAGGCTCTTTCTAAGTCCCCCAATAAACTTCCGCCGCCATTCGCAGTTTCTATTGTTCTCCTAACCCCGCTCATGACTAGTGGGTCAGTCCTTAGCCTCGGTTGCATTTTCTTGCTCCAACGGCTGGATTCCAAGACAAGGCTGCGCCAAACAATGCAATGTGTGTTGGGATAGTGACCGGGTAGCTGTGCTGCGGCAGCACAATGATCAGTGCAATTCAGCACACAGAAACCGGCCCACGATCGGAAAAGTCGTGCACTCAGACTCGAGTATTTAAAGATCCCGTCTTCGCTAACGTCTCTGCTTCACTATGTTTTTCAGCTTTTTAACAATTTTACTGGCGCTTTTGGCGCAGTGTTGGGCACAGGAGTTCGCTAGCTGTCCCTTAACTAGAGTTCACGGTCGAGGCTTCGTGGTAAAGTTCTTCGAGTACCCCTTTGGCAGTGATATTGGATTTCGGGAGAACTACTTTGATGACCTATACAAGGAGCAGGGGCCCGTCCTCCAGCTTGAAGGGATAAGAGATGTGAACTTTAATCACCTTTCCTCAGATCTGAACGAAGCCCAGCGCGGAAAGCTCTATGATTATCCAATTACCACCACAAATCACACAATGGAATTGAGCGGTTACTTTTTCGCTCCGTCGACAGGCACCTATACATTCAAAGCCCGGGGCCCAAATGGGTTTTCCATTCTGTTGGGCCGCGGCGAGAGGTGCAGCAGAGATGCGGCGGAAAGCGTCCAAGACCATCCGGATCGTCGAGTAGTTGCAAGAAGTGCACGCAAATTTCTTGATGAAGTGATTGAGTACGAATTGAAGGAGGGAGCTTTTTACCCTCTAAAAATTGTCGTCTTCAATCGAAAAAAAACGGCAATGTTTGAGCTCAATATGGTCGACCCCTATGGCTATAAACGAAGTTTGGACAAATTCGTTTACAGAGCTGTTTTTGACTATATTGCCGCTTCAACCGTGACTTCTTTGTGGAACCGCCAGTACACTTCGACAACCTTTGAATATGGGCCGCTCTCCGAAACTGCCATTGTCGAGGTCCCCAAGCCCACCACCACAGTGACTTCTTTGTGGGACCACGACTACACTTCCACAGCCATAGAATTCGGAGAACTGGAACGCACCGTTATTGTGAACATTCCCACGCCGGTCAATACGGAAGCCCGCCCGGCTGATGGCACACATAACAATTTGGGCAAGAGACAGACCAGAGTTCATCTTTGGGGTGAGTGCTCCACCCAATAACCTTTTAAGTCTTCTGCTGTGTTTGTCGGAGTCCCCACTCCTTGTGTAGACGGGACTGGATCGATGAGGCCCGGCTCTCCTTGTGTGGCCAGGTGGTATGTATCAGACAATACAAAAGTAGTTGCTTGAACAATGCACGTCGCCAGTCTTTGTGCAACACCAAGAAACCAGAGTCACTCTTGCCAAAAGCGAAGTTGGTGTTTCAACGCCAAACGCAGTACTCAGGTGTGCAGTAATTATTCTTCGAGGAGTATTGGCCATATCCGATAATTAATGTAGCCATCGGATCCGAAGCTTGCAATCTGAGATGTCGACCCAAGACGTATCAAAGAGTTAGTAATTGCGCATGAGCCAAATCAAGCCGTCAGCGCCCAACGGTAGACTATTGGGAGCCGATCTGATACCGGGCCAATTGATTGGCGGGTGTAAAATGAGGCTGTGTATTTTGGTGATTTGGTATTGAAGTCTTGATTCCTCGATGTTTTATTCGATGTTTTATTCAATGTATATTGGACTTTTATTCGATGTTTTATTCAATGTTTATTGGACTTTTAGTCGACATTTTATTCGATGTTTTATTCAATGTTTATTGGACTTTTAGTCGACATTTTATTCGATGTTTTATTCAATGTTTATTGGACTTTTAGTCGACATTTTATTCGATGTTTTATTCAATGTTTATTGGACTTTTAGTCGACATTTTATTCGATGTTTTATTCAATGTTTATTGGACTTTTAGTCGACATTTTATTCGATGTTTTATTCAATGTTTATTGGACTTTTAGTCGACATTTTATTCGATGTTTTATTCAATGTTTATTGGACTTTTAGTCGACATTTTATTCGATGTTTTATTCAATGTTTATTGGACTTTTAGTCGACATTTTATTCGATGTTTTATTCAATGTTTATTGGACTTTTAGTCGACATTTTATTCGATGTTTTATTCAATGTTTATTGGACTTTTAGTCGACATTTTATTCGATGTTTTATTCAATGTTTATTGGACTTTTAGTCGACATTTTATTCGATGTTTTATTCAATGTTTATTGGACTTTTAGTCGACATTTTATTCGATGTTTTATTCAATGTTTATTGGACTTTTAGTCGACATTTTATTCGATGTTTTATTCAATGTTCATTGGACTTTTAGTCGACGCTGGATTTTTGGTGGTACCCTAACCACAGTCACAGCAAGGCAGGCGTTTATATACTTTTGCAGCCATCATTGATGCGCGTAAAAATGCATCTGCTTACACATGCCGACGCGCGATGATGTAATTGCTGCAGAAAAGACAAGCGCCGATACTTGCATGAAACGCCTATAAGATCTCCTGGTCTGCAATCGTAGAATATGCGTTGCGGCAACTTAACTCTCATTTGCATAGTCCTTAATAGCTGCCACATTCTCCCACCGGCAACTTGGGCCACGCAACTTGGATGAAGGTTCACTTCCCGGTCAACTGATACCCTCGGGGAAAGCAACGAGCCAAGAGACATGCCAAGTTTTTCTCAAGGCTGCCTGAATATTGAACTAGCAAGAACAGGGGCGAAGTTGAGAACTATAGCAAAAAGTGGAAATTAACCATAGCAAAAAGTCGAAACTTTACAGCAAATCGGCAAATTAAACCATAGCAGTGGAGATAGCAAGCTTAAGCTGTTGACGAGATCCCAATGGAGATCGTACCAAGTACAAGCCCACAAGAACTAAGCAGTTCACGGTGAGCAGTTCGAGGTCGCTTGCCGAAAAAAGCGCCACACATGGTCTTTGAGCTCTTGATCACATGCCCATTAAATCTAAGGTCTTCTGGCGGAGATACCTGAAGTGGATATTCATCCAGAGTCTAGGCCGGGAAGCCTGGTCTCCAGGTCATAGACTCGTGGCTGTAATTTTTTTATGGCTGTAAATTTTTTATGGCTGTAACTTTTTTATGGCTGTAACTATGGCTGTAACTATGGCTGTAACTATGGCTGTAACTATGGCTGTAACTATGGCTGTAACTTTTGCATGGGCAGTCAAGAGGCACATGATGCAAGGCTCTGAGTTCGGCTCCGCGAATATTAAGCGCCATCTTCCCGCACCTGCAGCCCGGGTGCGTACTGGTGGCTCCACTGAGCCAATTCGCGCCAGTACGTGAAGGGCCTCCTTCGCTGCGCCAACGCCTGGCTATCAGCTGAGGCACCTGATAGACAACGTTTTTCAGACAAGAAAATGTTGTGTTGCAGAAATGTTGTTTTAGAGTTGTTGTGTTGCAGGATTGTTTTGTTGCAGAAATGTTGTCTTTAGAATTGTTACCAAAAATGTTGTCTTTAGAATTGTTGTCTTTAGAATTGTTGTTACCAGAAATGTTGTCTTTAGAATTGTTGTTACCAGAATTGTTGTTACCAGAATTGTTGTTACCAGAATTGTTGTTACCAGAATTGTTGTTACCAGAATTGTTGTTACCAGAATTGTGTACCAGATATCCCTGTCTTTTCACAAATTGTCGTGTTACCAATTGTTGTTTATTATATTTGTGCTGTTTCACATCGCTATCTGCAGCTCTCCAGCAAAGCTTGTGGACAGATCCCGCACAAATCTACATGGCTCTTTGCTGCCGGGCGGTGGACCGGTCTGGCGGGCTGGACGTCGCCCGCACGCCTCGCTTCGACTCTGCATCATTGATAACCACGCGGCCAAGACTTTTTAGGCCGCCAACCGCAGCCATTTGAGCCGCCAACCGCAGCCATTTGAGCCGCCAACCGCAGCCATTTGAGCCGCCAACCGCAGCCATTTGAGCCGCACTCAACCGACACTTGCACTTTCGTCTTGCCTGCTTGGTCTGTTTCGGCGTTGGCGGCCTTCGCCGTAGGTGCCATAATCGGAGCCCTGGCTCTAGCGCTGAGCATCTCAACGGCAAATGCCGCCGCCGCAAGACAATGCCACGTCTAATGACACCAGCCAAACGGACCCTGCAGCAGCGGTGCATAACACAATGGTCAATGCTCTAGCCTTAGCAGGAAAGCAGCCCACTATCGCGTGGCTGCAGGAGTGGGTGACTAGCGGGCCTCCAATTCGGGTATAAAAGACCCCGGTATCTGCTACTGGCGCTCTATTGATCATGTTTTACTGCTTGTTAACTATTTTGGTGGTGCTCTTGGCGCACTGTGCGGCCACGGATGTCTCTGGCTGCTCATCGGTCCTGAGGGTTAGCAAAGGCTTCCTGGTTAGGTTCTTCAGGTACCCTCTAAACAGCGATAGTGGATTTGAGAAGAACTACTTCTCGGACTTGTACAAGAACGAGGGCTATCTTGGCGAGCGGAAAAGAGTATTCCACCCCTTCTTTCTTCCCAAAAAACTCAAAGGTGGTGTTAGTGGCGTCCTCGACGGAAGAATCTATGGCTTTCCAATTACGATCACAAACTACTCAATGGAATTGAGCGGCTACTTTTTCGCCAGAAAAACTGGCACCTACAGCTTTTTCATTGCGTCCAACAATGGGTGTTCGTTTCTGCTCGGCCGTGGTGAAGCGTGCCTCGAGGATGCGGCGTCTAGCGTTCCAAACCAGGTGGATTATCAGGACTTTGTCTTTGGCTCGACTCCGTACGCTCATACTGAGAAAACACTTGAGTACAATTTGAAAGCAGGAGTCTACTACCCTG
The DNA here is from genome assembly GCA_002370515.1 of Metschnikowia proteae. Lineage (NCBI taxonomy): Eukaryota > Fungi > Ascomycota > Pichiomycetes > Serinales > Metschnikowiaceae > Metschnikowia > Metschnikowia proteae. The sequence goes on along the minus strand of NKYY01000004.1, from coordinate 24,231 downwards.
TGAAAATCGTCACCTTCAACCGGAACAGCCGTGCATTGTTTGATGTCAAGGTCAAGGTGCCCAATCGTGGCCATGGCGGGAATATGGCGAATTACGTATACCTGTTACATTTTGCCACTCCTGCCCTCACCATGACTTCTATCTGGGGCAGCGATTACACTTCTACAACAACAGAATTGGGAAATCTGGTACATACTATCATTGTCAGGGTTCCCGCGCCCATGACAACCGTGACTGCCGTTTGGGATAGCGATCACACATCTACATTCAGGTTGCACGGCCAGCTGACTCGAACGGTCCTTGTGAAGATCCCCAAGCCCACCACCACCATTACGATGAACTGGCACATCGACCACCCTTCAACCACGACATACAATGGAGTGTCTAAAAAGGCAGTTCTTATACTCAAACCAGCTCCCACCACCACCGTGACTGAAGTGTGGAAGAGCGGCTTCACTTCAACCGCTACCAAAATTGGAAGTGTATTCGAGACGGACACGGTTTTTATTATGGTTCCCTCAGTTGAGCTGACCACGGCGATGTCCTCAATCTCTCTGTTGTCCACCGCCCCCTCAATGCCACCAACCATGTCTTCTGATCTGCCCTCATCAGAGACTTCAGATCCATCAGCTGTGAGTTCTTCCGAATCCCGGATCCCCACACGTCTGTATTCGCCCAAAAGCACACAACTTTCCGGTGTCTCACCATTCGACTCTAGCTTCATGAGGTCCTATATTTTGTCTTATGCGTCTGCCTATGCACGCAATGCTCTAGGTCCACCAAACAATTCCGAGCATACACAAGGTGAGGGATCTACACGAGCAGGTGATAGCGGGTCAGGCTCTTTTCACGATGCATCGGAAAGCAACGGTGAAGACTGTGTCACATCCGGTGATGAAGCGACTGCAAAGTCTGCTGCGCCGCTTGATTCTGCTCCAAAACTCAAGGCCGCTTCCGCAAGTATTCAGACAGAGGCTCTTTTGAAGACCAGCAGGTCTGCAAGCGTCCCGTCCCTTGCAGAGGCTCTTTTAGCACAGAATATGGGCAGCAAGATGCCGTGGGCTAGCTTCTTGGCGGGCTTGCCGCTTGTGCTTTTGGCAGTTTGAGAGATTGCTCCTCTTTCCATAAGTTTCGCTCTTCATGTGGTGTGACTCAGGTATCTTGTTTGGCACCATATCATCCTTTTCTAGATTTTGTTTGATCAAAATACAAATGGACATGTATGTTTGTGTCTGATGATTTCCTGCAGTAGAAAGGATGGGAACATACTCATTCACTGGATAAGCTCCGCCTGCATCCTAAAAGTGGACTCCCACATGGAATTGTGCAAACATCGAATCTGAGCGATAGCGTTGGTTCTAGATTGATCACAGTAGCTGCTTCAATCCAGATTGCATCGGTGAAACTCTCTGGCGCTGCATTCATGCACAGATCTGCCTGGCGCCCGTCATAACATTGTTAAGCAGAGAATGGTCTATCAATAGACGCATCTTTAAAACAATGGCACATATCAATCAAAAGAGATAACGACTGCAAAGCGCAACGTCGACCTCTAATTTCATAGACCTAATTTCATAGACCTAATTTCATAGACCTAATTTCATAGACCTAATTTCATAGACCTAATTTCATAGACCTAATTTCACATAGACCTCCAATTCACATAGAGGAGGAGTCCAATTCACATAGAGGAGAATTCCCCGGTCCGGTCGCCAATATAGACGGCTATAATCTCAAGCAGTCCGATCGTGTTGAATCACCTCCAGCTTGATAAAGTGGCCCGACTCAGCGTAGGCAGCTACTTTCGACCATCTGCCCCCTGTGGCCACATGCATCAAGATTTGCGGCTTGCAAGTCTGGAAATGAAAGGTCCATAGATAGGCCGGCTACTCAAAGAGCCAGGGTGAATCTCGCCTCAATAACAAATAAGAGCTCTCGCTTTTACTCTCTTCTGCTGCTTATGATGGCCTTCTCCACCATAGCCTATGCAAAACAACACCGTCGAGGCGATTGAATAAGTCATACAAGGCCTCTGTAATCTGCAGATCAGAAGTCTCCTCTTTGCCTGTATTCCTATATCTAGTAAGAATGCAGTATGATTCTAATCTGATAATATAGCCGCTGCATCGGACTGCTGCGTCGAGTCTTCATTTCTCTGGATCGAAAGGCGCCCTTCAAACTTCTCTTCACATTGTATTCGACGATGCTGTTCAGTTTCAAGCATTGTAATCTGCTGTTCAGTTTCAAACATTGTAATCTGCTGTTCAGTTTCAAACATTGTAATCTGTTGTTTAGTTTCAAACATTGCAATCTGCTGTTCAGTTTCAAACATTGTAGTCTGCTGTTCAGTTTCAAACATTGTAATCTGCTGTTCAGTTGCAAACATTGTAATCTGCTGTTCAGTTTCAAACATTGTAATCTGTTGTTTAGTTTCAAACATTGCAATCTGCTGTTCAGTTTCAAACATTGCAATCTGCTGTTCAGTTTCAAACATTGTAATCTGCTGTTTAGTTTCAAACATTGCTGAGGTGCCACATGGATGTGAGCGGCTTTGTCGGTGTCGACAATCCCGTCCATGATCTCGGGGTCTTCGCCCAAGACACGAGAGGCTCTCTGAAGTCTCCACATATCAGGGCACCCAACTAGACAATCCAACACAGCTTAAAGTGGGCCACAAGCCATTTCACGAAGCCACACTCACGGGTACATCTGCACACCCCAAAGGCATGGCTATCGTACGCAAAGGCTTCATTCTCAAAACCTTTGAGCGTATCATGCTCCCCTCCGCCCGAAATGTGATCAAGGGGACCGCCCCACTAGGAACGCTCCTCAACTATATAAGAGATATGGCACCCTCCTTAAATTACTTCCTACGAGTATCCCGAAGGCATACGCACTTCATCGACACCTATTTCTTAACAGCTACATCCTGCCACCGAAACGAGACTGTATTAAGAATGAGACTGTTTTAGAATGAGACTGTATTAAGAATGAGACTGTTTTAGAATGAGACTGTTTTAGAATGAGACTGTATTGAGAATGAGACTGTATTAAGAACGAGACTGTATTAAGAATGAGACTGTATTGAGACTGTATTGAGAACGAGACTGTATTGAAAAGATTGAAATTGTAATGGTAAATGGCGTCGGGCCTTCTCCATGTACCGTAGAGGGCAACAATTCGCTGGTTCTGCTAGTCAACACGGCTGCCTGGATTGCATGTACTAAGCAGTCCTCTGTGTTCCAGCTCTAGTCGGTTTTCTGCGAAGAGAAAGTGGTGTGCTCCGAGATGTATTTCAAATTAGCTATTAAACACAAATAATGGGTGGATATAAGTTTGTTTTATTCTATATACCCGAGTTTCCAGCCAACAGCCGAGTTGAAAAGAAGACCTTCCAGTCAGCAGCCGAGTTCAAAAGAAGACCTTCCAGTCAACAGCCGAGTTCAAAAGAAGCCGTCGAGAACCAAGCTGCCCAAGCGGCCTTCGGGGACACTCAATTTTGTAATTCAAGAGTAATTCCGTAAAGCCAATTGAAGAGAGCGCCGAATCGACTTCAATGGATTGGTGAGCGCAGGCTCACCGGCCGCAGAAGGACGACGCCTCGGCCCTGACTTGGCGTCCTTCAATCTCGTTCTCCTTCAATCCCTGCGCTTTCTTCAATCTCGCTCTCCTTCGTCCTGATGCCCCATGTCGCTGAGCCACGCCGTCGAGGCTGAAACTTCCACCGCTCGGAGTGGATGTGCTGCAGCGACACGGAGATAGAGCTCAGCTTGGCCATAATGTACTCCGACTCAGCCTCCATGCCCGAACATGCCAGCACCGAGGCTCCTTCAACTCCACCACCGCAGCGTTTGGCCGTAGGTTCACCTGAATTCTCTGCTATTAACTACGACCGAAGTGCCTGGAAGAATGTATAGTGCTGACAGACTGACGATATCTCCGCCATTACCTGGTGTTTCTTCGTACCGATCACAGGCTGCAATGGCGCATGCAACGTTTCAATAAAAAGAACCTTACTATCTTATTCCCATAGCGGTTTTCAATTCTGCTTGATGCGCCAACGATGCGGCTGATCCTTGGCCGAGACTGCCAACTTCCCAGAAGCATCTCCGTGTTCAAATACATTATCACGGGTGAGCTGTGACCTGTTGTCTCGGAAGCACCTTTTTTTTAAATCTGCAATGCCCTTACCGAAGCCGTTTGAACGCCCTGTTCGTGACCAAATGGCCATAAGAGCGCATGAAGGTATACTCTAGAAATATAGTATTTAATAGTAAATAATTAATGCTTCTTGAATTGGCTGTAGGTATTATATAACAATTATTATAATAGATGGTTGTTTTATACTGGTAGAAAACGCTAATTTTGGAATGATAGATATAAGGTTAATACCTAACTCAAGGGTGCAGACTTATACAAACATACGATTAATATGGGTGCATAGATAAAGACAACAAAGCTTACATAAAATAATAACCATAAACCCTTTAATTACCACCTTAATTTCTATTATGAGATCCTTTTTATACATGCTCTGTTCAGCAAATGTTTTCACATGCTGCTGTTTATGTTGAAACTATTAAATTTATAGCATCATGTGAAATCTCTAGTTTATGGTTAAAGCTGTACTGCTTGGAGTTCAATTCCCAATCGTCACAAGCCAGAGACTTGTGCCTAGATAGTATTGGGCTAAATATTAATTGGGTATCTTATATTAAGACTATAATAAAATAGCCTTTACAGATGATTTTATAAAAAACTATATATTGTATAATAAGCCTTGTGTATAATTTATAGGTATATTACCTTTTTTAATACCTGAATCATGATTCAGTATCTCAAGGGTAATTCTATCAAACACGGTACTCCGGACATAATTACTTGAACGTAATAAAACTTTGAGGCAACTTAAGGACTATTTTATGGAATGAATATATTATGGAATGAATATATTATGGAATGAATATATTATGGAATGAATATATTATGGAATGAATATATTATTGAACGAATATTTTATTGAATGAATATTTTATTGAATGAATATATTATGGAACGAATATATTGTGGAATGAATATATTATTGAATGAATATATTATTGAATGAATATATTATGGAATGAATATATTATGGAATGAATATATTATGGAATGAATATATTATTGAATGAATATATTATTGAATGAATATATTATGGAATGAATATTTTATGGAATGAATATTTTATTGAACGAATATTTTATTGAATGAATACTGACCTTTTATCCTCAAATATGTTATAGGATTTTTAAAATAGCATCCACGGGGAAAGAGAGTCAATGGCAAATGCCTTAGGTAATGCAAGATACTGTTATCATATAAATGAAATAGTTTTAGATCAGCCAAGAAAGTCTAATTGGAGAAAAGCAGAGTTTATAAAATTGTATGATCTGCTACTAATTTTTAAACTGAGTATAGATCGACATACCCTGCTATATTACAGAAATATTAGGTTACCAAAAATTATCGAACCGTGTATTTCACTGCATACTCTCTGCTGGCAGATATGCCCTCGATCATTCCCCCAACCGATCTAGGCGATATTGCAAATCAACGTCTAAAAGCCAACTCCAATAACCATAGCCAACGGGGCCATTCTAATGTACAGGCCCTATCTCATCTGTCTGAAGTATGTGGCTCTTTGGGCGAAATCACTTCCTCGCTATTTCGCTGGCCCTTGGTAATGGGTGCATCCCACACATGTGTTGGATATAAGGACTTATATATAACACAATAAGATATACTATTGGCCCGCCGCTTGCTGCAGGCAGAGGTGAGTATAAGTAAGAAATAGGAAAGGGTAAAGACACCTGAATTATCTTGTAACTGATGACAAGTTTTAAAATAAGTAAATTAATATAATTCTTAGCTCAGGGAATGAAACAATTCCCTTTTTGAGACATGCTTCAATTTAAGTATGAGTAGACTAGCAACAACTTTAGAAGTATGAGCACACCAGCCGAAAGTAGTACACTTTGTTACGTGGCAGAGTATAATACGAACAGATAATCCATTAAAGATGGTATAATAAATATAAATGCAATCCCAGCAGAAGATCTGGCAATTGGATTTTCCAAAACCAATCCATTGTAGATATGTCCGATGTAGTATGAAGGATTGGCGGTCTTGGGGCCCGCCCAAAGAAGGCAAGATTCTTACGGACAATTCAGTGATTCACAGTCTTCAAGGAACTCACAAGGATTGATCAAGATGAGTTGCTTTGCAGCTTCATCAGGCAAAACTCGATCAAATCAAACAAAGCTTCAGCAATGGTGACTGAAGTTGGAACCGTCGTTTCTCGATAAGTCCGATAGGAACACTGACTTCTTGTAAGGAAATTCCAACGCTAAGTTTTCAATGGCGTCGATGAGGATGATGAAGTCTTCGGTGATATCATCCATCAAAGACGATTTTATCAATCTGTCAAAGACGATTTTATCAATCTGTCAAAGACGAGTTTATCAATCTGTCAAAGACGATTTTATCAATCCATCAAAGACGATTTTATCAATCTGTCAAAGACGATTTTATCAATCTGTCAAAGACGATTTTATCAATCTGTCAAAGACGATTTTATCAATCTGTCAAAGACGATTTTATCAATCCATCAAAGACGAGTTTATCAATCTGTCAAAGACAATTTTATCAATCCATCAAAGACGATTTTATCAATCCATCAAAGACGATTTTATCAATCCATCAAAGACGAGTTTATCAATCTGTCAAAGACGATTTTATCAATCCATCAAAGACGAGTTTATCAATCTGTCAAAGACGAGTTTATCAATCTGTCAAAGACGATTTTATCAATCCATCAAAGACGATTTTATCAATCTGTCAAAGACGAGTTTATCAATCTGTCAAAGACGATTTTATCAATCCATCAAAGACGATTTTATCAATCCATCAAAGACGATTTTATCAATCTGTCAAAGAGGATTTTATCAATCCATCAAAGACGATTTTATCAATCTGTCAACACTCTCCGAATTGGTAGACTCTATGGTTCCAGCACCCAAAGTCTTAGAGTGGCAATGGCCAAAGTGGAGATGGATCTGCTTGACATTGATCAAACTTCCCAATTCCAAATTGCCCACCAAAATTTTGTCTGGATGTTTCATGGATATCTTGTTGATCAATTGCACAGCAGCAAACCTGGTGGCTATTCTGGGAACAGTCGATAACTTTTGAAGAGTCATAATGGCACTCATGAAGTCATCGTCCTTTTAAGGTGCTGCAAGCTAACCATTGTCTTAGCAGCTTCCAACTCGACCATGTCCGACTTGTGTTTCAAGAAGCTTGACAATATAGGATACAAGTGCGTGATGAGACCCGTCGTCGAGCAGCACCTTAGCTAATTATAAGTATTTAATATTTTAACGACAGGATTTTGGTATCCGATTCTATTTTATTATAGTATGTTTTGACAAATTGTGAAAATATACGAAAGATCATATACTTAGAAAGATCATATAATTAGAAAGATCATATACTTAGAAAGATCATATAATTAGAAAGATCATATAATTAGAAAGATCATATAATTAGAAAGATCATATAATCAAAAAGATCATATAATTAGAAAGATCATATAATCAGAAAGATCATATAATCAGAAAGATCATATAATTAGAAAGATCATATAATTAGAAAGATCATATAATCAAAAAGATCATATAATTAGAAAGATCATATCTATTGATATAGCCGGGCCTCAAGATGTTGTGTGAATTAAACAGTTATATGTCGGATCTACTAGATCTAGTGGTTGGAGGTTTAGAAAAGTAAGTGAAGTATCGTCTAGCCCGCGACATTCTTATAACGGGCTTAATTATGAGAGGTACCGTGCCATGGAATCAGTCCGCTACAAGTTTCAATTGGCAGTCTCGGTAGACATTCACATGGCCTTCAACCTGTGCAGGCCCTGATCAGTCTCAAAGATCAGTCTCAAAGATCAGTCTCAAAGATCAGTCTCAAAGATCCATCATCAAAGATCTGTGTCATCTGGAGTAAAGTCTAAGTACAGTTTTTGTATGGGTAGAACTCTTATCACTGGTGTTGAGTACATCAAGGAGTTGTCAGGGGCGGAGCTCTGGTGTCTATTGATCACCGAAGCTAAATGTGTGAGTCCAAGGTCCCGAAAAGCAGGTCCCGATTTCCGGAACAGGCCTCGGCTGAAAGACAAGCCAAACGATAGGCTTGATGTGGTGACTCCAAATGCACTCACCAGCCTCTAGCTGCATGCACTTCCGCTTCACACTCCAAAGCACTCAATTAGTCTTTTTGAAGATACACTGTAGATCCAGAATTGTGGATCCAGAATTGTGGATCCAGAATTGTAGATCCAGAATGTAGATCCAGAATTGTGGATCCAGAATTGTGGATCCAGAATTGTAGATCCAGAATTGTGGATCCAGAATTGTGGATCCAGAATGTAGATCCAGAATTGTGGATCCAGAATTGTGGATCCAGAATTGTAGATCCAGAATTGTAGATCCAGAATTGTGGATCCAGAATTGTAGATCCAGAATTGTAGATCCATACACTGGAAGAATCAATGATAGAAGAATACACTGAAATCACCACCAACACCCTTGCTACCGCCCTTTCTTGTCGCCCTCCAAATACCATACGTCACCTTGGCGGCCGTTCAGACTGAAACGGACTCTTTGGCACCGGAAGATCAAGTTACGACCGCCCTTTACATGCACATAGATGACGAGAGAAGCATCACTAGCAATCACTTTGCGTAAACGCCAGGCCTAAATGAAAACCTCTCCATTCTATTTCCTCTTGGAGATCTTCGAGCACCAACTGCTCTCCCGATTTTGCCCACTTTGGACCTGTTGCAATAAGAAATCCATCTCAAAGATATGTCCGTGAGTGGTGAAACTGCCTTCCACATCCGCTTGGATTCTCGTGAGATCTGTACCTACTACTATCTCCATGTTGACTGGAAAACAAACATTGACTGGAAGATTTGACTGGACAAACATTGACTGGACGGTGTTGACCTTGCGCTCGAAGGCTTAGACGGGTGATGGAAGGCTTAGACGGGTGATGGAAGGCTTTGGGGTGATGGAAGGCTTTGGGGTGATGAACTCGGTGCCGACCTGCAGAATCTTGAAAGTGGCTGGTCAGTAAAGCACAACGTTCAGATCATCATGATGGCGCTCTGCAACCGGCGGATCGCTGCGGAGTCAACTCTTTTCATTCTTCTCCGGTGGCTTTTCGTGACCTCGTCGGCCACGGGTCCAGCCAAACGCAGAGGCCCGTCCATCAGATGTACAAGACCGCATGGCATTTAGGGCACCCAAAAAGGTGGCCATAGCGAAGACAAGCGGCGAACATGTACACCTGGAACGTGATGAAGTTCTGAGCCCTTTTCTTCTCAAAGCTCTCTTCAAGCTCTCTTCAAGCTCTCTTCAAGCTCTCTTCTAGCTCTCTTCAAGCTCTCTTCAACCTCTCTTCCAGCTCTCTTCCAGCTCTCTTCCAGCTCTCTTCCAGCTCTCTTCCAGCTCTCTTCCAGCTCTCTTCCAGCTCTCTTCAACCTCTCTTCCAGCTCTCTTCCAGCTCTCTTCCAGCTCTCTTCCAGCTCTCTTCCAGCTCTCTTCAAGCTCAAATAGATGACAGTCATCGGACCATGTCAGCGGCGTCAGCGGCGTCCGTGGCAACGTCCGTGGCAACGTCCATGGCATTCTAACCATAAAAGCAGGCTACGGCCATCAGCTACTTTACCAAGCAATTGGCATTCAGGACTGCATACTTTATCTGGAAACCCGCTGTGGTCTGCTCTGTGCTCTCGTATGGCAGTGTATAGATCCTAGTACTATAAGCTGTTGGGCGCACGCATGTGGCTGCAAATGGGCTGCGTATTACTATACACTACCATTACTCACTACTACTAGTACTACTAGTCACTAGTACTACTAGTCACTACTACTACTATTCACTACTACTACTACTCACTATTACTACTACTACTCACTATTACTACTACTACTGCTTACTACTACTACTACTCACTATTACTACTACTACTGCTTACTACTACTACTACTACTCACTATACACTATACCCTATCCACTACTTACTACTACTACTACTACTGACAACTCAATACTACTCCTACTTACCAGTTACCACTACTACTTACTACTTAATACTACCAGTTACTACTCACTGCTCTCTTATTACTACTTACTACTACTATTCATTACTACTTACTACTTACTACCACTTAGTACTTACTACTTACTACTTACTACTTAGTACTTACTACTTACTACTTACTTCTCACTACTACTACTTACTACTTACACATTACTACTGCTTACTACTTACTACTTACTACTAACTACTTAGTACATACTTCTTAGTACTTAGAACTTACTACTTACTACTCACTACTATTACTGACTACTACTACTTATTGTTACTACTACCACTTACCAGTTACTACTACTACTTACTACTACTTAGTACTTACTACGTACTACTTACAACGTACTACTTAATACTACTGCTTACACTCACTATTACTACTTACTACTACTCACTATAGACTACTCACTACTTACTACTACCAGTTACTACTCACTACTAACTACTTACTACTCTCTTATTACTACTTGTTACTACTACTCAATACTACTTCCCAATTACTCCTACTACTACTACTTACTGCTTACACTCACTAGTGCTACTTACTACTACTACTCACTATACACTACTTACTACTACTACTCACTACTCTCTTATTACTACTCACTACTACTACTCACTACTCACTACTACTCACCAATTACTACTTAGTACTACTTAGTACTTAAAACTTAGTACTTAAAACTTAGAACTTACTACTAGAACATACTACTCACTACTTACTACTTACTACTACTACTCACTATACACTATCCACTACTTACTACTCACTACTCACTACTACTTACAACTCACTACTCACTACTTACCACTCACTACTTACTACTCACTACTCAATACTACTACTTACTACTATACTAGTACTACTACTAGTACTACCATTGCTCACTATTCATTATTACTACTACTACTACTTCTCTCTTATTACTATTTACTACTCCTACTACTAATACTACTCACTATACACTATCCACTACTCACTACTTATTGTTACTACTCACTACTACTAGCACTACTAGTACTACTACTTACTACTCACTACTTGCAACTCACTACTACTACTACTACTACTACTACTACTACTACTCAATACTACTTATCGATTACTACTACTTGCTGCTTACACTCACTATTACTACTTACTACTACTACTCACTATTCACTGTCCACTACTTACTACTTATACCACTACTACTTACTACTTACTACTACTATTCACTACTACAACTGACTACTACTAGTACTACTGCTAGTACTACTGCTAGTTACGACTTACTACTTACTACTTAGTACTTCGAACTTAGTACTTCGAACTTAGTACTAACCACTTAGTACTTACTACTCACTACTACTTACCAATTACTACTACTACTTACTACTTACTACTATTCACTACTTATTACTACTTACTACTACTATTGACTACTTATTACTACTTAGTACTTACTACTACTTACTGCTTACACTCACTATAACTACTTACTAGTACTACTTACTACTACTACTACTCCCAGTTACTACCACTACTTACTACTATACTACTACTTACTACTACTTACTACTTACTGTTTAGTACTTAGAACTTAGAACTTAGTACTTAGTACTTACTACGTACTACTTGCTATTTAGTACTTACTACTTGCTACTAATACTTAGTACTACTGCTTACACTCACTATTACTACTCACTACTACTACTTACTACTCACTACTACTACTTACTACTTACCAGTTACTACTACTACTTGCTACTCACTCACTACTACTTAGTACTCACTACCAACTATCAACTACTGGCTACTTACTACTTAGTACTCTCTAATTACTACTGCTACTACTAATACTACTACTGCTCACTACTACTAGTACTTACTGCTTAAACTCACTAGTACTCTTACTACTACTACTCACTATACACTATCCACTACTTACTACTGCTATTCACTACTTATTACTACTCAGTACTTAAAACTTAGTGCTTAGAACTTAGAACTTAGAACTTACTACTACTACTTAGTACTCTCTACTCACTACTCACTACTCTCTAATTACTACTGCTACTACCACTACTACTCTCTACTCACTACTACTTAGTACAATCTTATTACTACTCACTACTACTACTTACCAGTTACCACTACTACTACTACTACTACTACTACTCACTACTCTCTTATTACTACTTACTACTACCAGTTACTACTCACTGCTCACTACTACTTACTACTTACTACTACTTAGTACTTAGTACTTAGAACTTAGTACTTACTACTTACTACTTATAGTTACTACTTACTACTATACTAGTACTACTTACTACTATACTAGTACTACTACTACTACTTACCAATTACTACTACTACTTAGTACTTACAACTTACTTCTTACTACTACTCACTACTCACTACTCACTACTACTTAGTACTTACTACTCACTACTCAATACTCACTACTACTACTACTACTTACTACTACTACTTACTACTACTACTTACTACTACTACTTACTACTACTACTTACTATTTGCTACTTACTACTACTACTTACTACTACTACTACTACTTACTACTACTATTCACTACTCAATACTACTACTCACCAGTTACTACTACTACTTACTACTTAGAACATACTACTCTTTAATTACTACTTACTACTCTCTAATTAGTACTTAGTACTTAGTGCTTATAGTCACTACTACTACTTAGTTAAATCTATTAGGATAGTGGAACCTAAAGGCAGAAGGTTATATAAATCTAGATATAAAATTCAGAAAGCTAGACAAATAGTTCTTGAGAATATATATGAACCTAATTCAGTAATATGAATAGGTAATCTTATAAAAGTCACTTGGAGATGAAATGTTACAAAATGTAGGATTTATATAAGTTGAATAGTACTCACACTCCTACTACTACTACTACTACTCACTATACACCACTTATTTAGTACTCACCACTTATTTAGTACTCACCACTTATTTAGTACTCACCACTTATTTAGTACTCACTATATGCACTATGGGCCGCTGCTAACTTTCAGCTGCCCGCATCTCGTGCATCCTCTCGGTCTCTGCAGAATACACTAGTCTTATCGCCCATCCACTACTCTCCTGCACTTCGGCCTGCTATCCTCCAATATCTGACACATTCAGTGGGCAGGTAGTGAGACCTCTTTGGCCGCGCCTGCATACAGCCCGCGCCATCTGCAGGCCGCGCATAGACCCACAGAACTTATGCCCAATTTGGCACACCCAGAGCATTCTTTGGCGGGAAAGCAAGTCCAGAAGTCCCAGAACAAGTCTCCACGCAAAAATTCTCCCAGGGACGAGTCGAACGTCCGATCTCAAGATATCAATGTGACTCATTACAGTCTTGTGCCTTAACCAACTTGGCCACCGGGAGCTGCTTGTAATGTACTGCCTTTTCACGAGCCTGCCAATCTGCACCGAATGCTGCTCCAAGCTGCCGCCGGAGAATACGGACCCACCTCAGTCCACTCCTGCAGGCAACTCTGTGCTAAACTTTGCCATCCAGACAATCAGATGTTTGTCTTGCCCCGTCTTCGATAGCTAGGCAACGGCATTGGAACAAAACCCGGGCTCCTGTGTATATGTCTGGGTCACGTGACCCTCGGCTTCTTCCTAGTCGGCACACTGTTAGAGGACCTGGCGGAGTGCTTTGAACTTCTGCTGTCTGACCGGCTTTGAACTTCTGCTGTCTGACCGGCTTTGAACTTCTGCTGTCTGACCGGCTTTGACCATATTGCATGCAGCACATGTCCTGGAACATTGCTGCCGGCACCGGTAATGGCGGTTGCAGTGCTTGCCGCTTCGCATAGAGCTGTATCACAGGTGCTGTCGCCGCCAAACTCTTGACTCACGACCTCCAGGAAGCTTCGGCCAGTCAACTCTTTGGCTCGGGCTTCCACAAATCAGTCAACCTGCTTCATGCATGGCCCACCAAAAGGCGGTCTGCCATCAGAGCTTCCATGAATCACGTGATGGGCTTCTACCAGAATGCGCTGGAGAATCTCGAGAGTGGAGGACCACTGGTTCCAAGCGGCCCAACGCCTTCTTTGCCAGGTAGTCCGGACGGATTGCCAAGAACCTCTAATGTGATCGGTCGCCAACGTGGTTGCATGCAGGAACAGACGGCCACCATCCTTTCGCCGGCAGATTGGCCATCACCGATCACGGTATACTGCATAGTTCCTTGTCTCACAGAAGAGGCGGCCCCAGAACGACGAAAACCGGACAGATGGCTCGTTGAGCAAATAAGCCAAGGTCAAGGAATCACCCAAGGAATAGCCAAGATCAACAGTAGTCTCCCAAGAACGCACTAGACCAATCAAAGAAGCTTATCCCATTCTTGGGAGGAGTCACCTCGCCCATCCTCCACTTAGCTTATCGCAAGGAAATGCTTCATGCCAGGAATCGCCTGCGTGCTATTTTGGGCCCGATGCTAAGCTTTTGGCCGGTGTGGCAGCAACACGACGCAGCCCTGGTGGATGGCGCTCGGTTATACGCATGGGATTGCTGCGGGCGGTGTGCATATAGCAAAACACGCTTTCTTCGCGACCTTTAGACGCAGGACAAGCATGAGGCTGTTTCGGAAAATAAACATCACATTCTTTAGCCGTCTGCTCGCTGCTTGTTGTTCGATCCCCGCCGTTGCTTCGCTTGTTGTTCGATTCCCGCCGTTGCTTCGCTTGTTGTTCGATTCCCGCCGTTGCTTCGCCTGTTGTTCAGACTCCGCTACTCATTTTCTCCTGCCCATCAAGCACCCACTCTCCTCCGGCTCCTGACCGTGATCCATCTGCCGACGTTATTGCGCTTGCGTCGAAAGAAGCTTTTCCCATCGCCTCTCGGTGTACGTTGATCGTTACACCCAAGCAAAGCGTAAACTTGGTCAAGCTTTTCCCGAAGTCTCTGGACGCAAAACCATCCACCATGTCTTCTCCATCCCGCCATGTTATCGACCCATTGATCTGCTCCTATGATGCCCCGCCCAACAAGGCCTCTCGGCCGCGGGTCATGCCGTCGACCACGAATAAACACTCTGCATCAACGTCTCTTCCTGCCCCCAACAATCTAATTCCACCGCCAAACCAACCTGCTACCGCGTGGACGCCGCTAGTGTCTCGCACATTTTCAGCCGACATCAACTCCACGCCTAGCTCCAAAATCTCCACTCTTTACAAGCAAAGCGCTGCCCAATACAACCAAAACGGTTCCGCCGTTGGAGCAAGTGGTCCTGACGACGACTATCCCGGGCTCAGCTTGACACCTTTCCTCAATCACAACCTCAACCTCATGGCGCATCTGAACAGTGCCGGCCACTATTCAAACCACGGAACATTCACGCCCTTCTATGACAAATCCATGCATTTGACCGATTTTTTCATGGATCTGCCCATACGAACACCGCTGAAGTTCGAAACCATCACTCCATCACGTTTCACACTCCACCATGCAGATTCAGCTGTACGTCAGTCGGCAGAGCCGCTTTTGAACGTCGCATCGCTGAAAAAATTGCTCGACAGCGGACCAAAGCGCCTTAGCATCGAATACGACAGCGCGAAGTCGGCAATGAAACCCGACGATGACTTTGGCGATGAGTTTGTCACTCCGTCCAAGAAGAAAGCCGCATGTAAAAAGCCTGCCCGGACTCCGTTGAGGGCTGGTGCCGCGGACTCGCACACCCGTCTTCTTCAGACACCTTCGGCCACACACCCGATCTCGTCTCCATCCACTGTGATTATGTCGAGTGCCGTGAAGTCCCCGACACAAGATGGCGAAAAGGAAAACCAACCGCCGAGCCCGACGCCCGTGAAGGAACTTGAGACGAAGATCGATACTTCAGAGCCGGTCATGGGTATCTTCTCCGAGAAGAAGCGGGCGTCGGATGAGCCGCGGGCGGCACGCCCCAAGAAGCAAGCTGCTGGTACCAGCCGGTTCCAGATCGTGCTTACCGATGTGCATACCTTGATGAACAGCAAGAAGAAGCGGGCAGAGAACTCCAAGAAACGGAAGAAGGCAAATAGCCAGGCTCAAAAGCCTACCCCGTGTGTTGTGGTCCAGCCACCCGGTGCAGCACCGCCTGCTTTGGGCCAAGCCTTGAGTACCCAAGGTCCGATCTTGGGTCAGAAGATTGGAGCTGCTAAGGACGGAATGTATGCAAGCTCTTTCCATGAGTACAACACATCGATGAACAATTCTCGAGACTTCTCGCGGGAGCTTTCAAACACATCTCGCGAGTTTAGCGTGCTAACGTCGTCGACCAACACCACAAATACCAATATGACCAGCATGGAGCATGCTTCGTTCGAGCTCATGCACGGAGGCTCCGTCTCCACTCCCAACAAATTTCTATTGGACAATTCATTTGAGCGTGCGTCTCCCATAGGCAGGGGAAAGCATAATACCGAGAAGCCTGGCGAGTACATGGCTCCGCCAAAACAAGCTGCATATGTCCGGCCGCATCATAGGCCTCTGCAATTCCCTGAGCCGATGAATATGACCATGAGCACTCCACAAAAGTACATGGCGCATCCGGCCACAGGCCCATACCTTCCCGACACCATACTGCCCTCGAGCAAAGAATCTATGGCGTTTCTATATCAGCACTTGCAGCAATTCCCGCCAGAAAATGGCACCTATGATGAAAAGCGCAAGAAGAGGTAGTCTCTGATGAGACTGCAAACAGCATGTGTCTTAGCTTCTGAGCTCATAATTAGATGAATATCTAGAGAATATGGCAAATTCCCACAACTTAATTTCCCTAACAGCTATTGGTATTCAGAGTGTAGTGTAAAGGAAACAGGTGAAAGAGCTCACAGATCAGCGAAATAAGACGGCGACTCAAGATCAACGGAACATTTTGAACTCCATTCTGATGAGTGTAGGCCAGCTTCTAGTAAGATGGACTGTGAGACACAGAGGCCCCCAATGCGATTTGCTCGTTCATCTAAGATCCCAAGCACTTGACTATCCCATTGCAGTTGTTTCTGGATCCCTACGTATTCTCCCTGTTTCGCTGGGATGTTCGTCATGAACGCCACATTGAAATCATGAAACGATCCTGCAACTCTGGATCAGATCCTTTCGGTGCGTCCCACCCACCATTTAAAGCCGAAAAAGTTGTTTGACATGTGAGGAGGATTGATGGCGATAAATAACCCCCACTGTTGCAGTTGTGGGAAACCACGTCTTTATAGGAGTAGGAAGGCATTGTGTGCAGGCGAGCCCGTGCAGATCCCTTCATGCGCTCTTTTGCAGCCATGCCGCCTGGGCCCAAATAAAAGTGAGGCGTGCATTTGTGTGCATACTTTGAAACAACATAGAGAACCACCGGGCTATATAAAGGGATCAAGTGCCGCGTAACTTTCGGGGCAGATTAGCGATTTTCTGCCAGACTATAGACTAATAAATGTGGTACAAACAAATTCAGGCTTAGAATGGATTGGAATCCCCAGGCCTGTTCACAAAAAATCCTTGTGCTTTTGGAAAACACTCCCACCTAGGGATTCCTGATCATAGCGTTTGGTCCCTTATCCCATATTTGTGGGTTTGCAAGTTGCCATGCTCACCTCAAGCAGTGAGCCTATTCTGCGTACAGACTGTCAACTTTCTATTTGCTTGCTTTCGTGGCGTTGGTTCCAACACAGCGCAGATGCTTGTCATGATATAGGAGATAATTTCTTTTACCTGTTGCTTGATGAGAGCCGGAATTGTACCCAGCAGCGAAGCATCTTATGATACATTCATGCAACAAAAGAAATCAGGCGCTCTGATTGTGTGAGGTGAGCTTAAAATATTAGTGAGATGAAACCCTGAACTGAACACTGCAACAAAAATTACTTTCGGTTGCGGCCATGTTGAAAATGCTGTTTCCCGTCCGATCAACGTTAGTCAAGCCACGAGACCATGTGTGAAATTGTGGTGCTGCAATCTTTTTTCCAACACAATCTATTTCCAACACAATCTATTTCCAACACTTTCTATACTTCCCATCGACTACTTTTTCTGGACACGAACCACGTTTACTACAAAAAAGTAATCTTGAGTTCGTAGCACTACTTCAAATGATCCAAGAGCTAGTCTTGTCCAACAAGTACATTGGTTGTCTATTTACAGTAACTATATGCAGCACGGCCACCAGAGTTCCGATACGTGGTGTAATGATCTATGCATTTGGCGGCATCAAGAGAGCCAGAATCACCTTAGGCCGCTCTGTTGCCAAAAGGTCATATATGCGAGCCGCATTCCGCGAATCACTCACCTCCAACTGAATACCCAAAGCGCTGAAGCTCTTGCGGTTCTTTTCCAGAAGCATGCGGGACGTCTTCCCCAACCCCACCACCAAAATCTCCGGCTTGGGATGGATTTTCCCCAAAACATCCACCACATCATCGTGAAACTCCAAGATAAACCCGTTGATAATTTTGTACCCGCCATCCGAGAGATTTACCTCAAAGCTCTCGTTCTCCAAAAGCACGGCTCCAATGACCTGACCCTTTTCGTTCGGGGACGTGATGAGCACATTGTTGGCCAAATGATAGCCGTTGTGTTTGATGCTCTCAATGTAATTGATGGGTTTCTGTGAGTACATGAGGATGTCGTTTTTCTTGAGGAGATCCACGGGGTTGCTGACGGTTTCCAGCTTGTTTCCGGGCGCCTGCTGGGCCTGGCTTGGGTACGCGGTTTTTCCGCCGCCGAACAAATCCCGCCGCCTTAGGGTGCTGCAGATGCCGCGCCGGATTCGTAACATGGTGTGGGAGAAGTTGCGGGTGGAGACGGGCGCAGATCTGGGGCACCGGTGGTGTACGGGTCTGCTCATTGTTTCAGCTGTGCACCGGACCCTGCTGGGCCCAAGGTGTCTGAACCTGTGGTGCACGGGTGTGAGCTTAGCCCCAACGAGTGGTCTTTCTGGGTAGAGAGGTGGCTCAGAGAGGAGCTCGTTGCCTTCGTTGAGCTGGCCACATCTATTCCCGCACGTCTCTCCATTGCCGATTTAACCATGGAGCAAGAGACTGGTGCAAATGTCGTGATGACGGCGCGGTACTGCACATTGCCGTACCAGAACACGTGCTGAAGCACCGGGTTCTGAGCCAAGAGGCTGATTCTAAGGGGATAAGCATAGAGTCCGGTTGTGTAAGAGCTCAACCAAAACGCAAAAAAGAGGACCACATACTCCATGGCCATGACCGGCCCTTTTACCATCGCTTGCTCTTTTCATCAATTCTTGATATGCAGCACAATTCTTGATATTGCAAACGAAAGTGATGATTGACCATAATTGCAGCCACGCTAAGGCGCCACTTGCAAATCCGAAAATCAGCTTCACCAATTCAAACGTCAAACTCCCAACCCGTTCCTAAGACGATTCAACCCTTCCAAGTGAATCAAGAGTTTATTCAGCACATGCCTATGGCTGTCCTAATTCTCAATTTATCCCATACAGAACTAATTTGCGGGAAATTAAATCGATGTTTCAAAAACAGACCAATCACAGAAACTTCGTTTATTGCCGCATGCGAGAAGCAGCAAAGCAGCGCAACGGCATCGTCACCTGATACAGTCAATAAACCAAGTTGCACACTGGGAGAAGCAGTCGAATTCGCAGCACGCCGTCCCGGAGCTGCACGCAACCGCGCACACCAACTTCACACCAACTTACCAACTTCACACCCGCATGGGTGTACACCCGTACACCGGATCTTACACCCGTGCACCATCACCCGTGCACCGCATTTGCAGCTATTGCGCGCGCCCCGCCCTACATCCGCCGAGCACCACTCGCCCATACTCCTCCCATGTCAAACCAATCGGGCATTACAGCATCAGAAGATGTGGTGAGCGCAAGCCACCGCATGCAGGACCCCGTGCTCATGATCACGCTTGCGTCAGATTCCACGCGGCTCATCCAAGACCCCGACTTCAAACCGCCCTCCACCCCTGAACACTCAATCACCGCCGTGCACGAGTATTTCGCCCTGATCTTCCCCGAGCCCCGCTATGCCATTGTACAGCATCATGAGTTGTTTTTCGTTAGTTTCATTCCCGATCTGGCGCCCGTCCGGCAGAAAATGCTCTATGCGTCCACCAAAAACACGCTTCTTCAGCAGCTTGGCTCCAAGTTCAGCAAGCTGCATGTGCTTGATTTCACGGAGACGCACGAAATCCAGGAACTGTCGTTTGTCGTGAAAAAGACCGACTCCATGGAGCTTATGACCGACAAAGAGAGGGATTTGCACCATTTGGACTCCTTGCAGAACCTCACTTTGTCCCAGGGCTCCGCTCACAAAAAGGAATTGCCGTCAATGAATTCGGATACCTCGCTCTTTTTCCAGGTCGACCCGCTGCTCAAGAAAGTGCTCTGTGAACCGTTGGAGAACAGGGTCGTGGTGATGAATATCAATGTGGACGCCGAGACGCTTGTTTTGGCCAATCTCTTCGAAAATGTGCTGATTCCCGAGCTCATAAAGACCTTGAGTGCAGACTCGGCCTCCGAGCCGGTTTACGTTCTATACGGCTACGAAGCAAGCCTGGTTGCATTCATATATTCATGCCCTTCAGGGTGCAAAGTCAAGGCCAGAATCATGTACGCCGCCAACAAACAGGGCTTGCTCAATCACTTAAAAACAGACTACAAGAAGCAAATCACCCTGGTGATTGAGGTGGGTGATTTGGACGAGATCGACGTGGGTGTCTTGGAGCCGAAAAAGGACGTCGAGAAAAACAATGCTTTGAAGTTCAACAAACCGAAAGGCCCCAGAAGAAGATGAAGAACACATTATAGTTGTTGAAGAAGATGAACACATTATAGTTGTTGAAGAAGATGAACACATTATAGTTGTTGAAGAAGATGAACACATTATAGTTGTTGAAGAAGATGAACACATTNGAACACATTATAGTTGTTGAAGAAGATGAACACATTATAGTTGTTGAAGAAGATGAACACATTATAGTTGTTGAAGAAGATGAACACATTATAGTTGTTGATTACAAGAATGATTGAACTGACGAGACGGATCTACTCGGCCATCTGAACACCGTAGTATCATGTCCGTTATTACCGTTACCATCGACTTGTGACTGAAAGAATGTATTGGACCCATTATTGCTGAGATTGTGCAACTTGTTTGGCTTGACTTTGGAATTCTGTCCAGCAGAGCTTGCACAAGTCATGCAAAAGTTGTGGATTTTCCTCGAAGAAGCGGCTCGGACCCTGCGCCAAGATCTGCTTGTAAATCCGCCGCGAGAGCGTTTTGTTGATGGTGATGTACTCGTCCTCGGAACGAATCGGGAATTTGACATCACCTGCTTCGATATTCTGGTAGTGTGGTCTCAAAAGCCGGCGCACGTGACTCTGCACGAGCCGTTTCTGTTCCAAGGATAACTCCGAAGCAGGTGCTGGTTTTCTGAAGAGTTGGGCAGCTGTTTTGCCCGATTCAGGGCTTTCCGAAAAGAAATCTTGCTTAGCGTCTGACGGGATTTCCGAAGAGAATTCTTGCTTAGCGTCTGACGGGTTGTCTGAAACAAATTCTCGCTCAACGTCTGACGGGCTTTCTGAAACAAATTCTCGCTTAACTTCTGACGGGTTGTCTGAAACAAATTCTCGCTTAACGTCTGACGGGCTTTCTGAAACAAATTCTCGCTTAACTTCTGACGGGCTTCCCGAAAAGAAATCTCGCTTAACGTCTAACGGGCTTTCTGAAAAGACTTCTCGCTTAACTTCTGAAGGGCTTCCCGAAAAGAAATCTCGCTCAACTTCTGACGGGCTGTCTGCAATTTCGAAAGGAAAATCCGCCGTCCCTGAGCACTCTGTGGAGTTGGGTACGCCCAGACGCGTGGGCCGTGACTGGATTTGCTTTATCAACAGAGCAATTCGAGAGGCGGGCACGGAATTGGCGGTTGGCGCACTGAAAAAGCTTGAGTCCATATCGGTTCTCTCAGCCACATCTTCTGTCTTTGAATGGTTTCCATCCACACGCTGAGCCCTAGATCTCTTCTTTCTCAGACCAACCGGAGCCGCCACGTTTTGCACCATACAAGCCTCTTTCCCCTGTCGGGCACTCTCCAATATTTGCCACGATTGCACTTCTTCTGAAGACAACAGCTGTAATTCTCTTGCCTGGCGCCGTAGGAGCAGCCCGCCATTTCCTAGCACGCGGGCCCGGCCCGAGCTTGTGACCTGAACAGAACTGACTTCTTCATCGCTGAACTCGTCCTCCACATCTGAACTATCCGCCATGCCCAAAGCGGGTCTGTCTCTGGGTCTGTCTCTGGGTCTGTCTCTGGGTCTGTCTCTGGGTCTGTCTCTGGATCTGTCTCTGGGCCTCTCTCTGAATCTGTCTCTGGATCTGTCTCTGGATCTGTCTCTGGATCTCTCTCTAGGTCTCTCTCTGGGAGCGCTGGCGAGACGCGATCGATTCCCAAGGCCCCGGAGTAGCTGTTGACCCAGAAGAACTTGACTCAGAACTCCGCCAGGACATCTGCTTGGAATTCTGCTCACTCGAGGGCCTTGCTCGGCCTCTGCTCGACCCTCAGACCTCTCCATCTGGTAATCGCACACTGGACAAAACCAGTAGCCTTCCTGACGGTACCCAAGGCAGTGGCTGTGGAATGCGCCACCGCACGCTACACATGCAAACATCTGCTGCACGGAGTATTGGGCACTGGAGCAGATGATGCACACACCCGAGACGGGGTCTGCATGCAGGTCATGGCGAGACGCATTGGCGTAGTTTGGAGCAGAAGCCGGAAGCACGAACTCCAGGGGGATCTCGTCGATGGCGGCATTCTCTGCGAGTTTGTCTTGTACACGGAAAGACGAAATCACGCTTTGCAGCTGGCGCCTCCGCACGTCCACGCGGTAGAAAAGCTTGCGGCACGTGGGGCACAGATTCGATTGGCTAGCCCACTGCTTGATGCACGGAGAGTGATAGTAGTGCCTGCACGGGTCCACCTGCCCGATGAGGGTATGGGTGCCGATCTGCTCTAGACATATGGGGCACTCCATCTCCAGGAAGCCTTGATCAGGAGAGGCCATGTCGAGTGCCAGCGCCAAGATAATTGATTGGTTTGATCTCGTGATCTCGTGATCTCGTGATCTCGTGATCTCGTGATCTCGTTGATCCCTGTTGGTTGTCGTGCCTGCAGGAGGAGCAATATCGCCAAGTCCAAGTCGATCTCCGCACCGAAGTCCGCCAGAAGATGCGTCGAGGAAGGATATGATCGGGGCGCGTCGAGGAAAGATATGATCGGGGCGCTTTCGTTGGCGTGGAAAGATATGATCGGGGCGCTTCGTTGGCGTCGGATATGCGTCGGACATCGGGCTATGCGTTTGACGATGCGAGGGCCGCTCGCCATTGACAGGTCACGTGCGCGCGTCGCAGGTCGCACATCTTGCGATGCATTGCGGCAGGAACTGCTCGCTCACATCGCCATGTCCCGACACCAGTTCGACTTGGTGCAGTGCATGAAGCGGCCAGGCAGCAATGTGGGAATGCTCTGTGTGCAGTGCGACGGCAAGTGCCCGATGTGTGACTCGTTTGTCAAGCCGCAGGCCAAGGTGCACGTCTGCGATGGGTGCTCTTTTGGGCACTTGGCGCATCGGTGTATTCTCTGCGGCGCCCATTTTGGTGAGGGCCCGGACCTGGGATCGCCGGCGTTTTATTGCCACGAGTGTGTTGTGCAGGAAAAGCATCGGGAGGGGTGTCCCCGGATAGTGAATGTGGGAAGTTCCAAGACGGACGTGAAGTTGAGGAAAATCGAGAGGTATTGAGCGGAGTTCTCGTGTTGGCGCTGGGAGCTTGGAAATAGTGTCGTAATGGTTTATGAATGTGTAGTTGGCCTTGCTCCCGCGTACACTGAATTGGAGGTCAGACACCAACAAGTAAGGTCTTCCACAGCTTTCAGGGTCAATTTCACGCTTTTAAGGTCAATTTCACAGCTTTCAAGGTCAATTTCACAGCTTTCAGGGTCAATTTCACAGCTTTCAAGGTCAATTTCACGCTT